>OZ010592.1:46065162-46160162 GCA_963932145.1 Acanthosepion lycidas | reverse complement strand
TATATATATATATATATATATATATATATATATATATATATATATATATATATCCCGTATAGATTAAATCTTGTTTCTAAGGAAAGACCTCAGAGGTTACCAACAACGAGACCTCCATTTTGTGGCTTACTGATTTTTCTCACATTTCGCCTTCATGTCAACAACACAGTTTTTAGGATGTTGCATGAAATGAAAGCTTTATATTTCTGCTTTAACACAATGTTTAGACGAACAACAATGCGAAGGGAATTCCTTTAAAAAGTCTCAGCTATCATCCGGAACATTAATAGACCACTTAGTATATTTTCTGAATAGATTTTCTCCTAAAATTCTTGCAAAGACTATTCCTCTCTCTTAGTCGATTCATATCTAGCGAGCAATACATTTGCGAAGATATATTTTAGGCATTTTTTTTCGAGAGTATTAAAATTATATAACGTGAAATCATAATTTAAGATTTAATCCAAAGTGTAATAAGATTAAAATAAATAATAATAATTTTAATATAAAAAAGACCTGCGAAATTTTAACAAAGCAAATATTTTCGTCGTATTCCAGCAAATATTTTAGGTGATTTCTAATTTTACGTGCATTGTTCGTTCAGGGCGTTGCCGCTCATGTTTGAAGTTTGAAAACTCACATAAAACTATTAAAGATGTACAGATTTTCATATATTTAGAGTACGACTATTATGAAATATATTTTGATATTCTATATTTTAATTGCATAAAATGCTTATACATTTTTCATCTCTGATTTTGCTTCCTATACTGTGATTCACACGGAGTGTTTTCCACTTTTGACTGTATGTTTTTCATTAAATTGTGAAACGGTCATTATTTGTTTTCACATATCGTCTTTGATTTGATAAGAATTTCATTCAACTTTTTCACTTCAAGAAAATCCATTCCATTTCAGAACACAAACTTTTTTGCATTTCATTTGTTTTGATGTTAATTTCAGATTCCAACCCTTATTCAAACCATTTAAATTATTTAGTCATAGACAACTTTCGATATTATCCACATCTCCAATATTTACCAAGCTTAATTTGTTAGGCTGTTTTTCATGAGTGTTTCTTTTATTCAATGACATTTTTTTTTCTTTTGACTCATTAAGATGATTTGCGCTGACAACGTTTTAGTCTGTGTAGATATTTGCTCACCCCCACCCCACGAGGTCAGGTTGTGACATAAGGTCGGTTTAATGTGAGGAGTCCGAGCGCGTTCACCGGGGCAAGGAACAAAAATTCCTCGAGCTCCCGCAACCTTCGGTTGCGCTGGCCTTGGTGCGTCCACCGCTCTTTCTCTCTAGTGCAATGAGAAAGCGCGGCCTAGGGCAGCTGTTCCCCAGGGCCAGGTACCTCTCAGTTTTATTTTCCTCAGTTGCGACTCTGTCCTTTGACGGAGTCGCCCCTGAGTGCACTCTGCCCAAAGACAGAGACGCAACTGAGAGATGATAAGTAGATGTGTACCTGCTCAAAAAGAATAAGGTATTCGCTTAGGTCTTATGTAAAAAAAAAAACTTAGCCTTAAAAATATCATTGATAAATTTGTTGCGTAAGACTACAAGATATACAGTTACAATTTTCTGTCATATTTAAGTCAGGAGGTTGGCTTGGCTAATATCCAAAATGTACTATGCCCATTTCTTATAAAGGAATTCATGGCCAACTTTGAAGTATGAAAGCTCATATTCTGTTGAGAAATGTAAAATTTCCCATATATTAGGTTGGTGCAAAAATAATGACGTAATAATGTCGTTTTTTGACGTATTTTTAACGTCAAGAAACGACATTATTACGTCATTATTTTTGCACCAACCTAATATTTGAATATGCCCGTCATCAAATATATGTTAATATTCTTTGAAGTTTACATTGTCATTGCAGAAAACTCTTATATCTTTTTTGTCTCCTGGAGTTTCTCGTTTTATCCCGCACAAAATCTATGTTCCCTCCAGAATGTGCACAACGTAACCGCTACTACTATCAGCATGGACGGTGTAGCAGAATATTCGTCGCTAGGACTGCCTGCAATTAGTACAAGAGAGTTCTGGAAAATTCAAAGAACAGCTATATGTAGTGAGTCAAAGCTAAAGTTGAAATCAAAAGACTTGGTTCTTTGAGTTCTGGAAAATCTCAAAATTTTCAGAAAAGGCAAACGGTCAATGTCTACTATGGCTCTGAGGTTATTTCCTTCGGGTCAGATAAGGCCTTGCTCATTGCAATTAACTTTACTTAGACGACAAGTGCCATCTCCTACCTGATTCGCCAATCTCTGATGGAGTACAACATTTGTGATATCTCTGTCACAACAATGGAATCTTCCAAATTCTTCAAACGCCTTGATACGAAGACTACTGGTCAGGATAGAATCTAACTGGTTGTTCTTAAGAAGAGAGAGATATACCTAATCTTGGTAAAGTTATTTGGCTGCTCACTGGAAGAGAAATATTTCCCAAGTTTATGGAAGATATCAGCTATATGCCAAGACTTCCAGGATGCGTAGGCGCAGTCATCCTAGTCTCAATATCAAGTCATCATCTTCCTTAGTGTCATCAGCATACTCTAAGTCTATGATCAACAAGAAGATTGTTGGTCAACTCAACAAAAACAACATCCTAAGTATCAAGTAGTATAGATTTCACGCTTCCATGTCGACTGCTGATGTTTTAACAATTGTAAGGTATAGAATCAATGAGGTAATAATTGATTACGAGATCGATTGTCTTAAGCATCTCAAAGGCCTTTGACAGGATGAAACATAGGCGGTTGACTACGGAATCTCTAGAAGAGTATTCGAAATCCTAAAGGCCATCCTATCTCTCAATTTTCATTCTTTCTGTTTATTTTTAATGATCAGCCGAAGAAATTCTCAGATCCGCAGTACATATCTATGCCGATGATACCACAGTCTTGGGTGCGCATCCAAATATCTAGATGGTCAGAACGAGGCAGCTGATCTCATATCTGACTGAGCTTTAACAGCCCAATGGAGAAAAAACTGGTCTTTAACCTTCATTAGCACAAACGTCACATTTCAGCATCAGCAAAATGACCATAAATTATTCCTAGTCCCTATGAATGGTTACATTCTCAAACATGTTCCTTGCTTTGAACCTCTGTCGGAACTCACATCATGTTCTTTCCACTCATCACCAAAGTCGCCGGGAAAATGACCGGCTGCTTATACCGATCCAGAGTTCAAAAGCGTTTACACAGCTTTGTAGGTAATGAAATAGTATCCAATCTGTTATGTGCACATTGGAAGAAAACATTATTATTCCATTTATATTCCATTAGTAAGAAGGAAGTTCCATTCGAAGAGCTTCTTCCCAAAGGCAGCTGCTTTGTGAAACGTAATCCCGAGCGAATGCTTCCGCATCAACTTTACTGTTAACCTCGTCTAGTGCCTACCGGTAACGATCCTACATAAGCTACTATCAATATAAAATCTACTTTGAATGTCTCTTTGAACTTGTATTAGATGAACAATAGCGTCAAAAATTCCCACTCTGCTTTACAGTGTATTCAGTATGTCTTTCATTAAATTGTGAATTAAGGATTTTATTTTATTTTATATATTGTCTCGGACTTAAAAAAGCGTTCATTTCGACATTGGTCTGAAAAAAATATTTTTCGACTCCAGCAAACCCATTCATGCTCGAAAGCTGACAAGGTTTTTTTTTTTTTTTTGTCTTTTATTTATGTGTTTCTTTCTATTAGGTTGGTGCAAAAATAATGACGTAATAATCTCGTTTTGTAACGTATTTTTTAACGTCAGAAAACGACATTATTACGTCATTATTTTTGCACCAACCTAATATCTGGTTTTTTACCAAATAGATTATTCTGCTACTCAAGACATTTGATGGCTGAAATTTCCAGAACACAGGAAAGGGGAATTTTTTTCCTATAACACAAAAACAGGATAGGGGGAATTTTTTTTTCTTGAAAACTTAAACAGGAAAGGGAAAAAAAATTTTTTTTCGAGAATACATAAACATGAAAGGGGGGAATTCTTTTTTCTAGAACATAAACTGGAAAGGGGGAAATTTTTTTTCAGAAGACATAAACTGGAAAGGGGAAATTTTTTTCTAGAACACATAAACAGGAAAGGGAGAATTTTTTCTAGAACATATAAACACAAAAGGGGGAAACTTTTTTCTAGAACACATAAACAGGAAAGTGGGAACATCTTTTCTTGAGCACATAAACAGGAATAAGGCAACATCTTTTCTAGAACACATAAACAGGAAAGGGGGAAATTCTTTTTTCTAGAACATAAACTGGAAAAGGGAAATTTTTTCTAGAACACATAAACAGGAAAGGGAGAATTTTTTCTAGAACATATAAACACGAAAGGGGGGAAATTTTCTAGAACACATAAACAGGAAAGCGGGTACATGTTTTCTAGAACACATAAACAGGAAAGAGGGAACATCTTTTCTAGAACACATAAACAGGAAAGAGGGAACAACTTTTCTAGAACATATACACAGGAGAAGAGGAAAATTTAACCCTTGCAAGACATACTGAACGCAAGAGGAAAGCAGGGAGTAACCTACGTAAAGAGCTTGTCCACATGAATGGCAAAAATGAGAGTGATAAAAAAGACGAAGAGAGGTAAGAAGTATAGGAGGTCGTGGAGAGCCATGAAGCCTTACGTTCTGAAATGACACAGTACATAAATGATGATCATTGTAACTGATAGCATTAACGCTCCTTATAATGACTACAGGTCCTCGAAAGTACTGAAACGATGTTAATCAACGTCTAACCTCTCAGTACTTAGATGCGTAACCGCTTGGGAGTACCAGGTATTGTAAGAATGGATGTGTCGGTTGTGTAACTGATAATGGGTTCGAAATTGTTAATTGTAGAGCCGAGTTTCAATTCCAGTTGGGTCTGTTATATTTATTTACAGGCAAATACTATGAAAGTGAACACTGAGGACAACACCGGCGGCAGTATCATTTCAGAGAATCTTCAGGCCTGAAGATTGTGCTGAAGCATGAAACAGACTGTCATATATATAAAATATAAATCTCAAAAACAATTATAATGTATGCATCAAAAAGAGAATGTTTAAATTTCTGGGACACATAAACAGGAAAGGGCGCTCGGAAAATTAAAACCTCACAAGGCATACTGGAGTCAAGAGGGACAGACAAATGCAACGAGTATCCTACCTAAAGAACCTGATTAAATGAATGGCTGAAAAAAGACCGTGAGAAATGGCGAAAAGAGAAAACGTTCTTGAGAGTCGTAGCACAGAGAGGAAGAAGACATGTTACTCAAAAAAAAAAAAAAAAAAATTATAGCGCAGACAGCGTTCCATAATATACCTAATATTCGTGTTATCTGATTGGTTATTTATCTTGTGTTTCTTTCATTCAGTTATTTTTATTTTCAGCTTTGCACCCTAACCAAGGTGGGAGTGTCACTAGCAAAGGGTTACAGAGAGTGGGAGCAAGAGTAAAGGGTCGTGACAGAGGAAAGGATGAAGAGAAGGACGGGGAATTGATCAAGACATCTGGAGATGTCGATTGACATTGCATTTGAATAGTTGGAGATTGCTATCAGGGAAGCAAGTAAAAAGGAGTTCCACAGACGGGAAGTGCGAGACATGAAGCTATTGAAGTAGAAGAGACGGCTACATTTAACCGTTTCGACAGCAAAAGGGTGGGGGCGAGATGCCAACCTAGTAGCACGTTTAAATTCATGCAGTCTGGGAACTAGCGAAAGTAGCTCCTCGGAGCAGTTATCGTGAAAGTATTTGTAGAAAAGACAGTGGGATGCGACTGCACATGTGTGAACGAGCGACCGTAAACGAGATGCCAGATCAGGGCCAAACACATTGCATGTCCGTATCTGGATTTTGTCGAGGAGCTTAAGAAGAACAGCGGGAGTTCCAGACCATATATGACAGCAGTATTCCGTGCAAGGGCGAATGGTTGCAGGATGGACTCGGGCGAGAAAAACAAACTTTCTGGCGCGACACAGAGAACCAATTTTCCTTGCGGTAGATGAAGCTATTGATTCAATGTTTATAGTTTTCTTTTTGACGGAATGAGATAATTTACATTCCTATTCTATAAAATGCTTTCACTTTTTCCATCTCTTCTTTTTTAACCGCAATTGCTGCTGCGTATTTTTAATTTTTGCGGTATATTATATAAATCTTAATTTGTCTGGCGTGATTTTCTCCCATATTGGCTTAGAAAAAATAATTTTTCTAATTCAAGAGAACCCATTCATTTTTGGAAGCAGACATTTTTCGGCATTTTATTTGTTTTGCTAACAATTTCTTTTCTTTTAGTTGGAATTCGGCCAAAATTAATCTTGTCGAGGACAACGTTTGATAGTATATACACGCAGTATTTCACAAATTCACGTCATTTCGAATTTGATTTTTTGTTTTTGTTGATTTTTTTTCGATTTAATGTCGATTTTTCTTCCTTTGTGACAAATAGCGATAACAACCAGATTTTAATCTGGTTGAAAAACCTTTCCTTCTCTGAAAACCGTTCATAAATATATTGCAGACTATTAAGCGTGGGAAGCCGTTGGTATAAACCAATGGCTTCTGTTACCAATTATAGACATTTAAGAATATTTGTGGAGATTTCATAGTTTATTTTGTTCAGGTTAGGTTTCAACTGTTTTCTTGAAGCTATATACATACTTCTCGAATTCACTCTAGAGTGGTCATGTGTGACGTCATGAGCTGCGGTGCGATTTTCGTTTCCAGCGTCTTATATGCGCGTGATTATCGTTGCTTGGAAATCATCCATGTAAACAGAAACAGACTAGCATCATATTATTGTCCGTTTTTTGCTTAATATATTGTACTGTAATTGTCATCTTTGATAAGTAAGCCGAAAGCGTAGATTGGATTAAAAAAAAAATTATCAATATTGTGATTTTCTTTCTTCGTTTAATGATAATGTTATTAAGCTTATAAGACGTTATGAAAAGAATTTACATAAAATAAATAGACAACACTTGTCTATATTATGTATGAATGAAAAAATGCTGCCTAAATACACACACACTATATATATATATATATATATATATATATATATATATATATATATATATATATATAATTATTTATTTAAAAATATGATTCCAACACGCTACATAAGAAGTCTCATGTTTCAAAAACAAGAGCCGAAAACTTCAATAAAATTATTAGAATTAAATTGAGTTAAAGTGAGCTCTGTTTCATCTTCAAGCGAATTTTTTGGGGAATAATTTATTTCTGAAATTTACGTGTTTTATATCGGAATCAAAAATTCCCATGGTGACAGCCATCGTGAATAGTTCAAATAGGTAGGGGTGTTGTCTGCTAATGATATGTATCAACATAGAGTTACTTCCATAGATATTAAGTCAGGGTAAGGTGGGGGTGTCTAAATTTAAAGCGGAAGATGTTTTCAATCAGTCAGTTTAACTTGTCTATGAAGATTAATTTATTTTTTTGTTTTATTTCTTTATGAAAGGGTTTTGTGTATATAAAAACATTTGTTATTTGACGACTTCATAAAGGGCTATCATTTTTTGTAGGGTGTTAAAACTTTTTATTGGGGCCATGGATTATAAAAGTTATTTTATTATATGTTAGTTTTTAAGCTAAATTGTTCAATGCGTGAATTTGATGATGTAGGCAAAAAACGGTTAACTCGTGTCTATTGTTTAATAGATTTTTATTATTTAGAAACTTCCTAGGACTAGAACTTGTAAAACTTGGGATGACCCATGCCCTTTGTGCCTCCATGAGAAACTGCACATTATCGAGTTTCTAAATAAATGACATTAAGAAATACGTCAAAAAACGTCATTATTTTTGCACCAACCCAATAGCTTTTATTCAGCGGTGTTTACCTAATGAGGTTATATTCTTTATATAGCCGTCTTTGGAAAGTGATACCAGTGTCCTATAAATATCAGGTGATGATAGGTCTCTTTTCTTTTTTTTCTTTTTATTTGTCTTTTTTTTTTAACAAAATTACGTGTGTTTTTAGGAGATTTGGCAGGCGTTACCAACAAACAACAACAAAAAAAAAAATGCCGGGTATCGAGCTTCATCGTGGCCCCTACCCCGTTCAATTGGAGGGCGGAGAATAACGCATCGGTCACGGAAGCGTAAATGAATTTAGAAAATTACTTTAGAAACTCGTCAAGCTGTGTATGTATTGATCATCCTTTGAGTATGTAAATCAGTTTGATTTTTTATTTATTTATCGAAGTCTCTTGGAAAATTCATCGCTAGATGAAAAATATACTAATAACAAAAGACTATATTTAAACACATATGCGCTACATACAAAAATACATATCCGCTATATACAGTAGAACGTATATCGTACTAATAAATGATATCGGACTATGGAAAAAAATTATTAATTCATTAAAATTATTTGTTTACGTTCCGTTTAGGAAAATGAAGAGAATAGCCATTTCGTAAGTATAATTAAACCATGCATTTTCTTCCGTGCAGTCTTTCGTGGTTGAGTCTGTCTAAAACCACACCCGACTATACGGTGATCTCTCCACTACATAACTGGGACGCAAATTTGAATCTTGCTCAAGGGCTTATTTTGTTTAAAACTGGCTGCCTAAAATCCTGGGCTTGTAGACGAAAATTATATTGTATATTAAAAAAAAAAACACAAAAACACGTATTTCAATTTTTTATCGGAGAAAATTTTATCTACATTCTTCTTGACATTAGAAGTACTACGTCTAACATCACGAGGCTTGTAGATGAATCTTTATAACAAAATAAAGAATATCAATACGGAGCCGTATAAGTTCATGCTTATCACAAGAGTAAAACGATGCTTCTATGGCGATTTTCCCGACTCGGCATGAAGCACAGATACTAATGCCGAAGACACAATAATGAAACCTTTGTTAACCGACGTTTATAAAAGCCAATAGAATGCAGTGTACTCATTACTGTGCGCTGATTGGTGATTTGAGCGGAACCACCATTGAATTGAGATGGAACTTGATGCAATATTCTTTTTTGTTGTGAATTCCTTCTGACTTATTGGCAACTCGTGGGGACTCGAACTTTTCACGTACCATATAATATCTGTCCAGAATTTCATATTATCCTGCTATATTCTTATTGTTACTCCAGAAAACCCTGTTACCAGGCTGGAGAAAGTTTTCCACAGCTGCACTGACACACCCAAGCTAATTCTTTACCTATTACTACTGGGAGATAGTGAGTCACAGAGAGTGAAAGAAGACTTTAGCCAGGAAAGAACACTAATACCACATAGTTCAGGAAGATAGAAGGTAGCAATCAAGGGGATCCGTTTAGAAGGCGGGGCGATCATTAAGGGGACAGTAACGACAAAGCTGAGGGTTATCTAAGAAGAATCCTTCCAGCAGTGCATAGAAGAGTGTCAGATATGGATGGGAAAATGCATTAGACTCGGGAGAGGGGGTGATTTTGTAAGCGGAAACCATGTAGTTTGTTGTTTGAAATTGAAATTACTTGTTTGTGACGCCAGTCCCATTACTTTTCAGATAGACCTCGCACATATATATATATATATATATATATATATATATATATATATATATATATATATATATATATATGTAGTTAGGTAATGAAAAGTTTGGTAAACCGTATGGATAATCCCAAGGAGTATGTAATCCAGAGAGATCAATATCAAACTAGAGCAACTATTAATTTATATATATATTAATTTAATGAGAAAACAGAAAACCTTAAGGGTCCATTAATTATATTTTATTTCCCAATCTGAGTGTTTTTTTCCTGGTTCATCCGATCACATTTCCAAGAATGTGATCTGATGAACCAGGAAAAAACACTTACCTGGGGAAATAAAATATGATCAATGGACCCTTAAGATTGTCTCATTAAATTAATATATATATATATATATATATATATATATATATATATATATATATATATAAAATCTGCGAAAAATATATGCACATCAAGAAATAAAAAATTTGCTCTCGCTGTGTATCGTACAAAACTGATGATATTGACAGTATTTAGACAAAAAAAAATTCATGCGTAGGAATATCACTAATTAATTTGGCCAACCTTACCCAAGCAGGCGTTCGTGTTACTAATGAATGTGTAGAAGCTAAAGTTCACCATTTCGAGCCTCTCAATTTTTTCTAGATTATCAGTAGAACTGTAACTTAATTTAAGTGTATTTTTATTGAAAATCTTGCTTAGAGGATTATTACTAGGGAAATATTTCCCAATGAAACCGAGAAACTTCTGCCCTAACTTAGTGCTAACCATTTGGATAAATGGGGATGAGTGCCAACAAGAAAAAATATTAAAAAACATAAAAAAAATTGTTAAAAACATAATAATAAAATTTTAAATCAACACTTAATTCTAAGTAACAATAATAATTCCAAAACAGAAATCAATAATAATGCTAATAAATTATGTAATTGCAGAAATCTTATAAATTTCTATTGCAAAATAGGTGTCTTACAGAATCAATTCTTTACTAATGCACCATTTCATCTACTTAAAATCCGTATGTTAAGAAATTTTTATATTGGTAGTACAAAAACATTTAAACAGAGATTGTATCAACATATATCTTCTTTTAACACCAATTCGTACTGGAACCGACCATCACTCTCTAAATATTTTTGCCATTTAAAAGAAATTAATAAAACCCCTACCGTAAAATGGAAAATATTAAAAAAAAGAAGAATTTGTAAGTCCTAAAATGACACATGTCACCTGCATCTAATAAAGTTTCCTAAAAATAATGTTCAGAGAAATGAATTAACAGTAATTTGTTGGCATTGTATAAAGTTTACTTTGAAATATAATAAATAGAATTTTTCATCAAAAATCTACGCATTATAATTGCATATCCATTATTTTATTAATATATAACGGTCCACATAATATTTATTTAATCCTTTGATTTTTCAACTTTAATATTGCCATATTATTTTGCTCATAATATTAGGTTAGTGCAAAAATAATGACGTAACAATGTCGTTTTTTGACGTTAAAAAATACGTCAAAAAACGACATGATCACGTCATTATTTTTGCACCAAACTAATAAGTAACGTATTCACGGTTAAACTTTTTTTTTAAATGCTTTAATTAGACTAGAGGCTCCTTTAAGACAGTTCTAAAGTATAAAAATGTATTTAAAAAAATTTTGAAATTCCTTCAAATTAACCTTTTATTAAATAAAACTATTAGTCTAATTCACTGTATCTTTAGATTCGTATCAGAATGTCGTCTGTGCTTGACATGTCTAGTATGTCAACTCATCTAGACATATATTTGAACCGTTTCAATTTTAGAAATGATTAAAGATATCTTACTGGAATTCTCCGAGTTTTTGATAACACTAAAGCAATACTTGAGCAATACTAATGTATAGTTACTCTTCAAGCTTAAGAGGAGAATGGTTTATGAATCGATCATAAACGTAAATGAAATGTTCATCATTAATTGATCATAGCTAAGGATCGGAACCTCATGAAGGATTGAAATGAAGTTCAAATATATATTAAAGAAGTTCAATTATATATATATATATATATATATATATATATATATATATATATATATATAAAGAAGATATATAAGATATTTTTATTTTTACAAAATAGTGCTGAATGCAAATTTACAGAGCATTAATATTATAAATTAATTGATTTAAAATATGGTTTTTCCGCTACACAGTTCTAACCATGTTTCAAAAATGGAAGGTCCGAATTTAATTTTGTAATTAAATTAAAGACATTTGTTCCATTTCATCCTCAAGCGAATTTTGGAGTAACTTTTAAAATTACTGGTTTTTAAAGACACAGCTAAAATCATAATTCACGTTTCCAAGGTTACAGATTAATTCACTTCTACTAGACAGGGATGTTTGCGTGTTCTTTATGTCTATATTTTGATGTATCCGTTATTAGCTACGTTTTGTTAGTGGGTAGGGATGTATTCTTCAATGAAATCTGACATCCGTTAAATGCATGTCATTATGATATATATATATATATATATATATATATATATATATATATATATATATATATATATATATATATTATTTTCGGATCATTTGCTAACTTATTCGAGATGACATTCACCCTAAAATACATTCCTAAAATTTCTGGAGTAACAACTTGCCTTACAGGTTTCAACGTACTTATGGATTAAGTTGGATCTTTTGTAATAGATCATTTTAGGTCGAAGTTGAAATAATGAACTTTCTTCCTGTTGTGACCACCTGATCGAATTTTACTCAGTACTGTTCCCTTTTTTTTTAAACTTATTTACCGTTCTGCTCATGTTTCTTGAATAGGCTCTGAAGATGGAAGTCAGGGTATGAATGTTGGTATCATTACTTAAGGCCTGAATGATCTTTTTCGTGGCACCATTGCTCAGTTGGGAAGATATCGGTTCTGACACCGAACGATTTTAACCTGTTCTCTTTCTAGACGAATAATTCAAAGGGTTTTTTTTACGAAAAATGGTGTCAGTATGTTTTAATGTCTTATCTCAAAACCAGGAAAAAACTCAATAAACTTAATGTTTCCTATAGATATTAAACATATTCTGGGCTCTACAATTATGCTGTTACATCATTCGGACAATTTTGATGTTACTCTCGGTATATTGAAGCAATCGGACGTCTAGCCACACTTCAGAGCTGTGATACAGTGAAACAGTCTGTGGATGACTATATATATATATATACATATTAAGCGTTTCACCCCAAGGAAGGCAGGAAACCACTACGGCGCAAGGGGTTACAGAAAATTTGGAGCAAGATCGGATAGGAGTGATAGAAGAAAGGATGAGGAGAAGGGTAGTGGATACATCAAGGCAACTGGTGATGTCGATTGACATTACATTTCAATAGTTGGAGATTATAGCTCTCAGGGAAACTGGAATAGGGAAGGGAGTTCCACAGGCGAGAGGTGCGAGACATGAAGCTATTGGAGTAGAAGAGACGGCTACCTTTAGGAGTTTCCACAGTCAAGGAGTGAGAGCGGGATGCCAGCCTCGTAGGTCGCTTGAACTCATGAAGTCTGGGAACCAGCGAATGCAGCTCCTCGGAGCAATTGCCATGAAAGTATTTGTAGAACAGACAGAGAGAGGCGACGGCGTGTCTGTGAAAAAGTGACTGTAGACGAGATGCCAGATCAGGACCAATTATATTGCATATCCGCCTCTGGAGCCTATCAAGAACCCCGAGGTAATCAGAAGGGGCTCCAGATCATATATGGCAGCAATACTCCATGCAAGGGCGAATTGTTGATTTGTAGATCTGGAGGATCGATTCCGGGGAGAAAAATTTATATATATATATATATATATATTTCATATATATATATATATATATGAAATATACATGTTTAAAAATATGCATATTTAGTTAAAAACAAATAAAAGTTCCTTGATAATAGCCTATAATATAATGAATCACACGGATATATAGAACAATTAAACAGTTTTTACATATGCCACCTAGAACAATCTATACCGCTGGACGAAATTCCACTCACCTGAAGTAGGCCAGGGCGAACCATGCCCGAAACGTCGTTCACGTGACAATAACGATGACGACAACAGTTCGAAAAATGTAAAAAGTTTTTACACACTAGAAAAGAAAACACTTATACGATCACAAGCAAAGAGTGAATACAAAGCTTAATCTCATTACCTTTTCTGTTGTCTTTTACGAAACTTGTATAAAAGAGGGGCTGGTGTCTAGATAGATAGATAGATAGATAGATAGATAGATAGATAGATAGATAGATAGATAGATAGATAGATAGATATGAACAGACTGAGATAGATAGATAGTTAGATAGATAGATAGATAGATAGATAGATATGAACAGACTGAGATAGATAGATAGATAGATAGATAGATAGATAGATAGATATGAACAGACTGAGATAGATAGATAGATATGAACAGACTGAGATAGATAGATAGATAGATAGATAGATAGATAGATAGATATGAACAGACTGAGATACATAGATAGATAGATAGATAGATATGAACAGACTGAGAAACATAGATAGATAGATAGATAGATAGATAGATAGATATGAACAGACTGAGATACATAGATAGATAGATAGATAGATAGATAGATAGATAGATATGAACAGACTGAGATAGATAGATAGATAGATAGATAGATAGATAGATAGATAGATAGATAGACAGACAGATAGATAGATAGACAGTCGCTGTGTATGTATTGATATGGTGTATGTATATTTGTATGTATACGTTCGTGCGGATATGTGTGCGTATTGTTTTTGCACTTGGAAATTTTCCAATTGGTTTTTCTTACTGTATGGAATCAGGGCAAGCGCTATTCGACAAAACAAAACCTCGCTAAAGAAGAAATGGTGGGGAAGATTAGAGAATGGGGTGGCCTGTCTAAAGGTCAGGCGCTGATAGATTTCTTTTCTTTTTTTTTTTTTTTGTCTTTTTCGTCTTTTCCTTTTTACCAAAATCAGGCGTGTTTTTAGCAGATTTGGCAGGCGTTACCAACAAAACGAAAAAAAAAAAAAATGCCGGGTATCGAGCTTCATCGTGGTTCCTCGTTCAGTTGGAAGGCGGAGAATAACGCATCGGTCACGGAAGCGTAAATGAATTTAGAACATTACTTTATAAACTCGTCAAGCTGTGTTATATATTGATCAACCCTTGTATATTGGAATGAGTTGTTGTTTCTTTATCGAAAACTCTCGGAAAACTCAGGCCACTAGATGAAAAATATACTCTAAAAAATGATGCCTATTCAAACACGGGTATCCACGATCTATAACATATATAGTAATAATAAATAATAATGCACAATAGATTATATAAAAAAAAAGACATTAATTCCTTGAAAAATGACATTTACATATCGGCCTCGAAAACGAAACAGATATGCACTTTACTTGGGTTAATTCTGCCATGTTTGTTTCCTGTGATGGCCTATCTAAAAGTCTAGCTATATTGTGATAAAACCCATAGATAAGGTGGCGGGGGGATGTCGATTCGAATATTTCCTGACGGAATATTTTCTGTATTAAGGAATCTATAAAATACCAGCCTATCTCTCTCTCTCTCTCTCCCTCTCTCTCTCTCTCTCTCTCTCTCTCTATCTATCTATCTATCTCAGTCTGTTCATATCTATCTATCTATCTATCTATCTATCTATCTATCTATCTATCTATCTATCTATCTAAGTCTGTTCATATCTATCTATCTATCTATCTATCTATCTATCTTTCTATCTATCTCAGTCTGTTCATATCTATCTATCTATCTATCTATCTATCTATCTATCTCAGTCTGTTCATATCTATCTATCTATCTATCTATCTATCTATCTATCTATCTCAGTCTGTTCATATCTATCTATCTATCAGTCTATCTATCTATCTATCTCAGTCTGTTCATATCTATCTATCTATCTTAGTCTGTTCATATCTATCTATCTATCTATCTATCTATCTATCTATCTATCTATCTATCTATCTATCTATCTATCTCAGTCTGTTCATATCTATCTATCTATCTATCTATCTATCTATCTATCTATCACTGTTCATTATCTATATCTTCATTTCTTTCTCTGTTCATCTCTTTAACAACTAGCTTATCTTATCAAGGCCCCTTTATCTGTTTATATCAATGTCTCATTTTGTTTGTTTGTTTGTTTGTTTCTTTCTTTCTTTCTTTCTTTCTTTCTTTCTATGTATCTATCTATCTATCTATCTATCTATCTATCTATCTATCTATCTATCTATCTATCTATGTATCACTGTTCATTATCTATCTCTGTTCATTATCTATGTTCATATTTATCTCACCTGGTTAGCAACTAGCCTATCTATTAGGTTCGTGCAAAAATAATATCGTTTTTTGACGTTAAAAATACGTAAAAAACGATATTATTTTTGCACCAACCTAATATCAAAGCCCCTTTATCTGTTTATATCAATCTTTCTTTCTTTCTTATTTTCTTTTTTCTTTTTTTTCTTTCTTTCTTTCTTTCTTTCTTTCTTTCTTTCTTTCTTTCTTTCTTTCTTTCTTTCTTTCTTTCTATGTCTCTTAAGATCGATCTATTTATGTATCTATCCCATTCTATGTATGTATGTATGTATGTATCTATCTATCTATCTATCTATCTATCTATCTATCTATCTATCTATTTATGTATCTATCTTTTTCTCTTCATGAATCTATCTTGGTCCATTCGTATGTATGTATGTATGTATGTATGTATGTATGTATGGTATTATATGATACACGTCAACTGGCAAGCTTTTCAACATACGTAGTTTTGCATCAAAGAGAGAAATCTTTTTAGTTTAGTTCGCAACCTTCTTTATGCCAATAACTGTGACCTAGTTGTACACACAGTTCAGCACACACGGATCGTGGATCGACTATCAAGGTCATGTAAGGCTTTTGGACTATGCACCAGCCTTGACAAGACAGTGGCGATGTATCAATCTGCCCGAGAATTTCATAATATAGCGCCACCAATTTATGTTGATGTCAATCGATCTGTGGTAGTAAAAAAAATTGTTTACCTTGGTAGACTCCGATGCATTTGCAGCGCTCAAGTTCCGTGTCTGGAGACAGAAAGGTATAAAAAAAAAAGCAGACAAAATTTAAAATATATAATGTCTGTGTTATGTCATCTCTGCGATATTCCTGTGAAACATCGCAGACATCTGAAGATAATAGGACGTTTTCATCAACGATGCCTTTGGTCTGTGCTTGAAATCCACTGGAAGTCTCATACTCTTCTACAAAGGGTCAATTCACTTTCTGTGGAAGCAATTATACACAAATACAGATTGCGATGGACAGGCCATGTTATTCCTATGGCAGATGACAGAATGCCAAAACAATTAATGTATGGAGAATTGAAAATGGGAAAAAGACCACAGCACAAGCCAAAACTTCGTTACAAAGATTGACTTAAAGAGTCACTATATATTGGTCTGGATAACTGGGAGACATTAGCTGAAGACATGGTTTTCTTGGTGAGTTGGTATTGCTGATAGCATCAAGGTCTTACATGAGACATCACAAAAATACGCAGAACTGAAGAGAGGGATGTCATTCGTCAAGGGCAGGTCTGATCAGTCACCAACGGTCGCACTATCATCAACAGTCTATTGCATATGACGATTTCGTAATGGCTTTCTTTGAATGTCCGATTTGCACTAGGGTGTGCAATCGAGGTCGGGCCTAACAAGCCATATAAAAAGAGACATTGGAAGTGATGATGGTCAAAGTCAACTTGCACCAAACGGAGATGATTTCATATGGCACATATGTAATATGAAATGCAGATCGATGGCTGGCTTTATGAGCCACTGTCGTTCACACAACCACTGAATGCAGTGTTGTGGCGGACGGAGATTAACAGATGAACAGGACATGACAGTGATGGTCATACTCGATTTGTGAATCGACAGCCACGATACACTATGTATGTATGTATGTATGTATGTATGTATGTATGTATCTATCTATCTATCTATCTATCTATCTATCTATCTATCTATCTCAGTCTCTTAATATCATTCTATTTCTTTATATGACTCAATTTGTTCGTCTATTTATTTAAGCTTCTGAATATCTATCTATCTATCTATCTATCTATCTATCTCAGTCTCTTAATATCGTTCTATTTATTTTTATGACTCAATCTGTTCATCTATTTATTAAAGCTTCTGAATATCTATCTATCTATCTATCTATCTATCTATCTATCTATCTATCTCAGTCTCTTAATATCGTTCTATTTCTTTATATGACTCAATCTGTTCATCTATTTATTTAAGCTTCTGAATATCTATCTATCTATCTATCTATCTATCTATCTATCTATCTCAGTCTCTTAATATCGTTCTATTTATTTTTATGACTCAATCTGTTCATCTATTTATTAAAGCTTCTGAATATCTATCTATCTATCTATCTATCTATCTATCTATCTATCTATCTATCTCAGTCTCTTAATATCGTTCTATTTATTTTTATGACTCAATCTATTCATCTATTTATTTAAGCTTCTGAATATCTATCTATCTATCTATCTATCTCAGACTCTTAATATCGTTCTATTTATTTATATGACTCAATCTGTTCATCTATTTATCTAAGCTTCTGAATATCTATCTATCTATCTATCTATCTATCTATCTATCTATCTATCTCAGTTTCTTAATATCGTTCTATTTCTTTATATGACTCAATCTGTTCATCTATTTATTTAAGCTTCTGAATATCTATCTATCTATCTATCTATCTATCTCTGTCAGAGTCCAGTCGTATCTATCTATCTATGAGAGTTGTCGCAATGATTTTGAGCCGAAGGCAGCATGAAAAATATCACTATTTTACTTTTATTTTATTTTTTGGCAAATATTTCTTATTTTACTAAAATATATTTCCTTCCGCTGGTCATTCAAGCTGTCATTTGTTTTCAAAGTACCTATTCTCACGTCTACACTTTACAAGCGAACGTTTGACCTATGTACAGGAAAGTTAATTCTAATGGGAAACATTTTCCTGCAGAGAATTTGGTTCTAAACACAAAAGTAACAAGTATCGCGACCCATCTGTTTACAATTTTGATTTTCGTCAGTTCTACTGAATTCAAATAATTTTTGTTGAAAAGTTAATGGGACTGATATGTAATCATACAAGAATTGTCTAGTAGTTGTGAGCTCAGTCACTAGATCTGTTAGTGTCGAAAAGACGCATATTCTAGTCATGTGGTAAAAGCAATCTGCTCAATAAAACTAGTGAATATTAAAAGCGGAATAGCAACGATTTACTCGACTTACACAGTCGAGTAAATCGTTGCTATTCCGCTATTATGAGTAAAGAACCCACTCCAAAATTCTCAGAAGCTGAGCCAGTACGGCGGCGAATACAAGCAGAAGGCTTGACTAATAATATTTAACAGCTCCCCACCACGAGGGCTGTATGTGGCACAAGGCCGAGTTTAAACGTGTGTTTTCCGAGCCCGTAGGCTCTGTCAAACATATTTCCTTAGAACCCGTATAAACTGGTTCAGAGTCTGTCTACCTCACCGGACGAAACTTTACGCTTCGGCAAAGTCTCGTCCGGGTTCCTCTCTGCCGAGGAACAGAGTTGAACAATCTAGTTGAATGTTCCCAGAAGGCTAGACTAATGAGCAACATGCAGCACCGAATTGTAAGTTATAAAATTAAGTATCTCTAACGATTCACCTAAAATTATTAGCATACATGAAGAAAAAAATGCCCCAAATTTAATTAATAAAAAGTTATATCTTAAAAAACAATTTTGTGTTATTATTAAGAGGAAAGACCATACGATTTTTGATTATTTAATTTTATTATTTAATTCTTTTTAGAACCTTCAAAATTTTGGTTAATTTGTTTTTCTTGCGTCAGCAGGGGAGGGAACCAAAGGATAGTATAGAAAATTTTAGCGTCTTTTTTTTTTGCGGTGAAAACACATTGATTTGGAAATTCTTGAAAAAATCAAATAATGGTCGGATTTTAATGAAACTTTTAGGACTTGTTCATAAATGAATGAAATGATTTCAGAAAGCTTTGTTTGTTTTAGAAAATCTTGATAAAAATATTTGTTACACACTTATTTATGAAATGTTTGAGAAATTAATTTTAGTACGGTTTAATGTTTATATTAGATATAAGCATATATCTTTGGAGAATTTAAACCGATTTTCTTTTCTAAAACATTACTCACTCATAGCGAAAATCTGCTCTGAATCGTAAAATGAAAATTCAATAAAAATAATACATTAATTAATTAGAAATGCTTTTAATTCATTTTTTAATAATGTCTTAAGAATTTTTCTTTTCACTGAACAATGAAATTTTACAAGAATGCTTTCAGTAGAAAGAATTATATTCTCAAAGATCAATAGATTTGTAAAAAAAAAAAACATATATGCACTCTTCCCGTGTTAAAAATGCATTTCTGTGATATTATAAGGAAAATTAAGTAGTATTTGTTTCAAATTAGATGGAATGAAACTTTAAATCATGTAATCTTTCTCAAATAATATTTCAAAAATGCATATCTTATGTTTTAAACATTTTATAAAAAAATAGAATTACGATATACTTAGAAAATATGGCTAAAATCAGCGATTTTTAACGTTTAAAAAACTCATTCCAATCAATGTGAATTCGTTTTGAAATGCAACAAAAGATTTGGCTTACTGGAAATTTTTAATTTAATCCATTAAAACCAAAATAAAAGCACCAAAAAAGATTTTTCATTTTTAAAAAATTAATTTTAAACCTTATGTATCGCTTTTCTCTGTAGGTACTTATATATACTTTGTGTAATTCCTCACCTCAAAAATACCGACTTTGTTACAAATTTGTGTATATATATATAGGACTAAATTTCCTGACAAATACAGTGTGTGATGGATTAATTGTCGTCTGAATTACGCAAAAATTAAAATAAGAATGTCATCCCATTTTAACAGATATATTTACCAAAATTACACAAAAATATCTGGAATTATTAAAGAGTGAATTTATTCCATATAATCGCTATTGGTTTCAGCCACGGCTTCCAGACGACTTCGGAATCTCCTGCAACATCTTCTGGACGGTCTCCTTGTTTTTGTTGGTGAATGCTGCCATGATCCTTGCCTTTAGTTCATCTTTGGTGTTTGTTGTTCTTTCGCTCAACTGCGCCCCACACATAATAATCAAGGGGTTGCATCCTTGGGAGTTGGCGGCCAGATATAAGAGGTGATATTTTCGAAGAAATTGTCTGACAGCAATTACTGGGTTCTCCTGCTTATGTGGCATAATGTAGAGTTCTGTTGCCAGACATAAGGTTTTCTAGCAGCCATTCTCTTAACTAAATTCATCAAGGAACTTGATGAAGACCCAACCCCGTGTTGAGTCTGAGGCTCTCACCAACAAGGGTGGTAGTTCTTTTCTTATCAGAAAGATCAGAGTGAGTTTTCCGAGCTGCCGTACTTTCGTAATCACCATTAGACTAATCCACCTCTTTCCGAATCCCCTGTACTCTCCTCAGATTGACACCCTCAAACTCTGAAATGCTCATAATGGCGCTTCCGGTGAGAATACCAAGTAGTACAGCATGCCGTTTCCAAATTTCTGGCGGAGTGAATTGTGTTATGGAGCTCTTTTTCTCAAAGACGGTGCCCAACTGACCCTACTATACTGTGCAGTCGACAAAATCAAAAACAAACAACGCGCACGCTTGAAATTAAAAATATAAAATCGTGACAATTTACCCGTCGCACCCTGTATTAAGCTGAGTCATTAATAATTTACAGTTTTGTTTATCCTTTAAAATCTATAGTATAATTACCATTTTTTTTCAATTATTTAATAACAACTACTTGCAATGACTTCTTATCAGACAGCTCTTCCATATCATTTAAGTAAAATGCCATAAGTTTTGATGTGAAACTGTTTTCAACTAACTGGCTCTCACTATAGAATGGTTTTCCTCTTCAAAGATTTATGCATCGATCGTAAAAAAGGTAATAATTGAACAGGTTAATATAGTGGTTAATGAAGACTAGATCAACTGAGTTACCTGTTGAATTTTTTTTGTGTATATGTAAGTACTAGTGAGCTAGCCTAAATGAGCTGACTCATTTTATAGTTCACCAATAGAAGGGTTAACCAATCAGAAAGCTCAAAATATTCAATGCGACGTGTATAAAGGCAGCCATTTATTTTCTCCCAAATTGTCTGCACTGCCAACCTGATATCGAAGACTTAAAGAATTACTTAACAACCGCTACTTTCTCTGAATCTTCACTGCCGACCTCTGATATTGAACACATTACGGACTTCACTGGATTCCATATTCAGAGACTGCGGCAAACATGGTCAACATTACCAATTTTTGATCCCTGTTTTATCCTTGTTGCATGCAACCGGCCGTTGTTGTGAAGAGTTACATTTTCCGTTAATCCGCTGTGTATGCTGCTACTCCCGGGTAAAATCTGATGTATGTTAGCGTACTCCATATTTATACTTAACTGCCATTTATGGTTAGAAGCTAGGATGATACATCAGTAAACAGAGCTGTTTCCAAAAGCAGAAGTTACTTATGATTGAACCTTATAATTAGCACGAGTCACAGCACTAAATAAAACACCTCGAAAAACATCTGAACAAAAAGAAGCGTTTTAAGAATTACTGGTCAAAAAAATGTAAATAATAGTAGCATTAATCTATAGAGTGATTGAAAATTAAAATATATACATGGGTCATTCAATAAATATGGTTTTTTATCGGTATAAGGACTTCTAATACAGATAGAAACTTACTTTTTTTGTTTTACTTCTTTTTCACATGCATTTAATTTCTTTTGCAGATTTAAAAAAAAATTGAGAGTTTTGGCGATTAACAAAGATGGCCGACCAAGAAGCATGCTCCAGGATTGAACAGTGGTAAGTTATTAAAGTTTTGGTTGCTGAAGGGTGCAAACCAGTTGAAATTCATAGGAGAATATCAACTGTGTATGGGGCCACATGTTTCAGCCAAAAAAATGTCTACAAGTGGGCTAAATTGTTTAAAGAAGGACGGAGTAGTGTTGAGGATGAAGACAGGCCTGGGAGGCCTACAGAAGTGAGGTCTCCTGAGGTGATCGAATCAGTCAATGATCTCATTCAGTCTGACAGAAGAACTACTGTGAACTGCTGAGGTAGGTCAAGAAAGACATAAAGAACAAACGCAGGGGTCATCAGTCAGAAGGAGTCAGCTTGAATCATGGCAACGCAAGGCCTCACACAGCAGCCCAAACGGTTCAGACCATCAACGAGCTGGGCTGGGAACTGCTCCCTCATCCCCCTTACAGCCCAGACCTTGCCCCTTCAGACTTTCACCTGTTTGGTCCCTTGAAAGCCTTCACGAGAGGCACGAAGTTTAAAAGTGACGATGAAGTCAAAAGTGTTGTGAGCGACTGGCTGACACATCAGTCCAAAGATCTTTACGCTGAGGGAATACAGAAGCTTGTGCACAGATGGGAAAAGTGTGTGACAGTGCTGGGAGACTACGTTGAAAAGTTAAAAAAAAGTAAGCTTCTATCTGTATTAGAATTCCTTATACCGAAAAATTCACCTTATTTATTGAATGACCCTCGTATATTGAGTTCAAGAGTAGAAATAATTTACCGTATCCTGTTGTATTGTATTGTATTTGACATTGTATTTTATGTGTGGTATTGTTGCCTAAATTTTATATGTGGTATTGTTGCATAATTTTTTTTATTTTTGATATGTGGTATTGTTGCATAAATTTGGGGTATTTTTTATGATATGTGGTAATGTTGCATTAATTTTATGATATGTGGTATTGTTGCCCAAATTTTATGATATGTGGTACTGTTGCATAAATTTGGGGTATTTTTATGATATGTGTTATTGTTGCCTAAATTTTATGATATATGGTATTGTTGCATAAATTTGGGGTATTTTTATGATATGTGGTATTGTTGCATAAATTTGGGGTATTTTTATGATATGTGGTATTGTTGTATAAATTTGGGGTATTTTTATGATATGTGGTATTGTTGCATAAATTTCGGGTATTCTTTGAAACTGATATTGTGACACCATTTAACGAGGCAGAAAGGGAAAAGAAAGAAAAGAAGAAAAGGAGAGGCTAAGAACCGAATCGTGAGTGATAAGCAAGAACACACACACAGCTAAGAGACAATGGATAAAAGGATATTTTGATAAGTAACAAATGACGAAAGAGTGTCATTACAATGACAGGGAAATTCTGAGTAAAAAGAAAGGGAAAGAAGGAAAGAATCAGATATGTTTTGGCATCGGCTGTGTTATCTAAGGATATGAAAACAAACTATTGGTACGGGAAGACATCTTATTATCAACTACAGACCGGCTGGCCAAAGAAAAAGAGAAAAAAAAATCAGATGAAAATGTTATTTCGTTAAGTGACGAAAAACAGGCAACTAAAAGGACTTGGACAGATATGAAAAATTAAAAACCACCCACGAGCGTCCGACGGAACCTCCTTGGCCTGCGATAATAAAATTTTGCTATCAGGAATTTGTGCCGAAGGAAAATGAATGTGTTTTCTTTCTTCGAGGCGACAGACTGGCTGGAACCTTGGAGATGTTTCTTTTTTGAGACCGTGTTAAGAAGACCACACATTCTGATAATTAGCGATAAAATGTCTGACGTAAACCACGTGTAGAACAAGAGTTATGACCGTCATTGTCATATTGTCCCGTTCGCGGCTGGAGAAATGATAAACCATTAAGGGGAAGAAAAGGGAAAGAGAAGAGATAATTTTTTTTTCTTAAGCAAGATATTTTTTTTCTTCCTAAAACAAAGCCGCAGATTCGTCCACGCCCGACTAAGACATCATTGGTCGAGTGGTGATCACGTGATGCACGAGGGAGGCTGTTGCCGCCCATCTGGAGGATGAGTAAGAGAGGTTGCCACGAAGATGTGGGGAGGGCAGTTCACGCCCCTCTGAAGTATGATGAGAATGTGGGAGTGAGGAAAGGTTCCCGAAAATGGAAAACGGTGGAAATTCCCAACCTGAGAGGTGGATATGTATTTAGAATTATCGAGGAACCCCCCGGCGCCGACAAACTCACCCCGGTTTTGGTCGGCGCCCATATAAACGAAGCCACAACGAGCAGAAATGAGTCGAGTCCCAGCAGTTCCCAGAGTCAGTCTTCGGTTGAGGCAAGCGTCGCAGATAGCTGACCAGGATTCACGCACGTTCCGGACCCATCTTCAAACCAAGAACAATTATTTCGAAGAGCGACTTAGATCCAGATCACCGAAATAAGTTTTTCCTTTGACTTTCGTCCAAAGACCCACCGAAACACCAATTTCTTAGAGAGCAGACGACTTGAAGTGTTAAAACTTGCCTAGCGGAAAACGACGTGTCACAATCCATAGAACGGGTCGGGAGATAGATGCAGTCCTATGTATCGAACAACTAGACATAAAGTTTGTTACCTTTTTCTTTGATACTTTGAACTTTTGAGTTTTCATTTTATTGCCTTTTATGCATATTTGTGTGGTATCAACCCCGTTGAACTCGGTTTGCAGTACGGCCCCGACGACTGATTGATTTCCTCTGCCTAGATCAATTCACAACGTGGGTAGGCAGACTGGGAATCAAAGTAGTTACTTCGGTAATCAGGCGTTGGAAGCGAGTTGGGAACGACGAGGCTGATATCAAATCTAACCAGATTCCCACCCGAATCACCAAAAGGTTAGAACATCGCATTTGGAGCAGCGACACCCGAACGGAACAGCGAGGAGCGAACGGATGGCGCCGCGGCGAGGACGTCACAGTTGGTGCCGTGGTAGACTGGGATAGAACGACACGGTTGGCGCTGCGACCAGGGGACGACGTCACAATATGTTACAGTATTTATTCGCCGTACAAGGTTAAAAAATCTTTACAGCTAAATAAAATGGTTCGGCGATGCCAGCTTGCTAACCTTCGTGCTATGGTATGTGAACCCCGAAGCAAAAGTTGATGCCGAAGGTCGATTTAGAAAGAATCAAAGTTTTAAGCGTTAAACAAGATGTCGAGTAACTAAGAAATAATCCTTTGCCGAAAAGCAAACAAAAAAAAAAGAAAGAAATCAAATAAAATCACACAGAGAAATACACAGAATAAAAATAGAAAATAACACGTGGGAACAGAGAATGAAAAGTAAAAAGAAAGTGGCAAATACATATATAAAGAAAATAAAAAAAATAAAATCCGTAAGAGGAAACTCTTAAACAAAGGAAATGATAGAGGAAATGAGAAAGATAGAAAAATGGCTGGAACAAAAGTGAAAGTGAAAGTAAATGTAGCCTATACTTAAAGGGGCCGGTTTGTTTACTGTGTTAATATAGCGTGAACGAAACCCGAAAAGTAGATACTTGTCCTTGCGTTGGAAGCTCTTTAAGCTGCGTCTGCTACGTGATAAATCAGTTTTCCTAGTTTGGTTTCGTCTTTCCTTTGTACAACTCCGAGTGTTGAAAGTTTGTTGATGTCTGAAATAAATACAAGAGCGTGTAAGTTTTCTTTTTTCTTTTACTTTCTACGGTGAGGAAGGGCTATTGTTGGTACTATCCAAAACATGGGACAGCAGAGAAGTAATTCGACTGATAACCTTGTTTCGTAAAACATACGAGAAAAGTTAAGGTCGTTAATCAAATGTAGATTGAAATTTTAGCAAAACGTCATATTCAGCGGGATAATTCGTCAGTTGCTTTAGTACTGCCATCACGGCCTCCACTATCTACAAATTGTTTTGAATAATTATCCGATTCACTGCCAGATTAAGAGCCCTTTTTACATTCCATCTATATGGCTGATGCTAACCTCCTGAAGGGTGACTCATTGCACATTCTCGGGTTAACGTTTTCCGCTGGCATCAAATGGCGAAATCTTTCATATTTATAATTCTACCATTCGTTCATGCTTTGAATATTGCCGCCACATAAGTACTATTACTACTGATATATATATATATATATATATATATATATATATATATATATATATATATATATATATATATATATATATAACTTGTCAGCTGTCAATATACCTCGCAACACCCTCGAGCGCTTAGCCTTGGAGTGGGCAGAATGGAAATCAACGTGTTCTAGTGGACTCAGCAGTTTTCAATCTGCTTGTCAGAATCATCTTCAAGAAGCGAGAGCAAGATCTAAATGGGCAGCCAATCTAACAGTGATCTCATCCCACAAACCTCACGCTTGCTCCATATGCGGTCTCCGTTGTAAATCACTAGCGGGTCTTAAGTGCCACTTAAGATTATCGCACAGAATTTCATAATTGAATCAACTAAGCTGTCAGATCCTCATAGGTCGAAATCGACGGGAGAGTCCATATATATATATATATATATATATATATATATATATATATAGATAGATAGATAGATAGATAGATAGATAGATAAAGCTCAAAGAAGAATCTGCAATATAATTGGTCCTTAATTAGCATATCGAGCGAACCGTCAGATCAAAACCAATAATATTGTTGATTCTTCTTTGGATTTTATCAAGGAGCTCAAGGTAAATAGCAGGAGAATCAGACCATGTATGGCAGCAATATTCTAAGCACGGACCAATGGTAGACTTGTAGATGTACAAGATAGATTCTGAAAAGAGAAATTCTCTCGTACAACACAGTGAACTGATTTTCTCTAGCAGCAGACCTAACAATGGGTTCAGTATAGTCTCTCCACTTCATGTCAGCTGAGAACAATAGCCCGAAATGGATCAACAAGTCATCTTCCTGGAGGTAGGCAGAGATGGATCTCTCTGATGATTAATGGAGAGAAGTTTAGTTTTAGGATATTTGGTTTATTTTCAAGTAAATATAGACTAAATTCTTTCCACGTCAATTGAATACGTTGTACCTTTTCACGAATGGGCTATTTACTTTGAAGACAAAGGTAGCAAAAAAACTACTATAAATTTGTGATAACTGAGGTGTGGTTAGCTTTGAACATGAAACTGAAACATGATGAGTCATCCAACTTGTAGGAGATTGAAACTATCGAAATGTCAGGCATTACATAGAGAATATGGATCAATGGAAGATATTATTTCCAAAAGGAAAATGATTATTAATTCACATTGTAATCTCAAAGCTGTTACTTTAACATAATACCTTATGTTATATCTGGCCTGGTGCTTCTGCTAAGTATCATGAGGATCGTCGTAAAATGCAAAGAAGAATCTGCAATGTTATAGGTCCCGACCTGGCATCTCGACTTTAATCACTTTCCTACAGCCGTGGCGTAGCTTCCTTGTGCTTTTTTCTAGTAATATTTGCATGGCAATTGTTCTGATGTATTTACCTATTTGGAACATTGTCTTCGTGTATTTAAGTGTAGCACTAGATTCGCAAATAAGTCTCACCATTTTACTGTTGAAATTGGTAAACCGTAAGTTCTATTCAGATAGTTTCTTCTCTTGCGCTTCTCGCTTATGGAATTCTCTCCAGCTTCTTGATTTCCTGTCAAGTACAATCAGTAAAGATTTAAATTGAACGTCAACTCTCTCTTTGAATCCTGTTCTTTTCATTGTTTTTACTCCTCGATAACAGTTTTCTTCAGCTTCCGTCTCTCTATTGTCTTTCATCCCCAGTAACCCCTTGCGTTTTAGTGACTTTGTCGCCTTGCTTGGGGCGAAATAACAACATTTCTTAATCCGTGATTTTATGGCTTAGATCTATACAAGTTTCTAGTGAGTCCAAGTACGAACTGCCCAATCCAAGGATTGAAATCACAACTGCTACATCACCAAATCCACAAGCTTTCGCTTCAATCCACTAGGCTATATTTCCGTGGGACATTTCCGAGTGGATACTTAAAACTAACCTGCCTGTTAATATGTATTGCTATTCTCTCTTCTTGTCACGCCAGAGCGCACTCTCTTCGACTTCCCTTTTTAACTGCAGCTGCTACCTCTTTTGACAACGTGTTTTAAAAACTTTTTTTTTCTATTAACAGCTCTCGTATTATTTATTTCTATGCTAGTTCTGCTAAGGAGATCCTTATAGCTTAGCGCTTTCACTGATTCTCTCGGATATCTCATTCTCCAGTGTTTTTTCCCTGTTCAGTATTTTTACTTCATTCTACATGTATTGGTGTCTACACTTTTCGCACCGTATATGATCAGCTATACCTGATTTCATTTACATTAAAACGAGATATCCGCAAACATTGTCAGCGGAACGAGAAAGATTACTTCTCTCTGAATTTTGGGGATGAATGATAGTTCTTTATAGGCGGAATGTTGTTCCCATCATTGTTGTTCGTTCCATAAATTTTCAGTGTGTACTTAGATTCAGTGGAAATTGGTGAGCAATAACTGACTAATACTAAATAATAACTAAACGCAATATTCCTGGACACGGACAGTTGAATGAGAACAATCTATCCACACAGATTAAATAAAGTGTTGTGTTCGAAGTTCTCTGAAACCTAACTGGGTCTAGAAGCATCTGATGAAGTTCGTATGGCACAACGGTTGAAACGTTTTGATAACAACAACAAAGATGTTATCATTATTTACATCATTTACATGTGGACTGTTGTCCTAAAAGTCTACATTTAAAATTATGTAAATAATGATAACGCCTTTTTCCAGAAATTCACAGAGCAAAAGGAAGAACTTCAAGAGTACAAATCTCTTTAACTATATCTACAATGACAATACATACATATATATATATATATATATATATATAGATATATATATATATATATATAGATAGATAGATAGATAGATAGATAGATAGATAATATTAGTGGTAAATATGCACATACATATGCAATCAATATATGTAAAATATCTAAATATATATACATACATACATACATACACATACGTATATATTTGTATAAAAATAATTCCAAGAGGATAGAATCCAGGTAGAACTCAATGTCCAGGACAGAGTAAGGATATAATAAAAAGGCTTAAACACTAATATTCTATGGTCATATATATATATATATATATATATATATATATATATATATATATATATATATATCATAACTCTGCATGAGTCAAGCGATCATGGCTCTCAACAGATTACTTTTTCTTTATGTCTGCAATTGTCATGACTTCTTAGGAGCAGTAAACCCCTCCTAAGAAGTCATGACAATGTTTTGGGTAAAGCGGTTTACCGCTGCTTTCTCTACGTTTATAAGTATTTTGTCCTTTGCCTAGACTGGTTGCTACCTAATGCTACAGAAAGAGCTTAGTCTATCCGAGTTATATAATCCACTGGAAACAATATATGTATCCAAGGGAATTATTGTGAAAGCAATGTCCGATATATTTTCCACGGATCTTATAACAAATAGGAAGTATAATAACACATTTCAATAGAAGTAAAATACAATTGTTTCATATGGTCACCATTTTTGTTTAGAAATTTTTCACTATGGTGAGAGGGGGATGCGTTCATTACAGGGACTACTGGAATAAGCTAAATAAAAACATTGGCCTCATGTCTGTGTCATTAAGTTGAAGATCATCTGACCATTTAAGCCATCTTAATGAGTTAAAGAAGCACTTAATCACACACATAAAATTACCTGGAAAATGCAATGCGCATGGCCTATCTCCCCGATGAACGAGGCACAAAATTGCCTGTGCCATACACGGTCATGCCTTAGGATTAATAAAATGCCTGTAGTGGGGAGATATGAAAAAAATCTGCAGAACTCCCTGAGGCACACATAAAAGCCGGCAGATTTTGACTTTGGAGGGGGAAGGATTACGGACGGCAAGGAATACGTTTGAACGACACAGCTGTGAGATTCAGGGACAAAACCGTGATAGTGAGGAATATGGATCCGATTACTACAGATATTTTACAAATATATCATCCCCTACCAAAATTTCATACCATCGGTAAGTATTTATGTACAATTTTATACATAAAGAAAATTTTAAATCATAGGGTACATGGTAAGTTCCGTGCGAATTTGTGGTATTATGATTTATATATAGGACTGAATGATGAGTTTTGTGATGAATAAGCAAATTGGAATGAATGAATAGGTCGTAAATCTGATTAGCTAGGTATAGGATAGTTAGTTTCGACTAACCCATTTTGGCCTTGTTCCACAATTACTGTGTTTATATAGAAATAAATATTAATATTTTACAAATATATGACTAAAAACTATTTCAGCACCATGGCCGGCAGATTTGACCCAAAACTAATACCGGAATTTGACATCTCTGATCCTGAACAATCCGTTGTCGAAAAGATAGAGAAAAATCAACGCGTGACCCAGTGGAAGGAATTGCGAATGCCCCAACAAAATGTTATATGCGTGTGATGGTCCAAACCATATATCACGTGACTGCCTCGACTGCATCTAACTGTAAAAGACATATTAAATAATTGAAGTACTTTATATAAAAAAAAAGCCAAGTATCAACCTTATTCTATTTGGTAACAGTAATTAAAAACAAAGAAAAAAACATGTTGGACGATTTTTAAACAGCTGCAATATGGAATCACTACTACTCCTATCAAGCACGGTTTAGAATTAATACTACTTCTGCACAATACATGAACACAAGAAAACATACGAACAAAGAACTCCATGAAAATGCCTAAATGAATGAGGCGACACCGTTTTGAACAATAATCACAAGGGACAGATTCTACACTTTCTTGGTCCTGATAAAAGGAAAAATGTAAAAACATTAGAAAAACTGGATAAAATACTTTTTATTACCTGTCACAGTCAATTCAACACACACACACACACACACACACACACACACACAGATATATATATATATATATATATATATATATATATATATATATATATATATATATATATAAAGAAAATAAGGTAAAAAATCATGATTTCTTTTGACCAGTAAGTTTCATCAGACTATGTTGTGGATTCCGGGATGAAATCCGGTACCAATAAATAACAAACGCCAAGAAGGAATATAGGAAAATAAATGTATTAATGTAATAATACAAACTGGTAATGCAGATTAGTAGTTCCAGGAATGCGGGTTAGTAGCAAAATATATATATACAGTTTTTGGTATCGACGTATCACTGTATGACTTCTTACTGAGTCTTACTGTGCTTGCTAACTGTGACTGTTGCTCGTCCGACGCTCGTTCGTCCTTCTTTCTCGTTCGCTTCTCCCGGGTATTCACGAGCAGTAGCATATGTATACCCTGGGTGAGTCCATTTGTGTAAAAAAGGGAGAACCCCTCAATAGACAACGAATCTATATTTTTCATACTTTATATTAAAAAGAACCACTTCGATTATTCTTTCCACTTACGTATCTGATATCATTATCTATTATATATATATATATATATATATATATATATATATATAGATAGATAGATAGATAGATAGATAGATAGATAGATAGATAGATAGTTTTTTGTTTGGATCTCTTGAAGCCAATATATACTACTCTGTACGCAAAAAAAAAACATGAAAGAATTAATTTCAAATAAACCTTCCGGCATCTATATATATATATATATATATATATATATATATATATATATATATATATATATATATATACCATATGCGCCAGTTAGATGTTTTCCTTAAAAACCCTCTACGTGCAATCTATGTAGTTAAGCTTCAAGATAGAACATCTAACGTAGACCTGTTTAACAGCTGTAATATTGGAGGAATCGAGACTTTTCTCATACAGTCTCAGTTACTGTGGACAGGTCATGTCTTGAGAATGTCTGATGAGAGGATACCGAAGATCATTATGTACAGCCAGTTAGATCAGGGCTACAGGAATGTAGGACGCCAATGACTAAGATACAAAGACAAGCTGAAAAACTTGTCAGCAGTCAATATACCACTTAAATCCTTGAGCGCTTAGCTTTTGAGCGGGTAGAATGTAGATCAAAGTGCTTTAGTGGACTCAGCCATTTTCAATCTGCTTGTGTGAATCATCTTCAAGAAGCGAGAGCAAGATCTAAAAGGCCAGCCAATCTAACAGTGATCTCATCTCACAATTCTCACACGTGTTCCATATGTGGCCTGCTTTGTAAATCACTGAAAATATTGGTAATCCGTATGGATAAGGAGGATGAAATCCTAAGAGGTGATTATATTTTCTTTAAAAAAATTATATATATATATATATATATATATATATATATATATATATATATATATCTGTGTGTGTGTTAATAAATATACATGATACGCAACGCGACAGTACAGCTCTCTTATTTATCTGTTTTATTTGCCACAAATGACACACAGACACACACACAAACACACACACACACACACACATATATATATATATATATATATATATATATATATGTGTGTGTGTGTGTGTGTGTGTGTATGTATGTATGTATGTATTTCACCCCAAGAATGCCAATAAAGCTAATAAGACGCATGCAGTTAATAAGTGTCAGAGAATATGAGATAAACACTATTAAGGAGCGACAACAAGAATTAAGTATACAAACGATAACAATTGACCTTGTATTTAAATTTTTGAAGAGACGCAAGAATATATATATATATATATATATATATATATGTATGTATATATATATATATATATATATATATATATATATATGATAGAGAGCGTCATGAAAAAGGGTTTATTATCCGAACAGAAAATGATGACTAGATTTCGCATTTCCTTCAAGCCTCATATCCTAAACGGAAATTACACAGTAAAATATTATTCCCTCCGTTTGATAACGTTCCAAGTGAACCTGTTTAAAAAGAATAGAAAATGTCGTTACGTAATCTTACAATCAGCAGTTCTAACCTGGAATAAAAAATGTTTTTTTCTGGATAAAATAGACAACTACTTTTGTTTTATGTCAAAACCCATTAATTGTAAATACGATGAACTACACAATCAAAAACATGAAATAGAAGCATCCTACATTCATGGCATATTCCCAAGACGTGTCATCTCCAGACTATCATTATTTATCTGGCTCGCGGTTCCAGGGAGTTGGATATATCGAAATATTCCTCAAAGATTTCATCGACCAAAAACTGAAATCTCTATTTTCAGGTGGAAATACCAAATTTATCTGAACGTCAATGTAGATGTTAATATTAGCTATTTCCTTATAAGGAAACATTTGACATTCATTGACCGAGCACCAAGTGTTACTTTCTGCTGAAAGTTATAAAATTATTTCTATTAACACGGTAGCTTTTCAGGGAAATAGGTTTCTTGGGACCACTAAATTAATATAGATTTTTTTCCAGTTTTGATGCGTCTTCCTACTTTTGATTGCTTTCAATCCAAGTCCAGACCATAGGTTCCGTTTTGGAAAGGTTTGTCTTCATTCGTGTTTCTTGAATGACTTGTAGGGAATGGTAGCATCACGAAAAATACAAAAGATGAAATTCTAAATAGTGGCTTAGAGATTTTTAGTAGTAGAGAGTTCAAACAGGAGACAGTAACTTTTACGAATTTGGCTGTAGACTGGGATTGAACGAATACTATCGCTCCAGAAAGTATCTGACTCCTTCTGACATGCCTTATTTTTACATTAGTAAGATTAGAGCAAAAATCAAGTATTGCTGCTATATATAGCCAGGAGATTTTTCGAGTATTTCTATGGCTACAGAAAGTACCTTACTTGTCCTGACATGGTTTAACTTTAGTTGAGTCAGATTATAGAAAAAAGGGGAATCATACTTATTATAAAACCCAGGTTGTGTGTGTGTGTCTGTTCGTTTATATATTGGATCGGATTTCATACATTTTTCAACCGATTTCAACAAAACTTCACAGGACTACGTAAAATTACCTTGCGGTGGTTCTGACAGCGCCAAAAATTGGAAAAATACAGTAGTTTTTGCACGAAATCAATTTGAAAACACGATTAAGAGTCATCGCTGACGCGAGAATGAAAGGGAGACAACTCATATCGAGTTATACTTATTATAAAGCCCAGATTTTTTAGATGCGTGTGTGTATGTGTTCGTTTATATATGGGATCGGATTTCCTACATTTTTCAACCGATTTTAACAAAACATCACTTTTTTTTTGGCAGGTAGTGTTTCTTATTGTCTTGCACACGTTTTCTTTATTTTTACATTCAGAATGCTTTAAAAATTCCATTTACAAGACAAATTGTTTATAACAAAATTCTATCCAATCGGTAGACTCATAACGATTGAAAACAATGTTTTTGTTTGAGTTTGGGTTTTAAGACATGCGTGTCTGTCAACCCTTAAACAATAATCTTTATCAATTTTATTTTTCAGTCTTTATGATGGTCAATACTTGATCTATCTCTTACTGTTACATCCCCGGACAACGCCGGGCTCTACTGCTAGTTGCTACTAAATCTGACCAGGAGCTGTTTCGGTCCATTCCATCGTCCCAGAAAGTACCTGACTCTTCCTACCACACTTTATCGCTCCTGACATACTTTGTATTTACAGGTGTGGGATCTGACCAAAAATGAGTTATTGCTGTTATGCCTATGTTGGAGCTGTTTCGGCTAATTCTATGGCTCCAGAAAATACCTGACTCTTCCTGCCATACTTTATCTTTACAAGAATCAGATTAGACAAAAATGAAGTATTTCTTCTATATCTGTGCTGGGGCTGTTTCGGCTCATTCTATCGCCCCAGAAAGTACCTGACTCCTCCTGACATACTTTATCTTCACAAGAGTCAGATTATACCAAAAATGAAGTATTGTTGCTCTATCAGGGTTGGAGCTGTTTCGGCTAATTCTATCGCTCCAGAAAGTACCTGACTCCTCCTGACACAATTTATTTTATACGTTTCAGATTTTATTAAAAATAGGTTATTGTTGCAATATCTAGGCTGGAGCTGTTTCGTCTGATTCTATGGCTCCATAAAGTATCTTACTCCTCCTGACATACATTATCTTTACAAGTGTCAGATAGACCAAAAATGAGTTATTGCTGCTATGTCTATGTTGGAGCTGTTTCGGCTAATTCTATGGCTCCAGAAACTACCTGGCTCCTCCTGACATACTTTATCTTTACAAGAATCAGATTAGACCAAAAATGAAGTATTTCCGCTATATCTGTGCTGGAGCCGTTTCTGCTCATTCTATCGCTCCAGAAAGTACCTGACTCCTTCTGACATACTTTATCTTTAACGTAATATCTTTCTTTTATCAATGAGCAGACTTGGACTCGTTCCGTGATTTCTTTCACGATTTCCTCTAGAATGTACCTTTTAATCCCCTCGTTAAAAATGTGCTTCCTCCTCCTCAGTAAAAGCTGGTGTCGTAGCTTTCATCCCGGCAACAAAATTTAAGTTAAATCGTGCTCATCTCCTTGGTCGTCAGCTGCTTTCTCAGCTGCTTTAGCCCGTAAGAATCACATCTTCCGTCTGTACCGAAGTGACATGTCTGATCACAACAGGCGTCTCTTTGTCTCTGCCCGAAATGAGCGCAAGCTTGTCCTCAATGAAGCAAGATTATTATTTTCTGAAAGAATGAAACAAACGTATTTCATCTCGCAAGTTTGGCCCTAAAGATTATTGGCGGCTCAGCAAGGGTGTGCTGAGCAACAGAAAATCTACAGTACCTCCTCTTTTCAAACAATTTGAAGTCATTACTTCCTCAGCTGATGAGGCTGAATTTGCTCGGAATTTCTCATCCAATTCAACACTCGACTCATCCCGATTATCCACACCTGATTTTCCCGTAGAACTGAAACTCTATTGAGAGAGATTAGCATAGCTCCATCGATGGTATTGGGTATCATCTCTAAATTAGACACTCATAAGGCCATTGATAGAGGTATAATACCAGCCTTAGTACTAAGGAAATGTGCCCCTGAACTGGTTCAAGTCCTCTCCAAATTATATAACTATTGTCTCACTGATTCTTGCTTTCCAACCTGTTGGAAATCCTCATGAGTTGTCCCTGTTTTTAAGAAATCTAGAGACCCTTCTGATCTCATCTAACTACCGTCCTATCAGTCTCCTACCACTCTTCAGCAAAGTCAAGCACCTCACAACCCATGATCTACTCTCTGACAAACATATGTGGTTTCCACTGTTACAGTTTTTTGTGTATATATATGTGACTAGTGAGTTAGTCCAAATGCTTGGACTCACTTTATAGTCCACCAATAGAAGGTTAACCAATCACAAGACGCAGAACATTCAATCCGTCGTGTATAAAGGCGGCCATTTTTGTTTATCCTACCCGAATGACCAGTGACAACTTGTCTGGTGAAGATGAACAGAAGGAAGAACTACGCTCTGCTACTTTGCTGCGATATCCACTGCTAACTTCTTTCCTACTGTCTTCGAAATATTCACTGCTAACCTCTGGATTCTATACTCGAAGACGACCGTCATGTCGAACAACATTATAACATCCTCTTTGCCCGGTTTACCGATGTCGTGTTCACGGTCGTATATGAATTTGTATATCAAATTCTTCACAATAACGGCGATGCTCGAGCCGTGGCTCTAGATATCACTAAGGCGTTCGACATGTTTTGGCATGCTGGCCTTCGTAAGCTTCAGATATACGGGGTTACAGGGCGATTATTTGATTTAATCCAATCGTTCCTGTCAAACTGTGAAATGAAGATGGTCCTAAACGGGTTCTCTTCAAGTTATTTTCATACAAACGCTTGTGTTCTCCAAGACGCTATCCTGGGTCTAACGCTGTTTCTGATCTTCATCAATGATCTTCCTGATGTCATCAGTTCTCAAGTAGGCTTCTACGCAGGCGACATTACTATTTACTCCTGTCTTAATAGTCAATCCGTCACAAATCTAACATGGCCGTTGGTTTTGAAAAGTACCTCTAATCTGTGGTTAACTGGGGCAGGAAATGGTTTGTAAATTTGAATGCCTCCAAAAGTAAACTGTTCTCATTTATCCATCAAAGAATGTCCGAAACCCGACTCCACGACTCTGTACGTCTTTCTGTTCACTTTCCTTTGAGCTGAGGTTGAACAACTACATTTAATCAATAGCTTCATCTGCCGCAAAGAAAAGTTGGTTTCTATGTCGCACCAGATGGTTTTCTTCGTCTCAGTCCATCCTTTAAATCTACAAATCTACTTTTCACCCATGCATTGAATACTGTTGCCATATGTGATCAGGTGCCCCCGCTGTTCATCTCGAGGTCCTCGACAAAACCCACTGACGCATATGCAATGTGATAGGTACTGATCTGGCATCTCGTCTAAAGTCACTTTCCCATAGACGTGATGTGGCTTCCCACAGTGTTTTCTGCAAATATTTTCATGGTAAATGCTCTGTCAAGCTATTTTCATCTGGTGCCCCAACTGCATGAAGTTAAGCGTGCTACTAGGCTGGCATATCGGTCCCACCCTTTCACTGTCGAAGCAGTTAAATGTAACCGCCTCTTCTACTGCAACAGATTCCTCTCTCGCACTTCCCGACAACGAAATTCCCTTCCTTCTACTTGCTTCCCTGATAGCTATAATCTGCAAATATTCAATCGACATTTTCTGATGCCTTCCTTTCCTCAAACACCCTTTAATCTTGCACTCATTCTCTGTAACCCCTTGCCTGCTAGTGGCACTTCGGGCTTGCTTGGGTTGAACTGCTTAAAAAAAGTGTCAGATTAGACCAAAAATGAGCTATTGCTGCTATATCTGTGCTGGAGCTCCTTATATTGCTTCAGAAAGTACCTGACTTCTCCTCATAACAGGCTTTGCATTGACAAGAGTCAGATTGGATCAAAAATTTATGATTGCTTTTATATCTGGGTTGGAGGTGTTTCGGCTCCTTATATCGTTCCAGAAAGTACCTGACTCCTCCTGGCATGCCTTATATTTACAAGAGTCAGATTAGACCAAAAATGGAGTATTTCTGCCAGATCATTTTTCCTGTCTGTCTGTCTATCTATCCACACACACACACACACACACACACACACACACACACACACACACACACACACACACACATATATATATATATATATATATATATATATATACATACAGGTGTGATGTGTAAATTGTTGCTATTTAATATTTTTATTTCACGCATGACAATTGCTTTCTTTTTATTTTGTCGGTTCCTCAGTACAGTAGGTTCGTTTAGGTACCTTCTGGGAGAAAAAGTGCACCATGACGTAATTAACAACTTCAGAATTCATTTAACGGCATACTGTTCTACTTGGCATAATTAGCGCTGGAAGCTCAAATACGAACATTTTCGAGTTTTGGGGTATCTATCTGAAGACAAACAATTGGATAAGTCTAATTGTGATAACGAAAGTACAGCCGCTCGGAAACCTTACTCTGATCGTTCTGATAAGAAACAACTCCCGAATTTATTGGTGAGAGCCTCAGACTCAATAGGGAGTCCTACATTATGTTCGTTGAGTAGGAAGAGCTACCCTGGGTAAAGAGTGTGGATGCTGGTATGCCATATGTCTAGCAACAGTACTCTGTACCATGCATCACAAGCAAGAGAGCCCAGTGATGGCTGTCAGACAATTTCTGCGACAAAATTTACTTATATCTGGTCACCTAACTCCCTAGACATCACGATCGCTTGATTATTATATGAGGGCCGCAGTTGATCGAGAGATTAACAAAACTCTATGTAACATCAAAGATGAACTGAAGACAAGGATTATGGTAGCATTCACGAACTTAAACAAGGAGACCGTCCAGAAGAGATGCAGGAGATTCTGAATTCGTCTGGAGGCTGTGGTTGAAGCCAATGGCGATTTTATTGAATAAACTTACTATTTCGTATTTCAAGATAGGTTTGTGTAATTTTTGTAAATATATCTGTTAAAATGAGATATCAGTATTATTTTCATTTTTGCGTAAATTAGATGACAATTTATCCATTGCACCCTTTACGGTATAATATATATATATATATATATATATATATATATATATATATATATATATATATATATATGAGTGTGTGTGTGTGTGTGTGCGAGAACGCGCGTGTGTGTGCCCTTGTAAAAAAATCTCCTCTGGGAAAAAATCTAAGATAAAATACCAAACAGTCAAAATCACATGATTTTCTAAGCGTGCGTCAGTTATTTTCTTCCCTGTTCAGGTAGGTTCCTTTATGATACGAGTAGGAAGGTGGTCAGGGATGAAATTTGCTTTCCTGCGAATGCATCCGAGGAAGTACTTTTATTCTTCATTCCTCTCCTTATCCCATCCCCTTTTTTTTTAATCCTCCATTATACTCCAAGAGGAACTCATACCCGTACCGTGTCGAGTGAGAAAATTTCCTTGGCTGGCGATCAGAAATAGATGGCCGAATATTCTAACCTTAAAGAGCATATTGATTTTTCTTTTGAGACAGAGGTACAAGGTCAGATGATGGTAATTATGGCGGTTCATTCTAGATACACGGAGCATAGCTTGTGTAGGCGCTTACCTTATGCTTGGGGATCGAGACAAGAGACGCATGCGAAAAAAAATAAACTAGATTTCGCGTCACTGGCAAACAGTGAAAGGATTATCTCAAGACGATTAGAAAATGTGACGAAATGTCACTCGAGGTTTCGGCATTTGAAATGCTTTTGTCATCTTTTGCGTTCACATTGAATAACGTATGGAAATTTATTTTTTGAATCATTTGAAACAATACATAGATTCACAAATGACATTGACACGATTAACTTTTTTCTACAATGGCAATTTTTTAATGTTATAAAATGAATGTCAAAGAAAGAAATTGAAAAAAAAAAAAAAAAAAAAAAAAAACGACGTACGCAGTATTAAAAGTGAATTGACCAGCACGAAAATACTGTTAGAAACTGATGTTGCAAATGCAAACCAACAGAAAATTGTATCGAATGTTAAGAACATTGACTGGTGTTATAAAAACAGTCAAACGATAAATCTTTAACTAAACATCATTATGAGAAGCGTATAAACACGTCGAACACTAATTACATTATTCGGACTATTGTCCTCATCTTTGTCGCCATATTTATTACAACGTTTCGGTCGTTGTACGCCCCGGCCTTTTTCAGGTGTTTGGAATGTCGAACTTATGGACCATTATAAAGTACAGGCTCTCGAAAAACCAGTTGAGCAACATGCTCCATAAGTTTTCTATGTGGTTGAGGTCAGGAGATTGGGGCGCCCATGTCATAACACACACCTGCTTCTCATCAAAGTATTCCTTCATCAATTTTGATTTGTGACAGGAAGCATTATCCTGAATAAAAATGAGCTTGGTGGGGTCGATTTGCACCCTTTCAGCAGAAGGGAGCAGACAAAGACTCTAAAATTCTCTTGTACTGCTCGCTCCTGAGGGCCTGTTCAATAGGTTTTAAGAAACCAGTTCCATGAAAAGAAAAACATACCTAGAACATTATACTGAACGGATGCTTGACAGTACTTACTGCTAAATTCAAAGAGCTTTCAAAGCTTCTTCTTCGGATTTTAGATCGTTTATCCTTTGAATTTAGCTCAACTTTCGTTTCATCGGAGAAGAGAACATTTAGTAAAAAAAAAAAAAGGAATCATGTGAGTCACTTTTATCGAACAGCACTGTATACCAGTGTCGACAGCCAATTGCCATTGGAGCTCCATTTTGAATTTTCTGTGTGGACATTTTTTCCGGTGCTTTTCCCAGTTTCTATATGACCGCAAGTCAGTGGAGGTTTAAAATATGGGTTTTTATTTCCGCTAGAGGGACTACCTTCCCGGACTAACGAGGTCCATCTACCTAAATTAGTTGTATGCACAATAGGAATATTATTGTATGTATAATAATGTTATAGTATCTATAACAGATAAATATTTACTATAGAAATGCATTGTAAATCAAGGGAAAATAATTGCCAGTGACCAGGAATTAATTCAAACTTTACTGACAGAATAAAGGCATTATATAATATGGAAAAATTTATTATAGGAAGGCAGGGATTTATTAGGTTGGTGCAAAAATAATGTCGGTTTTTGACGTATTTTTTAACGTTAAAAACCGACATTATTTTTGTACCAACCTAATAGCTTTGTTTTGCCATAATCTTTTATTTCTTAATCTGAAACTGTTGTACAAAGGTTCTTTGTAATGTTTGCATGTGTTTTTAATATTCGTTTTTGGTAAAATTACGAACGGTACCTTTATTCACGTAAATCAAGTAAAAAAGGAATTTGTACAATACGAAAATATTAGAAAAAAAAAAACAAGCAAAAAAACGTCATATATGCAATTTAAACAATTAGGGAAAAATTCCAATAAGGAATATATGATTAAAAGTTAAAGACAAAAGTCAACGAATTTTTTATCAATGTAAAGGGTGTTCCAAAAGTCACATTAGCATTTTGAATTTCATATTTATTTAGCAAATAGAATCATGTTTCTGTATGTGACAATATATTATTAAGAAATATTATTGTTCGAATTATAGAAGATGAGGTCATGGAAATTTTCACTGGTTGCTATTTCCCAAGTATATGTTTTCTGCCAATGTCGCGTGACTTTTGGAACACTTTGTACATCGAAATTCTCGTTATAATCCCGTACAATGTACTACACTCGATTATTGAAAGGAATACAAGAATAAATTGCAAGCAATCGACTGGATTAAAAAAAAAAAACAAAACAAAACAAAAAACATGCCAGTGATAATTACAAGTAAAGACAAAAACGGTTTGTCAACTTCCTTCACTACACTCTCCTTCAATTTCCGTCGACGAAAACGTAACGCGTAAACCGGAAGTAAGTTAATAGCGGAGAGGAACGGAAATGCACGAAAAACCAACGTTATAACCAGTGCCAGGTTTTCTTTTCAAATGAAACTCGTTCGCTAGATTGGAAAAAGGAGACTGGAACGAAAAATAATAACTGAAAAGCAAAATATCCATTTCGTTCACACACACACACGACCAACACTATATATATATATATATATATATATATATATATATATATATATATATATATATGGATAGAGAAATAAGAGAGAGGGAGGGATATTGAGAGAAACATTTAGGGAGGCAAATGGTTATGAACAAATTGAGAAGAGTAGCATCTCTATCTATAAAAGGCAAGATGTGTGTGTGTGTGGATGTGTGTGTGTGTGTGTAACGAATGCACGGCCGCAATTTTCGACAGCAATTTTCGACAGATTTGCACTTTTGCATGTTTCTACGAAAGTTTTCATGGAGTTTGCGGCCATTTTGTACTGGCCAGAGTGAGACCCTATAGCTGGCTGCCACGAACAGACAGGAAGATTCTGTTGGCCAGCGTGAGAGCCAACAGCTGACTGACACGAATGTTAACTAGCATGCTAACATGAAAAAAAAATCGATAGCTGCATTCGTCACAAGTGGGAAAAATTTAAATCTGCATGGCACTTTATTCGCAGTGTGAGATAGGCAAGAAGTAAGGCATGTAGCAACATCAGCATGGCAAAGGGCCCTCCTTTAAAGGCAAGGAAGGGAAAACATATTTTAAGTCAAGTGATAGCTATTGCTGTATGAGTTGTACGATGCTGCTAGTATAGATATAAGGATAAAGAGATGGATGAAAGCGAACATAAGAAGATGTATACGAATAGACTGCGATGGAGGAGATTTCGGCGTATATATTACGCAAAAAGGAAAAATAATACTGACATCTTATTTTAACATATATATTTAATAAAATTACTCAAAATATCTTAAAATACTAAAGGGTAAATTTAATCCTTAAAATCGCCATTGGCTTCAACCACAGCCTCTAGACGACTTCGGAATCTTCTGCAACTCTTCTAATTAGTGAATGGTGTCATAATACTTGCTTCCAGATCATCTGTGGTGTTATAAGGAGTTTTGGTGGTCTCTGGCTCAACTGTGCCCGACACATAATAATCCAGAGTGTTGCGGTCTAGGGAGTTAGGTTAGATATAATGGGTGAGGTGGCAGCAGAAATTGTTTGACAGCCATGACTGGGTTCTCCTGCTTGTGTGGCGTTGTGCAGAGTCCTGTAGCCAGAGATAGGGTCTTCCAGCAACCACCAGCTTGACCCAGGGCAGCACTACTTTCTCAAGGCGCTTCATGCATGCCTTTGTGCTGAGTCTTAGTCCCTGTAGGAACATGAATGGGGGCATAATGTCACCATCGCTAGCGATCAATTCCAGATACCATGATGTTGACTTAATATATCATCCAACTCTTTTCGAAACCTCTGCACTCTCTTCAGATTAACACCCAGACACTCTGAAATGTTTGTATTTGAGCTTCCGACAAGAATGCCAAGCTGTACAGCATACCGTTTCCAAATTTCTGGCGCAGTGAATTGCGTCATGGTGATCCTTTTCTTACAGACATTGCCTAACTGACCCTACTTATACAGTCGTCAAAATCAAAAACAAACAACGCGCATGCGCGAAATTAAAAATATAAAATGGCGACAATTTACTCATTGCACTGTATATACAAGTATGAAGAAAAATATACGGAAAAATCAAACGAAAATCCTAATATGCAATTATGCTGTTTTAATATTAATATAATGTCAATGTCTGACGTTTCGGTCTAGTAGACCATCTTCAGGACATATTCATAAAACATAATTAACATTAGACTATATTTAATTCAACATGAAAAGACGATGGACATAAGAGTAAGACTAATGAAACAGACAACTGAAATTTTTCAAGATCAGCGTTCCATTTCAATATGATCACGTCGGCGTCACGTCGGCGATGTTGTGAAAACGTATTCCTAAAATATAGTATTTTGAATGAAAAATGAAAATAATTTTATTTTAATCTAAAATTTATATGTACGTTTGTCGAGCATTAATCTTGCTAGAAAAGGGGAAATATTAAAGAAGCCAGGTCTAGTATTCACCGTGCATGAGATAAATATTATATATTACTAGACCGAAACGTCCGACGTTGACATTATATTCACATTAAAACAGCATAATTGCATATTAGGATTTTTGTTTGTTTTTTCCGTATATTTTTCTTCATAGTGTCGAATCTATATCCATATATTTGCTTAGATATACAAGTATATACAAGAATAATTCGCTTTTTGTTTTTCGTTCGAATACTTTCGGGATGTGCGGCTTATATAATGGATTAAGCTCCGATTTAGAAATAGGTGAACTGAGTTCGAATACCAGTCAGGTTCGTTTCATTCACTTATGGTTAAACGTCCTTTTGAACAGGTTGAATGCTTCTTCTTAAGTACTATAAGTTAAATAATTGGATTTGTGCCTGGAAAAATTTTTTTTAAATTTTGTAGTGCAATATTCGTCCGCAAAAATAAAGAATTATTCTTATAATCTAATATATTCTTATGTTCTAAATAACCCACAACGTGTTGACAGTTCGCAAAAACAAAAACAAAAACAAACAACAAATCAATCGATTAAAATAATCAACAGACTTCCAAAACACTTATAAAATGAGATGTTTTTTTTTGTTTATTTGGTTTTAGTATTTAGTATTTTCTTAGTATTTTTGTTTCTATTATTCACAGTTACAGTTTATGCAAATTTACCATCATGGAGAGCGAGGCTTTCTTTTTCAGAAAAAAAAAATACCGATGTTTTTATTACGTTCAAATCACTAGAATGGAACAATCTATTTTAAACATTTCTTGTCTAATGTTGGTCGTTACTGTATGTATGCGAGATTTAGTCCACAATATACATACATACACACACACGGACACATACACAGACACACACACACATATATATATATATATATATATATATATATATATATATATATATATATATATATATATATATATATATATATATATATATCCCATACATGTATTTAATTTCAGATGCATAAATATTGCCACAAGTCGTCAGAAAGATATAATCTTAAAAGAAAACCAAGACGCTATAATGTTACTGATTGACGTGAACACAGATTTGGAAATATCACAAATGTAAAACTCCGAAAGAAATGGAAAACATAGACAAGATAAGAAGTATAACAAAACAAACTGGCTTGAATAATATCGTAAGAAGACATCTTAAGAAAACTAAAAGAGTAATACGCGAAAAAAAAAGTGTATTAACCAGAATGAAAACGTTTGAAGCCGTTCTAGCGAAATGTAAGAAAAGGGAAAAGACACAGAAACTTGAGAATATTACCCAAAGGCATGGCAGCAACCAATCTTGGACCTAAAAGTAAGTCTCACCAAGTAGAACATGTGAGTAGGGTGTAGAAGTATACGAAAACTGATTTCAAATTAATTTCCCCTTCGTAACGTATCCTTATTTTTTGTGTAGTATCATGATTAACTTTGAAGTGAAATAAATTAAAATTTAAAATAAATCTGTTATTGATGAATGCAGAGTTTCGTGTTTAAGCGTAGCAAATATACTAACAATTCTTCAACTTCTTCTTCGATCATGACCCTCCACTTCCTCTTGTCTCTTGTATCTCTTAATAAGTTTTGTCTTTTTGCTATTTCTTCCATACCATGTTCCGCCATCCACTTGCTCAAGACCGTAACGTATGTCACGCGTTACTTTCCCTTGTTCCTCTTTCCCTCTATGCGTTCTGTGGGTATCAGATTTTCCAAGCCCTCCTTTCTCATTACGCGTCCCAGAAATTTCCGCTGCAAATTCCTGATGTTAAGTTTAAGTTTCCTCTTTCTTTCCATTCTCTACAAAACCTCGTCATTGCTCACATGTTCGGCTCAAGGAATCCTTAGCATCCTTCTCTATTGTTGCTTTGAATCTCTTCTTCATCTTTGAGGAGATTGTTCAGCATTCGCTGCCATATAGGAGAACAGATATTACGTAGCAGTTAAGTATATATTTCTTTGTTTTCGACGAAAATTTACTATCTTGTAATACCCTGCTTAGCTTTTGAAACACGTCTTTGACCATCTTCAGATCTTTGACCATCTCAGTACATCTTCGGATCTTTGAGCATCCCAACACATCTTCGGATCTCAGTGTCGCACTTTCCGTCTTCTGTCAGAACACTTCCCAGATATTTAAATTTCTGTACCTAACTGATTTTAGTTCTGATAACCAGGAATTCTGTCTTCTTGTAGTTTATGCTTCGTTCTTTCTTCTCAATCTCCTTCGCTAACTTTTGTACAAGGTTTTGTAGTTTCTTTTCTTTGTCTGCTATCAGCACTGTGTCATCTGCTATTGTTATGCTGTTAATCTTATGGCCGCCAATGATGAATCCTGGTAGAATTTCCAGTTCTCTCAGAATTGCCTCCCTATACAGTTTAAATAAGTCCGGCAAGAAGAAACATCCTTGTCTTACCCCCCTTTCTAATTTTGTATATCCACTGAACTCATTTTTATCCGTATGCAGGCGGTTTGCTGCCAGTAGAGATTTTTTTTATTATTCTAATATCTTGCCCAGAAATGTCAAGGTTACCGAGAGGCTCTAACAGAACTTTGTGGTGTACTTTGTCGAACGTCTTTGCGTAGTCTAAAAGGTACACATCCTTCTGCATTTGTATTGCTCTTTCTGATAATATTCTGAGAATAAATAACGCGTTCCTTGTTCTGGTGACATAAACGAACCCTCACTGTTCTTGTCCTATCTTGTCCCTATTCGGATAGTATAAAACTGTAGCCTGGATTTTACTGGAAATTCAGAGACGAACGACAACGAAATCGAAAAGACGTTTTGTTTTTTTAAATATAGCTTTATATATACTACCACTACATTGCAGTGAGGTTAGTCTGCATTAATAGAAACTGACTCCCACAATCTTTATTTGTGTATGATTATCAGCAGTTATTCAATGTTACGCTTTGTATCATTCTAGTTGAGTGTTTCACCACCGGTTTTCCCAATGCATCCTTTTCACCAGATGGCGGAATGTAATCCCCACTCCTTTTCAAGTCTTTCCTACAGAAAAGATGCATTCCATTAATATGCAAATATTAATTCTTTTCCATATCAGTACTTATACATTTACATGGATTATTGTTGATGAATTTTAAAACTTGAATACATGTACAGTAATTAGTTTTATCCATAACTAATAAATTAATTAATTAATTAAAAGTCAAATAGAAAGTCCGTCCAGTTCAATATGTTCAAATTGGCGGCTCATCTCGAAAATTGCTTTGTTTGGTTTGTTTTGTACATCATCTTCAATGGGTCATTTAATGCCGACAATTTTTTTTCCGGTAATACTTTTATTTTGTCAAAAATCTATTTCTGTTAATATTTTTTTCCTCAAAAATGTATAGCTGGTAATACTATTTTTCGAAAACGTACAGCTGGTAATACTATTTTTTTTAAAACGTATAGCTGGTAATATTATTTTTCCAAAATGTATAGCTGATGATAATATTTCTTCAAAAACGTATAGTTGGTAATATTATTTTTTCAAAAACGTATAGCCAGCAACACTATTCTTTCAAAAAAAAAAAAAAAAAATATATAGCTAGTAATATTTCTTCAAAAACGTACAGCTAGCAACATTATTTTTTCAAAAACGTATTAGCAGAGGCCTTGCTGTTGGACGTAGTTTATCGTCTTACCCAGGACGCGGATGTAGTTTATCGTCATACCCAGGACGCGGATGTAGTTTATCGTCTTACCCAGGACGCGGATGTAGTTTATCGTCATACCCAGGACGCGGATGTAGTTTATCGTCTTACCCAGGACGCGGATGTAGTTTAGCGTCATACCCAGGACGCGGATGTAGTTTATCGTCTTATCCAGGACGCGGATGTAGTTTATCGTCATACCCAGGACACGGATGTAGTTTATCGTCATATCCAGGAAGCAGATGTAGTTTATCGTCATACCCAGGACGCGGATGTAGTTTATCGTCATACCCAGGACACGGATGTAGTTTATCGTCATACCCATTGGTGCCGAACTGCCTGATTCAAGGATTGAACTAGTGACCGCTACTGTCCAGAAGAACATTGATGTTATATTTTTTATAGCCTTTTATATTCAATTTCAAAGGATTTTGTTATTTTTTTTATGATATCAGGTTTGTAATAATAGTTAGAATTAATGCAAGAATATTGACAATTACTCATCTCAGAAGTGAAATAATGAATTATGAAAAATGGTACGAACCCACCATTATACCCAAATGTCAAAAACCATCTGATATTGAATATAAAAGGACCCCAAAACACACTACTAATGTCCTAATGACATCTGATGATGACCAGAAGATACCTGGTCGAAACGTTGTGTCTATAATAACATCTAAATAGCTCGAAATAATATAAGAATATTAACAATTACTTATCTCAAAAATGAAATAATAAATTATGAAAAGCTGTACGCTGGCGTAGTGGATATCAGAATTAGTTATATTATATATAATGGCTAATCCTTGTATCAGGTAATGAAGTGGTAATTCAACAGGAACAAGGAATAACTTATACCACAGGGTTTATCAAAGAAATCGCCTATCAGCCAATCAATGGATACCCGTTGATGACCGGAGAGTAATTGGCAGAAATGTTGTGTCTATAATAACATCTATAATGAAATGGACAAAGTCAGACAATTATTTTAAGACATTTTTATCTATAAAAAAGAATGTATAAACATAAAAATGTCTTGAAATGATTGTCGGACTTTGTCCATTTCGTAATGTGTGACTTCATTTGTTTACATTTGGATTGAGCAGATATGAATGTACGTGAGAAAATCATGGAAAATTGTTGATTAAAAAAAGTAAAATCGACCTTGCAAACCGAAACGCTCTTCCGTGGCGAAATCGATAAAAGCACGGTTCTGTATGGGATACAGGTTCGATTCCTGTCGGAAGACGCATATTTTCTATGACAATTTCTCGGACATTCAGGCCGGTAAATGTTGTTAATACTGTTTATTATAAACAGAGCATTTACGTAAATATTTGTATCCATAAAAAAGAATGAATGAACATAAAATTGTCTTAATATATATATATATATATATATCAATCAAGATGGGTGAATGGTTACAGGTAGTTTCTCTGTTCTCCTCTTAGATATATTATCTAATGCTTTCATGTTCTTCTAAAATATCCATGTTCCTTAGTGTTTTGTAAGCTTCCAGAGGCAGCAAGATTGAAAACATTGAAGCAGAAATTCAAATTCAGGAGGCAACTTCAAGAAATCTTCTGCACAATCTTCTACTGTTAGTTTCAAATTAGTTCTCTTGACATAAAGGCTACTGCTCTCAAAGGGTAGCACCAAAAGTACATACTACATTAAGTGTACATACTCCTTTAAAATTTCGCTAACTTTCCGCTAGCACTTAGTTATATAGTGAAAGGTATTTGTCAACTCCTAGTCGTTGATAAGTGATATCTTATACCAGCCAATTAATGGACTCTTAATGATAACCAAAGGGTACCTGGCCGAAACGTTTTCTCTATAATAATATCTTTACCAACTAAGATGACAGCAATAGTTCAAAATAACACAAGAATATTGACAATTACCCATCTCAGAAATGAAATACTAAATTCTAACGGTTTAGTCAATAAATGCCAATCAATATACACTTGATGATCGCAAGAGGGTACTTGGTCGAAACGTTTTGTTTCTAATAATATCTATATCAACCAGGAAGAGAGGAATAATTGAAAATAACACAAGAATATTGACAATTACCCATCTCAGAAATGAAATACTAAAGTAATTCTAACTATTAGGTTGGTGCAAAAATAATGCCGTTTTTCTTTTGAAGTTGAACGTCAAAAAACGACATTATTTTTGCACCAACCTAATATTTAGTCAACGAATGCCAAATGTTTCCTGTATTCTTCTAAATATTTGTGTTCCCTATTGTTTTTCTAATCTTCCAGAGTATGCAAGTATGATGAGATTGAAGCAGGAATTCAAATTCAGGACACACATTCAAGAAATCTTGTGAAAAAAATTCTACTGTTAGTTTCAAAGTAGTTTTCTCGACATAAAGGGTACTTCTCTCAAAGGATAGCGACAAAGTGCATACTACATTAAGTGTGCATACTCCTTTCAAATTCCTGAAACTTTTCGCTAGCACTTAGTTGTATAATGAAAGGGATTTGCCTACTGATGGCCGTTGATAAGCGATATCCTATACCAGCCAATCAATGGACTCGTAATGATGACCAAAGGGTAGCTGGTCGAAATGTTTTGTCTATAATAATATCCATATCAACCAGGATGATTGCTATACTTCAAAATAGTACAAGAATATTGACAATTAGTCATCTCAGAAAGGAAATACTAAATTCTAACGGTTTAGTCAATAAATGCCAATCAATATACACTTGGTGATGGCAAGAGGGTACTTGGTCGAAACGTTTTGTTTCTAATAATATCTATATCAATCAGGAAGAGAGGAATAATTGAAAATAACACAAGAATATAAGCAATTACTTATCTCAGAAAGGAAATATTAAAGTATTGCCGTTTAGTCAATGAATGCCACATGTTTCCTGTATGGAAACGGTTAATCTCACCCTTAGCATTCCTTACTTTAAATTTCTTTTTCTTCCAGATGGCTGCTGCTTCTCGATTTGTGCTACTGATCCTTGCTTATGCACTTTTTAGAATACAACATTGGTGGATGGTTGCAGTTAGTTTATCCTTCCTCCTCTTGAATTTCTTGTCCAATCCCAAATTATCACAATAATCAAAAGATAGCCCATATCTGCCAATAGATATCCACTTGATGATGACCAGAGGGTATGGATGGTATCGAAACATTGTGTCATTAACCGCATCTATATCAATCAAGATGAGAACAATTGTCCGAAATATTAAAAGAATGTTGACAATTACCCAATCTCAGAAATGAGATTATGTATTCATGCTGAAATGTTTATGTCAGTGGAGGTTTTTGTTTCTATGTGCATAAAAACGGGTTTCATTATGAAATGATATGAAGCAATGTGGATGCAAGAATAAGTGATGTTGAGAAATTTGTTTCTTTTTTAATTGTGTAATAAATGTATGATCTTATTCTTCACTATACGATTCAGATAACAGTTATAAAATAACGATAGATAGAACAAACTAGTATATTTATGAAAAAACTGGGATAGATAGATAGATAGTTTTGCTTTACGGCATATCAACCTCAATGTATTATTTAATGTCAACAAGATCTTTATAGCTGGTAATAGTTTTTCTTCAAAGATGTATAGCTGGTAATTCTTCTTTTCAAAAATGTATTGCTGGCAAAAATGTATTACTGGCAATAATTTTTATTCAAAAATTTATTGCTGGTAATAATGTTTTGCAAAAATGTATCGTTAGTATTAAAACCTATTTTTTCACTTGCATAAAGTTTTGACCTCAGTTTCCAGAAAATAATTTACGTTCTATGGGCAAATATTAGGTTGGTGCAAAAATAATGACGTAATAATGTCGTTTTTTGACGTTAAAAAATACGTAAAAAAACGACATTATTACGTCATTATTTTTGCACCAACCTAATATTTGCCCATAGCTGGAACGCTAACAGGTGCTACGACTCTCAGGCAGAGTTGATCTGGGAATACCAGCAATTGAGAGGTGGTTTCACCCTCCTCAAAACCTCTTGATCAGAGCCCTTGATGCCGGATGTAGTTTATCGTCATAACCAGGACGCCTGATTGGTGGACCTGGGAAAACCAGCAATGAAGAGATGGTTCCACGCTCGTCATATCATCAGAGGCCTTCCGATCAGAGGCCTTGATGCCGGATGTAGTCTATCGTCTTACCCAGGACGCGGATGTAGTTTATAACTTTACCGGTAGATAGATTGATATGCACAGACTGAATTTGATAAACAGATAGATAGATATGAATAGCCTGAAAGATAGATACATATATACAGATACATGGCCGCAGGAAAGGTCTCGTGGCTCCCATTCGAATCTATGATACACCTCCCCTCGAAGGTAGGAGACGGGGCCCTCCGAAGCTTTGTTACGAGCCTCCCACACTACTAAATGTCAATTTCCATAAGGTGATATTCATATAAAATAGAAATTCTATTGTAATCTTCTAAATATTTGTGTTCCCTAGTGTTTTTCTAATCTTCCAGAGTATGCAAGTATGATGTGATTGAAGCAGAAATTCAAATTGAGGACACACATTCAAGAAATCTTGTGAAAAAAATTCTACTGTTAGTTTCAAAGTAGTTTTCTCGACATAAAGGGTACTTCTCTCAAAGGATAGCGACAAAGTGCATACTACATTAAGTGTGCATACTCCTTTCAAATTCCTGTGGACAGTATGAGATTTGACATATGTATGTATATGTGTGCTGTTGTCTCCTCTATACATACGCATTTGTATGTTGAAATTCAAAGATCCGATGTGTAGCGAAAATTTCTCGTGAATGTATACATGTCAGCAATCAGAGCATTTTTCTATTTTTTCGCTGAATAATATTTCCTCGCATGCTCGTATATATGTGTGGTGGGATCTGTGCAAAATTATGATAGGTAAAAATTGCTATTATTTTTATTTTTAATATTTTAAAAAGTTTATTTGTTATTATTTTAAAGCTGGTTATTTGCTTGTTTTTGATGACTGTGTATATGTAACTGGTAGAAATTTCAGTTTGTAATCCTTATTGGTTATTTCCATAATAACACCAATACACGCAATCTACATAAACCCAAATTTAAAAAAAAAATTAATCAGTTTTTCTGACGATCGCAAAAGCGTGAAACCCAGGATCACAAACTCACATCAATTCAACCATATATATATATATATATATATATATATATATATATATATCTTTATTGTTCGAGTTTCGGCGAATGGATAGAGTGGGGAAGAATCACAGAGGTTAGGATTGCGCACAGAGGAATTGACGAAGACAAAATCTTCGGTGAACATCTAACCAGGGTCTTTGCCTAGATCAAGAATCGGACCGGTTATATAAGATTTGGACACCCATGCAACTTCAGGTTTCCAAGTCTAGTAGCTGTTATCGCTCTTTCCAGTACTGATGAGGGTTTTCCTCCCGAAACATCTATTTAAAGTAGTGTTGAATGTTAACATATTGATTATATCATTCTGTTCTCTTGGGGTTATAGGTGATATCCATTTTAGATCTTGCTGCTGGTGGTAGTCTTCAAGTGATATGGTTCTTGTTATTTACAATTCTTTGATTGCGATTATGTAGCGCCAGTCTACAATGTTCAAAGAAGGGTGATCAGTGCCAAGACCCTCATGATTTACTTTCCCAAAAAAGATACAGCCAAAGTTGTGAGCTTGAAACTGGAGAAGAATCGAACAGATAGAGAAATTTAACAATGACGGTCGTGTGATAACTGTTGTATATTGCTGCTGGACTCAAATAAGGCGACGGAAATTTTATATCTTTATTGTTCGAGTTTCGGCGAATGGGTTTACTGAGGGAAAATCACAGAGATTAGGATTGCGCACAGAGGAATTGACGGGGACAAAATCTTCGGTGAACCTCTAGCCAGCCTCTCTGTCCAGACCAAAAGCTGGACCGATTAAGTAACATTTGGAAAGCTACACAAATTCACGTGGCAACGCCTTCTTCTAGTAGGTCGCTTACGCAACTGCATGGGGTCACGCCTCTTCCGGCATGCCCCCATGCAAGGATGCATTTCCTTCCCCTCAGGACATCTGTGAACCCTGTTTATTCTAGGCGTAGGGCACCTGTGCGTCCTGTTTATTTTACTCACCGGATGCATTTCCTGTTTATGCTATCATCAGTTCCAATTTCTGCTCACACGCAGATGCAGCGGAAGTAAGGCCAAACGTCTTTCCTCAACCGATATCCAATAATATGAATGGACAGTTATGCCTCTATCTGTAAATGTAGAAATCCTTGGGATCTGGCGCCAGTTTACGTTTTGTACTTAGTGGGTGCTCAGCTTTTGTCATTTTGTGCCAGACTAATATTAATTAATAAAATAATAGTAAGAATGAAGAGTGTATCGACCCAAAAAGTTGCGACAGAAAGTCACAATAATAAGGGAAATGATATTAGTAATAAAAGTCATAGCAAAAATGAAGTGTGTGTCGGCCCAGAACGTTGCACAGAATGTAAAAATAATAAGAGGGAATAAAATTAGTAATAAAATAATAGTAATATTGAAGTGTGTATCGATACTGACTGTTGAAATAGAAAGTCACAATGATATGGGGTAATAAAACGAGTAATAAAATAAAAGCAATAATGAAGAATTTATCGACCCAGAGAGTTGTGACAATAATAATGAGAATGCAGGATGTAATAAAAGCCTGAAAGGAAATCACTTCTTTCAGTCTTAAAGAAAATTTTCCTCGAGAAATATTGAGCAAAAGGCCGTCTTTATTCTTTTGGTGTAACCTATTCATTTGTCCCCGGTTTTGTTGCTGTGTACTTGGGGGAAATATAAAGTCTCTATCTTAGCGACAATGATTTATAGATTTCTATAGAATCTTGAATTCCAGACGCGATTCCATATATTTATCTCTTCCAGGTGAAAACTGGTAAGGGTCAGAAATCTTCTGCAAATGCATCAATTCTTGAAATAGTGATTCTGCTTTTCCATACAATATCGAATCCGCCATGACGTTTGAAAGGATTTCCAAATATCTTTTCCTAACTGTGTATCTAATTATTCAATAATCTTTTCTTTATAAGTTTACATTTCGCTTAAAGGTTAAATTTCTCTCTCTCTCTAATATATATACATACATATATATATATATATATATATATATATATATATATATATATATATATATATATAAATTACAGTAATTATATCCACTTATTTTTATTATAATTCTTTCATATTCAGGAATATTTTTCTGTATATTACAATTGTTATAGTCCGGTTCCTTGTACCATGGTTATAGTCAAATAAAGAAGAACGCGAACACAGGTATGGCATAACATATTACAAACAGGAATATATACAGAGAAGTAGAAGTGTTAGTATGAACAATCAAGTTTAGTAGAGAGAACAATGTAGTCTCGACTAATATCACTATTCCAATGTCTTGCAGTAATTATCTGAATACGACTCTTTTTCGGACTGCCTCTAACTCTTGACTCGACTTGAACTACTGACTCGACTTGATCTACTGACGATATTCAGTCACCCCCGCACGAGGGCATCATGTGGCACAAGGCCGGTTTAACGCAGGATCTCCGAGCACGTGGGCTCGGCCAAAAATATACCCTTTGAACCCGTATAAACGGGTTCAGGGTCGGTTTACCTCCCCAAAAGTGTATCCGCCTCTCGGCGTAACCTCTTTTGGGTTCCTCCCCGCCCGAAAGCAGAGAGTTCCATCGATCAGCCGGTCGACCGAGATCGACTTGAACTACTAACGATATTTTGTCACACCCACGAGGGGCACAAGGCCGGTTTAACGCAGGATCTCCGAGCACGTGGGCTCGGTCTAAAATATGCCAATTGAACCCGTATAAACGGGTTCAGTGTCGGTTTACCTCCCCAAAGGAGAATCCGCCTTTCGGCGTAACCTCTTTTGGGTTCCTCCCCGTCCGAAGGCAGAGAGTTCAACCGATCAGCCGGTCGACCGAGATCGACTTGAACTACTGACGATATTCAGTCACCTCCCCACGAAGGTGTCATGTGGCACAAGGCTTTTTTAACGTGGGTATTCCAAGCCCGTGGGCTCGGCCAAAAAATAGCCCATTGAACCCGCATAAGCGGGTTCAGGGCCGGTTTACCTCCCCGAAGGAGACTCCGACCTTCGGCGGAGCCTCCTTCGGGTTCCTCCCGTCTGTAGGATTAGAGTACAATCGAACAGTTGCTCAAGTCAAAACTTGAACGACTGGCGATATTCAGTCAACCCCCCCACGAGGGCGTCATGTGGCACAAGGCCTTTTTAACGTGGGCATTCCGAGCCCGTGGGCATTCCGAGCCCGTGGGCTCGGCCAAAAAATAGCCCATTGAACCCGCATAAACGGGTTCAGGGCCGGTTTACCTCCCCGAAGGAGACTCCGCCCTTCGGCGTAGCCTCCTTCGGGTTCCTCCCGTCCGTAGGAAGAGAGTACAACCGAACAGTTTTTCAAGTCAAAACTTGAACGACTGACTCCTTGCCTACTCCTGAGTCGCAGTATTTATTAAGTATGGAACAGTCCATTATTATTATTATGGTTAAGATCCCATAACAACAATTAAATAGAGCAAGGAATGCATTGTAACAGTGAGAATCACTTTTATTTCCCAAGTACTATCCCTCTCTTTCTGAGATCATCATCGGGGCAACTGGTAAGGGAAAAACTATCTCGTACTGATTTTTTTTTCTTTTGCGTTTAAATGCTGTGGCTGACAGTTATTCTTTACCGTGCATTAGAACGGGAATAGTTATCCATTATGGAATGTTTTCTTTTATGTTGGATTTGTCATAGTCGAACGTGTATTAAAGCGGGATAAATTATTCTGTTTATAGGCATTTTAGAACATTATTACAATATTCGTAGCTGATTGTATTCAGTGTCGGCTTCAGTTTTTTTTATGAAGATTACTTTGAGGATCTGTAGTTTTTTATTTTCTTGGTGTAGCACAGTTGCATTATCAGTATTTTCTCTATACTGTGAATGTGAACAGGAATGTTGGTGTAAATGTCTTGCATGAACGAATGGTCACACATCTGTAGAGTAACATGATAATGTAGTTGTCGTATATCCAACATATATATTTGTTTTTTTTACTTTTAGAGTTACATTATCCCAAGGAAAATTTGAATTGATATATAATATTGGTTTTACGTAATACATAAGTTGGTGGGGAGGAGTTTTTTTGAATAATTAAATCGGTTGTATTGTTTTTTGCATAATATATAATATAATCAATTTCATTTTCGGTGGGATCTTTCTTTATTCGTGAATAGGAAAGGATTTTGATAAAATAAGCAGACATAATATTTGTAATTTATTAAATCATATATATATATATATATATATATATAGCTACAGTGTGGACATGGGAATCAACACTGGAGATTGACTGTAAATTTCACGCCTCAAGCGATCTTCAGACCATGTGACATGACTTCTTTAGGAAGCTTTACAAGTGGGCCACTGCGGAATGAAAGGAATTGGGCGAACAATAGAGTTAAACCAAAGATGGACTCCCACTTGCACGATTTTTCCTGAAGAATGAAATTTTCTCCAAAATAGCATATATCAAATCCGCGGGAAACACACGTAAAATCATCTTAAAATTTGATATATAAGCACAACTTCCCCATTTTTTCTACCTTCAGGAATTAACCAACCACACAGATCGTACCAGACAGACACAAATATCCCTATTCGAATCTACATGCATACATACTAACGCCACAAGAAATAAACAATTTGAGGAAAACACTTATCCAATAAATAAATAAAAAAAACATCACAAAATTTAAAGTGGCGATGAATTCACTCTCCATAACAAATTTTCAAACGATATTGTAAAGCAAAAGATAAAGTCTGTAGGCAATGTAAAGTTAATTCACTTCTTTGGTTTAACATTTTTTTTGTCAGCGAATCGGATAATTTCTAGTGTTACATGTAAGCAAGATCCAGTGAAAGATTTACAGGTGCTAGCTTTTTTATAGTATTTTCCATTTCCCTTAATATTATAAATATGTGATGTGGTAATATAAATAAAGAGCTAATTATGAAATGTAGACACAAAAGCAGATTCCATCTTATATAAGAATATAGATGTTACCTTATTATTTACTAACTCCCCGTTTCACCAAGCCCCGTCCCCACTAAAAATGTTCCTGACAGAATTAAGAATCTCTCAACTAATTTTTCTAAATTTGAATTTGTTTTATATTTAAATTCCCCCATGACGTATTAAGGATATTAAACCCTTTAAATTCTAGTAAAACAGACTCTTTGTTAGAATAGAGTAGCATCCCCTAGCAGGAACTCAAATCCATTTACATACAACTAAAGGCGAATCCCATAAATAAACTCCGACCCCAGACCATTTCCCCTTAAAGAGATGTCGTATGACTTCCCGTTGTCACCGACACAAGATCTTTATCAAAAACAAGGCGCACCTTTGAGTAAAACTGCTATCTAATATAAATTCAAAGTCACACGTTCAGACAGACATACTAAAAGGCATTCAGGACCGACGAAGAAAAGTGCTCAACATTATAAATAGAGCGTATGTAAATATAAAAGTGACGATTGCATCTGTCGCCTCTGAGTGTTGATTTCAATGTTCACTTTTACACATATATATATATACATATATACATATATATATATATATATATATATATATATATATATGTTTTTGCTGTAATATATAGATATATATGTATATGTTTTTGCTGTAATATATATATATATATATATATATATATATATATATATATATATATATATATATATATATACTGGTATATCAAAAATACATTTACAAACCTTTTTCACATCAAACAAGACAAAATTACACATATATATATGTCTGCAAACCCTAAATTTTGCGGTAGACTCTTAAATGTAAAATCAAAATCTTTGCGTGTTGGATTCCATGAATCTACTGTAATGTTATCAGTCATAACCTGTCATCTAGACTTTCCTATCGCTAAGATATAGCTTCTCCGTGTTCTACAAATATTTCCATGGCTGTTGTTCTGATGAGTTTTCCTCTTTGGTAACGCTTTCGCAATAATTTAAACTTATTACTATAGGCTGTCCAGTAAAAACGCGGCAAATTTGTTGTTACGGTTTTATTTTTCAGGAATAATTGACCTTGAATAAGCTTGAATATTTTCTTTTGAATATTCATGATCTTGAATAATGCTACTGGCTTCGGGTTACTAAGCTAAAGCTTTCTCTTGCATATTCAGGCAAACATTTCAAACATCGACGATGATTATTCAGTTTGTGCATGAATCATGATGGATAAATATATTTCTGAATTTACCGCTTTTTCTTAAGGGACACCCTGTAGATTGGCTACTTGATCTCATCATCTTACTGTTGAAATAGCTTGATGTAACCGCAATTTCTATTCTAATAGTTTCTTCTCTTGCATTTATTCCCAATAGAAGTCTCTTCTAGCTTCTTGCTTTCCAGTCAACATTGATGTTCAAAATTGAAACCCCAATCGTTATCTTTTGTCTTCTTAATTCTTGTTCTTTTATTGTTCTCTACTTAATAATGTTTTCTTTTTCTCATATTCTCTCACACTCAGTAACCACTTGCATCTTAGTAGCTTTATTGCCTTGCTTGGGGTAAAATGATTAAACAAAAAGTCGATATAGTGATTCTTCATCTATCTGCTGTTTCATATTTCACGGTTTAATTATCTGAACAAAGATGAGGTAATTGTTCCGAATGAATTAGATTTTAAAAGTTAACAAGAAATATCTTATATCAGCCAAATCAATGAACATTTGATGATAACCAGCGGGTACTTGGTCGAAACATTGTTTCTTTAACAGCATCGATATCAATCAAGATGAGATCAATAATTCGAAATAATACAAGAATATTGACAATTACTCATCTCAGAAATGAAAGACTAAATTATGAAAAGTGATAGCAAACTGCTATCATAACCAAATCTAAAAAAGCATCTTAGATCGAATATAAAAGGCTCCAAAACACATCACTAAGGCACTTCGGTGTAGTGGATATAGGAGTTGGTTATATATGTGTTACTATCAACTAATTTTCGTGAGTTCAATTCCTGGATCAGGTAGTAAAGCGCCGGTTCAGCAGGAACGAACGATAACGAAAAATTAATCAACAAATAAGAGCCAATGGACACCTGATGATAACTAGAGGGTACTTGGTCGAAATGTCGTTTCTATAAAATTATCTATATCAGCAGTCCGAAATAATACAAGTATATTGACAGTTACTTATCTCAGAAATGAAATATTAAGAAAAGTGTTATTACCAAATATTCGTATAGCGAATTTGATTGGTATTCAATGTGTTGTTTAGTAATTCATTACGTCTATTATAACGCTATAGTTAGCCAACATGTCACACCTAGATAGGGGACCGCTTGGGAATGGTAGGTGCTGTAATGCTTAGATGTGCGGCTGGTGTTATGGATAATGACTCGGAATTGTTAATCGGAGAGCTGAGTTCCAATTCCAATTGTGAAAAGTATGAATCCACTCCTCATAAAAATTCTTACAATCTAAAAATATTTTCACGTTTTAAATAAACTGCCAAGGGTTCATAAGCCGTAGAAAACGAATCAATCAACCAACTTGTCTCGCAAATAATTCTTCGTTCCTCACTGGGTGCCTCATTTTTACTGTCTTGAGCTATACTCATGTGAGCTAAGTAAGAAACTACCCCGTAAGAAACAACCTAATCTTTTAAGCTATTATTATTATTATTATTATTATTATTATTATTATACTGATTTTATTTTTCATTGTGTGCTTCACATTTGGGGTCTTCTGGCTTATTAAGATAAGCTTAGTAAATTCTAATCCTGGGTACGACGATAACGGTAACAGGTTCATTAAATTCAGTTATGCGATAATACCCTTGAGAAAGTTATGAATCCATCTCTTGTTCTCCCTCCAGCTATGGCTAAAATAGCAGGACAAACTGTGTCCTATAGCCTCGGCTAAGTAGACTGGATACTTGGTATCATCGTCTTACTGTTGAAAATAGCTTGATGCAACCGCAAGTTCTATTCTAATAGTTCCTTCTCTTGCACTTATTCCCTGTGGAAGTTTCTTCCGGCTTCTTGCTTTTCTGTCAGCTACAATCTTCAAAAATGTGAATCCAACATCAGATGCCATCTTTTGACATTCTGAACATTTTTTTTCTTTTATTGACCTTTCTCCTAACTTTTTTTTTCTCATTTTTGTTTCAATCGCAGTAACTCTTTGTGTCTTAGTGGAGTTATCCCCTTGCTTGGGGTGAAATGATTCAATAAAAACAATAACATCGTTGCTTGGACATAATAAGATTATCAGCTGATCGTTTTGGGCCCCTGGGAAATATGAAGATAAACAATCATGCCAGCTGTTAACGATTTTTATTTTAGAGAATGTCTGCATTGCCAACATATGGATACATTAAGACGGACATGATTAATGAACAAACAAACAGTACTAAAGGCTCTTAGACAAGTTTTTCAACTCAAGCCTCTACAGGACCAGTCTATAGTGGAAATATTTCATGGACAATGCATTAAAAGATTTAAGAAATAAAAAAAAAACATTAAATTCATTTAGTCACATGGACGTCTTTGGAATACTGAGCTATTTTCAGATGCTGTTTGATCCTTCGCACTTGCGCACACAAAAGTTCATATTAATATTTTTATATAATGTTTTATCTATATTTGCCTACAAAGGTAACTATGGCTATTTTGTCTCCCTAGGCAAACGTTATATTCGTTTGAAATGTGCTTTTAAGCTGTTGATTTGTTTGCACTTTTACTGTTATGTTTGGAGCATCTAGTATCCGTTTTTCAGTGCGCATGAACACGGGTGCATCAATTAATTCCGTAGCCTCAAAGTTATCTTAAGTTGTATTTTTCGCTGTAATTTACTATGTATAATGTTATGGGGACCTACCTTCATGGACAAAATAGATTCGTCTTACGATTATATTATGCCTCGAAAGAGGATTGTAGACAGTGACGAATTGACTACTGTACTTACTCGTCAGACGGACGTGCAACACTTCTGTATTCGTCCCTTTTGTTAATAATACGTTTTCACTGAATTGCTGTGTTCGAGTTTTCTTTCGGACCTCTTCCGAGTCGACAACAAATAATCATTAGTGTCCGAATAATATTAACCGACGAATGTTATGCATTGCTATATTTATAATTACGCTGCGGTCATATCGATGCAGCTATTGCGCACACATATATACAGACTCGCACACACAAACACACACACACACATATATACATATATTTGTACACGAATACGCGAAGATAAACGAATAACGAGAAATTCAACATTTTTATTACTCAGTATTAGTTTTCTTCCAAATTGAAATTACAAATATTCTTTGCAAATAACTTCACGTAAAATATTTCTTTTTTACCACACCGCAGAATATTTGCGTTAGGATAATAGAAAATATAATTCCTCTACATATGAGAATGTGTGGGACGTATATACGAAGTCTTATGTCGGCGTGTAATTTCATAGTAGCAGTTCATTAACTCAATGTTTCTTAACTCAACATTTCCATACCTTTTTTTGAAATATACTCGAATAAATATGCGAAAATGTGAATAATTAATGAAGATTTAAGAAATTCTGTTTGTATGAGGAGCAAACAACCCTGGTCAAATGCTATATGAAAAAGTATTTTTTGCGAACAAATACGAGTTCTTTTATAACAGAGAAATTTTCTCCGAAAAGACTAAGAAAAATAACGAGATCTTGAACAGGGCTCTACAAATTTAAATATTTGTTTCATTATTGAGTATTAGTTTTCTTTTTTATTAAAAGAAATGAATTAAAAATATTCTTTAAAAGAAAAATTCACAGAAAATTTTATTTATCTTTTTTGACAATACAACCGAATCAATTGCGTTAGAAAATAGGATGGGCATACATATGCGAATGTCGCGTATTTACGTAGTTTTATGTATGCGTGTAATTTCCTAGTAGCAGCAGCTAGCGGATAGCAGGTGAAGCTGTAAGCAAAGGTAGATGCATTAATACAACTGCTAAAATCTGTGCTGATAATAACTTTTGTGTTTTTTAACTCAACAACCCGACGATTTTTTCATAATAGAATATACTCGAATAAATATATGAAATTGTGAGTAATTAATTAAGGTTTGGGAATTTCAGTTTGTGCAATAACGAATAAACAACCCCAGTCAAAGGTTTACGGAATAACAGAAAAGCTATTTTTTCCGAGCACATACGAGCGCTTGTATAAACAAGAAACCGACTCAGAAAAGACTAAAAGCTCGATGGAGGGGAAATATTATTGATTTTCTGGAGAGCGCTTTCAAAATTCCATAGCAGGCGATAAAAATTCAAAGACTACAGTGACATGTGAGGTTGCTCATTTGTTAATGTTGGATTGGTGCATAATTATCACGCGTTTTTAAACAATATTTATTATAAAAAAAGAAACTTAACAATTCAACATTTTTAAAAGATTATTCCAGAGCGGATGATTATCAATACGCATCTTTATAACCTGAAAATAAAATTTTTTTATTTAAAAGTAAACAAAACAGCAATTTTTATTAACAAATAACTACGAAACGCCTGATAATTATGCACCAACCCAGTATATGTGAATGTAGAAATTCAAATCTGGAACATGCTAAATGCACAGAAATGTGTCGCCTTTTGTTTGAGCCGGTTTTGTACAAAAAATAAATTGCCTGTGAAAGTACTTAAATCGCATTGTTTACAATTCTTTAACATATATACATATAAAAAGTAGATGAAAAAGTTTAATCATATATACATATAAAAAGTAGATGAAAAAATAGTCATTGTATATTTTGATGTTATCTATTTAGTTGGCATGTACAATAAAGTCTTTGGAAAATTGCAAGATTTTTGGATGCCCCTACACCATTCGTCAATGCTTGACACTGAATAGTGTTTTTCGAATCACAATCCTTTTGGATAGGCACACGATAAAGATTTGTATTACTGCTTCTCCATTCTTTTTCCTCACACGGGTCTATCGCTCACTCGCGTCAGATCACGACTAGTATAAGGAGAGGAAAGATGCATAGCCGAATAACCTTATTAGCGCGTTAATAACAGTGTGTATGCGAGAACATCAAGTAAAGATTGTAATAATGATGATGATAACAATAATAGTAAAAATGATATCATACGTGTGCTGACCTTCTCACACACAAACATTTATATATATATATATATATATATATATATATATATATATATATATATATATATATATATATATAGTTAAACCTATAGAGCCAGATAAAGCTACCAAGGTTTTACCTAAGCGGATCGTCAGGGAAGGCTGGCTTGTCTTATGTGAAACCTTGGTAGGTTTTGTCTGGCTTTCTAGGTTTAACTAGGTCTGCTCTACTTACCGTATTGAGCACTTTATTTAGTTACTTTGCGTACTCGTATCAGGTTTTTTTCTTTGGATTTTGGCCTTGCATGCTAGACGATTATTTTCGGCTAACGTACATGTTCTTGGTTCTTTCTTTTTTATACCTTTTTTCCCTTTGGTATTGGTTTGATTATTTGCAAATCAAAACACTGAAGGTTTTCCGAACGAGAATAATTTCTTATAAGATTACTACTACTACTACTACTACTAATAATAATATATATATATATATATATATATATATATTAGGTTTGTGCAAAAATAATGACGTAATAATGTCGTTTTTTGACGTAAAAAATACGTCAAAAAACGACATTATTACGTCATTATTTTTGCAATATATATATATATATATATATATATATATATATATATATATATATATATATATATACACACACAATGGGGGAAATAAATATTCGTACACCATTAATATTTTTTATTTAATATAGATTTTATAAAATAATTTTATAATCCATATAATATTTGTATACCATGGTATAATTTTGCATTATGGAAAAATTAGAAATATATGTTATATTAATGAAATTAAAAAATTGGCTGGCGAAAAATTATTCGTACAATTTTATAATACCTATGTAATACGTTGTAGCATATTCTCTCACTCAATTCAACAGCAAACAGTCTTTTTCTGTAGCTTTTAATCAATGATTTGCAACTTTTCGTTAATATTTTACTCCATTTTTCTTTGCATATTCTCTTTAGATCCAAGATGCCACAAATTCTCTATTGGATTCAAGTCTGCATACTATAATGGACATTCGAGTGTATTGAGATTGTTTTCAATAAGCCATTTTTTCGTATATTTAGCCGTATGTTTAGAGTCGTTAACTTGTTGCAAAACACATTCTTTTGGGAGACCAAGCTTTACTACTGACCCAAAAAAATTAGAGTCCAAAACATCTTGGTTTATTTTTTAATACATTGTACCATCTATTATCTCTAAATTATCCTACCATTAGCAGAAAAACATCCCCAAACCACGATGCTGCCAACACCGTTGGGATTGTGTTCTTCGCTGCAACGGCTATGCCGTCTTTTCTCCAAACATGAGTCCTTGAATGACGCCCACATATTTCCAGTTCATGAACAATTTTTTCCTAAATAACAGTCGAATGTTTCTTTGAGAACGCGATCTTAGTTGACTTCTATGAAGTTCATTGCTTATCGTTCGCTTTGTAACAAGAATTCCTGATCCTTTCAATTCTTCCTGTATTTCTCTCCAAGTAGCGATTAGATTTTCATGAATTTTGCGCTGAATTCTTCTCATTGATCTGGAAGAAGAATTCTTGCGTGGTGCACCAGATCTCGATTTGTTCTCATTTCACTTTATTTTATAATTAACAATAAGGCAACTATTAGGTTGGTGCCAAAATAATATCGTTTTCTCACATATGTTACTTTTATATATGATTTCTTAATTAATTTATTGATATATATAGCCATGTTATATGTCATTTTGAAGCGCGTTTTTCGCTCTATCGAATCGTGTTATTCGTTACCGTTCTTAATCTCTTCATTCATTTTTTTAGCAGGCTTTTCGACAGCATGGACAAAATTCAAATCCGCACGATTTTCTTGTTCCAGTTCAAACTAGGCCGAAAAGCTGCCGAGACAGCTCGTGATATCAATGATGCGTTTGGCCCAGGAACCACTAACGAACGTGTGGCACAACGGTGGTTCAAGAAATTTCGCAATGGTGACGAGAGCATCGAAGATGAAGACGGTCGCGGCCGGCCGACTGCGGTTGATAACGAACATTTGAAAGCCTTAATTGAAGCCGATCCTCGCAAAACCACACAAGAAGTTGCTGTTGAACTCGAGGTTTGACCACTCAACAGTCGTTCGACATTTAAAGCAAATAGGGAAGTAAAAAAAGTTGGATAAGTTGGTGAACGATAATCAAAAAAATCGTCAAAAAACGACATTATTTTTGCACCAATCTAATAATTGTAATAAATGGTATATTCAGGATATCTACTGTTTCCTATAGCTTTCGTCTTCCTTTCAATGTTTGATAATCAATTCTTTTTGCGAATTTGATAGTCCCTTGCCATTCCCCTGTATGATAATTATTGTGTATGATTTCTGTGCCGAGATAACCTTATATAAGGAAGGAATTGCGGAATGTTCTAGATTGTTCCGGTAATAAGATAATTGGAAAAAAATCTAGCAACATCTTACAAAGAATTATGGAAATAAAGTTAATTTAAGCCTTTTGATATTAAAAGCATATTTTGTATGAATACTTTTTGTCCCTGTTTTCCTTAAAAAAACTACTCGTTACTCACATTTTCTCTCCGTGATATTCTCAGCATCTTTCTGCAGCACCACACATCTGTTACGGCAAGACTCTTCTTCATCTGTGAGCACTTTACATAAATAAAAAAGTTAGTTGCACAAGACAATTCGATAAAAGCAAAATATTTTCTTAATCATTTCATCCCAATGAAAGCAATAAAGTCACTATCACGCACTGGTTACTGAGTGTAAACGAATATGAGAAAAAAAAATCATAATTAAGGAGAATGAACAATAAAAGAACAGATATTAAGAAGACAGAAGATAACGATTGATAGTACATTTAGATTTTTGAAGATCAAAGTTGACTGTAAAGCATCCCCCCCCCAAGGAGAGTTCCACAAGTGAGAAGTGTGAGAAAAGACACTTAACACCCCACAAAGATATTCGAACGTTCAAAGAAAGAACCGGTACTACATATCCTGGATGAGGCAGACGTTAATTTGATAGAGTTCTGGAACAAAAAAAAATACTTCATGTATACAAAAGTTAGTCTCGTATTTCCAGGTGTTACTAACATTAAAATATCATTTCACTATGTTTTTCTCACTGTCAACTTAGCATATATTGTTCAGTAACAGAATATTAAAAATCTTTCTTCTCAAAAGTAAAGTCATGTACCACTAACTGTATCTATCTGTCTGATATCGTATAAATTAAATGTGGTCATGGTAACGTAAACTTGTGTGAACACCGTTGAATTCTGTTACTATATTACGTTTGGGATTTTTAACCAATTGGACCCAAGCAAGGCGATAATGCCACTAAGAAGCAATGGATTACTGGGAGTGAATCTATCTATTTTTTATCGAAGAGAAAGTAACTAAATATTTAATATAATGGAATATGCATACACCTGTGTCCCCACTCACTGGAATATGATTGGCTGGTGTCCGTCATAAATACAGACGGACGTGTAGGTACAACAGAGTTTAAGTCTATGACGACGCCCATTGAACTACGCCATTGGCTATTCTATTGGTCTACACCTATTACGACTAACACGAGTACCAGTCGATTACTGCTACCGGGTACTACTTTGTTACAGTAGCCAAACCCACTTAGCTACTTCGATTAAATATATCCCTTTCCGGGACATATCAATAGTAAGTAAAATTTCAGAGTTTAAGCGGTGATCTTAGAAGTATAGAGTTGAAGTAGACTTTAGAAGGAACCGTAAACTCAATCCTAAACAGGAAACACGGGAAAAAATTTCTATTCCTGTTCAAAATGCCGGAAAGGAACTTGGACCGAATGAGAAGCGATATACGATAGGTAATAGATAACAAAACAAGTGATAGGCAATAACAAAAAAAACAACAAAAAAAAAAAACAGTATTTTTTTATAAAAATAAAGCATATTAAAAAACATAATACATAAACAATATTTTTTTTAAAATAAAGTATTTGATTTACGGTGTAAGTGTAATGTCAGACTAAATTCTTTTTTTTTATACTAGTTCTCTCAACAAAAGGCTCTTGAAGTTTTATGGGTCAATAGTTATGATGAATGAGCCGTATCATATGAATGGAATAGAAAGTGTTAAGAGGTGAGGATTAAGAAGATAAAGTCGATAAATATCAATTTTCTCTTCACGTGGGGACGTTTAGATTGTAGTGATCGGTGAAGCGTCCACCCAGGAATCCGTTCCGGAAAGTAGCAGGTCTTTCTGAGTGGAAATCCTTCTTTCCAGTTGGAATACAGTGAGAATGAGGACGATTCGTTTCCGTGGAAATGAAATGGCTCGTCCCAGCAGCAAATGTCTGGACTGGTGGAACTAAGGAACGGAACTCATCTGAACATTTGCCATGGAAATAGCGATAGGCTTCCGACCTTACGCCTGTTGGAATGAGGCTGCAGATTTGGAGAGTAAGTCTTCCGACACTTGACGGCGTTGAAGACTTACAACTTATGTCTTTGAGGTCAGGGTCGGACAGCTTCTGCCCAGATATAGCAGCAATAATTCATGTTTGTTTTGCGTCCAAAGGTAAGTTTAACCGCCTCTTTATCTTTACGATTTACCGTATAGACATCAAGCTGGAAAAATATCTTCGCCAGAAACCAAAGTTATGACCTTTTGTCTATAATGGCTTTTTTTCCGGGTACCGGAAAATCATAACTTTCTTTTGTTTTCTTTTTACTTTACTACTAAGAATACCGGGGTGGTAAAGAGCATAAAAATGACCCACTCGGTGACATTTATTGGCTTATATGTTATCAACGACATAGTTCGATATAATGTCTGTATTTATCGCTATAATAAAAAAAATGGGAGTGATAAATGTAAGATTAGTTTAGGAAACAGATTTTCACGTCGAGCAAAAGAAGTGGATTTACATAAAAGATATCTTTTATCCATAAATTTTCCCCACCTCAATATGACAAGATGAGTCCACAGGAAAACTTTACGAAAGATTGCAAAGTTCTCAAATTATCACTGAGAAGATTTTAAATGAAATTTTTAAATGAAAATATCAAACTCAGATATATTTTATGTAAAAATCTTTTCAGAACACAAGCATTAGTGCTTCTTCAAAACATCCTTCATACTGTTGCGTAAAGTTACTATAGGCTCTTTTCAATTTTAATTTTTTTTTATTTACACTATAATTGTTCAGACTGGTGTCCTCATCTTTCTTGCCATGTTCACAACATTTCGACCGTTGTACATTCCGACTTTCTTCAGGTGATTGGAATTTCAAACTTAGCCCTTTATTTCGTCTTCTGGTGTAGAATGTTCTAGTTCCACGTATCATGCCTCTTCCACATGTCTCAGTATAAGTTATCTTCATTTAACTCAGATCTCGAAGTTTTTGTTCATCTCTGGTGTAGCCAGGAATTAAACTCTGAACTCTTTGGCTCAAGTCATTTATCAACTTGGCCGTGTGTCAAAAACTTGGAGATTTGAGTTAAAGGGATATTACCTGTACTGAGATATCCGGAAGAAGCATGGCCCGCGGAATCTACACCGATGGACTAAATAAAGGATTCAGTTCGAAATTATAATCACGGAAGAAGGTCGGTGCGTACAACGGCCGAACGTCATGAATATGGCAACGAAGATGAGGGCAACAGTTCGAACAACGTAAATAGTGTAAATAATTACAAGACCTCATCTTAGCAATATAGACAGATGTTGAACGTGAATATGGCAATAAAGATTACAAAACCTCATCTCATAAATATAGAAAATTAGCTTAAATTAAAAAAAATATTTTTAATGTGAAAAATTCCGTTAGATTATGGACGATCATATCTCTTCTAAACTTTCTCTCTTTTGAAGCTATAAATAGCTTTTGGCTTTCATTTCATATCTAAATTTGTTTAAATGAATATATATATATATATATATATATATATATATATATATATATATATATATATATATATATATATATAATGTGAAGAATCCCTTCAGAATATGGACGACCATGTCGCTGCACAACTTTCTATCTGTTTTTGCCCCTGTCTATATTCCTGAGATGAGTTATTATGTACACTATTTATATTATTCGGATTATTGTCCTCATCTTTGTCGCCATGTTTATCACAACGTTTCGGCCGCTGTACGCTCCGGCCTTCTTCTTGTGGTTGGATTGTCGAACTGAACCTTTTATTTCTCTCACTGGAATAGACTGTTCTAGTTCCACGTGCCATATCTAATCTGATATAAATTAGATATGACACGTGGAACTAGAAAAGTCTATCCCAGTGAGCGAAATAAAAGTTACAGTTCGGCATTCCAACCACCTGAAGAAGGCCGGAGCGTACAGCGACCGAAACGTTGTGATAAACATGGCGACAAAGATGAGGACAATAGTCCGAATAATTTAAATAGTGTAACTTCGAGCCGTCTTGAAAGATTTAAATTTGTTTAAATGAAAAAAAAATCAAAAAAATAATTATGTGGACCATCATGGTTCTCCACAACTTCCTATCTGTTTTTGCTCTAACTCTGGGCCCTCTTGAAAGATTTAAATTGTTTAAATGAAAAAAATAATAATTGTTATATGAAAAATCCCTTCAGAAAGTTGACGATTATGACTCTCCACAACTTCCTATCTATTTTGCTTTAACTTTGGACCCTCTTGAAAGATTTACAATTGTTTAAATGAAAATAATTCACCAAAATAATTGTTATGTGAGGAATTCCTTCAGAATATGGACGATTATGACTCTCCACAACTTCCTATCTGTTTTTGCTTTAACTTTGGAATCTATGGAGTGATTTAAATAAAAATAAAATAACCTAATTAAATTTACCGAAATATTAGTTCCAAAGATGTGAGATGTCATACAAAAATTGAAGATGATGTAGATATCTGATTGGGAATCGCTTACGAACCAGCACGAGGGCGGTTTTTCATGTCCTGACGTATATCCAGGAACCATATCATTATAAATCCTGAATTATCACCGTTCACGATGAATGGATGTTCACCCAAGGAGGATCCGTTTCTTGAGCCCCAGGAAAGACTCGTGCTCTGAGGGACTATTGAGATTTAAACTCAATGAAGATCTTAAATTGAACTCATACATACGATTCATCATTAAAGAAGATGGGTAAAATGGTTGGTTTTCTGTACTGCTTACCATGATTTCGTGACTCCTCCAGCTATCAACAAACTTTACAAGAGCCAGATAAACCCATAAATGGAGTACTGCTCCCATATATAGCAGCAGTACTTACACTTTCCAAACGTCTCTCCGAATCCTTCTGGGTGATGAATTATGTCCCGCTCTTTTCTTTCAGACGAAACGTGGCGAGCCTCTCGCTGCTCTATCGCGATTTCCATGCAACGAATGGAAACGAACTGCCTTCCTTCTTCTCACCAGTTCTAATCTTCACGGCTAAGGCACGTCATGCCACGTCCATTGTAGGGAACCACCCTCATTGCCTTCGTATTCCATTGGTGAGATATGAGTTCCACTCGAGCGACTTCTTCACAATTTGCTTTATGCAACCGACTGTCAAGAAGGTTTTTCCTTGATCACTATTATATTAACGTGTTCAAGTCTCAAGTTAATCATTATCTTCACCACATAATGGCCATCATTGTAAAAAGCAAACAACTCGTTGCAAAGACTCTTCATCCCAAAGTTGTGATTATTTGAGTATGAGCAGAGGAGGGAAAAGGTCAGATCGAAATTCGAATGAGTATAGGATTTAGTGAAATCTGCCTTCTAAAAGCTGCCTTATATATAGCGTACGTATGAACACTGATGGGTGTGTCCTTATCTTCACAAATACTTTGGACACTAATGTAAGTGGTGGTGGAGGGTAATATGCTGTCTGAGTAGCCCACGACTAGCAGTGGTTTACCTACTTCACGCCGCTGGTGGGTATTGTATTTTGTTGATGTTATAAAGATTACCATTTCATTACCAACCGCCGTTTTGGTTATTCCTCATTCAGTAACCCTTTCTAGGTTACAGCAGATAGATAGATAGATAGATAGATAGATAGATAGATAGATAGATAGATAGATAGATAGATAGATAGTGTTATACACCGTACCTATGAACACTAATGAGTAAATACGTTTGACATTATAGTAAGTGGGGGTAAAATGCTGTCGAAATAGTCCACTACTAGCAGTGGCTTACCTACTTCACACCGCTGACGAGTATTTTATTTCGTTGATGTTATAAAGATTACTATTTCAATTTCAACTTCCGTTTTGGTCATGCCTCATTTAGAAAACCTTTCTAGGTTACAACACATAGATAGATAGATAGATAGATAGATAGATAGATAGATAGATAGTGTTATATACCGTATCTGTGAACACTAATGGGTATGTCCCAATCCTCATAAATACGTTGGACACTATTGCAATGGGGGTAATATGCTGTCTATATAGTCCAACATTAGCAGTGGTTTACCTACTTCACGCCGCTGGCGAGTATTGTATTTTATTAATGTTATAAAGATTACCATGTTATAAATATTACCTCCGTTTTGGTTATTCCTCATTCAGTAACCCTTCCTCGATTACAACAAAAACTAAAAAAAGTATTTAAGAAACAGGAAAAATTGTTAGAATCAAAGAAATTGCTATGTGATATCCATCCTCTTACATGACCGTGAATGTTAGGCAATGTCCCCACAGATGAAGAGAATGTTAGGCACTGTCCCCACAGATGAAGAGAAAACTGAAGGTAAGAGAAATATGGTTCTACAGAATTATACTGAAAATTTCATAGACCGAGCGAATAAATAATGAACAAATCTTAAATAAAATGGCAACAAAACGAAAATTTAGACTTAGAATCAAAAAATAGGCAATTTCTTCAAAAATTAATAAGCAAAATCAGAGGTGCGTATTATGCAGAGGAACAAACAATTTTAAAAAAATTACCGTGAAATAAAATAAGAATTATCATAAAATTAAATTAGAACAATATTATTCTATGTTTAAAACCATTTTTTAAATAAGCGTAGGAAACACTGTAAAGAAATTCGAGAAGTACAATTTATAAGGTTTAATTACAAAAAAAGGGATGCGTATTATTCGTGAGTAAAAGCATTTCCTCACACTTTCAGCACAATTTTAGGATGCGTTATTATGGATGAAGGCGTATTATACATGGAGAATTAAGGTATTCATTGAATCATTTTCTACGGCTTATCCAGCCTTTCCGGGTTTATTGAAGCCAAGAAGTACTTTTAAGATTGTAAGAATTTTATTCTTGGAGAGAATAATAGTTTAGTGATACAAGTTTTACTAATTAATCCATAGTTTGGGGGAGAAGAAGTGGATTCATACCTTTTCCAGTGAATATAACAAATCCAACAAGAATTGGAACTCGCCTCTCCGATTAACAATTCCTAGCCATTTTCCATTACACCACCCGCACATCATAACTTAAAGCATCTAGAATTGCCAAGCAATCACCTATCTAGGTAACTGACCAGGGCTGACGTTGCTTAACTACGGTGATCATACGAGAACTGGCGTTTCAACGTGATATAGCCGTAAGTCTCAGAATCTAAAAGAATAGGATAGCGTGGTTAAATTAATACGTACAAAGCATATCTTGGGCCAGAGATATAGGCGAACACAGCGGGCCAGATACGTGCGAATGGATGACGGAGCAGGGGTCAGATTGCGTGAGAAATGCCCCAAAGGATAGGAAGTTGTGAAGGACAATAATCGCCCCCACCCCCTTCATAAAGTGAGGCGGTTATATAGAAGAAGAAGCGATACCTTGCCAGCCCGTTTGAATCTAGTGTAGGGTATGACGATAAACTACATCCGGCATCAGGCCTATGATTGAAGATTTTGAGGAACGTGGGACCAATTGCTGTTGTTACCAGGTACACCCTGACCTTGAGTGGTAGCATGTGAAAATAGTGAGACCCCCTAAAACAGAAAAAAATACTAGAAATGTATATAAATACATTTTTGTAGTAAAAATACCAGCCATACATCTTTATATAAAAAATGACCAACAATATTTATACTAAAATGAAAGCGTCCCGAGTATGGAGATAAACTACATCCGCGTCCAGGGTAAGACGATAAACTACGTCCAACAGCAAGGCCTCTGATAAGGAAGTTTTGAAGAGCGTGGAACCATCTCTTAATTGCTGGTGTTCCCAGGTCTACACTGACCCAGGGTGGTAGCACCAATTAGGGTACCAGCTACGGGCAAATAGGTAACCCCGAAATTAGGTAAAAAGCATGATAAAAGTGTAAAAATAGGTTATTATATCAGAAATACTTTCAAAAAAATTATTACCAGAAATTTAAAAAAAAAACAAAAAAAACAAAAAAAAAAATTCTAGCCAGCAATATATTTTGGAAAAAAATATTTCAAGAAATACGGTTTTTTTAAAAAAAAAAAATATTACCAGCAATACATGTAATTTTACTTAAAAATATAAGTAATCGAAAAATGGTTCAAATATATATGCATACATACACACCTTGTTTTTTTTACCAAACTATCGCTACGTATCTATTTCAAAAACATTCTTGGCATTAAATGACCCACTGAGGTTGATGTGCCATAAAATAAAAAAAATCAACAACCAACCAACTAAAATTAACAACAAAATATTTTGAGAGAAAAATGACGAGCAATACATTTTTTATTGTAAAATGACTAACAATAAGTAGAATTACTAACAATATATTTTAAAGCAAAATGACCAGCAATATATTTTATAGTAGAAGTATCAACAATCCATTTGTAATTAAAAATGACCAACAATACATTTTATAGTAAAATGACCAGCAATGCATTTTTATATAGTTAAATGACTAACAATATATTTTTATAGTAGAATTACAAACATTTTAAATAAAAATGACCAATAATACATTTAATCTTTAAGCCATAAAATTACGTTCAAAATATTTAGACTTCAGCATTAAATAACCCAGAGAGGTTGACCTGCCTCTAAACAAAATAAAACAGCCACCTCGGCCGAATTATCTTTGGTTTAACAGGTTCTGCATCAACTAGCATCCTTATAAATGCCAGGATGGATATCTGGGTTATCATTAGGATGTAACTTCACCAAAATGATCAATTTGATTCACTTGGAAATGAATAAAATATATTAATGTTTTCAGAAGCAAGGCAGCCTTCTTGATGCTTTTCTTTTACTTTTCGTTCTCATTTTGGGATACATTCTGCTATTTATATTAATTACATATCTCCGAATTTCTTTCTTCATTTCCAAAATCCAAGAGAATGCGTTGAGGCACGCTACCCTCCAAAAAAGTAGTTCCAGGAATCGTTTTATTAGTGGAAGTAAAGCTAGATAAAATGTGTGGTTTCAGAAGGGTTCTATTTTGTAAGAGATTAAACCGTCAATTTTTCATTGGTGCTACTATTGTTAATTACACTGGAGTTACTGTCCCAAGAAAGGTGTTTGAGGATGGAGCAGTAGAAGTCTCACAGAAATCTCGTGAGAAAATGAATTTGCCCTTTGAACTTCTTACCCAAATAGTGTATCGAATTTTGATACAAGACACTTCGAATAACACCGATATTGTTCAGCGTTCTCAGGTTAAAACAAAATGAGATTTGTACGGAAAATTTACGAAAAGAAATTCTTTTTTTGTGTTCTTTATTTTGAAAGTATTAAAGAATACCGTCAAAAATCGAAGCCATATATGAAAGACTAAAACAGGGAGACGCAGGTTTATTTTATAAATGTCCAAATAGAATCCGCGGTCTGTCTGTAATTCTATTGTATTCCCCGCTAGTACTGAGTGCAGATAGTCATAATGTTTCGCGTTTTCGATTTCTATACTTCGTTTAAACATAGGTATTTCGGTGCACTGCTGTAAGCGTGAAGGAACAAAAAGGCAAGAAAATGAAGAGGAAGTGGAAAGGTAATAATATAAACAGAATGGCGGGCTTTTACGGTTTTCTGCGTGATTCTATTGGCAATGAAACAAGGAGCGAGCATGATCGCGTGCATGGCGTGTTTGTGTCGGTTGTAAGGGATAACATTGCATGATGGGTAATTTTCTACGCTCTACCAAAGACGCCTCGCGATTGGCAAAGGAAGATCTAATTTAATTTAAGGTTTTATTTTATAATTGAGGTGTGGAACAACCTATTCTTTCGTCAATTTCTCTATTTCACTTTACATTTCTGTATGCGGGGACATGTAAAAGTTTGCAAATTGTGTTAGATAGATAGATAGATAGATACATGTGAACAGACTGAGATAGATAGATAGATAGATAGATAGATAGATGTGAACAGACTGAGATAGATAGATAGATAGATAGATAGATAGATAGATAGATAGATAGATGTGAACAGACTGAGATAGATAGATAGATAGATAGATAGATAGATAGATAGATAGATAGATAGATGTGAACAGACTGAGATAGATAGATAGATAGATAGATAGATAGATAGATAGATAGATAGATAGATAGATAGATAGATATGCAGACTGGGATAGATAGATAGATACGTGGATCGATGGATAGATAAATGAATACATGGATAGATAAACACATAGATAGATAGTTAGATAGATGAAAAATTTGAGATAGATCTTATATATATATATATATATATATATATATATATATATATATATATATATATATATATATATATATTAGGTTGATGCAAAAATAATGTCGTTTTCTCGCATAGTAACATATGTGAGAAAACGACATTATTTTTGCACCAACCTGATATATATATATATATATATATATATATATATAGAGAGAGAGAGAGAGAGAGAGATAGTTATCTTGCGATTTAACACTCTCTCTCTCTATCTATCTATATATATATATATATATATGGTGCGATTGATAAATTGTCCTCTAAATTATGCAAAAGTGAAAATTAACACTGACATTTTAACAAATATATTTACAAAAATTACAGAAACATATCTGGATTTACTAAAGAGTGAATTTATTCAATAAAATCGCAACTGGCCTGAACCATGGCCTCCAGAATCTCCTGCAACATCTTCTGGGCGGTCTCCTCGTTTATGTTGGTGAATGGCGACATAATCCTTGCCTTCTGTCTTACAAGGAAGTTTGTTTATCTCTCGTTCAACTGCGTCCCCTAATGATTTACATATATATATTTATTTATTTAGAAAGTATTAGGAGGATTTGATAATTATATTTAAGTAATTCATTGAGTCTGATAGAAATCTCAACAGAATGCAGAAAGCACTGGACGGCCGTTTCGTCCTATATTTGGGACTCATCAGCAGTGCGCATCCACTACCGAGAATTGAAACCCTAACAGTTAGGTTGTCAAGCAAACATCATACCAACTGTTCCACTGGGCCTCGGTGACGAAGAGATTGCTTCTAATGCTCTAGATTGATCGGCGTGGTGAGAGTAGTCGTGGCTCCAGGGGTCACAGTCCTATGGTTACAGAGAACTCAGTAGAGTTCCACCACGGAATATGTGAGCGAGCGGCGCTTTGTTGAGTCTGATTTGTAATCTCTTCGTCACCGAGGCCCAGTGGAACAGTTACTTAAATATATATATATTTCAAGACAAACGGAAGATTTATTACCGATTCGTGGCAAAAAGACAGATCTGAGTGTAAGGAAAATGCTTTGCTATCACTTAGGATAAATTAAATTCAATTACATTAACTTATAACGTCCAATGTCCCGAATTAAGTGCGTGTCGTGATAATTACGAGTGTGCTGTTCTCTGTTGATTGACTCATATTTTTTACGGCTTATCAACCCTTTGTGGGTTATTTAAAGCTGAAACATATCTTAGATTTTAGAAACAATTCGTATTTTGGAGATAACAGTGATTTTCCAGATGCACATCCTACTAGTTAATTTATAGGTAGTGGGGAGGTGGATTCGTTCCTTACCCCAGGGCATTTTCACGCAAGTGAATGTAGAGAAAACAACATAAATCGGTTTTCCTATTTCTCATTTCAAGTCGCCATTCACCATTTGTGCTACTCTTTGACTTATTATTATTATTATTATTATTATTATTATTATTATTATTATTATTATTATTATTTTCACCACCATCACCATCATTATCAACAAAAACAACAACAACAACAATAATAATAATAATAATAATAATAATAATAATAATAATAATAATAATAATTTAAATCATTGGAAAACCTTCGCGAGTAAACCCTGAGAACACATCTGATACGGTTAACTTCTTTCTGGCCATCCCTGAGACGCCGCCTCTGCCAAGCTCTATTGGACAACTTGGCGCGAAGAGGGGAAACACTCTGCATGGGCAACCCTCGATCTCTCGTAAAAGCCTGCCTAGACCTGCACCATGGAGAGGACACTCCAGCGTCGCCTCACTCCGACGGCTAACACACGGGAAGCAACAGCCTACATTTGCGAGGATTCTGAAAATCCTTCTGTACAGGTAACTGGCTACCATCAAACGTTACGAGGGTGACCTCATCTTCGCTTCAAGGACGTCTGCAAATGGAACATAAGGGCGATGGACACGGGCATTAAGAGGTGGGATGACTTCGACAACGTTCACTCACGCTAGAAAGGGGATTTACACCGAGAGCTGGAGCTAGGAGAGAAAAAAAACAGAGGCTTGGCGCCGGGGTGGAGTGTGCTCGAACCAAAAAAAAATATGGTGACATCGGAAGGAGAGCGTCTACACAAGTATTTGTTGCAATCGAGACTGTCACAGCCGTGTGGCCCTCTACAGCCATAACATGTTTCTCCGCCATCAGCAGCTGAGGCATAAGGTTTTCGGCTACATGTACTCTCGCGAATAATATAATAATAATCTAACTGAAGCTTTAAGATCTCTGTTGTCAAAGCCAGTTGTGGAAATTGTTCCTAATAAACGTCTTCAAATTTAAGCGGGAAATCTCGAGTATACCAAAGCAAGGAGATATTCTTTTCGTGATTGTTATGTTGTTACAATATTAATCTTCGTTATAGCGGGCTTTTGTACAGTGAGGAATCGTCAAGCAATGTCGTGGCATATACTTCTATTTCAGTGGATTGATCCTGATCGCACAGAAATTAAGAGCATTTTGTGTATCACATGCCAATGTCCTATACTCGAAGATCAGGGACAGATTCGTAATCGGATTTCCATTCAGAGATCTTATGGATGAGAACTCCACTCTCGCAGTCGGGAAACGGGAGGTTTAAATGGAATTAGCTTAATTCAATGAGTTAATAAATCAGTCCATTTATCGCTTGATCTCATCAACCAGCTCACATCAATCTAAACATACCTTTTCGTGCATATTAACCATTTTGCTATCTTACACATCTCAATTCGAACTGAGACAGGGCTAATGTTCGAGCGCATGGAACAGCTCAGATATCGAATGCTGTTTTTTCAAGACTGACAATTATTCCTACTAAAAGCAGTTTTTCTATCTTATTTTTTTTTTCATAGTCGGGTCTGGATAAAGATGCTATCCCCATGGGTTTAGCTTAATTAAATGAGTTAATAAAACAGTCCTTTTATAGCTTGATCTCATCAGCCTGCTCACATCAATCTAAACATACCTTTTCAAGTATAGCAACCATTTTGATATGTTACATATTTCGCTTCGAACTGAGAGAGGGCTAAAGTCCGAGCCCATGGAACAGCTTAGACATGTATTTGTCAAGACAGGCGAGTGTTCCTACTTTATACTCCAAACAGATTTTCTATCTTATTTTTTTTCTCATAGTTGGTCCTTATTAAAATGTAATCTACCAAATATCTTACTGTTCGGAATCCACTTGTGGAGCGAGTCAGACTTACGGGAAGTACTTACCACGAAATAAACATAGACGCCTCCGCTTGGAGTAATCGTTAGCGAAAATCATCTGGTTGTTTATAATTGTTAGTGCGACAATACCCAACGGGTGAGCCGCACAAAATTTTACATTAAATAAACACAACAAATTTGACATGTAAAAATCAAACTCTATAAACAAACAGGCGTTTGCGTATGCAGTAATTCTTCACGAGGATATTAAAGTTGAAAATTACAAAGTTAGTTTGATCCTCACTAGGTATGTATGTATGTATAGCTGGCCTCTTGAATTTGAGGATACCCGTCTACCAGGGCGGCTAGCCAATCCCTATTGCAGACGCTTGCTCAGAGGCATCTGTGTTTGCTCAACACCCACAGAGCCCACCGGTGGTTCATGCTGAGCACATACAGTTACAGTTTCTGGGATAGAGCGTGATATATAGCGTGATCAACAATTTGAACAAGGTCAGCACGATGACTTATGACTTCGCGCTAGGGTTCCGTCTACTGAATTTCACTAACAAGGCTTGGTTCAACTCGTGGTATGGTTTTGAAGCACTTTTCAAAGATGCCGCACGCTGGGATCGAACCCTGCAGTTAGATAACAGTCTCCTTCCTAATAATTCGGCCATGGTGACATTCAAACCTGGGAGCTTGATCCTCACTGGGTGCAGTATTGAAAATTCGACATTAAATAAACCAACAACCATGTAAAATCATCTTACTGAACTATATTGGCGTCGTGTTTAATGTGGCTAGTCTTATTATTACTGGTTTGTGATTTCGATCCACACTGTGCGCAACGTTGAAAAATTGACATTAATCAAACCAACAAGACTTGACATATCGTAAAATCAACCCAGCGAACGAAATAAACGTTTGGGCGTTGAATAATATTTAATGTGACTAGTCTGGTTGACCATTATTGGTTTGTGATTTCGATCTTCACTGGGCGCACCATTGAATATTTCGCATTAACTAAACCAACAAGGGTAAGACGTAATATCAATTAGCATAATCTAGTGTAACCAACATCAGTAATTAGTTCGAGCTTAGCAGGTTTGAGTAAAATCTTTGGCAGTGTAGGTGTAAGGTGAGGCTCAGAGTTTTAATGACTGTGGCAACTGCCAAAAGAATCGACTAATTTATTGATAATTCCTCGTAAAGTGTATCAAATCAGTATACTCTAAGTAAAAAAGAAAGGCAGAATGATGGGCAGAAAATAAATATCTTACAAGACCTCGCTCTCTTGTGTTCAAATATAAGTTAAAACCAAAAATGAAGTAGTTAACTCAACAAAGAAAAGGAAAGAGTACTCCTCTATGGCAGTAAATGCTGGACAATCTCTTCACAGGTGAAGAAGGATGCTGAAAATACCATGAACCGGACATGAAGGATACAAAAAGGATACTTATACTTACATCAGGTAGAGACACCTGGAATTTCCTGGATACATAATGAGGAAAGAAATCTTGGAAAATTTGATACTCGCAGAAGAGGTAACAGAGTCAGAGGAAAACAACGTACAACCTAACTGTCGAGCTTGAGCGAATAGATGAAATTCATCTCTCAGGTGCCAAACGTCTTATGAATTGAGTTGGATCTTTTCTAATTGATCTCTTTAGCTCTAAGTTAAAATTATGATTACTCTTCCTGTTGTGACCTTCTGATTCAGTTTTCCTCTGTACTGTTTCCTCTATTTAAACTTAATCACCATCCTCTTGATGGTTTTTGAATGGACTTTGAAGATGGAAGCCATAATACGATTGTTGGTACTATTACTGAAGGACTGAATTATTTTTTTCTCTCATCACTGCTCATTGGTAAGACAGTGCGCTTGACACAAAGCAGTTTTACCTGCTATCTCTTTAGCTGAATAACTCAAAGTGTTTTTCAATGATTCTTACGACAAATGGTATCAAGATGTCTTAACGCCTTATTCGAAAACCTGGAAAAAAGAAACTCAATTAGTTTAGTGGTTTTTAGATCTGGACGAATAGCTGTTACACCATATATATATATATATATATATATATATATATATATATATATATATATATATAATATGTGATACAGTTCAATTTATATTACAATGAATCATTCATACAAAAAGTAAATTAGTAAAGTTAATGATATAAAATGGCGAAATTCCTTCGCTAAGTAAATTTTAAAGATCCATTAAGCTACTAATTTTTTTTGTCCGACAACAAAAATTCTCAAATTGCCATATTAGTAAAAAAACAGACTCACTTAAATTTTTCAAAAAAGTCAACCTTAGCATTGCGAGTGCACGCAAAGTAAAAGTTTGTATCCGTTTTTCTTAACACATTAAAAAATTAAAAAAAAAAACATATTTCGATTTGCATTATATTTTTTCGTCTCGGATGCTACCTGAATTTTACCAAAAACAAAATAATTTCCATCCCTGAAGATGACTGAATGTACAGTCGAAAGTACTTAAGAAAGACCTTATACAGTTTATAATTTAAAAAAAATCAAAACAAGGATCATAATATTAATCGAGTGATTAGTAGGTTAATGCATCTTTAAGATTTTGTTAGCGAAGGAATTTCGCCATTTTATATCATTAACTTTACTAATTCACTTTTTATATGAATGATTCATTGTAATATATATATATATATATATATATATATATATATATATATATATATATATATATATATATATTACGAGATATTCAAGTATTGATTCTATTCAAAATCATGTTTCAAAGAATGTTTTCTGCCTGAGAATACTAAGTTGAAATGTTTGTATTTCTAAATGCCAAGCCATTAGAGAAGATACTCCGTATTTCATTGTCATTTCTAAAATACTTCCACTGTTCGAAATAAACCCTGCTGTTAGCTTGATTTCTCGGCAGTCGCGATACATCGACTGAACGCGACATTTTTAGAGAAACGGAAGACATTTTCACGACGGTTGCTTTAAAGCAATTATTTTTCAATTTTGGGAAAATCAAACAAGGAGAAGATTTCGGTTACATTTAAGTGAAAAAGAGAAAAAAGAATTTATTCATTCAGATCAATGAATCTCAGCCAAAGAGGATAATCAGTAATTAACGATTTATTTCTTGAGATCGATTTCAGCCTGTCTATTATCTGCCTCTGTATCTGTTTGCTTATCTATCTATCTATCTATCTATCTATCGATCTATCTATCTATCTATCTATCTATCTATCTTTTTGTCTGCCTATCTATCTCTTCATCCTAGTCTTTTGAGCATCTATCTATCTATCTATCTATCTATCTATCTATCTATCTATCTATCTATCTATCTATCTATCTATCTATGCCTGTCTCTTAGTATCTAGTTATTTCACGCTGTTATCTATCTATCTATCTATCTATCTATCTATCTATCTATACACTTTTTAATATATTGCTGGCTATCTCAACCTGATCATTATCTATCTATCTATCTATCTATCTATCTATCTATCTATCTATCTATCTATCTATCTATGCCTGTCTCTTAGTATCTAGTTATTTCACGCTGTTATCTATCTATCTATCTATCTATCTATCTATCTATCTATCTATCTATCTATCTATCTATCTATCTATCTATGCCTGTCTCTTAGTATCTAGTTATTTCACGCTGTTATCTATCTATCTATCTATCTATCTATCTATCTATCTATCTATCTATCTATGCCGGTCTCTTAGTATCTAGTTATTTCACGCTGTTATCTATCTATCTATCTATCTATCTATCTATCTATCTATCTATCTATACACTTTTTAATATATTGCTGGCTATCTCAACCTGATCATTATCTATCTATCTATCTATCTATCTATCTATCTATCTATCTATCTATGCCTGTCTCTTAGTATCTAGTTATTTCACGCTGTTATCTATCTATCTATCTATCTATCTATCTATCTATCTATCTATCTATCTATACACTTTTTAATATATTGCTGGCTATCTCAACCTGATCATTATCTATCTATCTATCTATCTATCTATCTATCTATCTATCTATCTATCTTTCTATCTATCTATCTATCTATCTATATATCTATCTATCTATCTTTCTCATTTTTAATATCTATCTATCTAGCTAGCTTCGCCTGATCTATTTGTCGATCCAGCAAGCTATCAAGCTAGCTATTTGAGTTTGTTCAAATCTCTTTAGCTAGCTCTCTGTTTGTTATCCATCTATATGTATTGTTTAAATGTCGTGTTAATCAGTTGATTATGTATAGATGATTGTAAGTACATGTGAATTAGGCAGTGTCCTTTTCTATTGTCAGTTTGCTTTTGTTAGTATAGTATATTGTAGTTTGTCAGAAATTATTATGCAAATCACAATTTGCTTTGAAAAATATCTGTCAAGTTATAAACGATATCAGTTACTATATTAAGATGTAAATGCTTCAGATGCTTCTCGTATACTATAAATTTATGCTACAAATAGTTCCTAATAAAACTTGTCCTTCGTGAACATATTTAGCATATTAACACAGAAATTTATATAAAATAATATAGATAATAAAATATTAGGCCAAATACAATATTTTATTGACGGTACATCACACATCGTGTCCAACAGCTGATTCACTAAGTGTAAACACTGAGCGGTTTGGTATGGTGATTTTCTAAGCATAGCTTAGATGTGGCACAAGGACGAAAGGATAAGGCACCCAGTGAGGATCGAACTCACTAATCAGTCGTAATTGTTCTAGTGAGACAAGCTTGTTAGCCATTACATCACTAAGATGCATCATTAAGATGCCCTACGGCATCGTATGTGTGTCAGCGGCGCAATTTCATCATAGTAATGACAGTTTAATGACAGTTTAATTCCATGATAGTAATAACAGATTAATGGCAGTTTATTGAATATGGCCATACCGCAAAATCATAAAGGTTACCGTTGGCTGTAGCCTAACTTTATTTAACGCTAGGCCTAAGGTTTGGGCCACTATTAGCCTACCGTATGTTTGGCAGGTCGACCTATATGGTCGGTATAAGCCTAACTTAGAATTTTGAGTTAACCATCTCCAGGTCGACTTGTACGCGGAGTCGACTCGTATGCCAGATCGACTTGTACACCGCAATTTACGGTATATTTGTTATTTGTTCTTTTATAGGTGTTGATTATATGTTGATGATTTTCTTAACTTGTTATTGAAGTAAAAAGAGATTTTCAGGATTTACTTAATAACTTAATGCTGTCGGGTTTTATATAATAAATCCAATAATTTTGATGAAATAATTTGCTCACTTTTGTTCTGATGCTTAAATTCATCGTTTTAAATTTGATAAAAAAACTGTTCAAAGCAAATTCGAGTTGAAGTTTACGTGATTTGCATAATAACTTCAGACAACCTGATATTGGGGTGGGGACAAAATGGTTTGATTGACGACAGACTACAATTTGTTGAAGATGAATGTTTTTGAATTTTATTGTTTCATTATCTCTGGTTATCCCTGTTTTTTTTTTTCTGGTTAAAAATCTGGTTATGTGAAGTGTTAAAAATACATTACTGACGAATACTGTGTGCATTTATTGACACTCAGTATGTTATGAATGCGATTGAAATAGAGAAAATGCGGAAAATTCAAACAGAGAAAGTGTTATGATCCGGTTCCTTGTACCAGGGTGATAGTCCAAGGTAGAACCAACAAAGAAGAACTCGAACACGGATATGGAATAACACAGATGTATTACAAACAGGAATATATACAGAGAAGTAGAAGTGTTAGTATGAACAATCAGGTTTAGTAGAGAGAACACTGTAGTCTCGACCAGTATGACTATTCCAATATCTGGCAGTAATTGTCTGAACGCGACTCTGTTTCGGACTGCCTCTGACTCGACTCTTGACTCGACTTTACCTACTGACTGACGATATTCAGTCACCCCCTCCCCCCACCGAAGGCAGAGAGTACCTATCTGTCGTTCAAGAGTTGAGCGACGGGCGATATTCAGTCACCCCCAACGAGGGTGTCATGTGGCACAACGCCTTTTTAACGTGGGCACTCCAAGCCCGTGGGCTCGGCCAAAAATATGCCCATTGAACCCGTATAAACGGGTTCAGAGCCGGTCTACCTCCACGAAGGAGACTCCGCCCTTCGGTGTTGCCTACTTCGGGTTCCTCCCCCACTAAAGCAGAGATGAACCGAACCGTCGCTCAAATCTTGAGCGACGAACTTCTTGCCTACTCCTGAGGCGCAGTATTTATTAAGTATGGAATAGTCCATTATTATTATTATGGGTAAGATCTCATAACAGAAAGAAGAAGAATGCAAGGAGAAAATGAAATCATTCAAAATTCATTTAAAATGTCTTCGAGAATGTCACAGAAAAATATTTGAGAAAATGCATCGAGGAAGTGGCAAAAGAAAATATATCAACGAAAAGCCCGATAAAACGAATGATGCCATTTTAAACAGAAAGACAAGTGCCAATTTTTTTTGTTTATCCCTAGAACACTAATCATCAATTAAAGTTACACCACTACTAACCATGGGTATATCATACCCGATTTTGAAAATATTCAAAAAAAAAAAAATGAAATATATATCTTTATTTTAAATATTTTACATGCAGGCACTTCAAACTTTGTATTTTGAGTTAACATTAATAGGAACTGAAAAACATTATTTAGGTAAGAAAATCAGGTACTGAAAATTGTAATTACAAATAGGAAAATTCACGCTGCGTACTATATACATGCGATTAGTGTTCTAGGGTTAAATTATCTAAAGTCTTTTACGTATGCATCACAGCGAGAAACATAATTTTAGCGAACAGCTAAAGGCATAATGATGTCTCATCTGTCCTTTAATGATGAATATGTAGCTACATGCTGATAGAAGGTAAAAAGAGTTATCTCAGATGATTAAGAGAGCAATTCCGTTTTTGATGCGTTAAAATTAACAAGCTACTCCTTGCTACAGTTAACAACAGATTGTCCCCATCTTTGTCGTTAATACTGGTCCGTTCTTCTAGGGATGAGTCAAACGCCAATCTGTCTGACTGAGAGTGCCTCCTCCGTGGGTACCTTGGTGAACAAACTCACCACGTCCAAGGTCACCATCTGGTTGGATAGGATGGGAGCATCTTTGGCGAGGTTGGCGGAGTTCCGGACATTATTCCAAGAGATAATCAGATGGAGATGTTGACTTTCTATACACAAAGAACACACTTCGGAAACACGCATATATCGACAGGATGAGAGCTTAGCTATGGGCTCGCCATTAGCATCAGCAATGGCGAATATATACATAGAATACTTTGATGAAATGGCAATAGAATCTATATCTCTAAAGCCACCTATATGATTAAGGTACGTATACGATACCTTCATACTCTGGCCACACCAGGAAGATGTTCAGGTTCTACTGGACCATGTGAACTCAATAAGACCTTCGATACAATTCACAATGGAGAAAGAGAGTAACAACAGACTCCATTTCCTGGATATTCTAATATCTCTAACATAGCATGGTTTCAAGACATCCGTATACCGTAAACCGACATTCACTCGACAGTACCTCAATTTCAACTCCCACCATCCATACAGCGTAAAGAAAGGGATCGTCCGCTGCTTACAACACCGAGTAAAAGCCATAAGTGGCAACCCAGAGACATTAGATACAGAATTGATCAGAATAAGTAGTACACTACAACGTAACAACTACCCTGGTAGCAACCATAATAAACTGAATAGGCGGGTACAGGAGGAGGAGGACGACAACACCCAGAAAAAGAGTCATTCTGCCTTATGTGAAGGGGTTATCAGAGAAAATACAAAGGATCTGCGGTCTATATAGCACCAGGACAACCTTCAAAAGCTGGTCGACACTTCATTTCAGATACGTCTAACCGAGTAAACCCCCCTGCCATAGGGGAGAACATGACTAAAGACCGTGTGTACGCTATCTCGTGCAGCTGCGGAAAGAAATATAAAGGAGAGACAGTCTGCCCCCTCAAGGTAAGGCTTCAAGAACACCAGAAAGCTGTAACACGAGGGGAAGTGTAAAAATCAGGCGTGGCTGACCACATATGGAGAGAGAGGGGAGATCACCACCCTCTGTGGAATCAGGTTGAAATCATCGACAAAGAACATCATTGGAAAATTCGTAAACTTAAGGAATCAGCACATATGCTAGGCCACAAAATCTCCTGAGCCGACCAAGCATAGAAATGAATACAATATGAGAACCAGTAATAAGGAGTGCCAGAGAAAAGCAATAGTGCTAACGAAAGTTACAATATGAGCTCTAGTAAAATACATGCAATGATAACAGTAAAAATTGCAATATGAGCACTGGTAATAATTGTTTGCTGAAGACATTAAGTTCATAAGTCCTAGAAATTCATACACAAGTCCTTAAGTACACATGGCACAGTGGATGAAGGCGTTGGTTATATCTAGTGACAGGACCCAAAGAGTTGTGTAAGGCAGTGGATGACTTGGAGAGGTGAACTAACAAGAAATAACTGATACCTGACATCCATAAGACATGGCACGTGGAACTAGAAAAGTCTACCCAGCAAGCAAAATAAAGGGTTTCAGTTCGACATTTGAACCACCTGAAGAAGGCCGGAAACGTTGTGATAAATATTGCAACTAAGATGAAGACAACAGTCCGTATCATGTAAATAGGATCTTAGAAATTCAAAAAAAAAAACAAAAAAAAATACTTATCTAATCACAGTTTAACTTTCACTCCCAGGTTAGATAACATATATATATGTATATATATATATTAAACTTCCACTTTTTCCCCTTTACATCTGAAATATTTTTCAGGTAATATTTGCAGATAGCAGACGCTGTGATCAAAATGGCGGCCATGGATCTTTTTTTTCCATTATATTTTTATGTTGTATGTCCGGCCACGATTTTCGGCGGACAAATACAGACGTGGATTAGGATCAAAACTAATCGGTGAATTAGCGTTGTGCACTGCATCATCCCGATGGCTTCACATATTTCATAATTTTCTTTACAAATATTTGATGTTCCACTACGTTGTTCTTGATCAATTTTGCTTTCTTTCTTTTACGCTTAACCATTTTTCTTTTTAAATATGTTTTACATCTCGAACTGTAACTCTTATATTTAATCCGACATAATCTCTCGTTTTCTTTTTCCTCTTTCTTTCATTCTTGCAAATCTATTGTAAGTTTTCTTCTCGAAATCTTTTTTTTTTTTTATTATTATTTCTCTTTTTTATTTTCTCCTTCTTATTTTGTAGCCTTCCTCTTCTTTCTCTTCAATTATTTTCTTTATTTTTCTTTGCTTTCCTTTTTTCTTTTCTTTCGAACATAGCTTTTTATTGTATCTTTACCTTCGCTTAATTTCTTCCTTTTCATGTTTTAATTTTCTTCTCCCTTTGCTGTTATCGTTGTTGTTGCTGTGCTTGTTGTTGTTTGATTTTCTTCTTGCAATCCTCAAGCTTATGTTATATATCTCTTTTTTTTCTATTTTTTATCCTATTTAAATAATATTCATTCATTCTTACTTTCTCTCTTTCTTTTCTCTTTCAGAATATTCCCTAATATCATACATTTTTCTTGCTTTCCTTTCTTATTTCCTGTTTCAAGTCGCGTTTTCTATCATTCATTCATTCATTCATTCATTCATTTATTCATTCATCGATGCTTTCTTTTTTTTACATTCCATTTTAGTATATGCCTGTCTTGTTTTCCTTTCTTCTCTTTCAGTTGGCGTTTTTATTCATTCTTTCTTTCTTTCATCAAATCTAGTTTTATTATATGTCTTTCATCGTATTTTTCTGTCTTGTTCCCTGTGTCAACTAGTGTTGTCATTCTTTCTTTCTTTCTTTCTTTCTTTCTTTCTTTCTTTCTTGATATTAGTTTATATATCTTAAATATCTTTCTTGCATTCCTTTCCGTTATCATTTTTCTTTCTTTCTCTCATTCTCTCTTTCTTTCTTTCTTTCTTTCTTTCTTTCTTTCTTTCTTTCTTTCCGAATATTAGTTTATATATATTAAATATCTTTCTTGCTTTCCTTTCCTTTATCATTTTTCTTTCTTTCTTTCTTTCTTTCTTTCTTTCTTTCTTTCTTTCTTTCTTTCTTTCTGAATATTAGTTTATATATCTTATATGTCTTTCTTGCTTCCCTTTTCTTTATCATTTTTCTTTCTTTCTTTCTCTCTCTCTTTCTTTCTTTCTGAATATTAGTTTATATATCTTAAATATCTTTCTTGCTTTCCTTTCCTTTATCATTTTTCTTTCTTTCTTTCTTTCTTTCTTTCTTTCATAACGTTCCCTTTTATTATATGCCTTTCTACTTGCATCCCATCTTTCTTGTTTCACGTCGTGAAACGTGTATCTATTCTTATTCTTTTTTCCTTCCTTCCTTCCTTCCTTCCTTCCTTCCTTCCTTCCTTCCTTCCTTCCTTCCTTCCTTCCTTCCTTCCTTTCTTTCTTTTTCTTTTTCTCCTTCCATGCTTCATTCATCCTCATTTACTTTTCCCTTTCCACTTTTCTTCTTTTTCTCCTTTTTTTCCGATATTATTCCTTTTCTTTCCTTTTCTTTCCAGTCGTATTCTTTCTCCTGTTCCACACGCGTCTTTCTATATTCATTTTCCTTTTGTTGTTGTTGTTGTCTTATTTCTTTTTTTTTTGTCTTATATTCTTGTTTCTTTCTTTTCTTTATCCTGTTTGTATTGATGACTCTCTATACTTTTCCTTTTTATTAAATAAGAGGCGATTTTCCTACGTATTTGTCAAGTTCAGCTGTCGAAAGCCGTTTCGAAACGAGAACATTTTAAAACCATCTTTAAACCCGCACAAATGCACCGATCAACACAGAAGCCTTCAGCTCTCAAGTCGAACTAAATCATTTACACAAACAGGCAAACAAATGCGCACACACATACACACATGCGGGTGCGCAGGCACACGCATTCAGACAGGAAGCGATCAGAGACGTGAAGAATAAACACGTCGTACACATTGTAGATATTTGAACAAGAGCATATATATATATATATATATATATATATATATATATATATATATATATATATATATATATATATATATTAGAAAGCTACCATTATTTCATAATTTATTCGACTTTCGAAGACAATGATTTGGGCAGTTTATTAGAGTTCGACAAAGGTCAAATTCTTACGGTTGAAATTTGTGCACATCAAGAAATAGATAAATATTAAAATTCCGGTATAGTTACAAACAAATGTTTTGTGGCAGTAACTTTTTAGCTTAATTGATTTCACTTGGATAATTGAATGAAAATATATGCTGTTACACTATGACAGATTGGGGATCTACCGGATATGCTCACGTATAGATCGGGTTTGGGAGACTAAATCACATGCAGAATTTTAATAATATTAGATTGTCCCAAAAGTTCGTAAACACTAGCAAAAAATTGAAATTTTACTCGCCAAGTAATAACAAAAACAACAAAAATTATTCCTCAAAATAAAGACCATCATTTTCTAAGACTTTCTGCCATCGATCTGCAAGTTTTCGGATCTAGTGAAAGTACCATTCAGCCGGCTTCGAATCAAAGAATTCTTGACACGCTTCCTCGACTTCATCAAACGAGTCGAATCGGTGGCCCTTCAGAAAGTTTTGCATTGAGCGGAAAAGGCCGTAATCTGATGGAGCACAGTCAGGACTGTAGGCTGTATGTGGCAGAACCTCAACGCCGTCCAGCTCTTCAAACTTGTCTTTGGTCTTCCTGGCGGTGTGTGGCTTGGCATTGTCCTGCTCCATCAAAGCGCGCTTTCGGTTGATCAGAGCCGGGTACTTTTGCTTCAACTTTTCGTAGACCCGCTCCAGTCCTGACAGTAAAGTTCGGCACTGATGGCCCGACCATTCGGAACCAACTCAAAATGCACGATTCCTTCAAAGTTCCACCAAACGCACAACATGACTTTCTTGCCGAATCGATCTTGTTTTGGAACCGACGGTGTCTCTTACCCTTTCTGAACCCATCGCTTGTCTCGATTATGCTGGTTGTGTTGCATAAAAATTCAATTTTTCGCAAGTGTTTACGAACTTTTGGGATAACCTAATAGTTTATTATATATATATAAAAGACCGTTGTTTTGCCCTTTTCCGGCAGGAACAGAACCCGCGTCTCTCAGGGCACATTCGTGCACACTTCGAGTTTTGGATACAAAATGCAAATGACTATTTATACGTGAGTACTAAGTTCTTTTTTTTTCAAAGTTCTACTTCGGACAAGAAAATATATTCATCAGTTAGAAAATCAAAATGAGTGTAATACTCGTTCAGATTTCTACATAAATATCTTAGAAACTATATATATTAAGTCTGTTCAGACATCCCTATTTAAGTAGAAGTGATAGTTTGTAGGTTTGAATCTTGCCAGTCTTTGATGATTATATATTTAATATGCATGAAATCGTGTCTTTGGGTGTGTTTTTTTTCTATTTACTGTGCATATTTTTTCTTTCTAGGTAGAGCTCCGACGAGAGAGGAGTAATAAACCATTGGAACTTTTGTTTAATTTTAGTCTTTTTTGTTTTTGAATTACCACTTTATGGTAGCTATAAAATGGTCCGATATTTTTTGTAAGGTGGGATTTTAATATGTCCGTTTTTTTATGGCAAATGTAAATAAAAAAATGCTAGAAAAGAAAACTTAACCATAAAACAATCTTTTACTGTAAATAATTTAAAAAAATGTGAATGGAAATGTATTTTATTTTTTAGAGTTCACAACCAACATATATACCAGTGTATAAATCTGGCTTTTAAAATCGGATATTGTTCAAAATTGTAGTTGTGTTTGACTTATACACAGGTAATAGTTCGCTGACTTAACTGAGCAGAATTGAGAAAGGAGGGCGTGTAAATAAGGAATTATTTAGACGATCAATATATATATATATATATATATATATATATATATATCTTTGTCATGTTGAATTGATAATGTTAATTATATTTTATGAATATGTCCTGAAGATGGTTTATTAGACCGAAACGTCCGACGTTGACATTATATTAACATTAAAACAGCATAATTGCATATAAGGATTTTTGTTTGTTTTTTCTGTATATTTTTCTTCATACTGTCGGATCTATATCCATATATTTACTTACATATATATATATATATATATATATATATATATATATATATATATATATATATATATATGTAAAATAAAAGGAAAATAAAAGTGTGTTCAACTACTATTTAATATCTTATTTCCTATAAGCCAATAACTTATAGACATTTTCCTCATAGGGAAAAAAGAAACTTGATATTAAAGAGATGTAGTTCCATCTAGAAATGAGAAGAATACCTTTGATAAAACATGTGAGAAATGAGGAAGTGTTAAAAATTAAAATTGTTGCAAAGCTTGTATCGTTAGATCAATTAGGTCTGAATAGTGAGTTCAAACCTTACTGGGTGCCATATACCTTCGGCCACGTGCCCCATCTAAGATACGCTTTGGAAATCGTCAGGGAACATCGACGTTTTGGAAACTTGTCCTGGGAGATCAATTACGCTTGAGTAGTGAGTTCGATATACACTGGGTGCCCCATAATTTCAGACATGTGCTAAATCTAAGCAACGCTTAGAAAATTACCAGAGCATCTCGACGTGGTGTAATGGTTAGAAAGCTGGTCTTGCTAAATCAGTTCCGACTGAGTAGTATGTTCGATCTTCACTGGGTGCCTCATACTTTCGGCCATGTACCCTGTCAAAGATACCCGGTGCAAACTTGTCTTACGAGATCAATTACGCTAGTGTACTTACTCGGTGCTCCATGCTTTAGGCCTTGTGCCATATGTGAGGTATGCTTGCTTAATCCTCTATTTAATGCAAGAAAAGCAGTGAATCAAAAAGGGCAAGTAGCCTACTTAGCGATTTCTTGAACGGATAGGACAACAGGTACATATTTGGATGGTAAAAGAGTAGAAAAATTATTTAGAGGTATAAAAGAAAGGAAACTGTGGAGAGCTATTTTGGAAAACATCTTCAAGGGATAGGCACTTAGAGAAAGCAAATCTCAGCTATATATCCTTTTTTTTTTTTTTTGACTTTTTTTTAGTTAAATCTCTTTCCCTTTATCCCTTTGTTTTACATCTTCTAAAGACAATGTTTTTAAAATCAGATTTGATTTTAATTGAAAATTCCTGATTTTTTTCCCCTTTCCAATTCGTTTCTTTGCGTTATTTTCCCTTAAGTAGTTAATCAATGTTAATTCGCTTCGTGCTGAATTTTCCTTGGCGCGTTTCAGCGGACAATATACAGCCAAATAAATTTATTTCTTTCCTTTCTTTTGTACACCCCACCGTCATTTTTTTCGAGTGTTATCGCCTCTGTGCGAACTCTGGATGGAATTACGAGTTTGAGATGCAGTTACTAAGGTTATTTGCACTTGTGATAAATGTGTATACGGCAAATTGCTTCATCGCAAGAACTTATATGTTAATGCATTTGTTGGCTAAGTGGATTCATGGCGGCATTACGCGCCACTAACCCATTCGCGCCACCCTCTCCTGACGTTCTCACACACAGATTCTATTCTGTTTTATTTTATTTATTATTTCAGATTTAGAGATAAGTAAGAATTCGCCCCTGAGCAGTTATAATCATGAACTGAAGGGATGATATCTAGCCAGCTAGATAGATTGATAGACAGACAGAAAAACAGGAACATAAGATATATATAGACATAGATAAACAGCGATAGGTAGGTGGATGTATAGTGAAATCTGAACATTTTCAGATAGGTAAATGATTTGAACATATGGAGGAAAATAGATATGAACAGATGTAGATAGATAGATAGATAGATAAATAGTAGAATATAATAGATAGATAGATAGATAGATAG
>OZ010592.1:45990162-46062662 GCA_963932145.1 Acanthosepion lycidas | reverse complement strand
TTGTTGCCATATTTATCGCAACGTTTCGGCCGCTGTACGCTCTGACTTTTTTCAGGTGGTTGGAATGTCGAACTAAACCCTTTATTTTACTCACTGGGGTAGACTCTTCTAGTTCCACGTGCCATGTTTAATGAATGTCAGTTATCAGTTATCGCCTGTTAATTTCCCTCTCAAAGTTCTCCACCGCCTTGACCAGGTATTGAACTCACACTCTTTGGGTCTTGTCACTGAATCTAACTAACGCCTTTATCCACTGTATCATGTGTCCTTAGTTAGATCCAGTAACAGGACCGAAAGATTGTGAGTTCAATATCTGGTTAAGGCGGTGGAGAACTTGGAGAGGGGAATTAACAGGAGATAAGTGATAACTGACATCCATTAAACATGGCACATGGAATTAGAACAATCTACCCCAGTGAGCGAAATAAAGGGTTCAGTTCGACATTCCAAACACCTGAAGAAGACCGGAGCGTACAACGGCCGAAACGTTGTGATAAATATGGTGACAAAGATGAGAACAATAGTCCGAATAATGTAAATAGTCTACAATATGGAATAATCTTACTGTATGAGTTCAAACTGGGAAAAAGAAACATTTTTGTATCGAATTATATACGATGAGAAATGGATACTCTTTGACAACAGCAAGGGAGTAGGCAAGTGTTTAAATGCAAGGGAATCACAAAAAAAAAAAAATATAATAATAATAATAATAATAATAATAATAATAATAATAAAATAAATAAAAAATAAAATAAAATAAATAAAAATAAAAAAATACCCCAAACCTCAACTGCACACTAACAAATTAATTCTTACCGTATGGTGGTCTTTCAAAGGGGTTATTCAATATTCATTCTTGCCTCGAGGGAAAATAATAACAGAAACCACGTATTGTAGAAAAACTGAATGTATGCACGAAAAATTGAAAAAGAAATATCTTAGACTTGTGAATAGGGATGGACCAATTTTGTTGCACGGCAACAAACAGCCTCATCCTTCTCAATCAACTTTCTAAAAGCTGCATACCTTCAATTATGAAATTTTGCCTCATCCTCCATGTTCACCTGATATATCCCCTACTGATTATCACTTATTTAAGCATTTTGAGATTTTCACGCGCAATAAAACATTCTAAATAAGAAAATCAGAAAGAGATAATCAAAGACGATAAAATGCTTCATACAATTAACCCCCAAAAAGTTTATCACATCAAAGGCTGATAATTTATCTTAAAGATGGGATAAAAATTTAGAGGTATTTTGTAGAACAGGCATTCCTCAACATGGTGCCTATTTCAACTAAATAAATTAGTTATCTAACAACTCATTAATGTTTACTTTTACAAGAAAGTATTGCTGCGCCATCACGATGTTCTCATGCTAAAGTATCTGGACGTCTGCCAAGAGCCATTCATGCCTGCCCTTGTGCACAAATGTATTATCAGGGCGATTATTCTCCAAACACTTGTCAGTCAAGAGGGTCGTATCCCACATGAACCTCACTTTCCAACATTTCCCAACACTTAGAGAAGAGAAAGTTTTAAGAAATAAAACATATATATATATATATATATATATATATATATATATATATATATATATATATATATATATATACAAAAATAACCATGTAGTTTCAACACGTCTAAAGTCTTATCAAGTGATGGTGTTGAAAGTAGAATAAAAGCTTTTAAAAGGACCTTTTTAAAACCCTTTATTCTACTTTCAACACCATCACTTGATAAGACACCAGAAGTTTTGAAACAAAATGTATATTATTTTAGTGATTTTATAACATATTTATATTATAAGTTTTGAATAAATAATTATATTTTCTCTACTCTCTATTCGGCAGTCTTTAAAGTATAGTATTTTTGATTATTGGAATTTATTCCATATACATCAATCCTATACTTGTATATATATATATATATATATATATATATATATATATATATATATATATATATTATAATACTTTTATTATAATAAATTACTATAAAAACATGTTACATCGCTACACAAAAGCTTTCATGTTTCAATACTGAGATGGTACCTCATCAGGCGATGGTAGAAAACTAATGATAAAAATGATTTATAAGGGAATTTTAAAAAACAAATCATTACTGTTTTCATAAATTAAAGTGGGTGCATAAGGTCAGAATTAGGATATACTTTTGGGTATGTCTAGACTAACCAATGAACGTCACATCTACGCTAACATAAAAAATTAATAAATGGAAAATATTAAAAATAATTAGAAAACTTTAAATCCTTATACCATCCATGTCACCTATATTTACAAGAAAAATTCCATATTATCAAGTTTCCCAACAATATAATACTGTTAAACTAAAGAAATGAATTACCGATTTTATACCACTATTGTGTACCCTTCACCTTAAAATATAGGTAAAAATATTTAATAATTACGTATTATAATTGTTTATGCATTATTTTGTTAGTTTATACTGCTCTACACAACATTTATTTGTTTTATTTAACTACACTATAACCCGGATATAAGAAAGTTGTCGGAACCGGTGAAGAAGTCTCTTATATCCGTGTTTCTCTTATATCCAGGTTTGGTCTATTTTGTTGAGGGAAGTATGGCTCTAATTTGGGACCAGAGAAACTATCTCTTATATACGGGTTTCTCTTATAACCGGGTTACACTGTATAATATTGCTAAGTTTTACCGTCTATTTAGTATAATTAACAACTTATATGAATGTTTCCATATTTTTAATTTTATCCAAAGGCACCTTTAATAAGCTTTCTGAGTATTTTTTTTTTTTTAAAACTCCGTTGCCGATAAATTTATGCCAACTCATACTTGGATACACTAATATTACATTTATCTCAGTAATTGTTCCCTAGTATCGTTGAATGACATGTCTAAGGATCGATATAAAAATAACCTACTCACCTCCACACGCTGACCTTAGTTTTTATATGTTAGCGTAGACGTGACGTTCATTGGTTAATCTAGACATACCCCTAAGTATATTTCTAATCCTGACCTTATACCCTGTAAATTACTTATTTAATGGTGAAATACTAGAACCAAGTCATACCATTAGCTCTTGGAATAAGTGGTGCTTTTTTGTCCATACCATTTGTCTTTGGGGTTAGTACTTTAATTAATATTTTCTCAGATGCGAACTTAATATATGTTAATTAATGCATGGATAGCGGGTTAGAAGCAGCAGGCAGAATATAACTGGAGGCTTTCTTTCGTAACAAAGATTACTGAGCTGCTACGTGACATCTGTTCTCCTTTACAGCAGTGAATGTTGGACGGTCTCCTCGAAGATGAAGAAGAGACTCGAAGCAACGAAGGTATGGTTCTACAGAAGGATACTGAGAATATCAGTCTCTGAGAAGCAAAGAGGTTTTGGAAAGGATGGAAACAATGTGGAAGCTTATGCTTAACATCAAGAAAAGGCAGCTGACATTTCTGGGAGACAATGAGAAAGGAGGGCTTCGAGAATCTAATACTCACAAGTCGAATAGTATGCATTAAGATAACCTTAATAAATATGGATAACCTTAATAAATAGTACACATACTGGTATATTATTGATAATTTTAAATAACGACGACATTTAGGAGCGTGATGTCAATTACCAATAATGTAAATAATAGCGTGAAAAGTGACTGGGACCATTGGGGAAGCTTCCATACCCGGCAGGTGTCCCATGGCGCTGCAGGATGAGACTGGTATTAATTTATCGGAAACAAGTAAATAGATATAATGGAAGTCACAGAATATTGGTTCGGAAGAATTATGAAGTGGTGCTTTGAAGGGAAAAATCACCATTTGAACCAGTGTGCATTAAACATTGCTCAGCAAGAAGGTTACATTAAAAAAAGTACTATTTTTGCTTTTTAATGAAAAGCACATCATCTTTGCAAAGATTATGTTATTCAAAATTCATATGTGCTCAGTTTCGTATTCAAAAAGTAAAGAAAGCAATTTTATTTCTTTAAATAATAATTATGTTTTGGGGATGAATAAAACTATCGGATGAAAAAGAAATCCATTAATTCTTATCAAAAAGAAATCCATTAATTCTTAGCTTGTGTATATATATATATATATACATACATTAGGTTGGTGCAAAAATAATGACGTAATAATGTCGTTTTTTGACGTATTTTTAACGTCAAAAAACGACATTATTACGTCATTATGTTTGCACCAACCTAATACATATATATATATATATATATATATATATATAATGAGTATGTATATAAATGTAAATATATATATATATATATATATATAATGAGTATGTATATAAATGTAAATATATATATATATATATATATATATATATATATATATATATATGCAATTTTTTATACATATTATTTATATATTATATATCTGCGGTATTTATTGGAAAACGTTCAATATCATTGATAGAGCTAACAAATTTAGTTGGATTGATGTGAGTTTGGGACCCTGGGTTCTCGCTATCTGACGATCGCAAAAAGCGTGAAACTCAGGGTCCAACTATATATATATATATATATATATATATATATATATATATATATATATATATATATACACACACAATAAAATCCAAAGTTACGTCACATTGGAAAAGGGTTATTTCAACAGACAAAAACTTCGTCAGTTTTATAATTATGGAATTTATTGTGTACTAATAATTTGCTCTGAATTAATAAATACATTGAGTTATTTTTGTGGATCAATTTTAATATTACGTGGATTACATGTTAATATTATTAGTATCCCGTAGCACACACACACACACACACGCATATATATATATATATATATATATATATATATATATATAACGCGCTTTTGCTATATATATATATACATGGCGAAATATATATATATATATATATATATATATATATATATATATACACGCGTGTATTGTCTCTGTGTGTGTGTCTATGTCGTCAAATTGAGTTTTTAAAAAAACTTTTCTAGTTCAATGCTAACAGTTTCTTTTCTCGCTTGTAGAACTCTCTTCCGGCTTTATGCTTTCTGTTCAGATTTGATTTTCAAAAATTTAAATTCAATGTCAATCATTATCTACTGTCTTCTTGATTACTTATCCATTGTCCAGTTCTTTTCTAGTGTTGTCTTTTTTTCTAATTCTTTAGCGTCTTAGTGGCTTTACTGCCTTGCTTGCGGTAAATTCGATAAAAAAAGAAAAAAATACAAAAATGTCTGTGCGAATTAATGTTCTCCCTGCAGGACGGAGCGAAATCGAATCGAGATACCGGCGTCATCGATTCTTCTGAATCTTGCAAGCCTATCGATTATGGCGTAAAGCCTTACAACCTCAATGAACTCCAGGAAAATAATTCTGACCCGATTTTCAACAATAAGAACGACACTGGCCGAAATGCTATGCCAATGATTCTCTTCCAACGATTTTGTCGGGTACTAATAATGCAGAATTCGTGTGATTTTTTTTTTCTGTCAATAGACTTTTCTCTGTAACATTATTCACTGTCGTTACTTTTTGCTTCCCTTTCAACTTCATCTATCTGTTTTCCCCCTCTCTCTCTCTCACTCTCTCCATATATATATACATATATATATATATCTATATATATATATATATATATATATATATATATATATATATATATGTGTGTGTGTGTGTGTGTGTGTGTGTGTGGTAATACGTTGGTATGATCCAGGCGAGTCCTATTAAGGCAACATAAAATTTGAAATATGTTAAAACTGACTCACAAAAGATCGCTTAATGTTTATTTTCATTAAACATAGAAAAATTGTAGTGTACTGCTTATTTGGAGAAAGATATATATATATATATATATATATATATATATATATATATATATATATATATATATTATATATAGTATGTTATAGAGAACTTAATGGGAGGTATGGGGAGAAGAAGAAGGTACCTTTTCTGGAATCCTATTATGGAAATGGGTGAGCCTGGATAGGGGGAGGGTGGGGGAAACCGATGAGCTGAACTACATCCTCATGTACTAATTTAAATTAAGATAACTTTAATAAATGACCATATTCCTCTAGGAATTTTAATTTTAAAATTCGCAGGATTTTTCAAACTGTTTATGGTATCAGTTTAGTCTACTGTTTATTTGGAGAAAGAAATAGAGAGAGAATGTTATAGGGGTCTTATTGGAAGGCATGGGGAGAAGAAGAAGGCATCTTTTCTGGAATCATTATTTTAATCTGTTCTCACCTTTGTCTGTTAATTCCGTATATTAGGTTAAAGCCTGGGCTTTTCTAACATAACTAAACTCCTCTTATTACCTTTCGAAAATATTTCATCCAAACATAGGGATTTTGTAGATCCATGCCAGCTAGCGTATGTATGTATGTACATAAATGTAGATATCTAAGTGTATGTTAATGTTGCCAGCTATATATGAGTAGGCATTATTTACGTAGACAAACGCATGAGAACGCATACATATATACAAATCCACTACAAATTCTTGAAATTCCTCCTCCAAACTTTGAGCTCTGATATATGGACGAGTTTAATACAAATAATTCTGAATTAACTCTCTTCCATTTTATCAAAGTTACCTCTTGATTGGTTTTTCACGTTTTCGTTAATTTCCGTGAATTCCCGTTGAGTTAAATTTTGACCGTCACATGCTTGTATATGTGTGTTTGTGTTTGTGTATGTGTGCGAGTGTGAATGTGTGATTAATGTATATTTGGGTAGCAACCTTTTTTTTTTTTTTAAACATCTTTGATTAAATATGACGGACAAAGAAAAGTTCCTTCATTTTTTTTAAGTTTTTCCAGCGTTTATATATTTTTTCCGTTTGGTGGGAGTGAGGGAGCAAAAAATTTGCCCGTGTATTTGAATATAAATGTAGTGTATCGCACAGTGAGTGCTGATCTAGGCAAATAGGAAATATACATTTTCTTCTTTACCGGTAGTTCAACTATGAGTTCCATGCCCGATACAATCATAAGGTGCGAGATATAACCGTTTGCAAAATTCAAATATGGATAGTTCAACACTAATCTTATGATAGGGGAGCCGTCACTTTATTTATAGGGACAAAATATATATATATACTGTCACGTAGCCCTGATTTCATTAACTACATAGGCGTTAGGCTAAAAAGCACCCCAAAGTAAAATCTTAAATTCTAGGCGAAAATCAGTTACATATAAAAGAAAAATAAATAAATAAATAAAAATAGAAATATAATCCAATGCTATCGACTTGCGAGCGAATATGTTCTATGATCAGCCATATCCTCCTCTTCTCTTCACAAATTTTTTCCCTCTTTATCTACTCTTCCACCCACGAGCTAAGGGCCCATGAACTTTGAAGTGACCCGACGCGAGAATGACCTGGTTCCAAAATTTCGCAGCTATCAGGCATTTGACCATAAGTGAATTCCAGGCACCATCAGGATCTCCTGCTGCGATTCACGTGATCAGAACACACTAAGCGTGGATTGAACTTTTGGCCATCCCACAAACATTGCGTGATTTGCGCCCCATCCTCCTGCGTACCCGGTCAAGGACGAAGGGTAACCCACGTGACTGTCTTTGGGGACAGCAGAATCTAAGAAAGGATTTTCAGTTTCCCTCTGACCAGCGGCAGTTGAACGTCGCTGGGCAAAATCGTCAGACTGCCAACTGAGATGAAGAAGACAGCAAAGTCTGTCGGTTAGGGGTGAAAGTACTGCTATGAAACTGAATCAACCCAACGAAACGCCTGTACGAGATGCTGTGGACCCTCGAACGATTGTGAAAGAAAAGAAATCCAGGAAAAGTGCCGGCCGGCCAAAATGTTGTTTTAGCATCAGAACTCTCGCTTCGGCGAATCAGAATTTTGTGTGAAAATATCAACTCGACTGAAAGATAAGTTGATTCTCTTGGTTTGATCTGTTTATATATATATATATATGTATTCTCTCGCACCTTCTGTTCTTTAATGAACCTTCCCCACTTTGTTAAATAAATGTTCTTTTCTTTTTTCTTTATTCCTTTATATATATTTATAAATAAATGTTTTATTTTGAAATCCATCGTCTTGTGTCTGTTCTTCGTTGATTCCCTTGTGTCGCTTCCATTTCTCAGTGAACACCGAGAAAAGATCCCACGTTTTCCTTTTTTTTTAAACCCGTGGTTCATCTATATGCTACAAGTTCGTAACAATACATACATACATACAGACAGACAGACACACACACACACACACACACACATATATATATATATATATATATATATATGTGTGTGTGTGTGTGTGTGTGTGTGCGTGTGTGTGTATGTGCGTGTGTGTGTGGAAATGTTCATATGAATCCATATATATTGGTTGCACGAGCAAAGACAAGCCGATGAAGATTTTTCGCAAAAAATGCTCTTTAGCGATGAAGCTCATTTTCATGTTGGTGGATTCATTGATAAGCCGAATTGTCATATTTGGCCTGATGAAACCCCAAAGAAGATTGTTGAAAAGACACTGCATCCAAAAAAGGTCACTAATTTACTTTTTTTGCTAGCAGAATCATTAGGACGTATATTAAAAAAATTTGAAACTCCATTTTCATAATAGGTTGCGATAACTTTAACACGTCGTATGATTGTTAATATTTCCATGGTTTAAATTCCCAAGACTTAAGTTGTTAAATCTGAAAAAGAAAAAAATAAATCATTAGACGCTTAAACTTAATTCAGATTTAAAATTGGTCCAACTTATTGGAACACAATATATATATATATATATATATATATATATATATATATATATATATATATATATATATATATATATATTATGTATAAGTCACTGTGACTAGACATCCGAATACTTCAAGCCCGGATCGAAACCCATATATATATATATATATATATATATATATACACAATAAAATATATATACACACACAATAAAATCCCAAATACCTCATATGGGGAATAGATTATTTCGGCAGAAGAATATATCGGTCGACTGTCTTATTAAACACGGTGTGAACTGAAGTCGTGTTTATACCATGAAAGAAGGTGCGGGAAATAGAATTTAACAGTGAAAGATAAAAAAACTAATAGAGAATTTAGCCATTTCAATGTTTCAGTCAGACGAAATGCACGAGTGGGTGTCAAGGGAGTGTGGAAAGTTTTTGTTTTAAAGGGAAGAAGTTTTATACAATTAAACCCAAATATTAACTTATGATAATAATTTACATCAAGAATGAATTATTAATTTAAAATTAAAAGTGTAAAAAAAAAAGGAGTAAAAGTAAATTTAAAATATATAGATAAAATGGAAAGATATTAAAATAGGGGAAAGTTTATAGATTATAATTAATATATTGTAAAGAGGTTATAGAGGGGGAATTAAAACATATAAAATTAGAATTAGTAAGAATGTCGACATTTGAAGAGTTAGAGGCGAGGTGAATATTATGGAAATATGGTAGCGAATTAAGTTAAACCTATATAATGAAATTTAAATTTGTTTTTATGTCGATATTTCAACACTAATTCATTCGATTCAAATATATATATATATATATATATATATATATATATATATATATATATATGCATATATGTGTGTGTGTGTGTGTGTTGTGGTTTTTAAGGGTCGCGGAGACCTGTTTCCTGTTTTGTTCCATTTTTGCGCGTTTATATGCCTAAATGTGTCTACGTTTTTGTGTATTATTATCTCTGATTGTGTATGTATTGTCTTTTGCAAGATTTCACCCTCCTCTACCCATATCATCACCTAAAATATATCTAAGCTGTAACGAAACTCATGACAACATTAGATTTTAACGATTATTCCAAGTTAATATTTAGTCTTTCAATAAAAAAAATAAATGAGAAAACATGTATTTTTACCTCATTTTCTCCTTTAAATAATTTTATAATTTTTTAAACATAATATAGATTAAATTTAAAAGTTAAATTGATAATTTTGAATTTTATAGTATAATTTAATATTAATTAGTTAGAATGAATTCTATTTTAGTCTAACCCTAACATTAAATCATTAAATAGTTATTATAACCAAAGTTCGTTGTCAAGTTTTTTGAATTCTCATATACTTGTATTTTGATTGGTCATTCCAGTGTTTCCCTCAGCGAAGGGTGTTTGATTGATTTGAACCTTTTAAAGCCCTTTATTCTACATTCAACACCACCACTTGATAAGATACCAGAAGAGTTGAAACAAAATGGGTATTTTTGTAGCGATTTTATGACATATTTATAAGAGATAGATAGATACAAATAATTGCATGTGTCGATATATCATGATATATATGAGTACATTTGTATTTTATTTTAATTATTTAGATGTGCATATTTTCATTTGAATGATAATTACATTTTTGAAGCTGCATATATATATATATATATATATATATATATATATATACATATATATATATATATATATAAAATTATTTATTTAAAAATATGATTCCAACGTTACATAAGAGTTCTCATGTTTCAAAACAAGAGCCGAAAACTTCAATATAAGCTCTGTTCCATTCTCAAGCGAAAGGTTTTTTTTTTAATCTCCCCCAAAAATTTAATGTTACCTTAATTAAATTTAATTCAAATAATTATATTGAAGTTTTCGTCTCTTGTTTTGAAACATGATAACTCTTATGTAGCGTTGGAATCATGTTTTTAAATAAATAATTATATTTATGCTCTACTTTTGTATCGAGCACTATTTTTAAAAAATAATAACGAAAATACTAAAGAACTTGGATTATTTACCTAACGAGTTCTTTCCTATTTTCTATATATTTTCACACACACACACACACACACACACACACACACACACACACACACATATATATATATATATATATATATTGAACAATAAAAAATATGAGAAAATTGAAATCATCAGACACACTGGGTTGTAGATGAATTTTCTTTCGTTTTTTTATTATTATTTCATTTAGGTTCCTCGACTAGTTTCGACCAAAATTGCCATATATAAATATATATATATATACATGTGAATTCTAGGACAAAGCATTGTATAAACAATTCAAGGAATAATGAAAATTAATAATCCCCAACAAATAACTAAGTAACTGACCACCTAAATTTGTATCTTTTCAAAAACAAGCTTCGAGCTGAATTTTGACACATTTCAGCTCTTATAGAAACTGTCTCTCCTTCAAAGAATTCCTTTAAATCCTCAAGTTCTGAGCCTTTCTGCTGTAAATCTACAAAATAGAAATCTAGATTTATTATACCGTAGGAGCGTGCTTTGTCAATCTGTGAACCGCCCTCTCGTTCTCTCTCGGGGTATCGATCAAATTCACTTTCTATCCCCCAAAAGACCCTCTGACGATATGTGGGTAATGCGCAGGTGCATCACATTACTGAAAGATCATTGATTGCAAAGACCCTCTGGAGAGTTGTGAAGAAAAGTATGTTCAAGACGTATTCACCTGTATCGTTTCCACCTTGGAAGAAAATCCAATCATTTGTCTTAGTGACATTTGCTAGTTGTTACTGCATTTCCCAAACTTACCTATAGACCAATTTGTATGGTACATATGTGTTTATTATCGCGTATTTCTCATATTATTTATTTTAAATGTGATAGTTATTAATTAAACGCTGTATATATATATATATATATATATATATATATATATATATATATATATATATTTCAATAAAGGTGCAGTCAATTTACAAATTCATGAATTATTCATACATAAAACAAATACAAAGGTTAATGATTAAATGGCGAGAAATCCATCTTCGCGAACAATTCAATAATATACAAAATCCACATTTAATCATTAACCTTTGTATTTGTTTTATGTATGAATGATTCATGAATATATATATATATATATATATATATATATATATATATATATATATATATATATATTATTAGCAGTAGTAGTAATCTTATAAGTATGAGAAACTATACTTGTTCGTTTGCAAATAATCAAACCAATACCAAAGGGAAAAAAAGTATAAAAAAAAGAAAGAACCAAGAAAATGTACGTTAGTAGAAAATAATCGTCTAGTATGCAAGTCCAGAGTCCAAAGAAAAAAAAACCCGATGTGAGTAGGCAAAATACCTAAATAAAGTGCTCAATACAGCAGAACTAGTTAAACCTAGAGAGCCAGACAACCTACCATGGTTTCACCTAAGCGGATCGTCAGGGAAGGCTGGCTTCCCTGGCGATCCGCTTAGGTGAAACCGTGGTAGGTTGTCTGGCTCTCTAGTTTTAAATATATATATATATATATTTATATATGTGTGTGTGTGTGTGTGTGCGTGCCTGTGTGTGTACTGATGATATATATATATATATATATATATATATATATATATATATATATGTATATGTATACTAATGTGATATTTATATATATATATGTGTATATATATACATATACTGATGCCAAATTGGTTGAGTTTCAATCCTGGCTTCAGGTAATCTGATGTCTAGACACACTGATGAGCTGCTATGCAGTGAAACAGTCTGTCTGTGGATGATACCTATATACGCGCCCTAAAAATAAAATTCGGTTGAGCACTTTAGAGGGAAAAGCAAGAATTTGTAAACAGCGACTGCTACTGTTGATCCAAAGCTCTTCTATGAATTGAGCACTCTGAATCACAGGCGAGTTTATTCTCAAATAAATACTTAAAAATTCACCTGCCTCTCTACCAGGAGTTGATAGCTCAAGGGAAAAAATCTCCGACTGATGCCAAATCGGTTGTGTTTCAATCCTCGCTTGAGGCACTGAGATGTCTAGCCACACTGATGAGCTGCGATACAGCGAAACAGTCTGTCTGTGGATCACACACACACGGACACACACACACATTCTAGTAAAACTAATTATAATTTGTACCCCTTTGTCTGTTTGCACTTCACTCCAAAATTTGATTTCGATCGGTCAATGTATGGATATTTTGAAGGATGATACCGATGGATCCACTAATGGAAATCACACAAAGGTATATATAAATCCATTAATTACACGTTGTTGATTATTTATATACTTAACCTGTTTATTTATTAATTTCAGTATTTTTTCATCTGGGAAGGGTGGTTATCATATTTACTTGTTTAGTATAAAATATTAACTCTATTTAAGGTATATTGCACTATCTGCGTTGTATATATTGCATATTCGTATATTCATATTTTCGCTTTTACGTAACACGGTAAAAATATGTTAGTTTCTGCAATTTAAGATAAGTTCAGATCAATTATTATGTAGTTTGTGCTGGTGGTGGAAAGTAATTATAGGTATTTTCTCACGCAGACAGGCTTTAGTTTTAGCATTTATTGATTTATGCAGGTACTGGTTTCCATTCTAATATTTAAACACAATTTATCCATGATATTGGGCACATAAACATATATATATATATATATATATATATATATATATATATATATATATATATATATATATATATATATATATATATATATATATATATATACATACATACATGTATTCTCCCCTTTTTACACAAATGAATTCACCCAGTATATAAATATACTACGGCTACGTGAAGACCCGAGCGAGGAAGACCGAAGAGTCGAATCAAGTCGAGAGTAAAAGGTTGTAGGTAACCGGAAGGGTGAGGTTACAGCGTTGTAGGAGTCACAGTGAGCGAGCACGTAGGCTCAGTAAGAAGTCATACAGCGATACTTCAATACCAATGACTGTTTATATATTTTGCTACTAACCCGTATTTCTGGAACTACTAACCTGCTTTACCTGTTTGTATTATTACGTTATTACATTATTTTCATATATTTATTCTTGGCGTTTGTTATTTATTGGTACTAGATTTTAACCCGGAATCCACAACATATATATATATATATATATATATATATATATATATATATATATATATATATATATATATATATATGAATATCGAACGTGTATCCTACACGGAACCGACATATAGCCTGACGTGCTATACCATTTAGTTACAGGAGAAGCGTATGATTAGCAAGGTCGAATTAGTGCTTTTAATATGAGCGTTCGAAAAAAATCATGGAAAATTTGTAGTTTAAATGTAGTAATCGACGTCACTAAATAAGATAGCACGTCAGACCTTAAGACGGTTCTGTGTAGGATACAGGTTCAATTCTTGTCGGACGACACTTACTTGTCCCAGTCATATGAGACCCAGGTTTGATTCTCACCACTGTCGATTTGTCAGCAAAGAGATTTCATGATGCAATCGGACTGGATCGAGGTCGATCCAAGCATGCGGCGACTTTGGAAAGTGCCTGAAAACCATAACACGGGTTAAGGAAAATTGGGCATACGGAAACCTTTGGGGCCGTCGATAGCTGTGCTAGCACGGAGTCATAATTCCTCGTGACCGAGGGTTTGAGTGTGCTGGTCTTCTTCAGATTGTTGATCATGCTAGATAACAGGTGGGCTCTGTGGGTGTTGAGCAAACACAAATGTGCCTGAGCGAGCGTCTGTAATAAGGATAGGCTAGCCGCCCTACTAGACAGGTATCCTCAAATACGAGTGGCCAGCTATTATATATATATATATATATATATATATATATATATATATCTGTGTGTGTGTGTGTGTGTGTGTGTGTGTGTGTGTGTGTGTGTGTGTGTGTGTGTGTGTGTGTGGTTATTTCTGGAAGATAGCAACAATCATAATATCAATATTTCACTTCTTTTGGAGAAAAAAGAAGATGCACTTGAATGTAAAACATTGACTAAATGCTATTATAAATATTTGCTCTTAATTCAGGTGAATTCTCGACTTACAAAGAAACATATAGTATTCACTGGCCCAACAACTAGTGCTACTCAAATTACAGTTGTTTTCCTTCCTTGGCCATCAAGTTTAGTATATGTTCTCATTTGTAATGGTAATATTAGCCGTCTCCTCATAAGGAAACATTTGGTATTCATTGACGAAGCAACAAGTGCTACACCAGTTACGCTGCTGTTCATTCCTTAGCCATAAAGCTGGGATCAAAGTGTAGTATCTGTTCTCCTCATCTTTGATACTAATATTAGCAGTTTTCTCATAAGGAAACATTCGGCATTTATTGACCGAGCAGCCAATGCGACTTGCGTTATGCCTTTATTCTTTCCCAGGCCATGAGACTGGAATCAAATTATAGTATCTTTTCACCTCATCTCTGAGCGTAATGGTATTAGGTTGGTGCAAAAATAATGTCGTTTTCTCACATATGTTACTATGTGAGGAAACGACATTATTTTTGCACGAACCTTATAATATTAGCAGTTTTCTCATATGGAAACATTCGTCATCCATTGACCGTGCAGCCAGTACTACTGTCAGTGGAAACTTATAAAATCTTTCTGTTAAAACAATATTTCAGGAAAATAGGTTTTTCAAAACCAGTAGCTGTTATCGCTCTTTTCAGTATCGATTGGAGTTTCCTTCATCACCTTTTATTTGAAGTATTACATAATATCTACATCAATGATTACGTGCTTATTTTCTCTGTCATATCCGTCTTAGTTATTGCTGATGCTAAAAGTCCTCAAGAGATCTGGTTTCTGTTATCTGGTACAGTTCTTTGATTGTTACGCCTGTTCACAAGGTTCGAAGCCGGATGGTTTTCACCAAGACCCAAGAGCATCACTCGCTCCAAGCCATTTTTGACCACTGATCTTAGAAAGCGGTTGTATACAGCTGATAGTTTAGATATTTCTGAACGGGTCTGATGCTATACATGGCATCCGTATGAAAGTCTTACCCTGATGAGGCTATTTAAGAAAATGAATCGAGTTTTCAGGTTAATGTTTCGTTTTTGAAGTAATTTGCTATGTTCAGCGAAATTTATTTTCACATATCTAATAAAACTTGGAGAAATTTAAGAGTTAAGTGCGACCGTCCACTGAGCCGATGAAATCACCGAAATTTGTTTCATTTTGATACTGTTTTGAAATCTTTATTTGTTCCTTTTTCTTCGCGTAGAGATTTTCCAGCATTGGCGAATCTTTTCACCTCCATGATATAAGATTAATATATGGTATATCAGAAATATATTGTATTTCGAACAGCACGTCGGAGATCATTTGTTAGGGGACTTTTTTCATTATTTACAAAATGAACGCACTTTTTTATTTCTAATCTTAATCATAAAACGTGTATATGCCTGTAGTATTGTATGCAAATTAGATAGACAAGTATAAATAGAGAACAAATGGCGAGTATGAGGTGGCTATGTCTAGTATTCCCAATTGCTATTCAGGTCACGGAGAACTGTATTATGACTACTACTATGCATAGAGATAGGCAAAACATAACAGAAACAAAAATAAATTTATTATAACCAAATTTGGATGACCCTAGGCTGCAGCCTACACTAGCCGAATGGGTAATCCAGTCCTGCCTACGATGGGGTGAGCAGTATTTATATTTAAATGATGCTGAGATAAGGTGAGCTGTCGAGTTTGCAAAACGGTTATCAACACAGAAAATCTTAATCATAAAACTTACGCATATATGACCATAATGTAACAATATCAAATTCGTCTACGAATGATTGTTTTTGAATCGGAGCAAACATGACATTCTAATTGAAGAACAATCAAATATTTAAATGGTGATTGTTTAGCATTCATTTTTTATTACTTCAAAGAAAATAAACTTTTTACAGCCATTAATTTTTTAATGTCAATCATTTCTTTTATTCTTTTGTTATTTTTTTTAATAGATTATTTTCCTTTTTCATTTCAACGTTTTCCTCTTAATCATTCGTCCTTTTAGTTTGTTTCCTTCTTTCTTTCTTTCTTTATTTCGTTCGTCTTGTCTTAATGTTTTCTCTTTCATTTATTTTTTCTGCATTATATTTTTTCTCTCTTGTCTTTGCCGTTTTTATTTTCTTAACTAACTTATTCCTTACGTCCTGCTTTCTTTTGATCTTTTTCTTCTTCCCCTTTCTTTCTTTTTAACTTTCTTTCTTTCTTTCTTTCTTTCTTTTTGTTTCTTTCGACTTGCCTTAATGTTTTCTCTTTCATTCATTTTTTTCTGCATTACATTCTTTCTCTCTTTTGTCTTTGCCTTTTTTATTTTCTTAACTTTTTATTCTTTATTTTCTGCTTTTTTATTTTTTTCTTCTTCCCCTTTCTTTCTTTCTTTCTTTCTTTCTTTCTTTCTTTCTTTCTTGTAATTGTATTTTTTCTATTTTATTGTTTTGCCTCTTGTATTTTACTGTTTTCAATTTCTTAAAAACCTTCCTACTCTTTCCAGGAAGAAAAGAATAGAAACGTAATTGTTTTTTTCTTCGTCTTCCTTTTAATTAATCAATTTATTTATTTATTTCTCGTAATATTTTTTTAAATTTTAATGTTTCTTTTTTCATTTTCCTTCTCTTACTTTCTGTTTTTCCTTCTTTCTTTCTTTCTTTCTTTCTTTCTTTCTTTCTTTCTTTCTTTCACCCTTTCTCTCTACACAAACGCTCGTGCGCAGACACACGAATACACCACATACACACACCACGTAGACATTCATGTGCGCGCGCGCACACACACACACACACACATATATTTATCAAATAATATACAATGTGACATTGGTTTATTTAATTCGTTCCTGAAGCCTGTTCGTAACCCGAAATGTTCGTAAAGCGAAACAACTTTCTCCATAGAAAACAATTTAAGATGGATTAATCCGTTCCTGGACACATGATGATTGTTTCTTTAAGCTCTTACAAAAGTACTGTGTGCCAAACTTCATACACAAATCTATTAGATATAACACACACACACACACACACACAAAAAGAAAAAACTTAATACTAAACCGATAAAATATAATTTTAATTAATTTAATTTTAACGTACCTTTATAGAGAGGAGTTGATGACGTTAAAGGGGGTGATGAAGAACAGGAAGGGGAGAGATGTTATCGTTTGGAAGGTGGGGGTCATGTTACATAAAAAGAACATCAGGTAACTGTCTCTCTGGGGATGGGGGGTTGCTTCAGTTTTTCTGTCCCTTAGCACCACTAGACTCTGCGTCAGAATCATTGGCCCCCTATGTCACTACAAAAAAAAAATTGTCCAATGGGATTTTTTTCTGTCTCCCTTTTTAAAATATTTCTAAAGTGAGATAAGAGATTGACATTCGAAATGTTTACACCGCATGGTTGATACTATTTTATCAAAGTGACATCCTTCCACGATACTTTGCACCTCGCCGGTATTTTGCTGCAATTTTGCGGGCTGAAGAACTAGGAACACCCTTACTTCCCATCATCTTCTCGTTTTCGCCGCCTTTCTTGTTCGTCGCTCTAGACACCGTCCGTCACCCAAGACGTATTTTGTTCCGATAATCTGTTCGTGAACCAAATTGTTCGTCATGATAGGCGTTCGTGACTTGAGCTTACACTGTATTCATTTATTTACAACTACCGGTTTGAATATTTCGATAAATCGTCTGACAATAATATGTGTTCAAAAGCACTATTCGGGCATTGATCAGGAAATCTTACGTGGCCGTGTTGGTCTAAAGCACGTCAGATCTAATGAAGGTTTCCTTTAGGGACGCAGTTTCGGAGGATGCATAATTAATTGTTATAACAAGTTCTCTAAATATTCAGGTCTGTGTGTGTATTTGTATATACATATATACATATATAAATATATATAAAATTATTTATTCGAAAATTATAACATAAATTTTTTATAAAACCACTATAAAAATAGCCATTTTGTTTCAACACTTCTGGTGTCTTTTCAAGTGATGGTGTTGAATGTAGAATAAAGGGTTTTAAAACGTTCAAATCAATCAAACACCCCTCGGTAGGGGAAACGCTTTGACATAGGCTGGAATTTTTCCTCAGTTTCTTCTCTAAATAATTTTATAATTTTAAACTTTATATAGATTAAATTTAAAATTGGTAATTTTGAATTTTTGAATTTTATAGTATAATTTAATATTAGTCTGGTGCAAAAATAATGACGTAATAATGTCGGTTTTTGACGTATTTTTAACGTCAAAAAACGACATTATTACGTCATTATTTTTGCACCAAACTAATATTAATTAGTTAGAATGAATTCTATTTTAATCTAACCCTTACATTAAATCATTAAATAGTTATTATAACCAACGTTTGTTGTGAAGTTTTTTGAATTCTCCTATACTTGTATTTTGATTGGTCATCCCAGCTTATGTTACTTTATAACATAGTTATGTGATAATTTTTGAATAAATAATTATATTTGCTCTACTCTGTATTGAGCACTCTTTTAAGAATAGGATTTTTTAGTTATTGGAATTCATTCCGTATACACCAATCCTACATATATATATATATATATATATATATATATATATATATATATATATATATATATCGCCATCCCCAGCTATGTGTAAGTGTCAGGACAGAATGGGTCCTATAGACTTGGTTGGAAATCGGTCTAGGAAAAGGACAACTCTGAATTAAAAACGGAGTTTCGTTTGGGGACCTTGTGGCATATTGTGGTCGCCTCTACACAAGCTTTTACCACTATAATCAAATGATATGTGACGGTAGTCTGGTTGTTTGTTCTAAGAACTCAGTGACTTGACTCTCATATGCTGAAAACGAGGGAGAGTCCAGTCTAATATATATATATATATATATATATATATATATATATATATATATATATACAGTGATTTTTCCATTTTATTCTTTTCTTATATTATTTTTGTTTGTTTCGTTTTTTCTTTTTCAAACTTAGTTGTCTCATTATTTGCTTAATTCTTTCCATCGCTTTTTAAAAACTCTCTTTATTTCTTTTTCTTTGTGTTTTACTTGCTTATTTTCTTTTTATATATCGTTTGTGCATTTAATTTCTATGTTTAAGTATTTTTATTGTTAATTATTTCTTTGTTCAGTCATTTTTATGTGTATTTTATTTATAGTTTTCCTTTTAATCATCTTTGATATTTTACTTTTATATATATATTTCATTTTTTAGTCTCCCATCTCCTTTCTTCCTCCTTTGCGTCTTTTCTTCCCTTCCTTCCTTCCTTCCTTCCTTCCTTCCTTTCTTCCTCACTTCTTTACTTCTTTCCTGCCTGCCTCCTTCCTTCCTTCCTTCCTTCCTCCCTCCCTACTTCCTTCCTTCCTTTTTTCTCCTGTACTTCCTTCCATGATTCCTCCTCCTTACTTACTTCATTCCTCCTTTCCTTCTTTCTTTCCTCCCACCCGCCTCCTTTCCTTTCTCCCTTCTTGCCTTCCTTCCTCGCTCCTTCCTTACTTATTTCCGCCCTTTCGTTCCTTCCTTCCTCACTCCCTTACTTCCTTCTTTCCTTCTATCTTTCCTCCTTTTTTCCTTCCTTCCTTCCTTCCTTTTTCAATTTTAGACCCTAATAACAATTATTATTGCTTTTCTTTTTTTGGTTTCCCAAATAGATTATTTCTATTCAAAGCGAAAACGCCATTTTTGATAAGCGACGCATGCGCACATGTAAAATCGCTTCCCTTGGCAAATGTGAACGTCAGGGAAGTGCACAATTACTGCTGGCGAATATGCATATTTCTCGCCGATTGAAAAAAGTTCAAAGCTATCTACTCAATTGACCAATGTTTGATTGAATTATTACAGACACCACACCATTTGCATAACGAATATGAGTGGGAAAATTATAAAATTTCAAAAAGAAAGAAGATATCTAGTGCATCGAATCGATCTATGCAAATGACGGTATGGTGTGACAAGAAACACTGGAGAAAGTACAAAAGACGGAGAAGAATATCTCAGATATTTGTTAATTAGGTTTTGGTAATACGAGAAATCGCGGAAAAGAAAACCTGGACCGGAGAAGTGCAGACACATGTGTCTGATGCGATGGTCACGTGGCTGATTCGATGGTCACGTGACTGATTCGATTGGATATCGGTGCCGAAGCTCAATAAATAACGTCTTACAAATAGCAAGACAAAAAGAAAATAAAAATATCAGTAATTGGCAGCTAGACATAGTTTTTCCCTTACCAGTTTCACCCCTGATAATGATCTCAGGAGACGGAAAATACTTGGGAATTAAAAATGATTTTCATTGTTACAGTGCATTTCTTTCATCATTTGATTGTAATACACGGAAAAATATCCGTGAATATAAACGGATTATACTAAAAATAAGCAGACATAATGTTTATAACTTATTTAATCAGACATGCCAAAAAGAGAATTTGCTGTCAATACAAACACACACACACACACACACACACACACACACACACACACACACACACACACACACACACAACACACATATTAAACAGACATGCCTAAAAGAGAATTTGCTGTCATACAAACACACACACACACACACACACAAACACACACACACACACACACACACACACACACACACATATATATATATATATATATATATATATAAAAACAAATATAGTCTTAAGATGCGCTATATTTATGGGATAAATTGCTCAATATCAAAGAGCGTGTGTAAATATAAAAGTGAACATAGAAGTCAACACTAGGAGGCGACAGTCTGTTACATGCTAGATGCCTGTTTCATGCTGGCCTGACGATTGCATCTAGCATGAAACAGACTGTCGCCTCTAAGTGTTGACTTCTATCTTCACTTTTACAATTATATATATATATATATATATATATATATATATATATATATATATATATATATATCAAATGAGAACAAATGGAGTATAATACGTAAAATTAAATTTAAAAGACAGCTCAATACAGTGTAGAGCTCAATATTATTTATTTTAGGATATTAAAACAAAACTATGTTAAAAATCGCTACACAACTTCAATTATGTTTCAACACTACAAATATGTCTCCTCAGGCGATGGTAAACTTCTAGCGAAAGAACGATTATTTTGATTTCAAAAATTAGAACACTTCCTCTTTATTCGAAAAAAATACTGTTAAAAAAAAACAACTAAAGTCAGACCATCTACTCAAAGATAGAAATTCATTGAGCCTTTGAGACCCGTGTCTCTGAACAATTTTAACCGTTCTGCCTGAGCTCTTGTGTCAAAATTCGCAAATAATTGGTATGCCATATTTCACGGTTGATATAAAAATAGTTACAAGTGTTTACCCACTGTTCAACTTGTGTCTGGGCATTTAGTCATTTTTTTTCTCAACCACCGTTCAACCGGTGGTTGGTCATTATTAAAGCGGAGGTCAGGGCTCAAAGTGTTAAAAATAACATTTAAGCAATAATACACGGAAAAATATCCGTGAATATAAACGGATTATACTAAAAATAAGCAGACATGATGTTTATAACTTATTTAATCAGACATGCCTAAAAGAGAATAAAAGTGTTAAAAATAACATTTAAGCAATAATACACGGAAAAATATCCGTGAATATAGACGGAATATACTAAAAATAAGCAGACATAATCTTTATAACTTATTTAATCAGACATGTCTATTTGAGAATAAAAGTGTTAAAAATAACGTTTAAGCAATAAATTAATTATTGATTACTGATAGCAACTGAAATTATTTCTGGCAACGGTGCCTTTTAATCCAACTCCACTAGTAATCGTTGAATTGTTTAACTTATTCTGTCTAATCCTATTATTTTGATAGAGTTCGAGAATTATTCAGAATCCATCCATTCCACTTTTAGATTTCACACTGTATATTGAGACATTTCTTTCCTAAGGGAATAAACTCTCGAATTCCAAGGGAGCAGCCGATACTTATACATAATGCATATCAACTAAATCCTGTTCTAAGGAACAAGAAGCGATACTTGGGCGTTGTTTTTTTTTCCTTCCTTAACTAATGTCTATCAGAGATTGGAGAAAAATTGGCTTGTAACATTCAGTACCTCCAAAAACAAAGATTAAATGCTTTCTGGTAATATTGTCTAATGTCCAACTTTCCGGTAATAGCTGAATTTTTGAACTTATTCCGTCTAATACTATTATTTTGATAGAGTCCACTGAGTAGCAATACCTGGAGGTTGCTTTTTGTTCTTCATGAACTAGTGTTTAACACAGATTGAGAAAAGATTGGTTTGTAACACTCAATAATCCCAAAACCAAGCTATTAACGAGCCATTCCCGAGTAGATCCAAAATTTTCTGTAATCCTGTTAAACGGTTTCATTATCAATGAGGGCCCTTGCCTGGAACATCTATCTGAAATCAAGCTCATCCCACACCTCAAGTAGAACTTGTCTAAACGATCCATTACTAAAAATGCTGGAAATATAATCGCTTTATTAGATCCCTCCAGTAAGTATCTGGCTTCTATCATACAACATCTTTACCAGAGCCAGACCTTACAAAATGGCGTATTGCTGCCATATCTAGGCTGGATCTGCCTAATATTAACTTTGCACCCTTGAAAAAGTTGAAAAGCGTTTACGCGGACTTTTGGGTGATGATTTAATTTCCAACCCTTTTGCCAACTCATTTACTCCTATTGAATAAAGAGTAATAGTAAACCTTGGAAACATTAGAAGTATCTATTTGAAGTAGATTATAGAAAGATCCGGAAACCCCAAAATAAAACCTGTATAAACCTCTACTCCTATTTAAAACACCGCAGAGGAGTGGCATTTTGGTGTAATATCTTGGATATAAACACCATAACTTCATCTATTTTAGGATTCAGCACAGTTCTGCAATCGTGATAGAACTTCAGAAAATCATCTATACTCTAATCAGAATATGCTTTGTCAAGTCATCATGGCGCAGTTGGACCAATTCATTGTCGTCAATATATCAAGAAAAGTCTAAATTTACTCTAGTTGTGATAAATGGTTATACTCACAATTAAGCTACTTGGTTCGATCGTATTTTGGGACACAAGCCCACTCCAGGCCACAAGGGGAACTCATATGTCCCACTGTACATTTTATACAGGATCGGTTATGAAATGTTTCAGCGTTTCACTACAACTTTAATCTTTTTTCGTAGTTGTTTTTTTCTCTTGTTTTCTTCTAATTTTTTTATAAGAATTTCTTTGTATTTATTGGATAGTTTACCGGGGAAAGATATTTATCAGAAGATCGAAATTATACAAAATATAGAGCTTACGGCCATATCACAGTGAAACACTAGTTCCCGCACGATCAACGTAGTTGAGCAACTGGCCAGTAACTTGGGAATACCAGGTGCTTTAAGTTTGGATGTGCGGATTGTGTAATGCATAATGGTTCAGAATGGGTAATCGGAGATACGAGTTCTAATTTCAGCTGGGTTCGTTATACTCCCACGGGCAAATACCTTTAGTAAATGCTTGGATTCCACTCTTTTTTTGTCTAGCTATGGGTTAATTAGTAAAACTTCTATAGCTAAATCATTATTATGCCCAGAAAACAACAAAAAAATTCTTGAACTCTTAAAACATTTTCTGGCTTTAAATAACCTGCAAAGGGTTGATAAACAGTAGAAAACGAACCAATCAATCAATCTACTGATTAAGCAGAAGAAATTAAAAGAAGAAATTAGTAAGACTTGTAAACCATTATTATCACCAAAATATATTCTTAGTCTAAAAATATTTTCTGGCTTTAAATAACTTGCAAAGGGTTGATAAGCCGTAGAAAACAAATCAATCAATGAACCGTGTAGAGTGATTTTCATGTTGTTGAAATTGTACAGATAATTTATGGACATCCTGTATTTCTTTTCATGCTCATAATTTGAAGCGTACACGAGACAATATAGAAACGTATAAAAGAGACTTGTAAACCATTATTATCACCAAAATATATTCTTACAATCTAAAAATATTTTCTCCCTTTAAATAACCTGCAAAGGGATGATAAGCCGTAAAAAACGAATCAATCAATCAATCTATTGATTAAGCAGAAGAAATTAAAAGAAGGAATTAGTAAGACTTGTAAACCATTATTATCACCAAAATATATACTTACAATCTAAAAAATATTTTCTGGCTTTAAATAATCTGCAAAGGGTTGATAAGCCGTAGAAAACGAATCAATCACTCTATCTATTGATTAAGCAGAAGAAATTAAACGAAAGAAATTAGTAAGACTTGTAAATAATTATTATCGCCAAAATATATTCTTACAATCTAAAAATATTTTCTGGCTTTACATAACCTGGAAAGGGTTGATAAGCCGTAAAAAACGAATCTTTCACTCTATCTATTGATTAAGCAGAAGAAATTAAAAGAAGAAATTAGTAAGACTTGTAAACCATTATTATCGCCAAAATATATTCTTACAATCTAAAAATATTTTCTGGCTTTAAATAACCTGCAAATGTTTGATAAGCCATAGAAAACGAATCAATCAATAGGCAAAATACACAGAATTATCATGGAAAATAGTGTCGAAATATTTGCAGGATATAAAATCCAAAGATCGAATTTTTCTTGTCTTTCTTTCTGTCCAATTTTCTTTTCTTTCACTACGTTATTTTATTGTTTCCATTTTATATTGCCAACTTCTGTTTCCCAAAGTGGCAAACATGTATATATATTTTTTGGTTAAATATTATCCTTAAAGTTTCTAATCCTTAATGGCATATTCATTTGCATGCAGCTACGCGGATTAACGATAATGAAAAGTTTCGATTTTATTCTTTCACTTCCAGGTTTTATTGATTTATTAATTCACAAATATTCGTTCTGTCTCTTGTCATCTTTGTGAAAATCACTTGTCAATCCAATGGCGCTGATGCAACGCACAAAACCCCTCTTAAAACCACAGTGTGAAAAACAAATTAATTAAAAACAAAAATAAACCAAAAACAAAATTAAACAAGGGACAACAAATCTTTGTAAAGCGCTTCACGCAATGGGTGTTTCCCTCATTTTTTTGTGTTGGGGAAGGAGGAATTAATTTTCACATTTACACTGTTTGGAAACCTTTTTCTAAAAAAAAAAAAAATGTCTGCCATTCCTGCAACAGGCGACAATTTGAACATTATCGGCTTGTCCAAATTTGATCGCTGTCTTGAAACGTGATTACCTGAATCCGTAATGATGACAGAATTAATTTGTAGAATTTCTGAAAATTGTCACAGAATCGGAATGAATAAAAATGATCAACGATTTTTTGTAGTTGTGGACGAACTTAGTTTAGTCGGACACAAGGATCCATGTGTAAGTCAAGCAATTACGAGAGAGCTTACTATAGAATTACGACTCTCCGATACCAATGTGATAAAACTTGCTCTCTTTTTTTATTATCCCGTGACCCTTAGGATCGTAGTGGCACCACAGTAGAAGTGGTGTTTCTTGGGCAAGATAGCCAGACGGAGCCCAACCCTCTTCAGAGTTTTCCTACTTCTAGATCGGTTGCTATCCAAGGTTATAAAACCCATTCTGCCCCGCTATTTATCCATAGCTGTTCGAAGAAGAAGAGGACATAGCTTGAAGAAGAAGAGGATTCATATCTTTTCCGAAGGTTAATAGTACATAATTGAATGTAATGGATCTGACTGAAATTCGAACTCGGCTCTCCGATTCCTCAATCCGAGCCGCTATCTATTACCCACCCCTGCCAACGTGTTAATATCTACAAAAGTTAAACTATTCTGACACAAAGCCAATAGTATAGGTCACTCAATTAGGATAAAATTCATTCGGACAAGTGTTGTTCCCTATAAGACTAAGGGAGACATAGACAAAAATCATTCGAAATTTTCTTCTACATGCCGAGTCCTTTTCGGACATGACTCTCCACAATTTCCTTTTCTTTGTAACACTCTGTAAATATTATTTTTTTTGCTATCTCTCCTGAACCTTGTTCTGCTAAGCATTTATACAATCTCGTTAGATAGATTATGGGTTACTTTCTCCTGTCACACTTGATTTTAATATATCCTGTCAGTGTCTATTTTTCTAAGTCGTCTTTCCTTTTTTTTCTGATTGTAAATATAAGTTCTCTTTTAGGTTTCCATTTTTTCGAAAAAATCGTCGTTTCTCACATACTCCGTACACGCTATTCTCAGCATCCTTCTGTAGAACCACATTTCTTTTGCCTCAAGTCTGTGATCATATTTACTAGCATTCACTGCCATATACGATGACTGATATTACATAAAAGTTAGGCACTATTTTATTTATTCCGAACAACATTTTCCTGTTTTTTTAATACATTGGTTAGCTTTTTTAAGGCATATTTTTCAATTTCAGTGGGGCTTCGGGTTTCAGTGTCGCATTTTCCTGCTTTACAAAAGGATGCGGAAGATATCATGGACTGAACATGTGAGTAACAAAGAAGTTTTAAGGAAAATGGATACAAAAAGGACGCTTATACTTAGAATCAGAAAGACACAATTGAAATGTCGACAGATTATGAGAAAAGGGGGTTTAGAGAATTCGTTACTCACAGAACAGATCGAAGGCAAGAGGGACAGAGGAAATCAGCGAGTAACCTACCTAACGAGCTGGTATAAATGGCTGAGAGAAGGAACGATGAAAGGAAGTCAGTTATTTGCCATGCGTGATACACCCTTAGGCGATCATGTATCTTTTGATACATGACTGACGAGGCAGATTTTTTTTTCCGCAGTAGGTTGCTATTTCTTTCTGCGGTAGACTAGCTGTCATCCAAGGCTACAGAATCTGGTCTGTCTTGCTATTTACCCATAGCTGGGGGAGAAGAAGAGGATTCATATATTTCCCAAGGGTAAACGTAAGTGAATGTAATGGATTCGACTGGAATTCAAAATCGGTTCTCAATCCGAGCCGCTATCCTTTACTCCACCGTACCCACTGATGAAAGGAAAGGGTACCAAAAAGACATTGTTAAGAGCTACAAATTATAAGAAGTTGTGGAGAGCCATGATCACTCACGTCCTGAAGAAGAAAAAGATACTCCTTCGTATTCGGACTAGGGTGCGCTTCTTGTTTTTTTTTCATACTCTCAAGGATTTGATTTTTTACCCTGACCAGTCTAAAGGAGAAAAAAATATAAATAAAAAAATAAAAAAACGGGACTTGCTAAATCAAATGTTTAAATTGTTGCGGGTACGAAATTAAATTTTAATTTTTAAAGATTCCGTCTTCTATATTTGTCTTTGATGCTCTATAAAAATTAACATATTTTAGTAGTGCTGGGAATGATGATAAACTAAATCCGGCAGCTAAACCTCTGATTTTGAGATTTGACCTTGGAAATTTTGAGGAGCATGGAGCATCTCTTAACTGCTTTTATACCAGGTCCACCTGGATGGTAGCATCTATTAGAACCCAAGCTATGGGCAAATAATGAACCTCCCAAAGAAAAACACTTTGAAAGTATAAAAATACATTTTATTGTAAAATTACCACCAATACATTTTATCTAAAAAATGACCAACATTACATGTTTAATAGCAGAGTGAACAGTAATATATTTTATAGTAAAACTAGCAGCATGACCCGGCGTTGCCCGTGCTTGATTAAAAAAATCGTACGACTCATACAGCAATCGCTATGAGTTGACTTTGCCATGCTGATGTTGCTACATGCCTTACTTCTTGACTATCTCATACTGCGAATTTTTTCTAAGCTCTATACTAAACATTATATCTGTTACGAAAAAAGAACTAAACAAAATGAACGCAAAATGATCAGCTTTAAAGAAGGACTCGGAACTGGAAAAACCGAATGAAAAAAGAATGTTAACAACAAATACTTTTTCACACCCAACCCAGTTCTGCGGAATCAGAATCAACGTTGAGTTTAAGCAAGCGAATGAACCAATTGGAGTAAAGTGCCATGCAGATTTAAATTTTTCCCACTTGTGACGAATGCAGCTATCGATTTTTTTTTTGCATACTAGCATGCTAGTTAACATTCGTGTAAGTCAGCTGTTGGCTCTTACGCTGACCAATAGAATCTTCCTGCCTATTCGTGGCAGCAGCTATAGGCTCTCACTCTGGCCAGTAGAATATGGCCGCAAACTACATAAAAACTGCCGTAGAAGCATGAAAAAATCGATTATTCCCACTATCGATCCAAGTTGGGAAATTCAAGATTTTTCTTGGCCTTCCCGCTAACTTGGAGGATGTGCATGTACATTTTGGTGCAATTTCGATTTTGGAAAGTGTTTGGGTACTTCATAATCAGCACTCAATTCAATCGATCGTTTACGATCAAGAAATGGATCATTCGAATTTCGCAGATGCAGCATCGAACACACTTCAAAATGTCTGACTCTCTGATTTTCACTGTGTACATGTGGAAACCCCTTATCAATATCCGTCTATATTTCTGAGATGAGGTATTATGTACACTATTTACATTATTCGGACTATTGTCCTCATATTTGTCGCCAGGTTTGTCACAACGTCTTGTACGCTTCGGCCTTCTTCAGGTGGTTGGAATATCGAACTAAATTCTTTATTTCCCTCACCGGGTCCACGTGACATGTCTAATGGATGTCAGTTATCTCCTATTTATTCCACTCTCAAAGTTCTCCACCGCCTTAACCAGGTATTGAACTCACACTAGATCTAACTAACGCATTTATCCTCTGTGCCATGTGTCCTTGAGCGAAATAAAGGGTTCAGTTCGACATTCCAATCACCTGAAGAAGGCCGGAGGGTACAACGGCCTAAACGTTGGGATAAGCCTGGTGACAAAGATGAGGACAATAGTCCGAATAATGTAAATAGTGTATCCCTTATCAAATTTGCCAATTTTCTTGAGATGTTCCGATAATGCTGACCTTCTGACACTCGTTATCTGAGACATTTTTCTGACAATTTGTTCCACTTGTGTCTTCAGATGTCGATTGTCACTTGCAGGTGGTCGTCCTCTATCACCTCGAACTTCAAGACTCGTATCCCCACTGCGGAAGTTCCGAAACTATTGACGTACTGTCCAATAACAGGGGGATCCTTCACCACAGACTCTGTTAATGTTGGCAGCAGTTTGAGAAATATTATGGCCAAGCTTGAACGCATAAAAAAAAAGAAAAAAAAAGTATACGCGTCTCTTTTTTTTACATGTTCTAAATGAGGAGTATATAATTTTTTAAGTTAAATTTTTAGGGTGCGTCACGTATCGGAGAACACACTTCTGATATTATGTGTGATCACTCAGGACTGTACTGAAAACTATCGTATTTACACAGTTTTCCTCTTGTATTTGAGATGTCCTTTTAAAAGGATAGCGATCATGGCTCACCACAACTTCCTGGCTTGTTACTTTAAGTAACGTTTTACTCATCATCAGCCTTCTTTGTCGTTGGAGTACCATCTATTTACACAAATCAAATTAACAAAGTGGACACTTTAATCATTAGGAATGAGTAATATTTTTACAATTTTTTAATATTTTTTTAGTGCAACTATTATAATAATATATTAGAACACGAAAGGTTTATTCTAAAATCAGACATTTTCCCTCGAAATGTAAATATTACTTTCCAGTGTACACACAGGGAGCGTCACTTATTTGACGACACAATTATGAAAGAGATTGGTATAAAATTAAAAAAGAGGATACTCTCTCACGGACGCGCCGTCGCCTCCCTCTGTCTTTTTTACAAATACTTTCATGGTAATTGTTCCGATGAGCTGCTTTCACTGGTTCCCAGACTTCATGAATTCAAGCGACCAACGAGGCTGGCATCACGCTCTCAGCCTTTCACTGTCGAAACTTTTAAATGTAGCCGTCTCTTCTACTCCAATAGCTTCATATCTCGCACCTCTCGCCTGTGGAACACCCTTCCCTATTACTGTTTCCCTGAGAGCTATAATCTTCAGCTATTCAAGTGTAATGTCAATCGACATCTCCAGTTACCTTGATCTATCCACTATCATTCTCATCTTTTCTTCTATCACTCCTATCTGATCTTGCTCCAAATCTTCTGCAACCCTTTATGTCCTAGTGGCTTCCCGCCTTGCTCGGGGAGTAATGCTTAAAAAAAACAAAAAAACAAAAAACTTTAAATATTAGGAATGCGTAATATATTTCGTGCAACTATTATAATAATATATTAGAACACAATTTAAATGTTTTTTTTCTAAAATCGGGCATTATTTTTCGAACAACCTATTACTATAGGGAAAAGTTCCCTGGAAATCGAACTCGTTATCATCATCGGCTGGGATAGTTTACGGAGCAGTTTTTGCAGTGACTCCAAGAGATAATAAGTTAGCTTGGTCTAGTAATGCGACCCGTAGTAACATCCATATTTACTAAGCTATATTGTTTCACCTTTTTTGGATAGACGTGTGATTGGTGACGAAAAATGGATCTTTTATCGAAATGTTAAGCGTCGTAGACAGTGGTTTGGTAAAGGGGAAGGACCCCAGCCACAGCCGAGAAGGGAACTTCATGGGCAAAAGGTTCGTCTTTCAATCTGATGGGATCGCCAAGGAATAATCCACTTTGAATTCTCACCACCTAATGCAACAAATAATGCTCAAATATACTGTCAGCAATTAGAACATTTGAACCAAGCTTTGAGAAAAAAAAGACCTGCTCAAGTGAATCGAAAAGATGTGATGTTTCATCAGGACAATGCGCGAACCGACACAGCTAGAATCACATCACAAAAGATCGAAGAACTTGGTTGGGAGAAAATTCCTCATCCACCTTATTCTCCCGATCTTGCTCCTTCAGACTATCATTTGTTTCGTAGCTTACAGAATCATTTGGAAGAAACAGCTTTTGTAAGACAGGAAGAGGTTAAAACTGACATTTGTAAGTTCTTCGAATCAAAGCCAAAAGAATTTTACAGAAATGGAATTAGAAAGCTTGTTAATAGATGGAAGGAAGTCATAGATAATCAGGGAAAATACATTGTTGATTGAATCTGTAATTAAATGTAACATTTGGTTACTTGTTTTCCTTATTCAAAATTCGGACAGAACTTATGGGTTTACCTGATATATTAGAACACAATTTAAATGTTTTTTTTCTAAAATCGGACATTATTTTTCGAACAACCTATTACTATAGGTAAAAGTACCCTGGAAATCGAACTCGTTATTATCATCTGCTGGGATAGTTTACGGAGCAGTTTTTGCAGTGATTCCTGGAGATAGTAAGTTAGCTTGATCTAGTAATGCGACTCGTAGTAACATCCAAATTTACTAAGCTATATTGTTGAACAAAAACAGTAAACGACCAAGCTAAAAAATTATTTAATTTTTACTAAGACGTTCTAACTGTTCGACAATTGTGGTATTTAAATTTCACAGTCTTTTACTTTTATGTAGCATTTCGATTCCCGAGGTGGATGATCATGGCTCTCCACAACATTCTGTATTTTGTTGCTCACATTAACTCATCATAGTATGTAATCATTGAGGACTGTACTGCAAATTGTCGTATTCGGATAAGCACGGTTTTCGTTTATGCATCATGTTCCTTCAATAAGTGGGTGATCATGACCCTCCACAGCTTCTTATCTTTTCTGTGCTAAATAACTATTAGTAGTATGTGTTATCACTTAAAACTGTAGGGCAAACAGTGAAATTGTTGTGGTTAGCATTGGTCGCTAGAACCACATCTCTGTTGTTTCAAGAATCTTCTTTATCTTTGAGAAAATTTTTCCATTGTTTGCTGCCACATAGGAGGTTAGACATTAATGTGCACTTCACTACTCTTTTCTTTGAGTCCAATGATATTTTCTAATCATTGTGTCATAGCGAAATGCCAATCTGAAAATATGGCGTGCAAATCTAACCATTCGCTCAAAGAAAAATAGCACTGAATTTCTTTAAATATTTAGGGTCGTTAATCAAATAGATTTCTTTTAAGATAGGTCACGTATTTCTTTTATTCGAACTTGCAGTTTTTCTTTGATCTAGATGGCTGTTCATTTTCAATGTATAAAAAGTGTTTCTTTTATTTTATTTTTGCCGTTTTTCCCTACCAAGGGATTAAAAACAGAATGTTGTCAAAGAATCATTCACTTGAGAATTGAGTTGAAATCTTGGGCAACAACTATATAAACGTTATTGTTTCTCGCGACGTTCGCTATCGTCTTTCCAATCGACATTCAGAAACCATATTTTTTTCCGATCGGACGCCATCTTATCTGATTTAAACTTAGTATTTTTTGTTTCGTTTTTTTTTTAACTTCACTCGTAGGCACATTTAATTCCATTTTTCCACTTCATTTTTCAAAAGATTATTTCTGTTTTTGATTTGCTTACAATTCTTTATGAGTTCAGTGTGTGTAAATCTAAAAAACAAAAATTGTTTTGATGAACGTTAAGTAAAAATAAATTAAACATTTTTACCATTTTATGGATTATCCCGATTGCAGACATATTATGGATTATCCCGATTATTATTATTATTATTATTATTATTATTATTATTATTATGGATTATCCCGATTGCAAGCATACACTGTTTATTGGTAATCTACTATCATGCTCCTTTTCAAATATTTTCACTATTAAATTTACTAATGTCGAATAAAGTATCGTAAAAGACAGCATGGGGAAAGAACTGCGTACTCTCCCCATTGGTTAATGAGTTGTGAGTATAATAATAAATTCATGCACGATAATTGATCATACAGCAATATAAATTATCATATATTTCCCCAGCTTCAAAAAAACAGCTTACAGAAGCAATACACAACCCTAAACTAGGTCAGACGACGATATCTCCATTGAAGAATAATGACTGATATAATATTTTAATAGGACTAATGCATAAAATGTAAGAAACTCTGTCCTTCAGGACACATGTCACAGTGGATAAAGGCGTTGGTTAGATCCAGTGACAGAACCCAAAGAGTGTGAGTTCAATACCTGGTTAAGGCAGTGGAGAACTTTCAGAGGGAAATTAACTGGAGATAACTGACATCCATCAAACATGGCACGTGGAACTAGAACAGTCTACTCCAGCGAGCGTGATAAAGGGTTCAGTTAGACATTCCAACAACTTGAAGAAGGCCGGAGCGTACAACGGCCAAACCGTTGTGATAAATAAGGCGACAAAGATGAGGACAATAGTCCGAATAATATACATAATACCTCATCTCAGAAATATAGACCGATTTATTTGCAAAATTTGCCGTCACAATTCAATGCACTTCCTGAGGTTTATCACCAATTTTTATCTCTTAGCTATGTTATAATTACACTAAAGTAAGCCTTTTTTTTCAATTGTTAACTGACTTTGTGCGCGTGCGTGCGTGTGTGTGTGTGTGTGTGTGTCTGTGAGTGTGTCTGTGTATGTATGTGTGTGAGATAGGGAGACAGTCACTTCTTTGTTTCCAGGAATTTTCTGTTATTTCTACATTTTCTGTGTTACCTTTGTATCTTACAGTAGCTTGGTATATTACGTTTGTTTGTATTTATTTACTATTTAGAGAGCATTTCGATTTAGCTCTGCGGTTATATGTGATATTATTTATGTTTGTCGTGCGCTGGTAATTATTGTGGTTTTGGGATTAATTGCATATTATCTGTGCAAATATTTAGAGTAATTTTGTTGGATATTTTCTGTAGTTTGCTTGATTTTGGATAATGTTTGTAGTTCAGTTTGATGAATAAATTAACTATATTTGTTTTTACAGTGAGTTATACAATATAATGGTTCTTTTCTGTTATATACATTTTTTTTCTGTTCGGTATAAATTGTCGCCGAAAAGTTGTTTTTTTTTCGTACCATTTCATAATTGTTTTTGGTTCCGTTCAATTTTTTTTTTGTTTGATATGTTGTCTGATGATTAGCAGTTGAGGGATTGTGGAATTTTTTTTAATCAAGTCGGGTAGATATTTGAAAGAGGTGTATTTGTAAAGCAAGTTGCCGCCAATTTTTTTGAGGACAGCTCAACCTTTGTGGAAGTTTAAAGTTACATCAAAGAATTCTACCTCTCTTATCTCAGTTATTTGTTCGTTCCTCCGCTTAACGACGCGTAAATGACTTCAATTGATATCTATGTATACTTATTCAAATGATAGATTTTGACCAAATCGAACATATCAAACTTCCGAATTTTCGGAGACTAGCCGATCACATTAATAAAAGAAAAATATATAAGAGAATAAAGCCAATAAAGGAAAGGTTTATTGAATCGAACGCATGAAAAGTAATATTAAGTTAACAGTCTCTGACTCCTACTCTTCGACCAGCACTATCCTTTTGACTCCGGCAACTGAAAGCCGTTAGATTCTCTTTTTCACAGACAATAAGCGGCAGTTGGGTGCTCTATCAACTTTATACTCCTTTCCTTCTCCGGAAACTTTCAAACACAAATACGTACACACCGGTATATCAAAGGAACCTTATAGTAATTAGTACTACTTAAATTGAATATTCCGTTCGTTAAACAAAAGGAATAATGTTGGGGGAGAATATATTTTGTAAATTAACCTTCAATAGGTATTCCTTGTGCCAGGACATTTGTTACATTGGGAAAATATTGATTTTTATCATTTTAAATTGGGATAGTTCATAATATAAATACAGTGTCAAATTGATCCCTGATTGATACAGAGTTATCCGTACTTTGTTATTATTTACACATGCCATGTTTAAAAATTGTGCTTACCTCATTGGCGTTGTCCTTTTCTTTCTTTTCTTTGCTTCTTCCTCTTATCATTAGGTTGGTACAAAAATAATGACGTCATAATGTCGTTTTTTGACGTATTTTTTAACGTCAAAAAACGATATTATTACGTCATTATTTTTGCACCAATCTAATACAATAATCAAAGACGTAAGCGCCGGTAAATAAACGACTTCTTGATAATACTTGCCTGAGGAGATTATCATGGCGTGTTGTATCGTTAGGATTATTCTTTATCATTTCAATCCACCCAAGGAGATAATGCAACTGCGACGTGGGATGGGCATTCTTTTCTTTCTACTAGGTTGGTGAAAAATAATGTCGTTTTCTAACGTAGTAACATATGTGAGAAAACGACATTATTTTTGCACCACCCTAATATTTGGTTAAACTTAACTTAAACATTTAAAATCTGTTATGCTAATTTACCCACGCATACATGGACTCTCCCAGCTATAAATATGAGTACGTACTGGTTTTTGGAGAGGGATGTTTCCAGCAGTCAGCTCTGACAGTCGGACCGAACATTCTTGCTGTAACACTCTCGTTTGTATATGTTTGTATTACTGTTTCTGTTAATATGTTTGGTTAACTCAATTCCTCTCTTTGTGTCTTTATTTCTCGCCCCTAACAAGGCCACAACACAATCGGTACGAGTTATTGGAAAACCCTTTATTATTGTGTGTGGTATACTCTTGCCGGAGATTAATTTTAGGTGCCTAATTATCAAGTTCTCTCCAAGGTCTATGAATAAAAAGGATACCGTAGGAGATTTTTCTATGCACATTTGGGGTGTTTTATTTAGAGGGTGAGGGTTTTGCTGATGAAATGTAAAGTTCCGCAAAAAGTAAACATTTTTTTAGCTCTGAGATGCTTATGTATCCAGGAATTTTATTTATTTATCCTGCTTTATCATGCACAATGCATTTATCACATCAGGTATAATTTTTGAATGCCGCAAAAACAAAACTGGTCTCTTTTACCCACCACAGAGAACCCTTCTTGGCTCCCATTAGAATGTCTGATGGTCAACTCCACGAGATTACCTCTCTGCGACTGCTCGGTCTCACACTGTCCGCTGACCTGAGATGGAACAAATACATTGAGTAAATAACTTCATCTACTTCAAAGAAAGTTGGTTCTCTGTGTCGCGTCAGTAAGATTTTTTTCTCGACCGAGTCCATCTTTCAAATCTATAAATCAGCAGTTCACCCTTGCATGGACTATTGCTGCCATATATGGTCTGGAGCTCCCGCTGCTAGTCTCAAGGTCCTCTACAAAATCCAGGGACGGATATGCAATGTGATTCGCCCTGAACTAGAATCTCGTTTACAGTCGCTCTCTCACAGACGTGCCGTTGATTCCGCACTGATTCTATAAATATTTTCACGGTAACTCTTCCGACGAGATTCTTTCGCTGGTTCCCAAACTGCATTAATTTAACCGTGCTACTAGGTTGGCATCTCAGTCCCACCCTTTCACTGTCGAAACGGTGAAATGTAGCCGTCTCTTCTACTTCAATAGCTTCTTTTCTCTTTTCTGTGGAACTCCCTTTCTCTTACTTGCTTCCCTGATAGCTATAATCTCCAACTATTCAAATGAAATGTCAATCGATATCTCCAGATGCCTTGATCAATTCCCCGTCCTTCTCTTCATCCTTTCCTCTGTCACGACCCTTTACTCTTGCTCCCACTCTCCGTAACTCTTTGCGGACTAGTGGCACACCCACCTTGCTTGGGCTGAAATGGTTAAAAAAACAAAGAAAATAATAATAATAATAATAATAATAATAATAATAATAATAATAATAATAATAATAATAATAATAAAATTTCAGTTTGCAGGCCCTTATAATTTGGTAGTTTGTTTTTAATAATTTCACTCAAGGGAGAAAATAAGACGACTTAGATGAAAGGCGTTGCTGATAGTTAGAGAATATGAGAGAAAAAAGGAGAGAGAACATTAAAAGAACAAAAATTAAGAAGAAATATTATAAGGATTAGAATTGTCAGTACATTTTGCAAGATCAAAATTGACTAGAAAGCAGCCGGAAGAGAATTCCACAAGTTAGAAGTTCGACAGAAGAAACTGTTAGCATAGAACTTGCGGTTAAATCTTGCCATTTTAACTGCAAAATAATGAAACCTTGTCGCAAATCTAGTACTATTCATAAAGGATATCGATATTCACGAACTGATCTACGCGGTCGGATATGGCATAAGGCCAAGTTTATTGTGGGGTATCCGAGCCCGTAGGCTCGGCCAAAAATTCCCCGTAGACCTCGTAAAAAGCGGGTTCGGGTAGCTATCTTCCGAGACAAGCCTCTGCCCTTCGATAAAGCCTAGTCTGGGAATTCTCTCTGACCAGCACACTCGGAAGTAATCCGTATAGTGATAATTTGTCAGAACAATTACCATGAAATTATTTATAGAAAAAGCAGAGGTAATACAAATTACGGTAATGGGAAAGAGACTGAAGCCGAGATGCTAGGTCAGGACCAGTAACATTGCGTATTCTGCTTTGGATTTTACCAAAGATCTCTAAATATATAGCAAGAGCACCAAAACAATTGTGATAGCAATATTCAAATTCCAGGATATATGATAATATTATAAATATATAAGGATAGATACCGTGGGGAAAATTAGTTTTGAACAACACAGGGAACCAACTGATCTGGCAGCGGATCCAGCAATTAATTCAATATGAACTTTTTACTTCATGTTAGCGGTAAAATGTAGTTCGAGAAGGCGCAATAAGTAACATTACTGGAGGTTAGCATCAAATGTGCTGATAAACGATGGAAAGGGTTTTCTCAGGTAAGGATTTTCTCTTTCTAAAAAAAAGAGCAGTTTCGTTTTGGAGACGCTAAAATTGGAGACATTTTGGAGTCTTTAAAAAGGCCATTACTTGCACCAGTTAACAACTGAATGCAAATCATTTTGTTTAGGTCAGTTAGCAATTTTTCGAACGGATTAGACTTACTGTTAAAACAGGAATAAATGGTGGAGTCATCAGCATGGATACAGAGTTGCGAAATGGTGAAAACAGGAAGGACGTTGATGAAAATTGATAACAACTTAAGTCAAATGATAGAAACTTGAGCAACGCTCGCATTAATGTAAAAAAAGATCTAGAAGAATAGTCGTTCAAGATGACATTCATTTAGCGGTTCGATAAAAAAGCCAAAATCGGTTAAAAAATTCGTCCACAAATACCACAACATTTCAACTGAAGAAGACCAACATGCCAAACCCTATCAAATTCCTTCGAGATATCCAAAGCAACAGCCCAAGTTTCATTATCTAAGACTTGGCAGATATTTCAGCACTAATCGTTAATACACTAGCAGTTGCCCTAGAGAAGCGAATGCCATATTGCTTATCTGAAATCAGATCCTGCGAGGTGAGATGCTTAACCAATTCAGTGTTCATTAGAACGTCTAGTATTTTACCAAAAATATAAAAAAGGCCGATTGTTAGAAGGATCAGACGATTCTACCAAATTCTTAAAAAAGGTAGTACAGACTAGGATTTCCAACAAACAGGAAAGCAAGAAACAGCAACAGAATTTTACCGTTTAGAGAGAACAAAACCTGTTGGAAACACATTTCTTAGGAACTATTACAAGGGTATCATCAAGTCCACATACTTTGAGGGGGATCTACTTTAAAGATGATAGCAGAAAATATGGGCAGAGTTATATGCCTATTAATCAATAGAAACTCGGTTTTAAGTAGAAAGTCAAGCAAATATACTTCAGGTGAGCCAAGAGTAGAATTTGAAGATAAAACGTTCCGTTTTACCAATAGAAGAAGTTAAATTGAGTAAGGAGGGATAGAAGATTTACTCTTATGTAAGATGCTATTATAGAGCCACCGTTAGTCACGAGAGCCAAGCGTGTTAGAAGTTAGGCTGCAGCTCATTCTATCCGCAAACTTAACCTCTTCGAAGACACGATTACAAATGTTACTAGCAAATATTTGACTTCTGTTTTGATCGCGCTTAAACGATTGGAAGAAGTTATTTCTGCGTTCTTGGAGGTAGAACAGTTTGGTGTGTGCCATGAAGACGTTTTGAAATTCGTTTTTTTACAAAAATCTTTGAAATCTTTAATGTTATAATGTCTTTGAAATCATTAATGTTATAATTACTAATAATAATATAAACATTAGAAAATTATTCAGATGTTTCTCTCGGTGTCGGCTTTATGTAGATACAGTAGGAAATTGTTGTGGACACAACATAATAACAAAAAGACCTATAGAAAATAGACGCCTTGTTTAAATGATTGTACAGTCATTTTCTAAAGACGAGGAAAATTATATGATAGATTATTTCTTTTCGTAGAATAGGTATTTGGTTAGAATGTAAAATCTACGGTGGCAGAGATAATGTATGAAAGCAATGGCATTAGATTCTAAGTCAAGAAAAACTATTTACAAATCATAGATCAAGTTGCAGACTGTTTTTGTATGTTTTTAAAGCGAGCAGCGCGTTATTCTAAACCCAACGAGCCAGATTCACTTTGAGATAAACACGAAACAATATCGATTCCTGATACGACAATAAGATCGAATCAAAGGCAAAGAACCTTATTCGAGGTACGATCGATTTGTCCCTCTTTTTTTCTTATTAATCTCTTGTGAGTACATAACATTAATTAGTGGGTTTGGGGCAATATTTGCAACTGGATAGATATTCACTTGAGCCATATATATATATATATATATATATATATATATATATATATATATATATATATATATGTATGTATGTATATTTGTGTGTGTGTGTATACTATGTGTATGAATGTGTGTGTATTGCTATTTTGTTTTGAAACCGACTGCTTTTTTCGAATGTGTTTTTTGTATTATATATATATATATATATATATATATATATATATATATATAATACAAAACACACACACACACACACACACATATATATATATATATATATATATATATATATATATGTCTTCCTAAGTGTACTTTTTTTTTCCATTCGTTGTGTAAATAATAGAGGATTACTCAGTTCCGAGCACACCGGTCTTCTAGGGCAGCTAGGCAATCCCGGTTGCAGAGGCTAGCACAGGCACATTTGTGTTTATTCAGCACCTACATAGGGGTCACCTAAGGTTTAAACACCAAATATTCTTGGCGGATCTTAGTTATATTTGGCATGATCAACCGTTCGAATATGGGGAGTTGCTCAAAAGCTCGGTCACGATGACTTGGGAGTTCGTGTTAGCGTATCAATCAACAGTTTCCGAACAGATTCGTCCACCCAGTTTCATTTAAAAGGCTTGACACAAACCGTGCTACTGGTTTCGGGTACTTTACAAATTTAACGTACGCTGGGATTATATCTACCCAGTCCGATAACATCAAACTTGTCTTTTCTGAAAAATCGGCCATTATAAAGTTCGAGTACGTTTTTCATGTCATATTTATTGAGTAAACGTAAAAAATCTCTGAGTAAAAAAGAACCTTAGCCGCCTAGTTAGGGCCCGTAATGTATTTGAGAAGATGTGATTGTGCGCCTGTAGTTAATTAATAATGAATTAATGAACTTTTAACTTTTCAGATCATCAATGGCAAACTATCAGCTAAAGCACAGGAAACGACATGCTCTAACTGGTGAATTACGCGCAAAGAACAGTGGTGATCGGATTGACCGTCGCCAGGTCGTTTGTGCACAAAGTTCTGAAGAAGATAGAAGCCTCCAGCGGAGATGTGTCGCCAATAGCGAAACGGAAAAAGAATACGCCCTCACTTTATCAGGGCATCATAATTCGTAGAGGAACATTAGCGATGCGTATTCGAGAAATACAATGGGGTCAATTGGCAGACAACATCTTCTTTGCGAGGCCACAATCCGCAATAATGGTGGATGAAGACATTCCGTACGATTCATTTTTGATGGGCAAATGACAGTTCGTGCCTGCACACACACGAGAACAAAGGTTACTCCAATCAAAACGATTAATGAACAATTTGAAAAATCCTGAGGAAACTACTTGTATTATTCGAACTGTTGTCCTAATCTTTATTGAAATATTCTCAGACCATATTCAGGTGATTAGAATTACTAACTGAATCATCTATTTCATCCACCGGGGTAGATTGTTCTAGTTCCAAATGCCATGATTCTTCAGGATGTCTTGGTATAGGTTATATTTCCTTAACATAACGCTCTGAGATTATCTTTAACACTGGAGTAGTCAGGTATTGAAAGATACAGATGAGGTTAGCAGTCCGAACAATGTAAATAGTGTAAATAGTTAAAATACCTCATCTCAGAAATAGAGACAGATGTTGAAGGTGAATATGGCAATAAAGATGAGGACATGAGTCCGAACAATGTAAATAGTGTAAATAGTTACAATACCTCATCTCAGAAATAGACAGATGTTGAAGGTGAATATAGCAATAAAGATGAGGACAACAGTCCAAACAATGAAAATAGTGTAAAGAGTTACAATACCTCATCTCAGAAATAGAGACAGATGTTGTAGGTGAATATGGCAATAAAGATGAGGACAACAGTCCAAACAATGAAAATAGTGTAAAGAGTTACAATACCTCATCTGAGAAATAGAGACAGATGTTGAAGGTGAATATGGCAATAAAGATGAGGACAACAGTCCGAACAATGTAAATAGTGTAAATAGTTACAATACCTCATCTCAGAAATAGAGACAGATGTTGAAGGTGAATATGGCAATAAAGATGAGGACAACAGTCCAAACTATTTAAATAGTGTAAATAGTTACAATACCTTATCTCAGAAATAGAGACAGATGTTGAAGGTGAATATGGCAATAAGGATGAGGACAACAGTCCAAACAATGTAAATAGTGTAAATAGTTACAATACCTCATCTCAGAAATAGAGACAGATGTTGAAGGTGAATATGGCAATAAAGATGAGGACAACAGTCCAAACAATGTAAATAGTGTAAATAGTTACAATACCTTATCTCAGAAATAGAGACAGATGTTGAAGGTGAATATGGCAATAAGGATGAGGACAACAGTCCAAACAATGTAAATAGTGTAAATAGTTACAATACCTCATCTCAGAAATAGAGACAGATGTTGAAGGTAAATATGGCAATAAAGATGAGGACAATAGTCCGAACAATGTAAATAGTGTAAATAGTTACAATACCTCATCTCAGAAATAGAGACAGATGTTGAAGGTGAATATGGCAATAAGGATGAGGACAACAGTCCAAACAATGTAAATAGTGTAAATAGTTACAATACCTCATCTCAGAAATAGAGACAGATGTTGAAGGTGAATATGGCAATAAAGATGAGGACAACAGTCCAAACAATGTAAATAGTGTAAATAGTTACAATACCTTATCTCAGAAATAGAGACAGATGTTGAAGGTGAATATGGCAAAAAGGATGAGGACAACAGTCCAAACAATGTAAATAGTGTAAAAAGTTACAATACCTCATCTCAGAAATAGAGACAGATGTTGAAGGTAAATATGGCAATAAAGATGAGGACAATAGTCCGAACAATGTAAATAGTGTAAATAGTTACAATACCTCATCTCAGAAATAGAGACAGATGTTGAAGGTGAATATGGCAATAAAGATGAGGACAACAGTCCGAACAATGTAAATAGTGTAAATAGTTACAATACCTCATCTCAGAAATAGAGACAGATGTTGAAGGTGAATATGGCAATAAAGATGAGGACAACAGTCCAAACTATTTAAATAGTGTAAATAGTTACAATACCTTATCTCAGAAATAGAGACAGATGTTGAAGGTGAATATGGCAATAAGGATGAGAACAACAGTCCAAACAATGTAAATAGTGTAAATAGTTACAATACCTCATCTCAGAAATAGAGACAGATGTTGAAGGTGAATATGGCAATAAAGATGAGGACAACAGTCCAAACAATGTAAATAGTGTAAATAGTTACAATACCTTATCTCAGAAATAGAGACAGATGTTGAAGGTGAATATGGCAATAAGGATGAGGACAACAGTCCAAACAATGTAAATAGTGTAAATAGTTACAATACCTTATCTCAGAAATAGAGACAGATGTTGAAGGTAAATATGGCAATAAAGATGATGACAACACCCCAAACAATGTAAATAGTGTAAATAGTTACAATACCTCATCTCCGAAATAGAGACAGATGTTGAAAGTGAATATGGCAATAAAGATGAGGACAATAGTCCTCACAATGTAAATAGTGTAAATAGTTACAATACCTCATCTCAGAAATAGAGACAGATGTTGAAGATGAATATGGCAATAAAGATGAGGACAACAGTCCGAACAATGTAAATAGTGTAAATAGTTACAATACGTCATCTCAGAAATAGAGACAGATGTTGAAGATGAATATGGCAATAAAGATGAGGACAACAGTCCGAACAATGTAAATAGTGTAAATAGTTACAATACCTCATCTCAGAAATAGAGACAGATGTTGAAGATGAATATGGCAATAAAGATGAGGACAACAGTCCGAACAATGTAAATAGTGTAAATAGTTACAATACCTCATCTCAGAAATAGAGACAGATGTTGAAGATGAATATGGCAATAAAGATGAGGACAACAGTCCGAACAATGTAAATAGTGTAAATAGTTACAATACCTCATCTCAGAAATAGAGACAGATGTTGAAGGTGAATATGGCAATAAAGATGAGGATAACAGTCCGAACAATGTAAATAGTGTAAATAGTTACAATACCTCATCTCAGAAATAGAGACGGATGTTGTAGGTGAATATGGCAATAAAGATGAGGATAACAGTCCGAACAATGTAAGTAGTGTAAATAGTTACAATACCTCATCTCAGAAATAGAGACGGATGTTGTAGGTGAATATGGCAATAAAGATGTGGACAACAGTCCGAACAATGTAAATAGTGTAAATAGTTACAATACCTCATCTCAGAAATAGAGACGGATGTTGTAGGTGAATATGGCAATAAAGATGTGGACAACAGTCCGAACAATGTAAATAGTGTAAATAGTTACAATACCTCATCTCAGAAATAGAGACGGATGTTGTAGGTGAATATGGCAATAAAGATGTGGACAACAGTCCGAACAATGTAAATAGTGTAAATAGTTACAATACCTCATCTCATAAATAGAGACAGATGTTGAAGGTGAATATGGCAATAAAGATGAGGACAACAGTCCAAACAATGTAAATAGTGTAAATAATTACAATACCTCATTTTAGAAATAGAGACAGGTGTTGAAGGTGAATATGGCAATAAAGATGAGGACAACAGTCCGAACAATGTAAATAGTGTAAATAGTTACAATACCTCATCTCAGAAATAGAGACGGATGTTGTAGGTGAATATGGCAATAAAGATGTGGACAACAGTCCGAACAATGTAAGTAGTGTAAATAGTTACAATACCTCATCTCAGAAATAGAGACGGATGTTGTAGGTGAATATGGCAATAAAGATGAGGATAACAGTCCGAACAATGTAAATAGTGTAAATAGTTACAATACCTCATCTCAGAAATAGAGACGGATGTTGTAGGTGAATATGGCAATAAAGATGTGGACAACAGTCCGAACAATGTAAGTAGTGTAAATAGTTACAATACCTCATCTCAGAAATAGAGACGGATGTTGTAGGTGAATATGGCAATAAAGATGTGGACAACAGTCCGAACAATGTAAATAGTGTAAATAGTTACAATACCTCATCTCAGAAATAGAGACGGATGTTGTAGGTGAATATGGCAATAAAGATGTGGACAACAGTCCGAACAATGTAAATAGTGTAAATAGTTACAATACCTCATCTCAGAAATAGAGACGGATGTTGTAGGTGAATATGGCAATAAAGATGTGGACAACAGTCCGAACAATGTAAATAGTGTAAATAGTTACAATACCTCATCTCAGAAATAGAGACGGATGTTGTAGGTGAATATGGCAATAAAGATGTGGACAACAGTCCGAACAATGTAAGTAGTGTAAATAGTTACAATACCTCATCTCAGAAATAGAGACGGATGTTGTAGGTGAATATGGCAATAAAGATGTGGACAACAGTCCGAACAATGTAAATAGTGTAAATAGTTACAATACCTCATCTCAGAAATAGAGACGGATGTTGTAGGTGAATATGGCAATAAAGATGTGGACAACAGTCCGAACAATGTAAATAGTGTAAATAGTTACAATACCTCATCTCAGAAATAGAGACGGATGTTGTAGGTGAATATGGCAATAAAGATGTGGACAACAGTCCGAACAATGTAAGTAGTGTAAATAGTTACAATACCTCATCTCAGAAATAGAGACGGATGTTGTAGGTGAATATGGCAATAAAGATGTGGACAACAGTCCGAACAATGTAAATAGTGTAAATAGTTACAATACCTCATCTCAGAAATAGAGACGGATGTTGTAGGTGAATATGGCAATAAAGATGTGGACAACAGTCCGAACAATGTAAATAGTGTAAATAGTTACAATACTTCATCTCAGAAATAGAGACGGATGTTGTAGGTGAATATGGCAATAAAGATGTGGACAACAGTCCGAACAATGTAAATAGTGTAAATAGTTACAATACCTCATCTCAGAAATAGAGACGGATGTTGTAGGTGAATATGGCAATAAAGATGTGGACAACAGTCCGAACAATGTAAATAGTGTAAATAGTTACAATACCTCATCTCATAAATAGAGACAGATGTTGAAGGTGAATATGGCAATAAAGATGAGGACAACAGTCCAAACAATGTAAATAGTGTAAATAATTACAATACCTCATTTTAGAAATAGAGACAGGTGTTGAAGGTGAATATGGCAATAAAGATGAGGACAACAGTCCGAACAATGTAAATAGTGTAAATAGTTACAATACCTCATCTCAGAAATAGAGACGGATGTTGTAGGTGAATATGGCAATAAAGATGTGGACAACAGTCCGAACAATGTAAGTAGTGTAAATAGTTACAATACCTCATCTCAGAAATAGAGACGGATGTTGTAGGTGAATATGGCAATAAAGATGAGGATAACAGTCCGAACAATGTAAATAGTGTAAATAGTTACAATACCTCATCTCAGAAATAGAGACGGATGTTGTAGGTGAATATGGCAATAAAGATGTGGACAACAGTCCGAACAATGTAAGTAGTGTAAATAGTTACAATACCTCATCTCAGAAATAGAGACGGATGTTGTAGGTGAATATGGCAATAAAGATGTGGACAACAGTCCGAACAATGTAAATAGTGTAAATAGTTACAATACCTCATCTCAGAAATAGAGACGGATGTTGTAGGTGAATATGGCAATAAAGATGTGGACAACAGTCCGAACAATGTAAATAGTGTAAATAGTTACAATACCTCATCTCATAAATAGAGACAGATGTTGAAGGTGAATATGGCAATAAAGATGAGGACAATAGTCCAAACAATGTAAATAGTGTAAATAATTACAATACCTCATTTTAGAAATAGAGACAGGTGTTGAAGGTGAATATGGCAATAAAGATGAGGACAACAGTCCGAACAATGTAAATAGTGTAAATAGTTACAATACCTCATCTCAGAAATAGAGACGGATGTTGTAGGTGAATATGGCAATAAAGATGTGGACAACAGTCCGAACAATGTAAGTAGTGTAAATAGTTACAATACCTCATCTCAGAAATAGAGACGGATGTTGTAGGTGAATATGGCAATAAAGATGAGGATAACAGTCCGAACAATGTAAATAGTGTAAATAGTTACAATACCTCATCTCAGAAATAGAGACGGATGTTGTAGGTGAATATGGCAATAAAGATGTGGACAACAGTCCGAACAATGTAAGTAGTGTAAATAGTTACAATACCTCATCTCAGAAATAGAGACGGATGTTGTAGGTGAATATGGCAATAAAGATGTGGACAACAGTCCGAACAATGTAAATAGTGTAAATAGTTACAATACCTCATCTCAGAAATAGAGACGGATGTTGTAGGTGAATATGGCAATAAAGATGAGGACAACAGTCCGAACAATGTAAATAGTGTAAATAGTTACAATACCTCATCTCAGAAATAGAGACGGATGTTGAAGGTGAATATGGCAATAAAGATGAGGACAACAGTCCGAACAATGTAAATAGTGTAAATAGTTACAATACCTCATCTCAGAAATAGAGACGGATGTTGTAGGTGAATATGGCAATAAAGATGTGGACAACAGTCCGAACAATGTAAATAGTGTAAATAGTTACAATACCTCATCTCAGAAATAGAGACGGATGTTGTAGGTGAATATGGCAATAAAGATGAGGACAACAGTCCGAACAATGTAAGTAGTGTAAATAGTTACAATACCTCATCTCAGAAATAGAGACGGATGTTGTAGGTGAATATGGCAATAAAGATGAGGACAACAGTCCGAACAATGTAAATAGTGTAAATAGTTACAATACCTCATCTCAGAAATAGAGACGGATGTTGAAAGTGAATATGGCAATAAAGATGAGGACAACAGTCCGAACAATGTAAATAGTGTAAATAGTTACAATACCTCATCTCAGAAATAGAGACAGATGTTGAAGGTGAATATGGCAATAAAGATGAGGATAACAGTCCGAACAATGTAAATAGTGTAAATAGTTACAATACCTCATCTCAGAAATAGAGACGGATGTTGAAAGTGAATATGGCAATAAAGATGAGGACAACAGTCCGAACAATGTAAATAGTGTAAATAGTTACAATACCTCATCTCAGAAATAGAGACGGATGTTGTAGGTGAATATGGCAATAAAGATGTGGACAACAGTCCGAACAATGTAAATAGTGTAAATAGTTACAATACCTCATCTCAGAAATAGAGGCGGATGTTGTAGGTGAATATGGCAATAAGGATGAGGACAACAGTCCGAACAATGTAAATAGTGTAAATAGTTACAATACCTCATCTCAGAAATAGGGACAGATGTTGAAGGGGAATACGGCAATAAAGATCAGGACAACAGTCCGAACAATGTAAATAGTGTAAATAGTTACAATACCTCATCTCAGAAATAGAGACGGATGTTGTAGGTGAATATGGCAATAAAGATGTGGACAACAGTCCGAACAATGTAAATAGTGTAAATAGTTACAATACCTCATCTCAGAAATAGAGGCGGATGTTGTAGGTGAATATGGCAATAAGGATGAGGACAACAGTCCGAACAATGTAAATAGTGTAAATAGTTACAATACCTCATCTCAGAAATAGAGACAGATGTTGAAGGTGAATATGGCAATAAAGATGAGGACAACAGTCCGAACAATGTAAATAGTGTAAATAGTTACAATATCTCATCTCAGAAATAGAGACAGATGTTGAAGGGGAATATGGCAATAAAGATGAGGACAACAGTCCGAACAATGTAAATAGTGTAAATAGTTACAATACCTCATCTCAGAAATAGAGACAGATGTTGAAGGTGAATATGGCAATAAAGATGAGGACAACAGTCCGAACAATGTAAATAGTGTAAATAGTTACAATACCTCATCTCAGAAATAGAGACAGATGTTGAAGGTGAATATGCCAATAAAGATGAGGACAACAGTCCGAACAATGTAAATAGTGTAAATAGTTACAATACCTCATCTCAGAAATAGAGACAGATGTTGAAGGTGAATATGCCAATAAAGATGAGGACAACAGTCCGAACAATGTAAATAGTGTAAATAGTTACAATACCTCATCTCAGAAATAGAGACAGATGTTGAAGGTGAATATGGCAATAAAGATGAGGATAACAGTCCGAACAATGTAAATAGTGTAAATAGTTACAATACCTCATCTCAGAAATAGAGACGGATGTTGAAAGTGAATATGGCAATAAAGATGAGGACAACAGTCCGAACAATGTAAATAGTGTAAATAGTTACAATACCTCATCTCAGAAATAGGGACAGATGTTGAAGGGGAATACGGCAATAAAGATCAGGACAACAGTCCGAACAATGTAAATAGTGTAAATAGTTACAATACCTCATCTCAGAAATAGAGACGGATGTTGTAGGTGAATATGGCAATAAAGATGTGGACAACAGTCCGAACAATGTAAATAGTGTAAATAGTTACAATACCTCATCTCAGAAATAGAGACAGATGTTGAAGGTGAATATGGCAATAAAGATGAGGACAACAGTCCGAACAATGTAAATAGTGTAAATAGTTACAATACCTCATCTCAGAAATAGAGACAGATGTTGAAGGTGAATATGCCAATAAAGATGAGGACAACAGTCCGAACAATGTAAATAGTGTAAATAGTTACAATACCTCATCTCAGAAATAGAGACAGATGTTGAAGGTGAATATGCCAATAAAGATGAGGACAACAGTCCGAACAATGTAAACAGTGTAAATAGTTACAATACCTCATCTCAGAAATAGAGACAGATGTTAAAGGTGAATATGGCAATAAAGATGAGGACAACAGTCCGAACAATGTAAATAGTGTAAATAGTTACAATACCTCATCTCAGAAATAGAGACGGATGTTGAAGGTGAATATGCCAATAAAGATGAGGACAACAGTCCGAACAATGTAAATAGTGTAAATAGTTACAATACCTCATCTCAGAAATAGAGACAGATGTTGAAGGTGAATATGGCAATAAAGATGAGGACAACAGTCCGAACAATGTAAATAGTGTAAATAGTTACAATACCTCATCTCAGAAATAGAGACGGATCTTGTAGGTGAATATGGCAATAAAGATGTGGACAACAGTCCGAACAATGTAAATAGTGTAAATAGTTACAATACCTCATCTCAGAAATAGAGGCGGATGTTGTAGGTGAATATGGCAATAAGGATGAGGACAGCAGTCCGAACAATGTAAATAGTGTAAATAGTTACAATACCTCATCTCAGAAATAGGGACAGATGTTGAAGGGGAATACGGCAATAAAGATCAGGACAACAGTCCGAACAATGTAAATAGTGTAAATAGTTACAATACCTCATCTCAGAAATAGAGACAGATGTTGAAGGTGAATATGCCAATAAAGATGAGGACAACAGTCCGAACAATGTAAATAGTGTAAATAGTTACAATACCTCATCTCAGAAATAGAGACAGATGTTAAAGGTGAATATGGCAATAAAGATGAGGACAACAGTCCGAACAATGTAAATAGTGTAAATAGTTACAATACCTCATCTCAGAAATAGAGACGGATGTTGAAGGTGAATATGCCAATAAAGATGAGGACAACAGTCCAGACAATGTAAATAGTGTAAATAGTTACAATACCTCATCTCAGAAATAGAGACAGATGTTGAAGGTGAATATGGCAATAAAGATGAGGACAACAGTCCGAACAATGTAAATAGTGTAAATAGTTACAATACCTCATCTCAGAAATAGAAACAGATGTTGTAGGTGAATATGGCAATAAAGATGAGGACAACAGTCCGAACAATGTAAATAGTGTAAATAGTTACAATACCTCATCTCAGAAATAGAGACAGATGTTGAAGGTGAATATGGCAATAAAGATGAGGACAACAGTCCGAACAATGTAAATAGTGTAAATAGTTACAATACCTCATCTCAGAAATAGAAACAGATGTTGTAGGTGAATATGGCAATAAAGATGAGGACAACAGTCCGAACAATGTAAATAGTGTAAATAGTTACAATACCTCATCTCAGAAATAGAGACAGATGTTGAAGGTGAATATGCCAATAAAGATGAGGACAACAGTCCGAACAATGTAAATAGTGTAAATAGTTACAATACCTCATCTCAGAAATAGAGACAGATGTTGAAGGTGAATATGCCAATAAAGATGAGGACAACAGTCCGAACAATGTAAATAGTGTAAATAGTTACAATACCTCATCTCAGAAATAGAGACAGATGTTGAAGATGAATATGGCAATAAAGATGAGGACAACAGTCCGAACAATGTAAATAGTGTAAATAGTTACAATACCTCATCTCAGAAATAGAGACAGATGTTGAAGGTGAATATGGCAATAAAGATGAGGACAACAGTCCGAACAATGTAAATAGTGTAAATAGTTACAATACCTCATCTCAGAAATAGAAACAGATGTTGTAGGTGAATATGGCAATAAAGATGAGGACAACAGTCCGAACAATGTAAATAGTGTAAATAGTTACAATACCTCATCTCAGAAATAGAGACAGATGTTGAAGGTGAATATGGCAATAAAGATGAGGACAACAGTCCGAACAATGTAAATAGTGTAAATAGTTACAATACCTCATCTCAGAAATAGAAACAGATGTTGTAGGTGAATATGGCAATAAAGATGAGGACAACAGTCCGAACAATGTAAATAGTGTAAATAGTTACAATACCTCATCTCAGAAATAGAGACAGATGTTGAAGGTGAATATGGCAATAAAGATGAGGACAACAGTCCGAACAATGTAAATAGTGTAAATAGTTACAATACCTCATCTCAGAAATAGAGACAGATGTTGAAGGTGAATATGGCAATAAAGATGAGGACAACAGTCCGAACAATGTAAATAGTGTAAATAGTTACAATACCTCATCTCAGAAATAGAGACAGATGTTGAAGATGAATATGGCAATAAAGATGAGGACAACAGTCCGAACAATGTAAATAGTGTAAATAGTTACAATACCTCATCTCAGAAATAGAGACAGATGTTGAAGATGAATATGGCAATAAAGATGAGGACAACAGTCCGAACAATGTAAATAGTGTAAATAGTTACAATACCTCATCTCAGAAATAGAGACAGATGTTGAAGGTGAATATGGCAATAAAGATGAGGACAACAGTCCGAACAATGTAAATAGTGTAAATAGTTACAATACCTCATCTCAGAAATAGAGACAGATGTTGAAGGTGAATATGGCAATAAAGATGAGGGCAACAGTCCGAACAATGTAAATAGTGTAAATAGTTACAATACCTTATCTCAGAAATAGAGACAGATGTTGAAGGTGAATATGGCAATAAAGATGAGGACAACAGTCCAAACAATGTAAATAGTGTAAATAGTTACAATACCTCATCTCAGAAATAGAGACAGATGTTGAAGATGAATATGGCAATAAAGATGAGGACAACAGTCCGAACAATGTAAATAGTGTAAATAGTTACAATACCTCATCTCAGAAATAGAGACAGATGTTGAAGATGAATATGGCAATAAAGATGAGGACAACAGTCCGAACAATGTAAATAGTGTAAATAGTTACAATACCTCATCTCAGAAATAGAGACAGATGTTGAAGGTGAATATGGCAATAAAGATGAGGACAACAGTCCGAACAATGTAAATAGTGTAAATAGTTACAATACCTCATCTCAGAAATAGAGACAGATGTTGAAGGTGAATATGTCAATAAAGATGAGGGCAACAGTCCGAACAATGTAAATAGTGTAAATAGTTACAATACCTTATCTCAGAAATAGAGACAGATGTTGAAGGTGAATATGGCAATAAAGATGAGGACAACAGTCCAAACAATGTAAATAGTGTAAATAGTTACAATACCTCATCTCAGAAATAGAGACAGATGTTGAAGATGAATATGGCAATAAAGATGAGGACAACAGTCCGAACAATGTAAATAGTGTAAATAGTTACAATACCTCATCTCAGAAATAGAGACAGATGTTGAAGGTGAATATGGCAATAAAGATGAGGACAACAGTCCGAACAATGTAAATAGTGTAAATAGTTACAATACCTTATCTCAGAAATAGAGACAGATGTTGAAGGTGAATATGGCAATAAAGATGAGGACAACAGTCCAAACAATGTAAATAGTGTAAATAGTTACAATACCTCATCTCAGAAATAGAGACAGATGTTGAAGGTGAATATGGCAATAAAGATGAGGACAACAGTCCGAACAATGTAAATAGTGTAAATAGTTACAATACCTCATCTCAGAAATAGAGACAGATGTTGAAGGTGAATATGGCAATAAAGATGAGGGCAACAGTCCGAACAATGTAAATAGTGTAAATAGTTACAATACCTTATCTCAGAAATAGAGACAGATGTTGAAGGTGAATATGGCAATAAAGATGAGGACAACAGTCCAAACAATGTAAATAGTGTAAATAGTTACAATACCTCATCTCAGAAATAGAGACAGATGTTGAAGATGAATATGGCAATAAAGATGAGGACAACAGTCCGAACAATGTAAATAGTGTAAATAGTTACAATACCTCATCTCAGAAATAGAGACAGATGTTGAAGATGAATATGGCAATAAAGATGAGGACAACAGTCCGAACAATGTAAATAGTGTAAATAGTTACAATACCTCATCTCAGAAATAGAGACAGATGTTGAAGGTGAATATGGCAATAAAGATGAGGACAACAGTCCGAACAATGTAAATAGTGTAAATAGTTACAATACCTCATCTCAGAAATAGAGACAGATGTTGAAGGTGAATATGGCAATAAAGATGAGGGCAACAGTCCGAACAATGTAAATAGTGTAAATAGTTACAATACCTTATCTCAGAAATAGAGACAGATGTTGAATGTGAATATGGCAATAAAGATGAGGACAACAGTCCAAACAATGTAAATAGTGTAAATAGTTACAATACCTCATCTCAGAAATAGAGACAGATGTTGAAGATGAATATGGCAATAAAGATGAGGACAACAGTCCGAACAATGTAAATAGTGTAAATAGTTACAATACCTCATCTCAGAAATAGAGACAGATGTTGAAGGTGAATATGGCAATAAAGATGAGGACAACAGTCCGAACAATGTAAATAGTGTAAATAGTTACAATACCTCATCTCAGAAATAGAGACAGATGTTGAAGGTGAATATGGCAATAAAGATGAGGGCAACAGTCCGAACAATGTAAATAGTGTAAATAGTTACAATACCTTATCTCAGAAATAGAGACAGATGTTGAAGGTGAATATGGCAATAAAGATGAGGACAACAGTCCGAACAATGTAAATAGTGTAAATAGTTACAATACCTCATCTCAGAAATAGAGACAGATGTTGAAGATGAATATGGCAATAAAGATGAGGACAACAGTCCGAACAATGTAAATAGTGTAAATAGTTACAATACCTCATCTCAGAAATAGAGACAGATGTTGAAGGTGAATATGGCAATAAAGATGAGGACAACAGTCCGAACAATGTAAATAGTGTAAATAGTTACAATACCTCATCTCAGAAATAGAGACAGATGTTGAAGGTGAATATGGCAATAAAGATGAGGGCAACAGTCCGAACAATGTAAATAGTGTAAATAGTTACAATACCTCATCTCAGAAATAGAGACAGATGTTGAAGGTGAATATGGCAATAAAGATGAGGACAACAGTCCGAACAATATAAATAGTGTAAATAGTTACAATACCTCATCTCAGAAATAGAGACAGATGTTGAAGGTGAATATGGCAATAAAGATGAGGACAACAGCCCGAACAATGTAAATAGTGTAAATAGTTACAATACCTCATCTCAGAAATAGAGACAGATGTTGAAGGTGAATATGGCAATAAAGATGAGGACAACAGTCCGAACAATGTAAATAGTGTAAATAGTTACAATACCTCATCTCAGAAATAGAGACAGATGTTGAAGGTGAATATGGCAATAAAGATGAGGGCAACAGTCCGAACAATGTAAATAGTGTAAATAGTTACAATACCTCATCTCAGAAATAGAGACAGATGTTGAAGGTGAATATGGCAATAAAGATGAGGACAACAGTCCGAACAATATAAATAGTGTAAATAGTTACAATACCTCATCTCAGAAATAGAGACAGATGTTGAAGGTGAATATGGCAATAAAGATGAGGACAACAGCCCGAACAATGTAAATAGTGTAAATAGTTACAATACCTCATCTCAGAAATAGAGACAGATGTTGAAGGTGAATATGGCAATAAAGATGAGGACAACAGTCCGAACAATGTAAATAGTGTAAATAGTTACAATACCTTATCTCAGAAATAGAGACAGATGTTGAAGGTGAATATGGTAATAAAGATGAGGACAACAGTCCGAACAATGTAAATAGTGTAAATAGTTACAATACCTCATCTCAGAAATAGAGACAGATGTTGAAGGTGAATATGGCAATAAAGATGAGGACAACAGTCCGAACAATGTAAATAGTGTAAATAGTTACAATACCTTATCTCAGAAATAGAGACAGATGTTGAAGGTGAATATGGCAATAAAGATGAGGACAACAGTCCGAACAATATAAATAGTGTAAATAGTTACAATACCTCATCTCAGAAATAGAGACAGATGTTGAAGGTGAATATGGCAATAAAGATGAGGGCAACAGTCCGAACAATGTAAATAGTGTAAATAGTTACAATACCTCATCTCAGAAATAGAGACAGATGTTGAAGGTGAATATGGCAATAAAGATGAGGACAACAGTCCGAACAATGTAAATAGTGTAAATAGTTACAATACCTCATCTCAGAAATAGAGACAGATGTTGAAGGTGAATATGGCAATAAAGATGAGGGCAACAGTCCGAACAATGTAAATAGTGTAAATAGTTACAATACCTCATCTCAGAAATAGAGACAGATGTTGAAGGTGAATATGGCAATAAAGATGAGGACAACAGTCCGAACAATATAAATAGTGTAAATAGTTACAATACCTCATCTCAGAAATAGAGACAGATGTTGAAGGTGAATATGGCAATAAAGATGAGGACAACAGCCCGAACAATGTAAATAGTGTAAATAGTTACAATACCTCATCTCAGAAATAGAGACAGATGTTGAAGGTGAATATGGCAATAAAGATGAGGACAACAGTCCGAACAATGTAAATAGTGTAAATAGTTACAATACCTTATCTCAGAAATAGAGACAGATGTTGAAGGTGAATATGGCAATAAAGATGAGGACAACAGTCCGAACAATGTAAATAGTGTAAATAGTTACAATACCTCATCTCAGAAATAGAGACAGATGTTGAAGGTGAATATGGCAATAAAGATGAGGACAACAGTCCGAACAATGTAAATAGTGTAAATAGTTACAATACCTTATCTCAGAAATAGAGACAGATGTTGAAGGTGAATATGGCAATAAAGATGAGGACAACAGTCCGAACAATATAAATAGTGTAAATAGTTACAATACCTCATCTCAGAAATAGAGACAGATGTTGAAGGTGAATATGGCAATAAAGATGAGGGCAACAGTCCGAACAATGTAAATAGTGTAAATAGTTACAATACCTCATCTCAGAAATAGAGACAGATGTTGAAGGTGAATATGGCAATAAAGATGAGGACAACAGTCCGAACAATGTAAATAGTGTAAATAGTTACAATACCTCATCTCAGAAATAGAGACAGATGTTGAAGGTGAATATGGCAATAAAGATGAGGACAACAGTCCGAACAATGTAAATAGTGTAAATAGTTACAATACCTCATCTCAGAAATAGAGACAGATGTTGAAGGTGAATATGGCAATAAAGATGAGGACAACAGTCCGAACAATTTATATAGTGTAAATATTTACAATACGTCATCGCAGAAATAGAGACGGATACCTGAGGAACCCGTTATTCTCTGATTTATTTTAGACGCAATGCATTCTGACGAGGATCAAAACAAGTTCAGGAAAAACGATAGATTCTTTTATTCGGATATTTCCGATGTCCCTCATGTTATGTTATTCCATTTCAGCCGAGATCCTAAATTGGTTTTAGGAGGGTGAGTATTAAAGAACACGTTATACCAAATGAGTTTTTTTTTTCCTACGGGGATTAGGTTGAATGCTACTGGCTACACTTGAGTTGATGGAAACAGTTGAGAAGTCCTGTATATGCGTGAAAGTTGTGTTGACCCAAGATTGAATGGTGGCCAACTTGCTTAGCCACATCATACGAAACAAGCAGCCACTTAACTCGCCAGACCTAATTTGCCTTAATTACAATGGGGAGTTGTTGAACGGGAGACTAATCAACGTCCCCACAATACGACTGATTCCCTGAACGTCGCCATTACCCGAATAATTTCCAGTGTTAATACAGGCCATGTGATGCGTGCTTGTCAACGATTCCTGACCTGCACTGAAGTCATAACTGCACCTGAAGGCAGTTATATCGAATAGGCATGTCATCTAACCTGTACTGCCTCTATCTACCAAGTTTTCTATAAAGAAATTTAGTTGTCTGTAAGATGTTATTTTTTTCTTACAGTCTTCAATGTGTCCTCAGATACCTTATTTACGCTCTGTATTGTTTTCAAGTCCATAAATGGAACAGTCTAAGAAGAGATGCAATAGGAGGGTATACTGTCTTGCAAACGTCCCGTAAGATTCTAGCCAACGCTCGTCTCTGTTTTTATTTTTATTGCATAGGAACATTCTCAGATTATTATTGAACATCAATGCAGATAATAATAATTGTTAATTTTAAAAACATTTCACCACAGTTAAATCAACAAAGTCACTAAAACACCGGGAGGGTACTGTTTTTGAAAGAATAAAAGGCAAACGTTATTAAGTAGCGATAAATGAACAGAAAATGAAGATAAGAGATAACATTTCATTTAAATTTTGGCAGATCAAATTCTAGTGGAAAGCAAGTAGCTGGAAGAGTTTCACAATCGAGATGTGCGGGAAAAAGACTGTTATCTTAGAACTTTCGGTTACTTCAAATGTAAAATGATGTGACCTTTCTGATAATCTAGTACTGCGTTGAAATTAATAGAATTTAGGTACCATAGATGAAAGCAATATTTATTTTGTAAAATACTAAAATGTGGCACTTTTTCCAGAAGTTGGAATGCGGAAGGCTGGTCTTATCCTAATTAAATTTCGTTAGCCAAAATTACTGATCCAAACATACCACAGTATCATTAAAGCAAAATAACACATTGTTACTTACCATTCTTGCTACAGCCACCATGATAACTCCGAGTCTCATTGAAGTCTTATCTAATTCCCAGATGTATAATTTTTCTGTGGGTGGATAAAAGTATAATAGAGTGAAAGCTACAATTGCTATGGCAGTATTTATAAAAAAAGGGACAGGTAAGATACAATTTGGCGGTGGGAAAGTGACTGAAGCCGAGATGTAAGGTCAGGACTAGGTACATTGCTGATTCTTCTTTGCATTTTATAAAAGATCTCTAAATATATAGCAGGAGCATCTGACCATATGTGGCAGCAATATTCACGTTATCGTGTACATAAAAATGTGTAAGATAGGTTCAGGCCGGAAAAAAAAATTGTCTAGTACGGCACAGTAAACCAGCTTTTCTAGCCGTAGATTTAGCAATCGGTTCAGTATAACTTTGACACTTCTTGTCAGAGGGAAATGTTATCCTAAGAAGTCACACGGAGTCAAACTCCCGGAGACAGGCGTAGAGAAGTTTAGCACACACACACACACACACACACACACACACACATATATATATATATATATATATATATATAAAATTTGTGTATTTAGGCAGCAATCTTTCTTTCATGGACATTTCATTGAATACGACTGACAAGGTGTTTTTATTTAGTTTTTATGCAATTTCTTATGCGATCTAATATTTTTTTCTTTTCAGATGATAAATTATATAAAAACTGTCCGAATGTTCTTTTTTTTTTTTTTTTTTTTTTTTTGAGCGCATTCGGCCATACATTATACTATTATTAAGGAGCGAGGACAATAAAAGTACAATAATTAAGAAGGTAGAAAATAACGATTGCGATTACATTTAAACTTTTGAAGATCAAAGTTTACTGGGAAACAAGAAGCCGGAAGAGATTTCTATAAGCTAGAAGTACGATAAAAGAAACTGTTAGCATAGAAATTACGGTTACATCTAATCATTTAAACTGTAAAATGATAAGATCTAACAGCCAATCAAGTACTGCACTTAAATTCATAAAATTGATGTGCCAAAGATGAAAACTCATCAGAAAAATTACCATGAAAATATTTATAGAAAAGGCACAGGGAAGCTACGTTACTGGGCAGAAAATTTATCGAGCTCGAGAAAGTGAGCCGAATTTCCTATCAGCAGATCTGGCAATTTGTTGAATATAATCTTTCCACTTCATATCAGTGCAAAAAAGCTAGAATGAGTCCCACTCATTGAGGTTAGCATTAGCCATGCTGATGAAAGTCAGAAAGTGTTATCTCAAACGATGTCTAATAAGTATGATGATAGTCGCCTTGCAGCTGATCTCTTACCTGACCGAGCTCTAACAGTTCAAACTTGTCGTTCCTTTGTCACCATTTCCATGGCGAATATTCAAATGGGCGTCATTCTTTTGTTCCAGCCGTTCAGACCTTTACAGCTAGAATGCTCCAAGCTACTTCTAAGCAGTCGAATCACGCTTATTCCTTATATTTTTAAAATCCATAAAAGAAAGTTCTACTACGCCAGCTTTGTTCCAAAGAGGCGGCACTTTGTGTAACGAGATCCCGCTTTGATGTTACATTGAACAATTCAATAATGACCACTTCAATCTTTATCGATCATGCATATCCTTATACTGCTCACTTCATTCAAAGATCGATGGTGAAAGAAGAACGAGTAAAGCCTGATGTCAGGGCAAAGTTCCTGCTCGTTTGAACGTTGTGGATTGGCGCTGAAGAATCACAAACAAACAAGAAAACAAAAACAAAAATTGTACCACATTCCCTGAGGACTTTCAACAACAGCAACAACTAAAATGTATAGTAACTTGAAGAGGAAATAATGACATAAGATGTTGACATCCCACATAACCGCAAACAATGGATTAGGTAGGAAAACCCCATCAGTATTAAAAAGAGAAATGACAACTACAGGGCTTGTGGAAGCTGTTTTCCTGAAAAAATGTTTTAAAAGAAAGATTTTATAAATTTCAACCGGCATTGGCACTGGCTGCTCGGACAATGAATGCCAAGTAATTCCTTATAAGGAAACGGCTAATATTACTATTAACAACAGTCACTTTGCTTCTATTCAAAGCACATAGTCCATCCAATATTACAATTTAGACTATAATCATCTATATAAATTTACTAAAATAAAAGAACGACATACAAACCATATATTAAATCCAGTCCTCAACACATTCTTCACTATAGTTATGCTCATCACACGTTACAGGTCGAGAGATAGCCATATAATCTTGCAGATTCTAGCTAGGCTCCTCAGTTCCTTTCTTCCAGGTTTTCTCAGAAATAATACTGCTTTAAGTCTGGATAACATCTTTAGCTTCGTAGCCTATGTTTACTAAATATCAGCGGAAAGAAATGAGCGAGAAAAGTGGGTGAGAACACGTCAAAGAGTGGCAGGATAAAGGACAATGCTAAAATAAGTAAATCTTTACAGAATATGAGATTAATCAAATGTATAACGGCGTGGTACGCCTCATAGGTGCAGTGCAAGAGGATAGCAGGTGAGGCGGAATAATTGAAACACAGTTTTAAAAAATCATTTGCCAAAAATAAATATGATTTCCAAATTTAAAATATTATCATGGATTACTCGTAACTGTGTTGATGAATCCCAGTATAAATAGTTATTAGGTTGATGCAAAAGTAATGTCGTTTTCTCACATATGTTACTATGTGAGAAAACGACATTATTTTTGCACCAACCTAATATAAATAATTATTGACCGATTTTATCATTGTGATATTTTTTCAGTATATCAAATAATAAGAATATCATAATTAGGGTCCGCAAATTGGAGGAGAGAGTTATCAATGACAATGTTTTGACTTTGAACCTACAGTTATCTCTCTTTAAACGTTTCTTTTTTTTTTAATTTTTAATTAGATTTCTTATTACATAAAATTTGGTGAGGCGCTAACTTATTTTAATTCCGAAAATGTGACTCGGAGAAAAAAAAATGTTTGGGAATCAATGCTGTAGGAATTTAGAGGTATTGAGTTTGAAGTTTAGAGGGGAGTCTAGTATTTGTATCTGTGACAGAATAAGCTAAGCTTTAGGGAAAATAAATAATCGGGAATTAAAAAAAAATGAAGACGAAAGAGTAGAAAAAGAAGAACAACGGAAATTGCGCCAGATAAGAATGAGAAAGAAGGAGTCGAAGAAGAAAAGAAGGAAATTGAATAGAGAAAAAAAGAAGTCGAAGAAGAAGAGGAGAGAAATAAAAAAAACGAAAATGGGACGAGGAAAATGTAGAAGAACATTGAAAGTTAAGTCAAAGAATAAAAAGATAGAAATAAATTGAATGGAATAATAATAAGAAAATTGACTTGAAGATGAAGAAGAAGAAGGAATACAAAATTAAACTGGCACGTAGAGGAACAAATGTAATTGCATCGGAGAAGAAGAAAGATGGGACCTGAGCTGAAGAAGAGAAAGAAGGAAATTGAGTTGAAGAAGAAGAAGAAGAAGAAGAAGAAGAAGAAGAAGAAGAAGAAAGGAATACAAAATGAAACTGGCACAAAGAAGAAGTAGAAGAACAAGGAAAGTACATGAGAGAAGAAGGAATATGGGACATGAGTTGAAGAAGAGAAAGAAGAAAATTGACTAGAAGTATGAAAATGAAGATCTCGATAAAGAAGAAATGTCAGAATATATAAGGCGGAGAAGAAACAGAGAAGTGAAAAAAACGAAGAGAGAAGGAAAAAGAAAAAAACAATGAAAGTGAATAAAGAAAAGAATCCCAAAAGTAGGCATGAAAAGAAAAAAAAAAGGAAAAAATCAAAATGAAAAAGGTAAAGTATAAGAAAGAAAAAGAAAACAATAAAAAAGAAAAGAAAAATGAAGGAAAACGAATTACGAAAGAAAAGGTAACGAAAAAAATGAATGACGTTATAAGAATGAAGTGAGAGAAGAAAAAGTAGAAAGAAAAATAGTCAAAAACATATTTTGAAGAAGAAAGAGTTGAAAGAGAGAAATAAAAAGAGAAAAGAAGAAAAAGTTGCGGTAAAATTATCAGAAGAAACCATAGAAAAAGAAAGAAAGGATAAACGAAGCAGGAAATAAAGTGTAGTGAGAGAGAGGGGGGTGAGAGAGAGGAGAGATAGGAAGTGAGAGAGAGGGAGAGAGAGGAAGAGAGGAGAGAGAGGAAAGGGGGAGAGAGAGGAAAGGGGGATAGAGAGGGAGGGGGAGAGAGAGGGAGAAAGATAGGGAAATAGATAGGGAGAGAGAGGAGAGAGAGAGGGAGAGAGAGGAGAGAGAGAGGGAGGGGGAGAGGAAATGGGGGAGAGAGAGGGGGAGAGAGGGAGAGATAGGGAGAAAGATAAGGAGAGAGAGGAGACAGAGAGGGAGAAGAGAGAGAGAGAGGGAGGAGAGAGATAGGGAGAGAAATAGAGGGAGAGAGAGTGGAAGGGGAGAGAGGGAGAGAGATAGGGAAAGAGAAACGAGAGAGAGAGGAGAGAAGGGGAGAGAGACGAGGGGGAGAGACGGAGATAGACGGAGAGAGGGAGAGGGAGAGATGAGAGAGAGGGAGAGAGGAGAGAGAGACAGAGAGTGAAAGGAAGAGAGAGAGAGGGAGAGGGAGAGAGAGAGAAGATAAGAAGAAGAAAAGAAGAAAGAACTAGTAAGGGTGGAAAAGAAAAGGAAAAGGAAAAGGAAAAGAGAAAAATAAAAAGCAAATCGAAATGGTAATATAAATGAAAGAAAGAAAGAAAAAAATAAGAATGAATTCAAGAAGAGAAGAGGAGGAGGAAAAGAAGAAAAAAAATCGAATGAGAACTATAAAGAAAATAAAGAGAAATAAAAAAGAAAAGCTAAAAGATGGACGCAAGTAAGTGTTGGGAGAGCTATTTTTTTTATCTGAATCACCACCAAACAAGGCAGTAATGGGAGTAAAAGACAAAAGGTTACAGGGTGTGGCAGAATGAGCAACAGAAACATTAATAATGAGCGAGAAGACGAAAGAGTAATCAGGAAAACTGTAGATAGCGATTGACATTGCATTTAAATTTTTGAAGATTTAAGTTGACAGGAAAGCATGTAGCTAGAAGGGAGTTCCACAGGTGAGAATTACGAGAGAAGAAACTGTTAGCATAGAACTTACGGCTACATCTAGCCAGGTCAACTAAAAAGGTGAGACCTAACCGCACGTCTAGTACTGCGCTTAAATTAAGAAAAAAATAAACTCTAGGTACCATATCGAAGAACTTAGCCGAAAATTACTATTAACGTATTTATCGAAAACACACAGAGAGGCAAAATTTCGGAATTGGGAAAGTGACTGAAGCCAAACAGGGCTAAAGAAAAAGAGAAAACACGAAGAAGTAAGGGGGGAAGTATTAGAAAAAATCAAAGAAAAAGAAAGGATAAACGAAGCAATGGAGAGAGAGAGGGGGGAGGGAGAGAGAAGGAGGAGAGAGAAAGAAAAAGAGGATAAAGAAAGGAGAAAAATAGAATAAAAACTCGGGCTAGAAAATGAGAAGAGGAAAGAGAAAAAGAAGAGAGAAGAAAAAGAAGAAGCAAAGAAGCAAATGAGAATGAATTCAAAGAGAATAATTGTGGGGTGGGCGGTTAAAAAGAAGAAAGAAAATCGTATCAGAACAAGAAAGTAAACGAAAAAACAAATAGAAATAATAAAAAAAAAAAAAACGTCTAAAGTGGGCAGAAGTATGAGAAGAGTTGATTCTATATGCCATAAAGCGCTCAGTCGGTTTTCTTCCGACACTAAGGAGATCGATAAACGGGAGTTGCCTTCAGATTAGACCATGACAAATGTTTGCGATAACACAAGTTTCATCGCCAGCACATCCATCATAGTAATGGGAACTTCGACATTTTTGCTGCTCAAAAGTTTTAAAAAATGGCATGCGCGTATAAACTCGAAACGGGCGGGAAAGAAACGGTCATATTAACGAGAAGAAAGCAATGAAGAGGTGGCGAAACCTAAAGTCCCTGTAATCATTACGGCAGGGTGATAGATAATGACCAAGCCAAGTGGGTCATCCTTATTCAGTTCAACGAGTTAAATCTATACAAAATAGCACAAAATTTTAACCTTGTACCTGACTAAAGAATGAATTAAGCAATAGGAAAAAAAGTCTTAGAAACAAACATATAAAAGACTGCTGAACTGTTACGGGGCATCACTCCGCTTAGCCGGAAACTGTCTCCAACCAGATGAAGATGACATTTACGGGAACAGAGATGTACGGTGGGTCTACACTCATCAAAACTTCCAATGTCTCGATCTGAGGCCTTGATGCCGGGTGTTAGTTTATCGTAATACCCAGAACTAACATTCAAAAACAACAGCAACTAAAATGGGCAGCACGTGTAACTCGAAGAGTAAATAATGATGGAACCTTGATGTAGACATTCCGCACTACACCAAACAAAAGGTTAGAAAGCAAACAACCATTAATACTCGAAAGAATGATAAAAGCTACTGGATTTGAGAAACGTATTTTCCTATTCAAACCGAAGGTAAAGCTGGCTGCGCGCAAAATGAATTCCGAAGGTTACCTTACAATGAAGTAGGTAATATTACCATCGCCATTTAAATTAAATGCATGGGCAGACCAGTTTTCTATTTTTAGTGACGAGGGTAGTAGTCATAACCATTAAGAAGTTAGCATAAAAGCGCTTCACTATTTCTCACTATTAGTAATACACCCATCTATATAAATAAACGGCAGTTCTGTATCTCCGTCCGTGTGGCTGAAACCCCTCGGGCCATACTTACTCTACATAGACATACTATACTATTTTGGAAGCAGGATGACCCCGGGAATGGAATCTGACCTTCATCTAGAACTTGGACATCTAGCATTGGGGGATTTGCTTCCGGATGACGTGGGAACAGTTAAAAATTTAAATTTTAAAATAACTGAAAAAAATTAGTTTTTTTTAATGTTCCTGCTTTTCTGTTTTAACGCAAAATGTTGGAAATTCAACAATTTTTGTTTTAAATTCAATTTAAAATATCTCCAAAACTTGGTGAACTGAATTTTATTTCTTCAAAATGCCAAGGAATCTGAGTTAACGTGAGAGGTCTCCTGATGTGGGGTGTTGAAGTTCCACAGAGTTTGGAATTCAGTTGAAGCTTCATGAAGTTTATGATTCGAAGAATTCAGTTTTCAGCCTGAATTAGCATTTCAGCCGGAATTAGCATTTCAGCCTGAATTAGAATTTCAGCTTCAATAGGATTTTCGATTCAAATCGGCCATTTGACCAGAATTGGATTTATAGACCGAATCAGAGTTGAAGTGAGGTTTTGAAGTTCCCCATGAAATGATTTGAGGAATTCAAAGTTATTTCTTCAAAATTATCCTTGCTGGACCAGAAGTCCCTTTAGTTTTGAGCCGTAGACACAATTACCCCTCCACAGGAGCTAGCTAAAAGGTCCGCACCGAGTACGGTTTTTAAGTTAGTATTAAATACAATGAAACAACAGAGGGCCAGGATCACTAAAAAAGACATAGCATTCTAACTAAAATCTTGACGATGAACAGTAAGATTTGGTGGTGATAAAATTCATAATCTCCTCACCTACAGAACTAGAGAAATTAAATAAGGTACCTGCCCCTAATATTACTTATGCAATCAGGCGAAGAGAAATGTCCCCCAAAGATGTACAGAAATATAATAAAAGAGTATAAAGTAGATATGCATGATAAAATAAGAGAACTAATAGGACAAAAGACACTCTTATCAACAGGATGCATAAAATCCAAGGAGGGAATATTAATTTTAGACAAATAAATATAGTTCCGAGATGGGATGAAGATATTGGAGAACTCTTTCTTTTAAACATTTCATCCGAAGCAAAGCGGAAGTCCCACTAGTACGCAGAGGGTTACAGAGAGTGAAAGTGAGAGACAAGACTTGGTATAGAAGGACTTCAGGAAAGGATAAAAAATGGCGGTCGACGTTGCATTTAAATGTTTGAAGATTGTAGTTATGAGGGAAGTAATTAAGAGGAATAGGATTCCACAGGCAAGAACTTGCGAAAAAAGAAATTGTTGGGGTAGAAAATGGAGGTAACATTTAGTTATTTCATCAGTAAGAGGGTGGGACTTAGATGCCAGTCTGGTAGCACGCTGAAGTTCATTTAGTGAGGGCACCAGGAAAAAAAAGCTGCTCAGAGCAGTTGCCATGGAAATATTTGTAGAAAAGACAGAGGGAAAGCCACGTCACGACGAAAGAAAACAACCGACAATACACAGAAACATGAACGGGCCGGAAACTGAGGAAATTAAAATCTGAGGTGGAGTATACACTGGCCAAATTTAACCAAAACAAAGCAGCAGGACCTGACGGGATTGTAACTGGCTGACAAGCTTAGAAGATTTCGGAATAGACAAGATTACAAAGATAATAAATAAAATCTAAAACAGCGGCGATATACCGGAAGAAATAAGCAGATCTATTTTCATAGAATTGCATAGCAAACATATAAGGAGTAACAGCTGTTATTATATGTTCTGAAAAAAATAATCATGTATAAATCTCGATAGAAGGCAAAAATGGTTCTCGAAGATGATTAAAAGTGAGCAGTTTTGTTTTGGAGCCATTTAAATTATTATCATTGTTTGCTCCAGCTAACAAAATGAAGGTGATTTTTTAGTTCAGCTGACAACGTGACCATATCAATCCTATCAGACATACCATTATGACGGGAATAAATAATTGTCGTCTGTTTAGATACCAATTCGAGAACTGATGATATGAATTTGAACTCCGTCAGACAATCAGCCTAATGAGCCATATAACAAATCTTATCATCTTTAAAGATTCTGGAATAAAGAAAGCGATATTTACGTTTAAAATTATATCAGAAAGAGCAATACAAATGTAGAAAGGCGACTACTCGTGTTTTATAGACTAAAGAACGGCGTTTGGTAAAGTATGTAACAAAGAACTGTTAGAACTGCTTAGGTGCCTTGACGTATCTGGGAAGGATATTAGAATAATCAAGAATCTACATTGAAAGCAAACCAACTGCATAAAAATAGAATGTGAGTTCAGCAGAAATAAAAATATAGAAAGTGCTTTAAGACAAGGATGTGTCTTCTCACCTGACTTAGTACACCTTTACAGTAAGGCGATTCTCAGAGAATGAGAAATCCTACCATGAATCAATATTGGTAGCCACAATCTTAACAACATAAGACATGCTCATCATACAATGTTTGCTAGCTGACAAGGAAAGAAAACTACAAAAAAAAAAAAAACTTATAAAAGGCAGTGAAGAAACGTGAGAATAAAGCAATAGACATCAACTGCAAAAGACAGAATGCATGGTAGTTAGCAAAAAGATCAGCCCATAATACGAATTATAAATCGGAGATATAAGGTTGGTGCAAAAATAATGACGTAATAATGTCGTTTTTTAACCTTAAAATATACGTCAAAAAACGACATTAGTACGTCATTATTTTTGCACCAACCTAATACCAAGATCAAACAAGTACAAAAATTTAAATATATGACCCTGGAACACACACACACACACACACACACACACACACACACACATACACATACATACATACATACATATATATATATATATATATATATATATATATATATATATATGTTTTCTTTTTCTTTCAGACTGCTTCTGAAGATGGCTGGCATTTTATTCTTGATGCAACAAAATGTGCTTCATGTCCAACAGACAGTATTAAGGGTTAGACACTTTGGCGCCATCTACTTATGTCTCCGTATCTTAGTGGTGGTTATTGTTTTTTGTTTTTTGTTCATCGGTTTTTGAATCAAATAAACAAATAAGAAAGTTCTTATTGTTGTTATAAACCTTGTGAGTAAGAAATTTATCAACAAAAATTGGTTATCTACTGGGAATCATAAATCATTATACCCAAACTGAAACAAATGATTTAGTTACATAAAAGAACTGAACATCGACTATAAGAAGACAGAATGAATGGCTGTTAGGTAAAAAGAAGGGCCCGAAATACAAATTATAAATCGGTGATACCAAAATGAAGCGAGTAGAAAAGTTTAAATATCTGGGAAGTGTTTTAATAGAGGACGGAAAATGCGACAGTGAAATCCGAAGACGCATTGGGGTAGTCAATGATGCCTTCCAAAAGCTAAGCAGAGCATTTAGAAACAGACAGAAATTCCTTAGCAAGAAAGGAAAGCGTTCTGAAATGTTACGTCAAAGATGAAGAAATGTGGTTCTACAGAAGTATGCTAAAGATATTTTGAACCGAACATGTGATCAACGACGAAGTTTTGGAGGAAACGCAAACAAAAAGGAAGCTTATACTTAACAGTTAAAATTTTTAGGGGACGTCATGAAGAAAGACGGCTTGGAAAATCTGATACCCACAGTACAGACTGAAATCAAGAGAAACAGACAAAAACAACGCATAACCTGCCTAGAGAGCTTGAGTAAATGGATGGCGGAACAAGTTTAAGGTGAGATATTAAGTTGGTGCAAAAATAACGTCGGTTTTTGACGTATTTTTTAACGTCAAAAACCGACATTATTTTTGCACCAACCTAATAAAAATAAAATTTATTAAGACCTAAGAAGGAGAGGAAATTCTGGAGAGCTAGATCGTCTATGTCTTGAAGAGATATGACACATAAAGAACTCCGTGTTCATTATGGCCTTGCTTCATCTTTTTCGTCTTTAGTCCTTCATCCATTTATTCAGACCTGTCCATGAGGTTACTCGCTGCTTTTCTATGCGATTCGTGAGTTGAATATTCCATGTGAGTTTTCCAAAAATTCTTTCTCCATTATGTGTCCCCAAATCATGTTAGTGGTTATTTCACTTTCACTGCCATAACTAGTGTCGTCTACGTACGTTGCTTTATATACACCCGCAGATAATAAATGCTTCTAGGTTTTCTAATCATCTTAGAGCTGTCCACGCACTACAGGGTAAATAAATCCGCGGAAAGAACGCATCGTTAGTTTAACCGACATGCTGATTGTTTAAAAGCTACATTTGAGTTGCTCTTTTCTATTGATTTTCACGTGTTTCCAGCGAATGAGGAGGAAAATAGAGGAAATATCTGTTCGTGTTGTTAATTAAGCCCAAGCATTCGAAGCGAAATGCGTTGACTTGGATGAATTTGCTTCCATTTCCAACGCGAGCTGAAGTCTTAATCCGTGCATAATTTCAAAGGCGATGTTGATGTCGATGAGAAATGCTTGATTATGATTGCTCTTTTCTATCTATTCTCGTTCATATATTGACGCTGTCTCTTGTGAGCGTGTATCTACATGATAAATAATATATCTGATATATATAAATCTTACTTTTTTGTGTGTCTGTTCGCGCAAAGGGTTTGGCAGATTCTACCGTTTCAGGGAGAACATGACTCCAGTAATGCTTTATATTTATGAGTCATATTAAAACAAGTATGGAAATTCTTTTTAGAGCACAGCGCCGCATCAGATATAGTTCATCATAACGCCGGTCGCGTTACTAAAAAAATCCAAGCTGACCCTTTTTTATTGACTTTACCACAGACATTCCCACCACAGAAGATCAAACGCGTAAGGGGAAAATTCGATATTTTTTTTCTTTAGAGAAAAGATTATTTCTACAATTAAAAAAAACATGAAGCCTTCGTATAATATTATCCCTGTTGACAAGTTTAATTAACATATGCTTGAGTAATATGTTTCCAATTTATTTAGTTGGATATGGAAAAATATTTTTAAAGTATATTTTTTCTGCAGAGAAAGGAATATTATAGACGTTTACTGTTTCTATAGCAAATGAAGTTTTCACTTATGATCTTCCATAGTGAAAATTGCCAAGGTTTAAAATGATAAAAAAAGTTATCATCAACAAAAGGTTACAAAATTCAAGAAACATTGTGCTTAATCAATATTTATGTATGTGGTGATATATAAGAAAGATGAATTTTGTCTGCGCTGTTACGAGGCTTAGCTGAAAATTTCATAGCATGACCAAGATGCTTTCATGAAATGTGACCTAATGAGGCTTATTCGTTAACATAGTTCCTTGAAATGTAATTAAAATCAAAATTGTTTCACATCTCTAAAAATGTGAGGTGATCGCCTTCCCTGTAGTTGAAACGACATTAGTCTTTTTGAAGCAGGTGCTGACAGAGTTTCCACTGCGTGGGTTGTCTCTTTATCTCTGGATCGAAGTGATGAAACCAGCACTCATTCTGGGTTAGGAAACGTTCAGGGAAATCAGTTTGATCTGCCTCAAACAATATCAGATTTTGCCGTGATGCGATCGGCCAGGTGCACTTTTGATCAGGTATAAAAGGACGTGGTACCCAGCAAGTAAATACCTTTGTCATACCAAGTTCATTGTGCCGAATATTCTCAACTCTCTCACAGGATATGATAATTGCATTGGCTGTTTTATTTATAGTCATTTCCCTGTCAACCAACTCCATGTGGTTAGCACGATCAATATTTTCCTCGCTGGTGGCAGCTGCAGACTATCTTCAAGACTCTTCGTCCATTCCTATATCCAGCTGACTACTGTTGATAAAGAGTCACCGCCTAATGTAGCAACCATGTTAGCATGAATATATTTGGAGTTAACCACTTTTTCTATACGTCCTTGACAACGCCACGATGCCATTTATGGACATTTTGAGAAGTCGCTAATAGTTTGTTTTTTTTTAAGCATTTCACCCCTAGGAAGCCGGGAAGCCACTAGCACGCAAGGGTTTGCAGAGGCTTTGGAGCGAGAGAAGATAGTAATGCTAGAGGAGAGAATGAGGAGAAGGATAGTGGATAGATCAAGGCAACTGTGAATGTCGATTGACATTACATTTGAATAGTTGGAGATTAAAGCTATCAGGGAAACAGGAGTAGGGAAGGGAGTTCCACGGGCGAGATGTGCAAGACATGAAGCTATTGGTGTAGAAGAGGCGGCTACATTTAACAGTTTCAACAGTGAAAGGGTGAGAGCGGCATGCCAGCCTCGTAGGACGCTTGAATTCGCGAAGTCTTGGAACCAGTGAAAGCAGCTCATCGGAGCAATTTGGAGTCTACTTTAAACCATCAGATGTCGGTTTATTTGGACATAAAGAACGCAGTTATTACTAAGAAGTGTTGAAATTAATGCATACAAGATTCTACAGCTCTAGCATGACTATATCACAAACAGCCCATGAACTTTTTAGCCCACCCTTATACATAAAGAAAGACTGAGAGGAAGACAGATACAGAAAAATAGAAAGAGGAAGGCGACAAATCTAAAGAGAAGTGAGGGCGGAATAAAGATACATAGATAAAGAGAGAGAGAGGCAGGGGAAGAGAGATACACTGAGAAAGATAAAGTCAGCCTGGGGGGAGATACATAGAGAAAGAGAGAGAGGAAGAGAGAAGTAGAGAGATACACCGAGAAAGATAAAGCCAGCCTGGGCGGAGAGAGATACATAAAGAGAAAGAGAGAGAGAGAGGAAGAGAGAAGTAGAGAGATACACTGAGAAAGATAAAGCCAGCCTGGGAGGAGATACATAAAGAAAGAGAAAGAGAGAGAGGGGAAGTGAGAAGTAGAGAGATACACCGAGAAAGATAAAGCCAGCCTGGGAGGAGATACATAAAGAAAGAGAAAGAGAGAGAGAGGGGAAGTGAGAAGTAGAGAGATAAACTGAGAAAGATAAAGCCACCCTAGTGAGGGAGATACATAGAGAAAGAGAAAGAGACAGAGATGGGGGAAGTGAGAAGTAAAGAGATACACTGAGAAAGATAAAGCCACCCTAGTGAGGGAGATACATAGAGAAAGAGAAAGAGACAGAGAGGGGGGAAGTGAGAAGTAAAGAGATACACCGAGACAGATAAAGCCACCCTAGTGAGGGAGATACATAGAGAAAGAGAAAGAGACAGAGAGGGGGGAAGTGAGAAGTAAAGAGATACACCAAGACAGATAAAGCCACCCTAGTGAGGGAGATACATAGAGAAAGAGAAAGAGACAGAGAGGGGGGAAGTGAGAAGTAAAGAGATACACTGAGAAAGATAAAGCCAGCCTGGGCGGACGGAGATACATAGAGGAAGAGAAAGAGAGAGAGAGGAAGA
>OZ010592.1:45970162-45985162 GCA_963932145.1 Acanthosepion lycidas | reverse complement strand
GTGTTGATACACCTACACACATATCTATATGCATATGTGTGCGTGTGTGCGTCTATACACATATTTTTGTTCCGAAAGTAAAAAAAAAATGGTTTGTTTTCTTGTCAGCTGACACTACATGTCATGTCACATGCATAACCTCTGCTTACTCCAGACTTCCCCTAAAAGAAGAAAAAGTCAATATATAAACCCCTCACGCCAATTCCATCGTTCGTCCAGTCACCTTCAGTGTCTTTCCAAAAAGCAACCCGTTTCCTAACTAGGAAGACCAATATTGTTAAGCATTTTGGAGATTTGGTCGCTGCCTTTTGTAAATTCCGCCTTTGTTCCAAGCTGTATTTTCGATGTTTATGCTGTAACAACAGTAATATAGGCTCTTATATCGTAAGCGCGTGGCGTAGTGGCTAGAGCGTCCGTTTTTTTTTATCATGAGAGCTGGGTACGAAGCTGTTTATTGTCGATTTTTCAATGTGATGAGCTCTTGATAATATGAGCCTGGCTAGACAGTCCCAGCGTTCGTTAAATAAGTACCTGCAAAAACCGTAGCTTGTCAGTGAAATTCAGTAACTACTGTTAGGTGTTTTAGCACGAATGTCCGTCCTATTAAATCTATTTACAGCTATAGAGCTGTGAAGAAGAGGATTCATACCTAAATGAAACATAAGTGAATGTAATGGAATCGACTGGAATTCGAACTCGACTCTCCGATTCCTCAAACTGTGCCACTAACCATTACTCCATCGTGCCTACATAAACTGGGTGAAGTAGTTTTAGAATATATATGCTTGTGAGGGGGTCTATCTCCAAAAGCCTACGAGAAGTTCTGGAACAAACAGACAGATAACTATATATATATATATATATATATATATATATATATATATATATATATATATATATATATATATATATATATATATATATATATATATATATATATATATATATATATATATATATATATATATATATATATATATATATATATATATATATATATATATATATATATATATATATAATTAAATGTTTTAACATCTTCTTCTTGTTGCTCTAACATTGACCCTAAGAGAAATGGACAGGGGAAAAATTATGAAAGAGACCTTCAGAAATGTTCCGATTCTGGTCAAACACTAGTACATATTACAGCTGATAAATAAGACAGATTTCTTCACGTAGACTCATCAGAAAAAAGAAAAAAGCTCACTTTTTATGAATGACGATGTCTAAAAAATTTTTTTGCAAATATTCTAATGTTCGCGCAAGGTGCAAATCTTCAGCAGTAGAAGCGTTGGATACAGCAAAAAAAAAAAAAAAAAGACATTCATGGGAATAAGCCATTTCAGCAAAAACTCCTGTGTGATATAAACGAATTCAATAAATCGTTTAAAGTATAGATTAGAAGCAATTAATATGCCAATATTTGCAGAATGAACCTGAGAATGTACAAAAAATGTTGAATGACAAAAAGACTTTTTTTATGTACCGTGTCCCTTCAGGACGTAGGTGATTATGACTCTTCACGTCCCTCTCTCCCTTATAGCTTTTAATAACCTTTGTCTTTTTTTTTTTTTTTTTCTACAAGACCGTATTCGTATCGACTTCATGATCCCGACTATAGTCGACTCATTTTTGGTATCTCTTATCTTTTCGCTAATCTCTCCTAATCCTGGTTCTGCCAACAATTTACACGAGCTCGTTAGTTAGGCTATGTGCTACTTTCCTCTGTCCCTCCTGCTTTCCATATTTCCTATGAGTGTTGAATTTTCTAAGCCCTCTTTCCTCATTACTGATGCTAAAATAAGTAAACCGTTGGAAATCAGTATCAGTAAACCACCGCTAGCATTTCCTGGCACAAATGTTATTTTCTCACCGACTCTAAAAAGATAAAGCTTTTTAGTAAAGCATATCGCGTTCCATATTATGGATTCTATATATTTCCTGTTAGATCATCTTTAATTTTAATTGCGTCCATGTCGATTTTCTGTGAATATTCTCTTGTTAGAGATGCTACAGCTAGAAATAAAAAGAGATCTTCAACCTTAAAGATGCCAACTTGATCATAAATAGCCTCACCATTACGTCATAATATCAAAAGTTAATATAAGTGAATCATTATGACCTTTGGTATCTTTAGTGTATCATAAGACAATGAAGTAAGCACTAGATACTGGTTTAGTACAGGGGTAGCCAAACAGCTGTTTGCTTGCCACATGCCGCCCTTTGACCTTTAATATGCGACTCGTGGAAATCTGTTGGCTAAACTCCTTTTTTGTCCACAGTTTATATAAAAGATAAACAAGAAAAAATTCAAACTTTATAATTATTTATTTGATATGAATTGAAATCTCATCATAAATAGCCTGTCCTTTTGAAATATTCCTGTACTATAAACCTGTACTAGTTGCCACAGAGGCGACTAAACCTGTTCCGCTACCAGTCTAAAGTTGGAGATGCGTTTTCAGCTGTGCTAGTCAAACTCTCTGCCTCCGGACAGAGAGGATCCCTAGACGAGGCTATGTCGAAGGGCAGATTCTCGTCTCGGAAACAGCTACCAGGCTCCGTTTTATAAGCGGTCTACAGGGAATTTTTGGCCGAGCCTACGGGCTCGGATGCCCTATATTAAATTCGGCCTTGTGTCACATTTAACTGCGTGGGGTGGTTGGTAGATATCCTGCAGTTGGAGATTCGTCTCCAGCTGTGCTGGTCAAACACTCTACCTCCAGGCAAAGAGGATCCCTAGACGAGGCTCTGTCGAAGGGCAGAGTCTCGTCTCGGAAACAGCTACCAGGCTCCGTTTTATACGCGGTCTACAGGGAACATTTGGCCGAGCCTACGGGCTCGGATGCCCCATATTAAATTCGGCCTTGTGTCACATCTAACTGCGTGGGGTGGTTGGTAGATATCCTGCAGTTGGAGATTCGTCTCCAGCTGTGCTGGTCAAACTCTCTGCCTCCAGGCAAAGAGGATCCCTAGACGAGGCTCTGTTGAAGGGCAGAGTTTCTTTCCTCGTTACTGATGTTAAGCGTAAGTATGTCGTCAAAAATAATTAAAACATTGGAAATCAGTAAACCATCGCTAGCATTTCCTGGCACAAAAGTTGTTTTCTCAGCGATTCTAAAAAAAAAAAGTTAAAGCCTTCTAGTAAAGCATATCGCGTTTCAAATGAGTTTTATCAATACCCATTATTATGGGCAACCTCAATTTAAAAAAATAATGTTATTCAGCATGAAATATTTTCGTATGTACTTCAGCGATTTTCCAAGTGTAGCTTAGATGTGGAACAAGACCGAAAGTATGGAACACCCATTGAGGATCGAACTCACTAATTAATCGGAATTGTTCTAGCGAGCTAACCGTTACACCGCCTCGAGGAAGTCGTTCTGTAAGTATTATAACCAAATACTAGTTGTCACTTAGGCGACTAACCGCTTTTCACTAGCAAACTTTTAATTCATGTAGTGGCGGGGAGGGGGCTCTTTTCATCACTTAGATGTAATCTTTTTTCTAAGCCTCATAACTTATTCAACGCTAATGTAACAATAAAAACAATGACTGCAAACGATTTGGATTTGAGAGGGCTGTAATGTTTTCTTGTATTTATTTAGCACTTTCGATGAATGAAAATAAAGATTTCCCGAAAATAATATCGAATCTAAATTTTCTATTTCAAATAAATATGGGGGTGTTCGAATACATTTAATAAAACTGAAAGCATGAAAATAAAAAAATAAAAAAAATCCAGTGACAAAAAATTGTAAAAAAATAAAATAAAAATGGCCGCCCAAATATCGAAAGTTAATCTAAACGAAAAAGGAAAAGTGAACAGTTAAATTACTTTTGCTTTTGTTACTGGCTTTTGTTTTTTTTTTGTTTTTCGTAACTGCGTTTGTGACACTGTCGATTTTCAAGTTTATGTATTTACACGTTTTCCTAAAACGGGCTTGCCGGCTGAGGAAGACAAGAAAAACATAAACTCGAATAAAATATAAGGACATAATTTGTTCAAAGCGCGAAAGTAGGAGAGAGTTGTCAATAAAACCGATCCGTGCTACCGTGAATTAACGAGTAAAGGGGACTTAAAAAGTGTTCTAATCTCTAACAGTAATCCTCAATAGCCAACAACTATCGTCACATTTTAAGATTCTAATGGGTTCAATTGACAAATCCCTCTTTCCATTTCGTAGATTTTATTTATTTTTTGGGAGAGGAGGTTTTTAAATCGACTCGGTCATCAAATTTTAATGCAGGCTGAAAATTAACACACGCACACACACAAAAAAAACCCCACATATACACACATATATGTTAATGGATTTCGGGTTTTATTTTTTATTTCTTATTATAATAAAGTTAATTTTAGTAAGTACATGCGGTATTTACTGTGTCCCCACTTGGACGAGATGTGACACAAGGTCGATTTTTAGGTGGGGACCCGTCCATCTACTCTATGGACAGGAAAAAAATTCCCATCAGCCGCAGGAGCCGTCGGTTGCGCTGGACTACGTGCGAGCACCGATCCCTTCCTCTGGTGTAATGGGAGGGCGCGGCCTTGGGCAGTTGTTCCTCAAGGCTGGGCACCTCTTCAGTATTATTTTCCTCAGTTACCTCTCTGTCCTTTGACAGAGAAACCTCTGAGCGCACTCTGTCGAAAGACAGAGACGCAACTGAGAGATGATAAGTAAACGTGAACCTACTCAAAAAGAGTCAGGTACACGTGTTTGAGATGATATCCCTGTTATTTTTCATCAGGAGAATGCCGAGGGGTCTTGGACAATTTTTCCACGGTACTGTCGGTAAACCCACTTTAAACCTCGACCTTGAGTCCAATTCGGTAAGCGATACGGGCGCGCTGAAAAATAGCCCTGTTATTTTTTATAAACAGTGGAATTAATGTCAACCACTTGAGATATCGAGCTGTTCCGACTAACACAAAAGGACAGCTAACATTAAATTTACTGTTTAAAAAAATTACAGTTTGTCAACTCAGACACGTGAAGCCACGAATATTTTGGTCTAAGTAGGAAAGTATCGATATAAGTGATGATGTATTCATTCAAAGAAATTGTAAAAACTCAAGTGACAAATTTTATGTAAGTAACTAAGTAATATTTCATTTGGTTTACCAATTTTCTACAGCCGATTCAAAACTGAGAAATAACTACGCCAATGTTCACATTTCATTGTTAATATTCAAGAAGTTTCGGCTGTTTTCTTCAGTGTCAAGCAATATATATATATATATATATATATATATATATATATATATATATATATATATGTAGCACTTTATCCCATAAATATAGCACACATTAAGACTATATTTTTTCATATATATATATATATATATATATATATATATATATATATATATATATATATATGAAGAAATATAGTCTTAATGTGTGCTATATTTATATATATATATATATACTATATATATACATATATATATTATATATATATAAATATATATATATATTATATATATATATATACTATATATATATATATATATATATATATATATATATATGAAGAAATATACTTTTAATGTGTGCTATATTTATGGGATAAATATATATATATGAAGAAATATAGTCTTAAGGTGTGGTATATTTATGGGATAAAGTGCTCAATATCAGAGATAGAGCGTGAGTAACATAGAAGTCAACACTTAGGCGACAGTCCGGTTCATGCTAGACGCAATCGTCAGGCCATATATATATATATATATATATATATATATATATATATATATATATATATATATATATATATACATATAGCGTTGTTCGAAAGTCTAGTCACCCTACATTATATCAGTTTCTATCTCAACGGTCTGTGGGATATTATCAAGGAGAGAGTTTCATATGACCGATCGTTCGGAGATCCTTTGAAGCAATCAACAAAGCACGGCTTCGTAAAGTGTTACACAGGTCAAGTAATAACCTGTAATTATAGCGCCATATTAGTTTATGTCACGGAAATGATAGTGTTCATATAGACCTATTGTATATGTGACAGCGTCAATGAAAGTGAATAAACTAAATCCAGTACATGTGAGTTGTATTACTGTATTGTTCTTTTATTATTCTCATTACTGTTCGGTAAGGTTTGACGAGCCTTTTGGACCATATATATATATATATATATATATATATATATATATATATATATATATACTACAATGAAAATGTAGTCATTTTTTTAATTGTCCCCCAAAGTAGTTGTATTGTACTTTAAATAATAGAAAATTATTACAAAAGATATTTTTTTATTAGAAATTTTATGACAAAGAAAGAAAAAAATATGATTAAATTTTGCTCTCATCAAAATATCCTCTTTTAGCCTTGATTATTGCAGCACATTTGTATAAGTTTCTCAAAGTATAAGTTTGATAAATGATTCCATTCTCAATGACTCTCATGCTAAATCTGGGTGCTGGCTACAAACTTTTAAACTCTAGTGTATATAATATAGTGGTATATGTCTATATTTCTGAGATGAGGTGTTATGTACACTATTTACATTATTCGGACTATTGTCTTCATCTTTGTTGCCATATATATCACAACGTTTCGGCCGTTGTACGCTCTGACCTTCTTCAGGTGGAACTGAACCCTTTATTTCGTTCGCTGGGGTAGACTGTTCTAGTTCCACGTGCCATGTCTAAATGGATGTCAGTTATCAGTTATTTCCGGTTAATTTCCCTCTCCAAATTCTCCACTGCCTTAACTCACACTCTTTGGGTCCTGTCACTGGATCTAACCAATGCCTTTATCCATTGTGCCATGTGTCTTCAGGAAGAAGGCCGTAACGTACAACGGTTTGTTAAATGGTAATATGTGACATAAGAGAGTACGCAAGATATTTCGTCTAATATTTAGGTGTGACTTTAGGATTATTATATAAGTTTTTATCGCTTTTTCTATTGTTTACTTATCAGGAACATTAGTGAACACTTTCAGCGTCTAATGAGGTTAGGATAACATTGTTAGAAATGTTAGAAAACAATATGCCAAGGAAGTCTTTAATGGAACTAATCAATACTTATTAGATAAGTATAGTTGAATTTGTTAATTTAGCGTGTTAAATAAATTAGATGCTGAAGGAAGAATTAAAAAGATTATAGGACGTGTAGTGTGTTTGGTTTACGGATTTCAACATTTCCGTATAAATAGACGAGATGATATTCACCCACAGTATTGTTGAGTCTCGTTGATCTTATTTCGGTGTTATTGTCTCTAATTAGTCTGTTTATTTGTATCTTAAGAAGACTAGTATTAATTTTCTTTAATTTCTTAAATTAACCAAAAACAGTCGCGCAACATACACAAAAAACAATGCTGTAGCAAAATTTGAAATTAGTCGGGGAAAAAAATTATATACTAAATATAAACTTGTTGATATTTCAAAAAAAGTATTTTTAACGAAATTCAATACACCTCATATATATATATATATATATATATATATATATATATATACATATATATGCACACACACATATATATATATAGAGAGAGAAAGAGAGATAGACATATATATATATATGCATCCAATACGGAATTGTCATTTACGCTGACGTGCCTTAACGTATTACGAATGACGTCATTTGTTTACATTTACTTCAATACTTGTATCTATAAAAAGAACGTTAAACATAAAAATGTCTTTAATAAATAAATTGTCGGACTTTGTCCATTTCTTTATAGATAGATGGATAATATTAGTGGTTAATATACACATACATTTGCAACCATATATCTAAACTATATAAATATATACACATACATATATATATGTATAAAAAAATTGCGATTCCAATGGAATAGATTATGACCATGGAATATTAGTGTCTACGCCTTTTTATTTTTATTTATTTATTTATTTATATATATATATATATATATGGGCGTTAAAATATATAGAAAATAGGAAAGAACTCGTTAGTTAAATAATCCAAAGTTCTTTAGTATTTTTGGTATTATTTTTAAAAAATAGTGCTCGATACAAAAGTAGAGCATAAATATAATTTAAAGTACCAAGCTCTGTTCCATTTTGCATGAAGATGGAATAGAGCTTGGTACTTTAATTCAATTTAATTCAAATAATTATATTGAAGTTTTAGGCTCTTGTTTTGAAACATGAGAACTCTTATGTGGCATTGGAATCGTATTTTTTATAAATAATTATATATATATATATATATATACAGCCATATACAGACATACATACACACACACACACACACACACACACACACACATATATATATATATATATATATATATATATATATATATATATATATATATATATATATATATATGTATGTATGTATATTTGTTGGAGAATCTAGACCTATTATTCCCTTTTTTTATTTTAGTCCGTTCAAATGTACCGATCAATTTCTTATTACTGTTATTAAGGAAGGCGCTGTAGTTTTTCTCATTCCTTTTATTTTCCTAAGTACTTTCAATCTCATCTAAGATCGTCTTCAGGGGTGAATTGCCAAGACAAAAATTAATGTAATTGATAGTTATGATTTTTTTCTGTAAATGTGCATAAAATGTGCATAAAAATATTTGTGCCGGTTCTGGGACCAACATTTAGTATCTTCTACAGGGCTAACCTTGAAAATAAAAAAATACTTAATACCACTAACAAAAAACTCCATCTACCTAAGATCTGTAGATCATATTCTCATCTTAGTTAAAAATATAGATGAAATATATGACCCTCAGAAACCAAAAAAGACTATGTTCTTAAGTTTATATATGAACATAAGAACAGTCTTGGAGAAATAATAACAATAAAATTCATTTGTTGTCATATTGATGGACACCAACAATAATACATTTCCTACCTCCCCATATAAAAAAAGAACTAGCATAAACACGTGTACTCTCAACTATAGAAGTGAATGTTCTATTAGAAAACAGTTATAATACAAAATTTAATAAGCCGTGCAAAATTTAAATCTTCCACAAAAAATGGCTATACTGAATTAAAAACCATTAAACAAACTCTCATTAATGATGACTCCCCTAATTACAATGTTGATAAAAAAATTAATGAGCTATTAGAAATATTAACTTAAATCAAAAAGAACATAATACTTCTTCAAATAACCACAAGCAGATGAACCTACTGTACCGCAATCAAATATACTCTAACTACAAAGAAGATAAAAAAATCCCCCCAAAACGTCATAAGTACTAATATATCCCCTACTGTTCCCAGAACAAATAAAACTTAATATACACTATATTAACTTTAATACAAACAACTTAATCATCCTAAATAACTGTTCTTCGTAAACTAATTTTTGCAACATTTTATATTAAAATGTCCTAGGGAAACTGTATCTTTGACAAAAAAGTAAATATATATATATATATATATAATTATTTATTTAAGAATTTATTTAAAAAAGAGCCGAAAACTTCAAAATAATATTTTGAAGTTTTCGGCTCTTGTTTTGAAACATGAGACCTCTTATGTAGCGAGTTGGAATCATATTTTTAAATAAATAATTATGTTCATGCTCTACTTTCATATCGAACTATTTTTAAAAATAATAACAAGAATACTAAGGAACTTTGGATTATTTACCAAACCAGTTTCTTTCCTATTTTCTATAATATTTTCACACACACACACACACACACACATATATATATATATATATATATATATATATATATATATATTGGTCTGAGGACAACAATAATACCGGGATAGTTTACATGACAGATTCAAGTTCCATAGCCCAACATCTATTTTTTTTTTCGACATATCAACTTCTTATATGTAGCGTATTTATTATTAGCATCAGAGATACATTCTCTTAACAGCCATTTAAATTGATACAATACATTGTTATTTCGTAGAGGGTTTAGTTGTGTGGGTTTAGTGTTATTAGAAACTATGAGGTCAATTGTTTTAATTTTCTATAATATATAGCTTAACTTGTTTATTATTATTAATGGGTTTAACATTTCTACCTACTATGTTTTTGATTATTGTTTCATCATGTTTGTAATTATTATGCATTTGGTTACAATAGTATATATATATATATATATATATATATATATATAGAGAGAGAGAGAGAGAGAGAGAGACGAGAGGGTGCGTTGGTAAATTCTCGTTTAAATTACGCAAATCGGTCCACTCGTCAGCAGCTATCAGTAACTGACTCTCGATTTTATGTGTGTGTATGTGCGTGTTATATAATGAGTTATTTAATGGCGTAATCTAAATAATCTGAGAACAATTTTATGGTTTCATGTAAATATATTTTGAGCGCAATTGTGTATTTTCAATTACAGATAAATGTATTGTTGGTCATTTTGCTATGATTCGTATTGTTGGTAATTCTACTATAAAATCTAGTATTGTTCATTTTACTATAGATATGTATAGTTAATTTTTTTATATAAAAAATATATTCCACATTAAAATTTATTGCTGAGATCTTCACCATAAAAATGCATTTTTATGCTTTCATAGTTTTGTTTAGGTGTCCAGTAATTTCCCAAAGCTGGGCCCCTAACAGATTCTACCACCCCAGCTCAGAGTAGACCTCGGAACAACAGGAATTAAGATGAGGTTCCATGCTTCTCAAAACACCCGATCAGAGGCTTTGCTGCCTTATGTTGTTTATCGTCATACCCAGGACGCTATTTTTCATATGAAGAGAAACAAAAGTTTGGTTAATTGACACTCACAGGAAATATCGAAGGCAGATCACGAGCTTGTGGGAATCAAAGGCGAAAATAGGGAAGGCGATGGCAAAGAAAAAATTGGTGGCTAAAAGTTATGGGAGTTTGTGAAGAGCCATGATCGCCCATGTCCTGAAGGGACGTGCCACATAACAGAAGGAAAGATTACAGTATTCTTTTCAGAATTGATAGTTTCATTACATTTCACTACTTCATAATGTGTGCACTTAGCAAGCTCGTCTCGCTAGATCAATTACGACTTGAAAATCAGTTCGATCTTCATTGGTTGTCCCATACATTCGACCTTGTTCAACATCTAAGCTACGATTAGAAAACCACCACTTCATAATAGACAACACTTGTCGTATGTTATCAAACTCCCCTTTTTTTTAGAGTGTAATCCAGATTTTCAGACAAGTTATTTATTTTTCTTTTAGCGCATACGTTATCTCTTTCGATGTATAATATCGATAAGGGCCCTTTTTTCACACCTTGTTAATATCCTTTCTCTAGTGTGCCATGTTCTTAATGACGAACTATCGCGCACAATGAATAATTAAACCCCCCTTAGATCACGTGGAATCCACTGAAGATGATTTGGCATTAACTGCATGTCTAGAGTTGTATTATGTTCTTTGTATGGGTTGTATTGAACTGTTGTTTTGTTTCTTGTGCTGTCAGCTCAAGATTTTCATTAATTATTGCCGGGAGAGCTTGACAGTCATTTGTCGTCAAAAATAATTAAACCGTCGGATCTGAGGAAACCGTCTTAAGCATTTCCTGGCACAGCACAGTTATTTTTCACTGCTTCTAAAAATATAAACATTTCTAGTAAAGCAGACCGTGTTCGAAATAAGTTTCAGCACCCATTTTTATAGGTCATCTCAATTAAAAAATTATTCATCGTGATATTAAAATATTCCTGAAAGTACTATAACAGTACAACCTGACACAGAGGCTACTAAAACGCTTTTCCTATCAGTCTTTTCTTGTGAGGAGAGTAGCTTTACGCCCAGCAGGATTTAAAAACATCTGTCAAAGAGCGGACGAACGTTCTTGTAGGGTCGGTGTCATTTTGATGCCGGTTAGGCATTAGGATATTGGTTTTTTGTGTTGAATTTTGAAAACCCCGCCCAAAATAGGGTAGTTTAGCTTTGTTTTATCTGTCAAGTTATCTTAGCTAGGGTATGTATACCCATTGATCTCTTTTACTTTTGTCTCATTTTTTTTAGTTAAATCACCTCCTCCATCGTTAAATGATAGCGATGTTAGTTCCCTGATGGAAGCGGGACGCCTTTGGTATCTTGAATGTGCTTTTCTTTCGTATTTGTTGTGTCAGCGGTGGAGTAATGGATAGAGGCTCAGATTGAGAATCGGAGAGCCGAGTTCGAATTTCAGTTGAATCCATTACATTCAGTTACGTGATCATACCTTTGGGAAAGGTATGAATTTTCTTTTTCTCCCCTCCTCCGTCTGTGGGTTAATAGCAGGACAGACCGGGTTCTATAACCTTGGATGGCAACTGAGATCATTAAGCATACATACCCTAGCTAAGTTAACTTGATGTTTGAAACTAAGGTTAAAACTAACCTAAGCTACCCTATTTTAGGCGGGGTTTTCAAATTTCTACTGCCTCGTCAGTCATGTATCGAAAGATCGCCTGAGCGTGTTTCACGCGTTGCAAACTAACTGACTATTGTGTCAGAATGAGCGTGTTGTTGGTTGAAAAACTGTTTAAATTATTTAAGTCTCACATTAATTTCATTTAGTTAGCTGATGTTTGAGACGCAATTAACGATTGTGTTTTTTTTTTTTTTTTTACGAACACCATTTTTGCTTAGTGTCTTGTAAACAGGAAATTTATACATTGTAAATACACATTTGCGTTAAACTTTTTAATTGTTATTTATATCTCCAAACCCCACAGACAAATTCCACATATACAGACTAGGTAGAACATCATAGTCTCTGGGGTATTATGTTTGCTATAGAAAATATTGTAAGTAAGAATGTGCTGTTTAGGTGCAAGAAATATTTCAGTTTGTCTGGGTTAGTGATTGTGGTTAGCTAAGCTGAAGATAAAACAATTTGAAGACCAGCCATTTTTTTGCCTTATGCCACATTTTTTGTATAAAACAAAATAAATATCACTCTTGTAGGGTCAACGTCCATCTAGCACAAAGTGGATGGGAAGTAGGCTGGAGAGCTGCGTTGTAATAAAACTGCCCGGGGGAGGTTCTTCCTAGACTGAGATAATGGTCGGAGTGATGGTTTCTTTCTCGATTGAATCAATTTCCGTGACCAAAGTGAAGAATTTAGAAGAACTCTGCTGTGGTTCGAACTGAAAAGGGACGCGTTCCACTTTGCCTACTTGCCGAAGACATGCTAAACACGAAAGATACCTCTTCTGTTTTCAGCCCAGATATGTCTAGGGAAATGGTTTAGTGTAGAGGTAAACAACGATCCTGTAACCGCACACGGCCATAGGACTGATAACGATGAGAGATGGTAACAAGAAAGAGGGAAAATCATAACTCTGCATTATAGGCATTTTAGATGTGTAGCTTATATGTGGGAAAAGGCCGAAAGTAGGGGGAACCCGATGAGGATCAAACTCACTATTCAGTCGTTATTGATCTATCGAGACAAGCCAGCTAACACCACGTCAAAGTGCCCAAACTCGGCATTATATATTCAAATAACAGTTACAGTAAAACAAATGGCAGGGCTTTCTTTCCAACATAATAAAGTTTAATACCTACAGAAATAACGTCCTTTGAAATAATAAAAAAGTGTTTACCATATTGTAATGACAAAAGTACGCAAGTGCAGGCTTTAAGAAATCTTTATTCAAATGACAATACAAGGTTCGCGTATTGTGTCTTTTTATTGTCCTAGTAAAAAGAAATAGCTCTTTCAAAAAGGAGAGTAACAAAACAAGGGGAGACCACTCTTAATTATTCATAACATATACTTTTGTATATGTCTATTTTATGTATAGTAGTGCCAACATGGAATTTTTTCTTTTATGAAAAACCCGATATTAAGCTTTTTATTTAATTTTTTTGTGATCGGACAAGTGTTTTCTGAATAAATCGGACCAAACTTATAAATAATGTGAAGACTTACGTTCGACTAGGTATCTCCATGACATCGCTAAGAGATCGCTAAAAAAGAGCATAGCATGATGAAAAAGATGCTAAATTTGGCGAAAACAAAATATTATCGTCTAAATGTTTATATTATTATTATGAGGAAAGATTAAAGTTTATTTTAATTATTTAAAAAAAAATTTCTTTCTTTTTAGAACATTCTAAATTTTGATTAAAAAAACCTTGTTTCTCTTTGTATCACCGGAACTAATAAAATAACAATTTTTAGCACGTTTTTTTTTTTGTGTGTGTGTGACACATTAATTTGGAAAGTCTTGCAAAAATAGAAATAATTGTCGGATGTTAATGAAACTTTTAGAAACTATTCACAGTTGATCGAAATTATCATAAATATGTTTTTTTTTCGTAAAGTCATGGCAGAAATATTTTTTTATATTTATTACCCTGCTAACTAATTTTATGAAAACGATAGAAATTCGATCGCGTCATGTTTAGTGATTACAACAAGTTAAGAGCACAAGTCTTTGAGGAATGCAAATCATGTTTTTTTTTAATTGGGCCCCCCTACCTGAAAATCAGCTCTGAATTGTAACATACAAAACTCAATAAAACAAATATATTATTTAATGCTTTCAAATGCTTTTATTTGTTTTTAGTTGTTTTTATGAATATGGACAATATTTTCTGAAAGCAAAAAAAAATTTCAATGAAAATTGAATTTTTAATACAATTATTTGTTATTTTTTAATTATAATAGATTTTTACATCTAAGTTGTTAAAATATAAAATTAGTTAAAAGCCGCATCGAGTTTCCTAAGTGTCCTTATGATATAAATCTTTTTTAGCGCGTTGTAAATTGTATCATTCTGCAGTAATTAAGAAATGTAATTTTGTGTTTATAATCGGAATGTAATTACAAAGTACGGAAGACCAACCAGATTACAATTAAGTTGCGCTATTTGAGTTAAGCATTGTTCTCCGCTGTTAAGGCCTTTAATTTTGCGAAACACGCGTGGAGAAGAAGTTAATTTGATTTTTCAATTTTAACTGAGAAGGGTACCTACAAGTATCAGTATCATCTAATAAAATTTATATGATCTTATTTTTATATTAATCTCAGTTATGACATTTTTCCATAAATAACATAAACATTT
>OZ010592.1:45920162-45967662 GCA_963932145.1 Acanthosepion lycidas | reverse complement strand
TTTGAAATAGCCACTCAAGTCACTAACCAGATGAAAGGGTACAAACACGCATCAGAACCACTTAACCATCTATTATTGCCCTCTCAAAAGCAGGCAAGACCACGAGAGAAATTGCAGAAATTGCTATAATCTCACAATCAACTGTTTCTCGAGTGCTTAGGGCACATAATGATTCCACTCCTGCTCCAAGGAAGGAAACAAGGGGACGAAAGAAAAAGATTGATGATAGAACTGGCAGGGTAATCAAGAGAGAAATTGCAAAGAATAGGACTATAACTAGCCAAGAAATTGCAGCTAGTTTAAGCGGAGAGCAAGGTGTTAGTCTTGCCTCTTCAACAGTCCGTCGGTGGCTGTTAGAACAAGGCTACAAATCTCGTACACGAAGGTTTAAGCGGCTAATAAGCAAAGCCAACAAAGCCAAGAGACTTGAATGGGCTCACTATTACGCCGTAAAAGACTGGAAGAATGTTCTCTTCTCCGATGAAACGAAAGTTGAGCTAAATTCAAAGGATAAGGTGAGTCACTTTTATCGAACAGCACTGTATATATATATATATATATATATATATATATATATATATATATATATATATATATATATGTGTGTGTGTGTGTGTGTGTGTGTGGACACTGAGTTCAATACCGTTTGTAAGCAATCTTTGTAAACAGGCTACATGGTTTAAATATTTGCTTGACTATATGTGTGTACGTGTGTCTGTGTGTGCGTATGTACTTTAAATTTAAAAGATAGCGATAATAAGTATGTGTTTAGAATATACTAAATTTTCTGTAATCAGTGCAATCATCCTTATCGAAAGTCTCAATGAAAGATTGAAAAAAATTTATATTCAATATTTTATCGAGTCGACATCGATAAATATTGAATGTTATTATATCGTATTCAATAGCTATTGTTTCTGTCAAATATTGATCACTTTATTAGCAAATATTCTGTTAAATTTGAAATAGGTTATTGCTAAGATCCCCAAAAGAGTGGACGGATAGGTCCGTCTGCGAAACTCATTAGTCGGTGTTCTGAAGGTTATATCAATCAGCTGAGCGTCTAACTTTTACTCATATTAATACTATTAATGGTGCTATCGAGCACATTCTTGCAAAGACTACATGCCTAAATTATCTTTTCTCTCAGTATCCCAGTATTTTTGGCTCTATTCTATCATTATCGCTATATATATATATATATATATATATATATATATATATATATATATATATATATATATTAGAAAAACAGTCCACGTATAAAAAGCATGTATAAACATAAAAAAATGACATATTATATATATATATATATATATATATATATATATATATATAGATAGATAGATAGATAAATTCCCAGATCAATTCTGTGGACAAGACAGATTGGTATAAATAAAATGACAATTGAAAAAAAGATCTTAGATTTTGCCGACGCGTTTCGTCTTCCGACTTTTTCAAGGCAAAAATGAAATCGAAATGTTCTTGTTATAGTTACATTAAAAAAAAATCCAAATTTAAAAAGATAGATGCTTGAAAAAGTCGGAAGACGAAACGCGTCGGCAAAATCTAAGATCTTTTTTCCAATTGTCATTTTATTTATACCAATCTGTCTTGTCCACAGAATTGATCTGGGAATTTATCTATATTGTTGACATGGAAAAAAAAAATCTCTTAGTATAAAGCTAATTTACATTAACCAGAAAAAAGGCTTATACAGAAGCGTCTATCTTTTTAAATTTGGAGTTTTTAATGTAACTATAACAACACGAACATTTCGATTTCATTTTTGCCTTGAAAAAGTCGGAAGACGAAACGCGTCGGCAAAATCTAACATCTTTTTTTCCAATTGTCATTTTACATATATATATATATATATATATATATATATATATATATATATATATATATATATATATATTAGAAAAACTGTCCACGTATATTTCATATAATTGAGTAGATAAGTTGCTCAATAATACAAAGTCAATCGAAAGGGTACCGATGAAATCAGAACGAAAATATATATATATATATATATATATATATATGATAATGTACCCGTGCTGTCAAAATTGACGGCAGGTAGAAATGTATCATATGTAATATGTATTATATTGTAGGTAATTTTCGTTTAATCCAAATCCAATATTTTTCTGTGTAACAGTTGAGGGGAAGTATGCAAAATAAAGATGACCCACTCGCACAAATTTCAAGTTATATTTGTTGCTGAAAAGAATAGAAGAACTTTAGCTAAATAAAACAATAGACAAGACAAGACAGACAAGAGTTACGGCAACATTAATCCTATTAAATATTAATTTTACGAATTTAACTTGGATTTTCTTTTCTTTTTAGTGCCAATTAGGAATAAATAAATAAATATAATTTATGTATGTTTGTGAAAATATTATATGTTTCTTTTTTTTTTTTTCGAAAACAATTATAACATGAATTTGGCCGTGAGGGTCATCGTTTTTGTGAAAGAATCAGTACATGTGTGCGTGCTTCATAGCTGTAACGGGAAATTTAGTTCTTACTGTGAACTTTGTCGCCGCTGTTTGAGGCAGTCTCTTAGTAGTTTGCAGCATGGTGGCTTTTTTTGCTTTTTGTGTGTTGACGTAAATGGGGGTCTTGGACTCTGTGCTTCTCATGACAACATTTTGCACACTGCCCCTCAATTATTACACACCAAAAAAAAAACTCTCTCTCTCTCTCTCTCTATATATATATATATATATATATATATTTGTGTATGCGTATGTGTGTGTCGTATTATATTTAAGGGTAAATATATATTACTTTCATCGCAAAACAAGGCGATCGATAATGCCATTAAGACACGGGGGTGGAAGTAAAAGAGAATGAGAAGACTTTATTGAGAAAGAACAATAAAAGAACGGGTTTCAGGAAGACAGAAGATGGCGATTGATGTCACATTTAAATATTTGAAGATTTTGGTGTTCAGTGGCAAAAATTAAACTGGAACTGAGTGTCACAGGTGGGAAATGTGAGAAAACAATCTATTAGAAGAAATATTTACAGTTAGAATAGAATTTATTTTAGGCCTTTCTTTGGATTTTGTCGTGAACCTCGAGATGCACAGCAAGTGCACCAGACCAGATATACCATCGATGGGCGAAGTGTAGATTTAGGCATGTGTAAGATGGATTCTATCGAGAAAGATTGTCTAACACGACACAGTGAACCCACTTTTCTAGCAACAAAACTAGCAATATACTCACTCTACTTCATGTTAGTAGAAAACGTTACACCAAGAAGGCGCAACGAATTTAATTCCTGGAGGTTAGAATCAGCCATACTGATAGAAGGAAATTTGTTGTCAATGATGATTCAAATACAGCAGTTTTATTTTGGAGGCGTGAAATTTACAAGCCCTCTCTTGCCGCAGTTGAACAACTGACTAGCGCTAATTTTCGCGAGCAGCTGCCAGTCCTATTTTTTCGATCCTGTCTTGCAATTAAGACAGAAGTAAATAGTCGAAAGGTCCTTGATGAAGATGAGAAACAATGTATATTCTGCTGATAGAGCATTGGATTACCCTCCATTACTGCGAAATCATCTAGAAGTGTGTCTGTTTAACATCATTACACGAAGGTAAAGAATGATTGGATTAAGTCAAATATATGACCAAAGGCAACATAGACATTGAGATTGTGAAAAAGGACAGCATGCCAAACTCTGATAAATGCCTTCGACTGGTCTAAAGCCATAGCCCCGAGCCTCTCCGTTCTTATCTAAAGCCTGTTAGATAAATTCAGTTAGATCCGTTAACGGATGGGCGGTTGACTTAGATCAACGAATGGCATATTGATTATCTGAAAGAAGACCGTTTGAAGTGAGATGTTGAACTAATTCGGGGTAGATTAGAGTTTCTAGTATTTTGCCATAAAAGAGTTAAAGAACTAATGAGTCAATAATTTCAGTGATCAGTGGGTTCATCAGGATCAAGGATTTCCAACAAGCTAGAAAGCAAGGAGCATCAAGGAATTTGTTGTAGAGTTTAGAGAAAACAGGAACCAGATCGCGAGCAAATTTCATTTGGACTATTCCAGGGATACCATAAAGTCCGCAAGCCTTGTAGGAGATGATAGCAGAAAACATGGATGATAGATTTGGTTTTGGTGAGTATCCCGTCTCGAAACTATTGATTTGGTTAACTAGATAATTCATTCGAACTTTTCTTAATTTATTGAATTTTTGTAGGTCCATTTATCCTTTTGAGCACTTTTTAGTCGAAGTTCTCCAAACCGGATAAGCATGTAACATTCTTGTAATGTTTACATGTTTTCTCAGTTCTATTATTATATATAACTTATATACACGAATTATACGTGATAATAACCTTGGGAAAGGAATGAATCCATCTCTTCGTCCTTCCAGCTATGGGTAAATAGCAGGACATACTGCTTCGTTATTGCCTTGGGTGGCAAACGTTCTAAGAGAAGGAAAACCCTGAATACACCACTTCTATTGCGGTAGCAATACGTCTAGTTCCCCTACAACTCGAAAGAGTTTCGAGATTCGTAACCAGGAGTGATATGGTATTATCTAGGAAGATCGTGGTGTCTTGAAACGGTTTTATCAGAAAGCATGCTAAGGCAAGAATTTTTACAATTCCAACGATCGATTTTAAGTGCCATTTTAAATATGACTCTGTAATGACCTTATATCAGATATCTGTCACTAAAAACAACATAAGTTCTTATTAATTTAAATTTTCCTTTTCATCCTCTGCGAAAGTTTTCGTTTCCTTTATATCAGGAGGGAGATTATTATTTAATTATTTTTCGGAAACCACTCGGCAACATTTTTACTTTTCGAATCTGAATAGTGTTTATTTTATTTTATCTTTCTTTGTTATTAAATTTCTTTCTTAATTTTTTTTTACTGTGCCGTGTCTCTTCCGATCATTGCTGATCATGACTCTCCACAATTTCCTCTCCTTTGTATCTCTTAATAAATCTTGTCTTTTTATTATCTCTCTTAAACTTTATTCCACCATTCATTTACTCAAACTAATTTTTCTTCTGTTATGGGCTGTGTCTCTTCCGATCATTGCTGATCATGACTCTCCACAATTTCCTCTCCTTTGTAGCTCTTAATAAATGTTGTCTTTTTATTATCTCTCTTAAACTTTATTCCACCATTCATTTACTCAAACTAATTTTTCTTCTGTTATGGGCTGTGTCTCTTCAGAAGTTGGCGATCATGGCTCTCCACAATTTCCTGTCCTTTGTAGCTCTAAATATTTTTTTTTATTATCTCTGTTAAACCTTATTCCACCATTCATTTACTTAAACTAACTTTCTTGTTGTGCGTCGTGTCTCTTCAGAACGTTGGCGATCATGGCTCTCCACAATTTCCTGTCCGTTTTAGCTGTCAATAAATTTTGTCTTTTTGTTATCTCTCCTAAACCTTTTCCCGATATCCATTTACTCAATCTCGCTAAGCAGATTACGTTTTCTTTACCTCATTTTCTTCTACGTACCGTGTCCCATTGGAATTTTAATGATCATAGCTCTCCACAGTTTCCTGTTCTTTGTAGCTCTCCCTAAATTCGGTATTTTTGTTATACGTTGCTTTGTTTCTGCCCCTCTTCTTTCAATCTGTCTCGTGAGTATCAAATTTTCCAAGCCCGCTTTCATCGTTATGTGCGCTATAGATTTTAACTGTTTCTTTCTGATGGAGAAGACAACAGGTAACCTCTCCCCTATCAGTTCCGAAGTTCGTTCATAGCTGCTCACAATATCGATATCTCGGAAAACGGCATGTTATCAAGTCCATTAGAATGAACTCTTCTCCCTGTAAGGAAGGACATTTGAAACACATGTGACCTGACCGTCATCCAGCAACTACTAGTAAAACTAATATAAAGAATATCGGTGTTAAGGGAGCCAAAAACCTTGGAATTCAGCTCTCGTTCGGTAAGGAAAGAAATTGGTGTCGTGGGACCGTAATCCAGCGACTGTTCCCATCAACTGAAAATAATTAAGAACGTACAAAGTATTGTGGTCAGTAAGAAAAAATAAATCAGGAAAATAATTGTTCGAAATATTAGTGTTAATATTTTAGAAGTATGCAAAAGTAGGTAAGTTATTAGGTTGGTGCAAAAATAATGTCGTTTCCTCACATATGTTACTATGTGAGAAAACGACATTATTTTTGCACCAAACTAATAATACTGGAGATTTGGTCAGTAATAGAGACAGGGTGATATATGTTGTCGAAGTGAAACGTGAGAAATGAGTAGAACTAATATTAGAACAATACATGTATAAGTCTGTTCAGTACATGAATAAATCCGTACCAGCAGTTACCTGATAGAATTATTGTAGTTAAACAGAAAGGGAAGCCTTTTTTAATATACCCATTGTAGTTGTATATGAACCGACAGCACAAAGCACGGCGGAAGAAAATGAAAAGTTATGTTGCACATTGTAAAACTCAAATCCGCAAGAAATTTCAGTCATCGTGGGAACCTGAGTGCTAAATTGGAGATTGGGCGAAATGATGAAATATTTGTCAAATTCAATCTTGTAACGCATAATGAATGTGGAGATTCAGGCAGGCAGTTTTAAACCGTAAAATATTATCAAGTGACGACCGTGGGAGCGACAACGACCAGTGATATGTAATCTTAGAATAAAACAATAGAAATTAAAGTCATCTAAAGCAGCACCCAAATGAAAGAATGCAGTGAATTGTAAAGAGATGTATACAGAGTGCATTAAAAGCAAATACAATGCACTAAATGAGAAAGGAAATTCAATGTGTGACACATTAAGAAAAGGTTTAGCAGGTATCAGCAAATGAGATCATCTCAATGGAAATTAGGCAATAAAAATGAGTGATGACAGATGAAATCCTCACATGAAGAAAAGAGACAGCAAACAATGCCAAGGTATGGCACAGAATATAAAACATTACACAAAGAAATTAGAAACAAAGCAACGAAAAGTATGCAGAAATAGGAAGAATGGGCATCACAAATAAGCTCGTTCTCATTAACGGGATACAAGATTCAAAGAAAAAATCATGCAATTTTCATGTATTATCTCAGTTCAATTACACACACACACACGCACACACACACACACATATATATATATATAAATATATACACACACACACAGATATATATATATATATATATATATATATATATATATATATATATATATATATATATATACGTTTGTTGTGTGACTTAAGTTTCGTTGTTTTACCAGCTCATCAGGCACAAGATATAACTTCTAATTATAAAAATAATATACTGGGTCTCATGGAAGGAACGTAGGTATAATTATATTTATTAATTTATATTTTTGGGCTTTGTCTAGCCACATCGAGCACTGTTACGTTTACAAATTATAGTAAATTTTGTAAATATTTATTTGCTTACCTAGTTATTTGATTTACGCACCTCCCTCTCTGTCTCTCTCTCTCTCTCTCTCTCTCTCTCTCTCTCTCTCTCTCTCTCTCTCTCTATATATATATATATATATATATATATATATATATATATATATATATATATATATATATATATATATATATATATATATATATATATATATATATATATATATATATATATATAGATAGAATAGTGGATAGCGGCTCGGACAGAGAAATCGGAGAGCCGAGTTCGAATTCCAGTCGAATCCATCACATTCACTTACGTGCTAATACACTTGGGAAAGGTATGAATCTTCTCCGTTCACTTATGGGTAAATAGAAGGACAGACTGGGTTCTATAGCGTTGGATGGCTACTGGTCTAGGAGAAGGAAAACTCTGAATTCAAAAACATCCCGAGGGTCGTTTGGTTCTGCACAAAACCTTCAGAATTATAATCAAATAATATGTGCTGGTGTCTGGCTGTCGGTTCCAAGGAACTGAGTTACTTGAACCTCATATATCGAATGCAAAAAGAGAGTTCACTATATGTGTGTGTATTTGAGTTTGCGTGTGTTAAAACTATAACTAAAATAGATAAATTAATAACATCATTTACACACTTTCGTTCATTAGACAAGAGTTACGTCCCTTAGCATTATCCATAAGTCACCTAGACATTGCAATTAACCTGATGATTATTTATAAGCGTCTCTTACATTTATTTAAAAAAAATAAAAAATAATAACATTTTTACTTTTGTTTATAAATACTTATTTCAAAACACAATCTTCACATTTGCCTTGATATAGTCCGTCAGAGGATGAAATGCGTCGGCTAAAATAAGTTTTCCTTTTGTTTTTATTCATATATATATATATATATATATATATATATATATATATATATATATATATATATATATATATGTATGTATGTATGTATATATGTATATATGTATGTAATATCGTTATATTTTATTACTTAGGAAAAGCTGCAAAACTCGTGCTTATAAATATCTCTGCTGTCCAAAGAAGGCGCCATTCTCATGTTAGATTAAAGTCTCTTTGACTTTTTCGTCGTGTACACTCAGGCGTATGCGTCACTGATAGTCTAACCGCCTAGAAAATATCGACCAGAACCTGGCCTTTAGCGATATAGCATCTGAGTGGATAATAAAAACCCATACTTTATGGACATATATGGATGTGCATCCATATATGTCAGGCAAGTATGACGAGACAGAATATACATGGCCGGCTCGAACATTTGGATTAAACATCGGTAGATAATCCGTTTTCATTGTATTATGATAATCCGTTTTCATTGCATTATGGATTCTATATATTTCCTGATAGATCATCTTTAATTTTAATTGCGTCCATGTCGATTTTCTGTGAATATTCTCTTGTTAGAGATGCTACAGCTAGAAAAAAAAAAGAGACCTTCAACATTAAAGATGCCAACTTGATCATAAATAGCCTGTCTATTACGTCATAATATCAAAAGTTAATATAAGTGAATCATTATGACCTTTAGTATCTTTGGTTTCTCATAAGACAATGAAGTAAGCACTAGGTGTTGGTCTATTACGGGGGCAGCCCAAACTGCTGTTCACTTACCACACGCCGTTCTTTGATCTTTAATATGCGACACGTGGAAATCTTTTGGTTAAGCTCCTTTTTCCATCACAGTTTATATAAAAAGTAAAACAAGAAAAATTTCAAAGTTTATAATTATTTATAGGATATGAATTGAGATCTCATTGGATTAAAACGTAAGTGTAATGTTAATGTGTATGTAATAAAAACGTATATGCAAATTTTGCTCATGACTTGCGGCTCTGAACTTCATCGTATGTGGCTCTCACATTAAGCAAGTTTATCTACCCCTGATCAAGTACATGGTTGAATAGGTGAATATAAAGAAAGCGACTGGATTGCGAAATCGGCTGAGATATCATTCCGATCCGTTATATATTACCATACCACATGTTCCTTCTACAATAAAATGTAAGGAGGCTAGACACAAAATAAGTATGATAGCACTGAGTGAATTGACCCAGAGAATTATGATAAGAATCCAAACGGTTAGATTGAATAAAAACTTATAATCAACTAATAGTAATTATGAAGTCTGTTATTGAACAGCAAAGAGTATATAAGAGTGATGTTGAAAATTTCCCGCACAGACCAAGAATAACATTAAAAGATAAGCGGTTTTTATCATACAGTTAGATTTCTGATAGTTTAGCTGAGAAATTATGTAGCGTACCTCAGGGCGATAATGGACATGTCCCCAGTCATATAAATATAGTAAATACTGTATGTTGGTCTGCAGTTGGAGTCTCCATCTGTCCTGGTCAAACTCTCTGCCTCCGGGCAGAGAGGATCTCCAAACGAAGCTATATCGAAGTGAAGAGTTACGTGTTGGGAAACAGCTACCCAACCCCGTTTTATACGGGGTCTACGGTGAAATTTCGGCTGAGACTACGGGCTCGGATACCCCACATTAAATTCGGCCTTGTGCCACATCTGATCGTGTGGGAAGGTTGGCAAATATCCTGCAGTTGGAGATTCGTCTCCAGCTGTGCTGATCAAACTCTCTGCTTCCGGGAAGAGAGGATCCCCAAAAGGGGATATGTCGAAAGGCAGAATGTCGTGTCGTGAAACAGATACACGACACCGTTCTATACGGGGTCTACGGTGCATTTTTGGACGAGACTACGGGCCGGATACCCAACATTAAATTCGGCTTTGTAACACGTCTGACCGCGTGGGGCGGTTGATAGATATCCTGCAGTTGGAGATTCACTTGACTCATTTCAAGCAGTTGACTACATCTTCAACGAGCCGATAGCGAATCTTATATGTGTTGTTCTTGTCCTAAGTATTATCGTTCATTACCAACCATCGTTTGATTATTCTGTCCAACCTTCCCTAGGTTTGAACAGAAATTTTCATCACCACCCGAAGAGCCTAAATCCAATTCCCTTTATATCCCCTTGGGAAACGTTTGGATCTACCTCTTCTTCCTCCAGATATGGGTTAATTAGTAAGCCTTGTATTATTATCTCGTATCTTGTATTATAGGATGCGAATTTGATTCTAAATAGCTTTTACAACCAATTATAGCGACTAAAGTTAACCTAAGTGCACCATTATCAGCTTTGATTTGTTTGGTGTCTCAAATGAAAGTGAAGCTTGCGCCAGGTTTTAGTGTAGTAAGTAGTTGACTTCCGGCCACATGATGTTGAAGCATCGGTTCCCAGACGATCACCGAATTGTAAGCAACGTCGAGCCTTCACAATATCTAGATGTGTGACCGCTTAAGAATATCAGGTGCCGTGTGGATGATGTAATGGACAATGTCTGCGAATTGTAAATCCGGGAACCGAGTTTCAATTCGAGTTGGGTTTTTATATTCAGTTACGCGCAATTAGCCTTGGGAAAGGAAAGAATCCACCTTTACACCACAACGCTGTGAATTAATTAATATGACTTGTATATCTACACCATTATTATCTTCCCCCTCCCAAAAAGGCCATATCGGCTGGGGCTTTAGATTATCCCCCAATGAGGCGTCCTGGGTATGACGATAAACTACATCCGGCAGCAAGGCCTCTTATCAGGAGGTTTTGAGGAACATGGAGCCACTTCTTAAGTTTTGGTATTCCCAGGAGTGGTAGCACCTGTTAGAGTCCCAGCTATGGGCAAATAGTTAACATCCAAAACTGAGGTTAAAACACTTCTCCCCACCACCAGTTATGGGTAAATAGCAGGACATATCGTATTCTATAGCCTTGGATAGTAACTGTTCCACCGTAGAAAGAAAGTAAACCTACCGTGGAAAAAAATATGCCTCGTCAGTCATGTATGGAAAGATACATGATCGTCTAAGCGTGTATCACGCATAGCACATAACTGTCTAAGCGTGTATCACGCATAGCACATAACTATATATATATATATATATATATACATATATATATATATATATATGTGTGTGTGTGTGTGTATACATATATATATATATATATATATATATATATATATATATATATATATATATATAGTACAATTTACCAATAAAATATATTTACACAAACTGGACACGCATGTCTTAATTAGTTCATTTTATTATTATTATTTTTTTACGAATTGGTCAAAACCAAACTGAAACAAAAACATTGTTTTCAATCGTTGAAACCGATTGAATAGAATTTTATTATAAACAATTGTCTTGTAAATGGAATTTTTAAAGCATTCTGAATGTAAATATAAAGAAAAAAGTGTGCAAGACAATAAGAAACACTACCTGCCAAAAAAGTGAAGTTTTATTGTAATTGGTTGACAAATGTAGGAAATCCGATCCCATATATAAACGAACACACACACACACAAACAACCTGGGTTTTATAATAAGTATAACTCGATATGAGTTGTCCCCCTTTCATTCTGACGTCTCGATGACTCTTATCGTGTTTTCAAATTGATTTCGTGCAAAAACAATTGTGTTTTTCCAATTTTGGGCGCTGTCAGAACCACCGCAATGTAATTTTACTTAGTCCTGTGAAGTTTTGTTGAAATCGGTGGAAAAATGTAGGAAATCCGATCCAATATATAAACGTACAGACACACATACACAACCTACGTTTTATAATAAGTATGATATATATATATATATATATATATATATATATATATATATATATATATGAACAAAATAAACAAACGGAAAATAGTACTTAGTCCTTGCCAACGCTTTTCGTCATTCGAATTTTTCAAGGCAAGTTAGATAAATCAAAGCGAAATAATGTGTAGTTAAATGAAGTTCAAAAAATTTAAACGACGCTCCTGTGTCAGCCTCTTTTTGGATATTAATCATATTTTTATTTTTTTTTTTATTTTTTTTTTTTTTACAAAGAGTGCGTTTTTGTTTTCCACGCAGACAATTATACAAAAGATTAGAAGTATTGGGATGGATATCAGGAGGTTGGAAAGGAAGAAGGAGAAAGAATAGAAAAGAAAGAAAGTGAATATATATCACGATCAAGAGACAGAAAAAAAGAAAAGAAAGGGAAAAAAAATAGAGTAGATATTACAATATAGAAAAAGATATTAGGAGTCTGGAAAGGAAGAGACAGAAAGAAAAGAATAGAAAAGAACGAAAGAGAAGAAATTAGAAATATAGGAAAGGGTACCAGAATGTGAGAAAGAAAGCGGCAGAGAGAAAAGAAAAGAAAGAGAAGTGATGTAAAATATAGGAAGACATATGAGGAAGTTGGAAAGGAAGAGGAAGACAGAAAAGAAAAGAACAAAGGAAAAGAGATTAGAAATAGAAGAAGAAATACCAGATTTGAAAGGAAGAGAGGGAAAGTAAGTTTAAAAAAGAAAGAAAGAGAAGTGATTAGAAATATAGAAAGAGAAGTGATTAGAAATATAGAAAGAGAGACCAATAAGTTGCAAAGAAAGAGGCAGAAATAAGTTAATAAAAAAGAAAAGAAAGAGATTTGAAATATAGAAAGATATACCATAAGGTTGGAAAGGTAGAGAGAGAAGGGAAAGAAGAAAAGGGAAAGAGAAGTAATTAGAAATATCGGAAGAGATACCTGGAGTTTGGAATAGAAGAGCCAGAAAGAAAAGAGAAGAAAAAATTGAAAGATAAGATATTATGAATATAGGAAAGGATAGCTGGAAGTTGGAAAGAAAGAGAAAGAAAGAAAATGAACGAAGTGAAAGAGAAGGGATTAGATATATAGGAAGAGATACCGGGATGTTGGAAAGAGAAATAGAGAAAGAAAAGAAGTGAAGAGAAAAAGAAGAGATTAGAAACATAAGAAGAGACATCTGTAGTGTAGAAAAGAAGAGGCAGAAAGAAAAGAAAAAAAAAACAGAAGGAGAATATATTAGAATTACAGGAAAAGATAACAGGCGGATGCAAAGAAAAAGAGGGGAAAAAGAAAAGAAAAGAAAGTAGAAATATTGGAAATACAAGGATGTTTGAAAGGTAGAGAGGGAAAAAGAAATGAAAAGGATGAAAGAGAACAGATTAGAAATATAGGAAGAGATATTAGGAGATTGGAAAGGTAGAGAGAGAAAGAGAGAGAGAGAAAGAGAGAGAGAGAGAAAAGCAAAGAAAAGAAAAAAAAGAGAAAAAATTAGAAATATAGAAAGAGATACGAATACTTTGGAAAAGAAGAGGCAGAAAGAAAAGAAGCGAAAAGAAAGAAAGAGAAGAGATTAGAATTAGTGGAAGATCTACAAATCAACAATTCGCCCTTGCATGGAGTATTGCTGCCATATATGGTCTGGTGCCCCTTCTGTTTGCCTCGGGGTTCTTGATAGGCTCCAGAAGCGGATATGCAATGTAGTTGGCTCTGCCCTGACGTCTCGTCTACAGTCACTTTCTCACAGACGCGCCGTCGCCTCCCTCTGTCTGTTCTACAAATACTTCCATGGAAATTGCTCCGTGGAGCTGTATTCGCTGGTTCCCAGACGTCATGAATTCAAGCGCCATACGAGGCTGGCATCGCGCACTCACCCCTTCACTGTCGAAACTCCTAAATGTAGCCGTCTCTTCTACTCTAATAGCCTCATGTCTCGCACCTCTCGCCTGTGGAACTCCCTTCCCTATTCCTGTTTCCCTGTGTTTCCAGCTATTCAAGTGTAATGTCAATCGACATCTCCAGTTGCCTTGATCTATCCACTACCCTCAACCTTTCTTCTATCACTCCTATCTGATCTTGCTCTAAATTTTCTGTAACCTCTTGCGTCCTAGTGGCTTCCCCCCTTGCTTGAGGTGCAATGCTTAAAAAAAAAAAATAGTGGGTGGTTAAAAAGGAAGAGGGAGAAAGAAAGGAAAAGACAAGAAAGAGAAGAGATTAGAAAGATAGAAAGATATAAGAATAATTTGGAAAGGAAGAGGCAGTAAGAAAAGAAATGAAAAGAAAGAAAGAGAAGAGATTAGAATTAGTGGAAGATATACAGGGTGGTTAGAAAGGAAGGGGGGGGAAAGAAAGGAAAAGACAATAAAGAGAAGAGATTAGAAATATAGAAAGAGATAAGAATAATTTGGAAAGGAAGAGACAGTAAGAAAAGAAATGAAAAGAAAGAAAGAAAGAAAGAAAGAAAGAAAGAGAAGAGATTAGAATTAGTGGAATATATACTGGGTGGTTAGAAAGGAAGAGGGAGAAAGAAAGGAAAAGACAAGAAAGAGAAGAGATTAGAAATATAAGAATTGACGCCAGGTGTAAGGAAAGCAAGTGGCAAAAAGAAAAGAAAATAAAAGAAAGAGAAGAGATTAGAAGTAGAGGAAGATATACTAGGAGGTTTCAAAGGAAGATATAGAAAGAAAGGAAAAGACAAGAGAGAGAAGAGATTAGAAATATAAGGATTGACGTCAGGTGTAAGGAAAGAAAGTGGCAAAAAGAAAATAAAATAAAAGAAAGTGAAGATATTAGAAGTAGAGGAAGATATACTAGGAGGTTTCAAAGGAAGATATAGAAAGAAAGGAAAAGACAAGAGAGAGAAGAGATTAGAAGTAGAGGAAGATATACTAGGAGGTTTCAAAGGAAGATATAGAAAGAAAGGAAAAGACAAGAGAGAGAAGAGATTAGAAGTAGAGGAAGATATACTAGGAGGTTTCAAAGGAAGATATAGAAAGAAAGGAAAAGACAAGAGAGAGAAGAGATTAGAAGTAGAGGAAGATATACTAGGAGGTTTCAAAGGAAGATATAGAAAGAAAGGAAAAGACAAGAGAGAGAAGAGATTAGAAGTAGAGGAAGATATACTAGGAGGTTTCAAAGGAAGATATAGAAAGAAAGGAAAAGACAAGAGAGAGAAGAGATTAGAAGTAGAGGAAGATATACTAGGAGGTTTCAAAGGAAGATATAGAAAGAAAGGAAAAGACAAGAGAGAGAAGAGATTACAAATATAGAAAAAGATATGAAGAAAAATATATGGAAAAACAAAAATCCGAAAAAGTCTGGTAGACCTTCTTCAGGACATCGTAATTAAAACAGAATTAGCATTAGACGATATTCAAATCAACATGAAAAGACGATAGACATGAGAGTAAGACTAATCAAAACAGAATAACTGAAATTTTTAACTATGTCCTGAAGATGGTATATAAGACCGAAACGTCTGACGTCGACATTGAAATAACATTAAAACAGGATATTTGCATATTCGGATTTTTGTTTTTCCATGTATTTTTCTTCATACTGTCGGATCTATATCCATATATTTGCTTTCAGAATGACATGTCTAGAATTTGGAAAGGAAGTGGCAGAAAGAAAAGGAAAGAAAAGAAAGAGAAGATAGAAAAAATTGAAGTGTTATCAGGAAGTTGGAAGGGAAGAGGCGGAAGGAAATGATCGGTAAAGAATGAGAAGAGATTAGAAATATAGAAAGAGATACCATAAGGTTGGAAAGGAAGAGAAAGAAAAGAAAAGAAGAGAAGAGAAAAGAAATTAGAAATATAGGTTGAGATACTAAGAGTTTGGAAAGGAAGAAATGTAAAGAAAAGAAAAGAAAAAAGAAAAGAAGGAAATTAAAAATATAGGAAGTGGTGTGGTTGGAACGGTGGGTGTAGGACGAAAAGAAATGAAAAGAAACGAAAGATATTAGAAATGTACGGAGTGACACCAGAAGGTTGGAAGAGATGTCAGGAGGTTCGAAAAAAGGAGAGGGAAAGAAAAGAAAAGAAAAAGTGAAGAGATTAGAAATATTAAAAAATCTAATCTCTTCACTTTTTCTTTTCTGACTGACACGAATGTTAACTATCATGCTAGCATGCAAAAAGAAAATCGATAGCTGCATTCGTCACAAGTGGGAAAATTTAAATCTGTATGGCACTTTACTCCACTTGGCTCATTCGCTTGCATAAACTCAACGTTGATTCTGATTCTGCAGAACTGGGTTCGGTGTGAAAAAGTATTCGTTGTTAACATTCTTTTTTCATTCGGTTTTTCCAGTTACGAGTCCTGTTTTAAAGCTGATCGTTTTGTGTTCATTTTGTTTAGTTCTTTTTTCGTAACAGATTTAATGTTTAGTCTAGAGCTTAGAAAAAATTCGCAGTGTGAGATAGGCAAGAAGTAAGGCATGTAGCAACATCAGTACGGTAAAGGGCACTTCTTTAAAGGCAAGGAAGGGCGAAAATATTTTAAGTCAAGTGATAACGATTGCTGTATGAGTCGTACGATTTTTGAATCAAGCACGGGCAACGCCAGGCCATGCTGCTAGTTAGAAATATATGAAAAATATACCATGAATTTAAAAAGAAAACAAAAGACGTAAAAGTGACAATAGGAAATATACAGTTTTCGTGAGAAAAAAAAAAAAAAAAGAAAAGAAAAGAAAAGAAAGAAAGCAGGAAAAAAAAGAAATAATATAATATTAGGTTGGTGCAAAAATAATGTCGTTTTCTCACATATGTTACTATGTGAGAAAACGACATTATTTTTGCACCAACCTAATATAATGAGTTTATGTGAAATGACGACGGAAAAGAAAAGAACGGAAAAGAAAAGAAGGAAGAAAAACACGAGATTTAAATGTAAACGAGATTGTTGTTAAGAAGTAAAGAAAGAAAGAAAGAAAGAAAGAAAGAAAGAAAAATAGGCTATACATGTAGACAGGGATACAATGACGTTGGAAATTGTCGAAGCAAAGAAATAAGGAGAAATATCTGATGAGACACCCTAAAGAAGGAGACGAAGAGGCAGTAGTAAACGAAAGAGATTATAAATGTAAAATAGAACCCTTAAGAAATAAACATAAAGAAAGGAAACAAAGAATGTCTTCTCATGTCTCCTCAGGTTTCCATTTGCGATTTTTCTTCTGGAAGGTGTTTGCCTTGTCTAAAATGTTTAGTCTCATTTATTATTTCTGAAACTTTTGCCCGTTATTCTCAGACTGGAAAGACATTAGATCCTTAAATTCTTACGCAAATCTCTGTCCATTAAAATCAATAAAAGGAGAAAAAAAACAATAAACTTCTCTAAAAGCCATTCTGCTATTTTAATCCTAAGATTTTCTACGGCATTGTTTAGGAATTTTTCTTTACTGGGTCAGAAATCCTAGGAACGTTCAGTATCTGTTAAAAAGCATACAGTTTACAGAGAAAGTTTAAAAAATTAATCAATTTCTTATACAACATTTTGTAAACTTAATACCTATATATAAATATGTGTGTGTGACGTCATTTGTTTACATTTAATACGCCATGTGCAGATATGAATGTACGTGAGAGATTCATGGAAGATTAAAGTTAAAAGACAGTAAAATCAACCTTGCTAAACGATCGCTCCTCTGTGGCCGAAACGGTTACAGGTACGCCAGGCTAAATGACGGTTCCGTATAAAATACAGGTTCGATTCCTGTTAGAGGACGAGAATTTTCAATTAAGATTTCTCGGACATTCACGTTGATAAATGCTGTTTAATATTGCTTATTATAAAACAGAGCATTTGTATCTATAATAATAAAAATGTCTTAAAATAATTGCCGGACTTTGTCCATTTCATAATATATTTATTAAAGACATTTTTTATGTTTAACGTTCTTTTTGTAGATACAAGTATTTAAGTAAATGCTCTGTTTATAATAAACAGTATTAAATAACATTTACCGGACGAATATTCTCTATGAAAATTTCTCGGACATTCAGGCCGGTAAATGTTATTTAATACTGTTTATTATAAACATCATCTACATACAAAAAAAACTATAAATAATGGAAGTCTTATTAATAAAAACTAAAAAAAAAACAGTACTTACTAATATTAACTATGAATATTTATCCAATATCTGACCGAGTTTTGAAAAATGAAAACATTTTATAAAACAAACTATTTTTTATTTAACAGTTAATATATTTAATCCTTGAAAGCGCTCGGATAAAAAGAATATTCGAACAGTTTTTTTATATAATTTATGATCTGAAAGAAAAGAAAAATATTAGATCGCATGAGAAATTGTATAAAAAACTAAATAAAAGCACCTTTTGTGTCGTATTCTATTAAATGTGCGCGCACACACACACACACACACACGCACGTATATATATATATATATATATATATATATATATATATATATATATATATATATAGTTTATGAAAAACTAGGTAATCCGTATGGATAAACCTAATGAGGCTAAAATCCTGAGAGCTCAATGTAAATCCAGAGGAAATAATTTAAATAAAAACAGACCACTTTAAGGTTCCATGTAATAAATTATTTCACCACAGCCCTTTTAAAAGGACTGCGGATCATCAGACTTTACTTCCAAACAAAAAATGAAAAGAAAATTTATACATTTTTTGACGGGCCGGAATGTGTGTATATGTGATATTTGCATGGGTGTGTATACAGTATATGACAGAGCAAAATCTTTAATATTACCTTCAAATATTACCCCATACTAACTTAACTAAAATTTAAGTACAAGAGATTACCTATCTAGAAACAGTCAAGAGTTAAATTCATGAACAAAATTCAAACGGATAGAGATGTCAACTTAATAATCAATAAAAAACATTTTTTATAAGTTTTTAAAAAAAGATTAGAAGTAAACTTATATTTTAAAATAAAATTTTGTACTTTCGATGAATATTTTTCTAATCGACTATTTCATAGAAAATCCCCAAAATTTTAAAGAAAATTTAAATCGCTAACAAATTAAATTATTTGTAGACAGTCTAGAGACATTCAAATTTATCTCAAACATTATAATCTTTATGAACCCCCAAAATAACACACTCAAAGTAAAGCAAAATAACAGCGTCTGTTTCTAGCTTTTTATACAAAGAAAATTAGTGACATCTTCTCTTCTCTTTTAACTTCCTTCTCTCTTTTTCTCTCTATGAGTTTTTTCTTCTCTACCCCTTCGTTTCAATATAACTTCCGTTAAGTTAACCGTTTAAATGTGTCAATATCTGCTAACTCACTCATGTCTTCTCTCTCTCCCCCCTCTCTTCCTCAGTTCGTTAATTTACATATGTTTAATACGGCCCGTCATAAATGTGTAAATTTTCTTTTCATTTTTTGTTTGGAAGTAAAGTCTGATGATCCGCAGTCCTTTTAAAAGGGCTGTGGTGAAATAATTCATTACATGGAACCTTAAAGTGGGCTGTTTTTATTTGATATATATATATATATATATATATATAAAACCATTTATTTTACATTCAACGTCATCACTTGATAAGACACCGAGGGTGTTGAAACAAAATGGCTATTTTTGTAGTGATTTTATAACATATTTATGTTATAAATGTTTTTTTTAAATAAATAATTATATATATATATATATATATATATATATATATATATATATATATATATATATATATATATATATACGCTGGTCTAAATCTTAAGACCAGATACAAAAGGGTTAAGAAAAAATATAAAATCCTGTTACTGTAATCAAAATATATTTGCAAAAACTTTACATTTAATTAGAAAATGTAGTTTATCAACAAAAAGTTAACATTTTATGCTTTTAATTGATTAATTTAAACAAACATTGAAAAACGGATTGTTTTGCTTGGTCATAAAGATAAGACCATGGAAATAATATATGAAATACAGAACAAATAAGTCACAAGGACAATTTGATTCTCAGTATATTTTGCCTGTATTTTTTTCGCACATTGGTATTATAAATATATATATATATATATATATATATATATATATATATGTGTGTGTGTGTGTGTGTGTGTGTGTGTATGTATATTAAGTATTTCACCCTAGGTGAAGCGTGAGTGCCACTAGCACTCCGGGGGTTACAGATACAGAGAGTGAAAGTGAGAGAAAAGACTGGACATAAGAGGAATTGAGGAAAGGATAAAATATGAACACGATTCTATTTAACAGAAGATAGCGGTTGACATTGCATTTCAATATCTGAATGTTGCAGTTACCAGGAAACAAGTAAAAAGAAATTAGTTTCACTTTCGGGAAGTGCGAGGAAATAAACTGTTGGATTAGTAACGACGGTTACATTTAAATATTTCAAAATAAAACAGTGCGTCTTAAATTCATGTGTTCGGAGCACCAAGGGAAATATTTGAAGGAAAGACAGCGGAAAACCACACCAAGTCTGTGAGAAAATGACTGAAGTCGAGATGCCAGGTCATGATCAATTACATTGCAGATCCTTCTTTGGATTTTGTCAAAAACCTCAAGATGAACAGCCGGGCACCAGACCAGATGTTGCAACAGTATTTAATGATAGATTTGTAGAACTGTAAGATGGATTCTGACAAGACAAAACTTCTAGCATGACACTGAGAACTAACTTTCCTTGCAGTAGATTCAGCTATTGATTCAATTTAGTTGTTTCACCTCAAGTCAGTAGAAAACGTGAGGCCAAGAAGGCACAGCGAGACGCTCTTCCGGAGTCGAGCATCAACCATGCTGATGGTGGGCAGGGAAGTTTCTTTGTGGTAATTAAATGAGAGCAGTACACCATGGATTTATCCTTGTGCCTACTTTGTTTTTCATCTTCATCAAGAACCATCCCGACGTGATCAGTTCCCAACTACTTATGCTGTCAACATAATTACTTAATCCTGTCTTAATAAGGATTTCGATAGATCTGACAAAGTAAAACTGGCAGATGCTCTCGAAAGTGACCTCCAATCTGTTGTTAACTGGGGCAAGAAATGGCTTGTAAATTTGAACGTTTGCCTAAACATTATCATGCAGAGACATTTACACACTCATGACTGATGCTAACTTCCAGGATAGTAACTCATTGCGTCTTCTTGGTCTCACCTTTTCTACTGTCATGGAGTAGATTGATCATATTGAATCATTTGCTAGGGTCTGCTTCTAAGAACATTTATAAATCTATCATTCGGTCATCCATTGGATATTGCTGCCAGGTACTCCGTCTATATACCTTGAGAATATCGACAAAATCCAAATAATGGTCTGCAATCTTATCGATCCTGACCTGGCATCTCGACTTCAGTCATTTCCCACTTTTAATGACGTGGCTTCCCTCTGTCTTTTTCTGTATTTTCATGGTGGTTTTTTTTTCTGACGAGCTCTCTTCCTTGGTACCTCGACCGAGTGAATTTAAGCGTGCTACTTGATTGGCCAACCAGGTTTCATTATTTTTATGTTTTTATAGTGAGATGTAACCGTAAGTGCGCCAGAAATCGTTGTCCAAGCGGCACTACCAATGAATGAACATTTCTCTCGGTTCAACCTAGATATGTGAAGGGATGACCACGTACTCATTTGTACAGAGACTGTACGAGCACGGCTTGGTCATGATCACTTCTCCCTTGCCATTGACTTCAGTCTAAGAAATACTTCACCCAGCGATGCCGTGGTGTCATCATCTCGCTGCGTGTACCTATAGCTATGGAGCCCAGTCCACGCCATTGTAGGAAATGATCGTTGACGCCACAAGAAGGCACATGCATGCATTGACAAGTTTTTAATTTTGCTGAATGTGTATTCTCCATCTTCACCATACAATTCTCATCGGCGAGAAAGTTTAGTCGCCGACAACCGTTTATTCGACAGCTAATATTGCGTTACAGGGTACGAGGAGGTCAAGGTAACATGTTCGCCTGTGTTTGGGTTTGAATTCAGTTTTCCGTCACCTAAACAATCTGTCCTACTAAGGCTAAAAAAAAAAACATAGTTTACATTATTGTACACATGTGTTTGAATTCAGTTTTAAGTTCCCTACGCCAGGTGGCGGGACACTACAGTTAATGGACTGGAAAAATCTATTTTTCTGAAAAATGGTTTTATCATTTATAAAGATTTCATAAATTTCAATTTACGAAAGCACTAGTTTCTCTGACAGTGATCGAGGAATGTTTCCTTATAAGGAAACAGTAAATATTACCGTTAGCAACAGAGATGAGAGAAAACAGATATTATAATTTGATCCCATTCTGATGGTCAATGGGTGAAGTACAGCGGAACTTGAGTAGCACTGGTTGATCGGCCGGTGAATATCGAATGCTGCCTTATAAGGAAACGACTAATAATGCCATTAGCTTTCGAGATTAGAAGAACAGATACTACACTTTGATCTCGTCCTGCTGGTCAAGGACAGAAGAAAATCGTAAATTGTGTAGCAATGGGTACATGGTCAATTAATATCGAATTATGACTTATAAGGAGATGAGTAATATTACCATTAGCGACGTGGAGAACAGATACTATACTTTGATCCTATCACGATGGTTAGGCCGTAAAAATAAGCGTAACTCGAGTCGGAACAATGGCGATTTGTTCAATGAACTTACGGACAGTTTTGTCGTTCATTCGAACCTGAAGAAGCCCAAACCAGCAAACTTTCGGTGAAACTCGTCTTTTATCGCTTTTCAACTTTATCTCATCATCTCTACTTTTGTCTCGGATACTACCGAGTCCCCATTAATTACTAAAGTGGGGTATTCAGAAAGAATTTTATTTAATTATCATGATTCATGTATAACTTAACAATCACCGTCGATATTCAAAATGTTTGTTTGAATGTTCAACACATTGGCGTTGTAACCAAGAGGAGGCAGTAGCTTTTCGGAGAGTGTCAGGAGGATTTTCATTCCAAGCTTCAGTTAAGTTCCACTAAAATGAATCAATATCGACGATGACACGACGTCGGTGTATCAAGTATTAGGTTGGTGCAAAAATAATGTCGTTTTCTCACATAGTAACATATGTGAGAAAACGACATTATTTTTGTACCAACCTAATACATTAGGAATATACTCCATGACATTGTCCCAAAACATTCGGTTCTTCCCTTTTAGAGGGCCACTCAGATGGATCAATTAAAGCTGGTATATTTTCTCAAAGAATAAATGTGCCGTTTTTTTTTTTTTTACTTGGCATCCGATATTATACACAACCACACAAATACAAACACACACCTGTATATATGAGTTGTTCTAAAAACATTAACAAATCTATTCCAATGACGTCTTGTAGGAGGAAACGCGTCATAAGAAAAAATTTTCCACTTTGTCTTACAATTTTCCCAATGTGGGTCTTGATATATATATATATATATATATATATATAGGTAACTATACTCGTTTCGAAAAAACCTTCGAATTTTTGATTTGCCAATAATCAAATCAATCTCGAAGGAAAAAGGTTTTTAAAAAAGAAAGAGCTAGAAACATGAAAGTCTGTCGAAAATAATCGCACAGATACAGGTTTAAAGTCTAAAGAAAAAAACCCGACACGAGTAAACAACTAACAAAAGAGATCAATACAACCGTAGAGCAGGCCTAGATGATTTTGATTATCACCTATAAATATGCTGTTTCTCTTTTGCCTCTTCAGCCAGCTTTCCCTGGCGATCCGCTTAGGTGAAACCTGGGTAGGTTGTCTGGCTCACTAGGTTTATCTATCTATCTATCTATCTATCTATATATATATATATATATATATATATATAGATAGATAGATAGATAGATAGATAGATAGATAGATAGATAGATAGATAGATAATGAAGTTATTTCGTAATCCGTATGCATAATTTCAAGGAGAATGTGATCCAGAGAGCTCAATGTAAAATCAAAGCAAATATTAATTATATTAAGAAACAGGCAACATTAAGAGTTTATGGGATTATAATTTATTTCCTTGGGACCGGGATTTTGGTCCCCATTTTAATACAGAAATATTTTGTATGATAGTGGAGATGTGAAGAATTAGGATCAAAATCTTGGTCCCAAGGCAATAAATTATAATCCCATAAACTCTTAATGTTACCTGTTTCTAATATATATATATATATATATATATATATATATATATATATATATATATATATATATATATATATATATATAGGTTGGTTTGTGGCTATACGTCGGCATGTATTGAAACCTAATAGATTTTATTCATAATCAATTATTCAAGCAGTTTCCCAAATCGAAGTATTTAATTAGAAATGATACCTTTCTTTGAAATTATCTTTTTGCAACCTCTAAATGTCGGCTGCTATATTCATTTTATTGTGTCAATCAAAATTAGAGGGAGAATCCAATCTCTAAGTTTTTCCCTCTTTCCTTTAAGCGTTCCCCTTCTCTGTGATTTGAGAGATTTTGACCGAGAAAAAAAAAAAAAACGTGAATAGGTTTTAATTAACTTGTTTCATGTTTTAAAAAGGAATAGCTCTATAGCGAAAATGAAAATGAATGTTCAATTATACAACACAGAAGGAAAAGAGATAAAAAAATAGTTAAAATAGAAATAACAGTAGAAATATCGATTTGTGTATGTTTTGAAATTGCATTATTAATCGTGAAATTCTCTAAGGATATAAATTGTGAATAACGGTCACTTTAATATAGTTCCCTTATTATTATTGAAAATAAGTCACTATTTCGGTGTTGAATTGGTCTTGGAAGGGCAACCCACAAGTTGGTGTTTCGTAGGGCTATCAGACAAGGATGTGTCTCCTCACCGGACTTATTCGACCTATACAATAACGTCATTCTGAGAGAATTATAAATCCAAAGGGGTTTCGTTATTGGCGGGTTACAACTTTAACAACATATGATATTTTAAGACATTTTACCGGCCTGAATGATATGCATATGACACAATGTTGATTGCAGACGACACAGTGTTGATAGCAGACGACAGTGTTGATAGCAATCGACACATTGTTGATAGCAGACGACACAGTGTAAATAGCAGACGACACAGTGTTAATAGCAGACGACACAGTAGTGATAGCAGATACAGAATGATCAGGGTTGACTGGAAAGAAGGAGACCGGAAGATATTTTCACAGGCGGAAAGTGTGATAGAAGAAACTGTTAAGTTATATCTAGTAATTTCAACAGTACATAATGAAACGTAGCTTACAATCCAGTACTACGCTTAAATCTATAGAATCGAGGCACTAAAGAGGAAAGCAAAGCAAAAGAATTACCATGAAAGTATTTATAGAAAGAAAAAAAACAAAACAAAAAAAAAAAAAACAGTGAATCAACGTTACGGCGGTCGGAAAGTGACTGAAGTCGAGCTTAGGACCGATAACGTTGCAGATTGTTTTAATTCCCTATACAATCACGGACCATGGTTTAGCTTGATATTTGTCAAATATTTTAGCCCTCCGTTAATACTCTGTGGTACTGCCACAGCAGTAGTTCTGCTTCTTTTATCAAACATCGCATTTTTTATTATAACAAATTATACATAGGTCATTTTACTATTAAATTTTCTTATTAAATATTGTTTTGATATTTTCTGGTTTTATAAGACAAATAAAAATGAAAAAAATATGGTTTTATTTTGAAAAATCAAATTTAAAGGGCGATATAAAAAAGGGTTTTTCATTTTCATTGTATGCGGCCTACCGTAAAATCATGCTGAAGACACCAAAGTTACCGTTCGATCACCGAAGTTAAGCAACGTCAAGCACGGTCAGTATTTTGATAGTGGACCGCTTTGGAACATCAGGTACTGTAAGCAACTTCCTACAATCTAAAATATGTTTCGGCTTTAATTAACCCACAAAGGGTTGATAAGCCGTGAAAATCATCTCAGTCAATCATCGTATGTGGTGATAAGGATAAATTAACGAAGATTTAGCGATTGGAAGGTTGTTTACAGAATTAAAACCAAAAAAACTATGTTTTTGCTTATTATTGCATAATTAGAATAATTTCACCTCTGATGGTGAGAAGCTTGCGTGATCCAGTGACTCTGAGAGCGATGCCGTCGGGAGTTCTAAATTCCTGGTAGCGCCACCCTTAGCGGCAATGTCGAAAACGAGGACTAAAATTGAGAGCAACCAAAGACTCCAACGGTAGAACAAGCGGATGATTATTACAACAGATCTCAACGGTTGAACTAGCGGATGAAGCGGGCTACGCATGATGGATATGCTACAGAAGGCGCCACTCAAAATTATAAAAGTGTTTGCTGTAGTCCGTTGCAGTTTCATAACTGGAATATGCATATGTTGCGCAGAGGAAGGTCATGGAATCAAGTGTGTGGGCCACTTCCTGGCAAGTTGAAGTACACCTTTAAACAAATTCACGCCATCGGCAGTTTCTTATACACTACCTTTATTTCAGCTCCAACTAAATCTTGCAAAGCTAAGCAGTGATAGGGAATGGATGACGGGAGCTTGTTTAGGTGAAACTGCAAGCTTCTAGTCATGAAACTTCACGTTGGTAGAGAGTTTATTCATCAACGCCACCATCATAAAGGAAGCGTTCAGAAAAATCACCCCATTAGTATTATGGGATATCATTGCAACCTAAAATATAAGTATTTTCATGGTTACTGCTCTGACGAGCTACTTTTACTGGTTCCAAAACTGCATGAATTTGAGCGTGCTACTAGGTTGGCATCTCGGTCCCACCCTTTCACTGTTGAAAGGGTTAAATGAAGCCGTCTCTTTCACTCCAATATCTTCTTCTGTCGCATTTCCCGACAGTAAAATTCCATTTCTCTTACTTGCTTCCCTGATAGCTATAATCGTCAAACATTCAAATGTAATGTCAATCAACATCTTCTGATGTGTTGATCCTTATCACCGTCCTTCTCTTTATCCTGTTCGTCAAACATCCCTCTTTATTCTTACTTTCACTCTCTGTAACCCCTTGCGTGCTAGTGCCTCTCCCGCCTTGCTTGGTGTGAAATGCTTAAAAAAATAATAAAACTCGTAATATTGTTTGTTTACTGGCGTATCAGAACCTATATATGTCATTTAATTTTATATCTAAATATTTTGAACACAATCTTAAGGCTTCAACAACAGATAAATTGTAGGTAATTCTCCAATAAATAGTTAGTGTTGGTATTTATAATATAAAAATGTATTTGTCTATATTTTTAAGATGAGGTATTATATACACTATTTACATTATTTGGACTATAGTCCTAAACTTTTTCGCCATATTTATTACAATTTCATCCCGCCATCCATACAATGTAAAGAAAGGGATCGTCCGCTGCTTACAACACCGAGCAAAAGTCATGTGGCGACCCAGAGACATATGATAAAGAATTGTTCAGTATAACGTACTTACTACACTGGGTACATGGCAGCAGCCCCCAAAATACTGGGAAAGGCGGGTACAAGAGGAGGAACAGGACAACAACACTCAGAAAACAGTCTGCCTGCCTTATGTGAAGGGGCTATAAAAAAAACACAAAGTATCTGCGGTCCATATATCATCAGGAGAACCTTCAAAAGGTTGGACGACACTTCGCAGATATCTCTCCCGAGTAAGACCCCCCCATAGAGGGGAACATGAGTAAAGACTGTGTGTACGCTATTCCGTGCAGCTGCGGAAAGAAATATAAAGGGAAAACAGGTCACCACATTAAGGTAAGGCTTCAAGAGCACCAAAGAGCTGTAACCCGCGGTGAAGTGGAAAAACCAGGGGTGGCTCACCACATATGGAGAGAAAAGTGAGATCACTGCCCTCTGTGGGATCAGGTTGAAATCATAGACAAAGAAAATCATTTGAAAATTCGTAAGCTTAAGGAATCAGCATATATGCAAGGCCACAAAAATCTCCTGAGCCGACCAAGCATAGAAATAAATACAATATAGGAACCAGTAATAAGGAGTGCCAGAGAAAAGCAATAACAACGAAATTTGCAATATGAGCTCTGGTAAAAAAAACATATAATGATAACAGCAAAAATTGCAATATGAGCACTGGTAAAATGTTTGCTGAAGACATTAGGTTTATAAGTCGCAGAAATTCATACACAGATATCCTTTAGGACACATGGGACAGTGAAATAAAGGCGTTAGTTAGATCCAGTGACAGGACCCAAAGAGTGTAAGTTAAGGCAGTGGAGAACTTGGAGAGGGGAATTAACAGGAGATAACTGATAACTGACATCCATTAGGCATGGCACGTGGAACTAGAACAGTCTACGTCAGCGAACGAAATAAAGGATTCAGTTCGACATTCCAACCACCTGAAGAAGGCCGAGCGTACAACGGCCGAAACTTTGTGATAAATATTGCAACAAAGATGAGGACAATATTCCGAATAATGTAAAAATGTATTTTTTTTTTTGTGTGTGTGTGTTTTGCTTTTGTTTGGGGATTCACTATTTGCCCATAGCTGGGATCCTAACAGTTGCTACCAACCCGGATAAGTGTGGACCTGGGAAAAACAGCAATTAAAAGCTGGCCACTCGTATTCGAGGATACCAGTCTACTAGGGCGGCTAGCCAATCTTTATTGCAGACGCTTGCTCAGGCGTATTTGTGTTTATTGAACACCCACAGAGCCGACCTCTGCTTTATACTGCAACTATATTGAGCAGACATTAATTAAAGTTTCTGGGAAAGAGCGTGTTATCTAGCGTTATCAACAATTTGAACAAGGCCAGTACGTTCAAGCCCTCGGCGACTTGTGACTTCGTGCTAGCACAGCTATCGACGGTCCCCAAGTGTTCAGAATACCTGATTTCACTCACAACGCTTGGGGCAACCTGTGATATGGCACGGGTTGACCTAGTGCCGTACGCTGGGATCGACCCCCACTCCAGTCCAATAACATCAGGATGTCTCCTTCCTGACAAATCATCCATGGTGAGACTCGAACCCGGGTCTCATGGTCAGAATGCGAACGTCCTAACCACTCGGCCACGTGGAGTAATATTATGACTAAACCCTGCTGATAGTTCATTGGCAGTGGTATTTGAAAAACGAATTTAATCATGAAAATTTGAGTTGACACTTCATTAAGGAAGGTATTAAGGAAAACGTGTTTCAGGGTTTTCAAAAACCCCCACGCTTTTAAGAGAGGATGAAGATGTGAATGAAAATGTTTGCAGAATAAATTGAGCCATATCATCTTATTCACTGTGCTCACAGATTTGGGGCTTTGTTTACGGAAAATGGAATTCGTAAATCTTGAATTCTGTTGTTAAAAGTAGCGTTGTTAATTTTTGTTAATAAAAATTTCTATGTATAAAAGGCAGGATGTGTGTGTGTGTCCGTGTGTAACGAATGCACAGCCGCAATTTTCGACGGATTTGCACCAAAATTTACATGTACATGCTCCAAGTTAGCGAGAAGGCCAAGACCGACTTTGTATTTCCCAACTCCCATCGATAGAGGAAATAATCGATTTTTTCATGCTTCTACGGCAGTTTTCATGTAGTTTGCAGCCATTTTCTACTAGTGAGTGAAAGCCTATAGCTGGCTGTCACGGATAGGCAGGAAGATTCTATTGGCCAGCGTGAGAGACAACAGCTGATTGACACGAATGTTAACTAGCATGCTAAAAAAAATCTATAGCTGCATTCGTCACAAGTGGGAAAAATTTAAATCTGCATAGCACTTTACTCCAATTGGCTCATTCGCTTGCTTAAACTCAACGTTGATTCTGATTCTGCAGAACTGAGTTAGTGTGAAAAAGTATTTGTTGTTAACATTCTTTTTTTTATTCGGTTTTTCCAGTTACGAGTCTTTTTTTTTTTTTTTAAGCTGATCGTTTTGTGTTCATTTTGTTTAGTTCTTTTTTCGTAACAGATTTAATGTTTAGTCTATAGCTTAGAAAAAATTCGCAGTGTGAGAAAGACAAGAAGTAAGGCATGTAGCAACATCAGCACTTCAAAGGGCACTCCTTTAAAGGCAAGGAAGGGCAAAAATATTTTAAGTCAAGTGATAGAGATTGCTGTATGAGTCGTATGATTTTTTAATCAAGTTTGGGCAACGCCGGTCCATGCTGCTAGTCACAAATAAAAGGAAAACACAGAATAAACCTATGCAGTTTGATTCGGTCATCAACAGCCATTTGACTCTCGGACATAAAATGGTAGAATAACTGCAACGTTCCTATTGAAAAGACACACGAGTTCGAGCTCTGTTAACAGTGGCTCTATAGCATCTGATATTGCAATATTGATGTTGCAATAGCTTCTTTTGGGACATATTCTGAAATGTGGGGTACCCCGTGAGAACTGAATTCAGTATAGTAGCAATCAAATATGTTTTTCACTATTATAATTAGTTTAGTGTATATATCATTCGGAATGTAATTTGATCACATAATTACCCTCTGCTCACCCGCTTTATTATCAGTCTGACTCAGAAATCTTGTCCTACAGAAGGATGCTGTATGAACCGAACATGTGTTATGGAGTGGTTTCACAGTGGAGGCTTGTATTTTGTACTAAGTCGGTCCTAAAATAGGTTCGACGTGCAAAACGTTAGGAACTTGATATAATAGGTAATGACACGGAGTAATCTAGTTATGGCCGCTGATACTTTAGTATCCGACTAACGGTCGTCCGGCATCGACTGACTGACCGACCCACTCAGCTACTCCTCGTTACTCTTACTACTCCTACTTATTATAGGTGGGAGAGTCTATTAACTATTGAATAGGTGTGTTCCACTATAACAACATGTGAGCAACAGCAAAGTTCCAGAGACAATGGAAACAAAAAAGGACGTTTGTACTTAACACCCGGAAGGGAATGTCGAAAAATTTCTAGCGCATATAATGAGGAAAGGGGGATTAGAAAAGTTGATACTCACATGACAGATTGAAGTGAATGGATTACGGAGCAGGATTTGGGAATAGCCACACGAGAAAATGTATTGAGCTACAAAGAACAGAAAGTTCTTAGAGGCATGATCTCCACCGACTCATAGAATAAAAAAAGAGCGTGCTAGAAACAGCTCTACATTGGGCGCTCTTGCAATAATTATATTTATTAAAACTGGGTTATTTTGGCACAAAGTCCAAAATGTGGGGCACCTGGTGAGAATTGGATTCAGTACAGTAGCAATCAAATATATTTTTCACTATTAGAATTCGCTCAGGGAGTTTATGGTTAGGAATCTAATCTAGTAACCTTCCTTCAAGAAATGAGGACATTGTAAGATCATCAATTATTTTCTGTGTGATCTTTTGAAAAGTTATTCATCACTCGGACTACGGTTTTATCACATTCCAAACAATAGACAAAGGCATTATTAGGATCATTGTGTACATTCCCCCCCCCACACGATTATCACAGACAACACTTCTTTTACAGTCAAGTGTCTGCAACTTGCATAAAAATTATGACTAAAACTGGAAAGTCCTTGCACTTCCGAAAGCCATTTATTTCATAAAGAGATTTTAACTTGTCATTTGCTAAACATTTTATGGAATATTCAAGCCCAGTGCTAGGTTACGGCCATATCACGTTGAAACACCAGTTTTCGTCCGGTCACCGAAGTTAATAAACTTTGAGACTGGTCAGTACCTACATGGGTGACCGCTTGGGAATATCAGGGACTGTAAGTTTGCATGGGCGTGTAGCGTAATGGATAATGGCTTGGAATTGTTAATCGAAGAGCTGAGTTCCAATTCCAATTAGCTTGTCTTTAATAGATAGACGGCTTTCGGAACTGCAGTGACTTTTTGTTATATTCCCTGACACGTAAATACTCTTGGTAAAGGAATTCATCCACTCCCTTTCCCTCGATTTATGGGTTAATTAGTAAAACTTGTATCACTAAAATCACTATAACCCTCCCCCAATTCTTACACTTTAAAAATATTTTATGACTTTAAACAAAAAAGGAAAGGGTTGATAAGCCATGAAAAATTCGAACTGAGGGAAAAATCGGTTGCGTTATTATAGACATTTTTTTTTTCAAATAAAATACTTTGCTCTTAAATGCTAGCTGCCTAAATGAAGTGGCAAGAAAATATTTCCTTAATACTTAATAAACGGGGTTGGTTAGAATACGGAAGCCACGAGTGGATTTGAAAGTCAGTAGTAAGGGCAAAAAGAAAGAGTAGTAAAGATAACGAGCGAAATTTCTTGATCAAAGACTACAAAAACTGAATGTCCTTTTTTTTTCTTGACATGAGACTGTGATGTATCCTTGAAGACCTGCAAAAAAATATAAGAACACAAGGATCTTCGAGAGGACCTTTTAAAAACATAGCAAATCAAAAGACATCAGTAATTCCATTTGTGGCAGAGACTCTAAGCTTGGCTGGAAAATGTTCTGATAGACTCATTCTAGAAATCCCTAGTCCCCGTACCTTGTAAGTACAGTCCATACTCTCCGAAAGGCTTTATCAATGTAAAATGTCCATATGTTTATTTACTGTTCGAACTCATTTCCTCGTATTTATTGCCATATTCACGACGTTTCGGCCGTCGTACGCTCCGGCCTTCTTCTGGTGATATTAGTTAATGGATTCATACATTTCCCATACGCATGAGTGAATGTAACAAATTTGACTGTAATTTGAACCGAACTCGGCTCTGATTCCGAGCCGTTATCCACTACATTAAGTGCACATCTAAGCTTACCTCCCTAGCCCCATATTTCCCAAGTCGTCACCCTTCTAGGTACTGACCAGACTTGGCCTTGCTTAACTTCGAGGATCGACCGGGAACCGGTGTATCAACGTGATATGCCCCGTAAACCCACTCTCACGCCCATATTTGTGACTTTGTGCCAGAGAAAGTAACGATTCCGCCTCCTCTCCGTTCCACCTAAGAGTTAAATAGTAGAACTTATATCTGAAAATCATTATTATCTACAAATATTTTTAATGCAGTATTCACTCGTAACAAAAATATTCTTACAATGCAAAAATATGTCTCGGCTTTAAATGACCTACAAAGGGTTGATAAACAGTAAAATAAAACCATCAATCACTAAAATAACAATAGAGAGAAACTGTTGAGAAAGAGAATTTATATTCTTGCAAGTCTTGAATAAAATAGCTTTTTACTCTCCTTCTACTTGAAATTTTAGAAGATTTCAGAAAACGAATATGAATATTTAATAATATCCATTTTTTAACCAAAGTGGAGTATTTTGTTTGACATAAATTTGTTCAATAATTAGGGCAAAACATCTTGACTAAAGAGGTGATTTTTTAAAGTAGAAAATATATCGGTAGAAAAAACTTAAAAACAAAAATAAAAAGTCTGAGGTGCATCGGATCGTAAAGTTTCGTAAACTTATTAAGTTATCGTCTGCTTTCATCATTACTATGCCATTTCTCTTCCAGGCACCTTTACACTAATAGCATTTTTTAAAAATATTTTTTTCTTTTGATTTCATGATTACAATCAACGTCAGTTTATATTTTTTTCTTTTGATTTCGTGATTACAATCAACGTCCGTTTATATTTTCAGTTCATGCGATTAGCTTCCTTCATTAAGATGTCAGCTTGCTTGCTTTTTGATTTTATTCATTTTTTGTCATTATTTTGAAGATATCGTGTCGATAATTCAAAGTTCGTTTCAATAAACTATTCATTTTTTTTTTTAAATCAAATGATTCGTGCTTGACGTTTTGAAATTTGTTAGGGTTTGAGTATTTGCATAATGTTATTCCGTTCACATTTAGGAATTCTTTTTTCCCCCCGAAATTCTCATTTCTGTTGGGCTGGTTACGACAAACACTTGGCTCCTATTGTTCCATGGACATTGCTTAGACAAATATCATACACTTGTATCAACCCGCTAATGAACGTTATGGACACAATAGGACAATTGTGGCATGAGGCTGTAAAATTAGGCACATGGTGCTCTTGAAAGAATACCTCACACCGTTTATTCATTGTAATTATTACGTATATCAAGCACGTCTATCTCTCCCTCCCCCCTCTCTCTCTCTCTCTCTCTCTATATATATATATATATATATATATATATATAGTTAAATTTCTAGATCAATTCTATCTCTCTCTCTCTCGATAAATATATATATATATATATATATATATATATATATATATATATATATATATATACGAGTGCTTGTTTATATCGTTCTTCATATACATCTAAGACAGTTCCTATCTTTCTGTCGCTCTCAGTCTGTTCACATCTATCTATCTATGTTCATGATTCAGTGTGTTCATATCTGTGTTTATAGCTCACTTTATTTATATCTATTAGGTTGGTGCAAAAATAATATCGTTTTCTCACATATATGTGAGAAAACGATATTATTTTTGCACCAACCTAATATCTATTTATCTTTGTTTATATCTATGTTCGTATCTATCTATCACTTTCTCTCTCTCTCTCTCTCTCTATATATATATATATATATATATATATATATATATATATATATATATTTCTAAATTCTTTCATATCTATCTATCTATCTATCTATCTATCTTTTTTAATATCTTGCTGGCTAACTCAGCCTGATCATTATCTATCTATCTATCTATCTATCTATCTATCTATCTATCTATCTATCTATCTATCTTTGCCTGTCTCTTAGCATCTAGTTATTTCACGCTGTTATCTATCTATCTATCTATCTATCTATCTATCTATCTATCTATCTATCTATCACTAACTTTATCTCTCTCTCTCTTTGTGTTTGTCTCTGTCTCTCTCTGTCTCTCTGTCTCTCTCTCTCTCTCTATATATATATATATATATATATATATATCTATACGAGTGCTAGTTCAACATCGTTCTTCATATACATCTAAGACAGTTCCAATCTTTCTGTCGCTCTCAGTCTGTTCACATCTATCTATGTTCATGATTCCGAGTGTTCATATCTGTGTTTATAGCTCACTTTATTTATATCTATTTATCTTTGTTTATATTTATCTATCTATCTATCTATCTATCTATCTATCTATCTATCTATCTATCTATCTATCTATCTATCAGTTTATTCATTATCTTCCTATCTGTTAGTTTGTTCATTATTTATCTTTTTTCAGTTTGCTCATTATCTATCCATGTTCATGGCCCAGTGTGTTCATATCTGTTTATAGTTCACTTTATTCATATCTATCTATTTATCGTTGTCTATATCTATGTTCGCATCTATCTATCTATCTATCTATCTATCTATCTATCTATCTATCTATCTATCTATCTATCTATCTATCAGTTTATTCATTATCTATGTATCTATATCTGTGTTTATCTCTTTCTTTCTCTCTCTCTCTCTCTCTCCCTATATATATATATATATATATTTGGTTGGATAGATGTGAGTTTGTGACCCTGGGTTTCACGCTTTAGTGATCGTCAGACAAACTGATTAATTTTTTTAAAAATTTGGTTTTATGTAGATTGCGTGTATTGGTGTTATTGTGGAAGTGGTGGGGGAAACTTGTCGTTTTTTTCATCGTACTGACGCAAACATCGATGTATGCAGACACATATACATACTTGGTCGTCCGTCGGGACTCATACATATATAAACATATGTGGGCAATTTCGGATATGACATATGTATGTATACGGGTGGTGTTGTGTCTATACATACGCATTTGTATTTTGAAATTTAAAGATTGGAAGTGTGGCGGAAATGTCTCGTGAATGCATACATATCATATATTTTATTTTTCCGCCGAATAATATTTCCTCGCATGTATGTATATACGTGTGGTGGGGTTTGTGTGAAATTATGATAGGTAAAAATTATTATTATTTATATTTATTTTTGAATTTTGAAAAAAAAATGGCGGTTTATTTGTTATATTTAAAGCTAGTTATTTGTTTGTTTTTGACTGTGTATATGTAACAGGTAGAAATTTGTAATTATTATTGGTTATTTTATATGGTGATGTTTAATATTTAATATGCTGGGTGAGAGGGTAGTTTGATTTAATAACGGGTCTATATGATATGATGTGATAGTAATGTTGCAAGGGATTGGAGACAATGATAATATAATTAGCTAATAGTTATTGTAAACTGGTAGAAATTGTTAATTGGTAGAAATGATTAGTAACGGCGGTGGGAGAATGATGAAAACATGAATGTAGTTATAGTGGCGGTAGCTAAAGAGTGGTTGTTGGTGTTTTATTTTATTTTGTTATATGTATTAATTTATTTTGGTATAAATCCTGATAATAGGTATTCTGTGTAAAATTATGGTAGTTAAAGATTGCTATAATATTTAAAAAAAATTAATCAGTTTGTCTGACGATCGCTAAAGCGTGAAACCCAGGGTCACAAACTCACATCTATCCAGCCAAATATATATATATATATATATATATATATATATATATATATATATATATATATATATATATGATCGAAATAAAAGTATAAAACTTAATATTACGAGATATACTAAAAACGGGCGAAGCAACCAGTTTCACTCCCGCTCTTCAGACTTCAACGGGAGATTTAAAATTAACACAGAAAAATGTACAATAAAAGGAAGTTGAAGTTATTATTTACTTTATTTATTTGGGTTCATTGATTTTATTTTTTATTTATTTGTTGTATTTCGTCTATTCCAACGGATATATATATATATATATATATATATATATATATAAAAGTGAACATTGAAGTCAACACTTAGAGGCGACAGGCTGTTTCATGCTAGACACAATCCTCAGGCCACGAGTCCTGTTTTTTTTTTCTCAGCTATTTATATATACTGGTCAGTGGTGTATTGTGGGTAGTCTATTTCAGCGGTTATTTTGCCTGAAGTTGTTAATTTGTTTATTTATTTATTTGGGTTAAATTATTTTGCTTGTTTTTATTTATTTTTATTTTTTATTTTTATTTTCTATTTTTATTTCTTATCTTATATATTTATTTATTTTTATTTTAATCAGTGTTTCATTAACGTAGTAAAAATTTGTTTGTATCTTATTTAATAGTTTGTTTAGGTGTGGGAAGATAATTAAAGGCTATTTATTCAATTTTGGGCTTGATTGCTGTAGTTTATTCTAACTATTATTTTGGCGGGAGCAGTTTTTAATTTGTTTATTACTTCTTTTATTTATTTAGATTGATTATCTTTATTTGTTTTTTCTAACGATTAATTTATCGAGATCGGTTTGTTAGTTTATTTATTTATTTGAATTAATTTTGATCAATTTATTTTACTTGTTTTTTTTTATTATTTATTTATTTTACTGTATATTTTTATTTACTCTTTTCGGTTTTCGATTTTTAAGTAACGTAGTATTTTTTATCGTTATATAACAGTTATAGCTGTTTTTCATCCGATTTTTGGTTTCATTTTTATAGGTTAACTAACATTTTGCTCATAATGGTTTGTTAATTTGTTTATTATTTACTTTATTTATTTGAGTTCATTGATTTTGTTTTTTATTTATTTATTCTATTTCGTCTATTCCAACGGGTGTGATTAGGTAATTTGTTTGGGTTAATTTATTTTACTTATTGTCATTTTGTTAATTTATTTTATTTTATTGTCTTTTTATTTATTTATCTTATTTTTTTTTCAGTGTCAAATTTTTAAGTAATGTAGTAAAAATATGTTTTCAAGCCTGCATTTTGAGATGACCTCGGATCGTTTATTTAATAATTTATTTTGGTCTGGAAAAGGTAATGATAGCTATTTTCTTTTCTCCAAGCAAAGTTTTTGGATTGGTTGTTGTAGGGTGATGATCTTTTCCTTATTTTCCAAGATATGTTTTGGTGTGATGTGCTTTTTGTTTTTAATTTCCCAGATATATTTAGAAAGCATTATGCTGTTCGCATATTTACTATTTGTGAAATATGTTTTGTGTGTATAATTTCTTTGTTTCCAGGGTCCTTCAGTTATTCCTATATATACATTTTTACCATTTAAGAGACATTCGCTCTTTATTCCACAGTTACACGTGGGTTTAATTTGTTCGTGTGGTTTGTTGATAGATTTCCTGTTGTGCATTTTTAATATTTGTGCCATGTTTTCGGTGCAACTGTAACTGATTTTTACAGTGATATTATTTGTTAGGGTGCTTCATTCCGGGAAGTGTTTGTCTAAGAATTTGAAGAATATTTTTCCTACGTTTGTTTTTACGTTTTTGCTGTAGGTTAGGTTGAACCATATGATATTTCTTTTCCTGTTGGCCTTTTTTTGTGTTCTGTGGTAAGTATGTGAGTGTTACTGGGAATTCACTATCTTTTAGGGCTATTTCATAGTCATCCAGGGACGCCACACTAAGCAACGTCGAGCTGATAATCTTTTAGCATCCCCTCCTTCTATATATATACACTGAATTGTATATATTCTTTCGTTTTTATTATTTCAGTCAGATTCATCAACTAGTTTCTGTCACTGTATCTAACCAATGCCTTTATCCACTGTGAAATGATAACAGCAAAAATTGCAATATGAGCACTGGTAAAAATGGTTGCTGATGACATTAGGTTTATAATACCCAGTAATTCATACACAGATGTCCTCAAGGACACATATTTATTTTCGTCTACCGGCCCGAATATATACATATATATATATATATATATATAATATCATCCACAGACTGTTTCGCTGTATCACAGCTCATCAGTGCGGCTAGACATCCGGTTGCCTCTAGCTAGAATCGAAACCCGACTGAATTGGTATCAGGTGGATATTCTACCACTAAGCTGTCGGCGCACGGTTGGGATGAAGGCGGATGTTTGGCATATTTATTTTAGGAAACACGCCCAGTATATATATATATATATATATATATATATATATATATATATATATATATATATATATATATATATATATATATATATATATATATATATATATATATATATATATATATATATATAGTTAGATCTGGTGACGGAACCCAAAGTGTGTGGGTTCAACATGAGATTAAGGCAGGGGTGAACTTGGAGACGGTAATTAACAGGAGATAAGTGATAACTGACATCCATTTGACATGGAACGTGGTAGAAGAACAGTCTACCCCAGTGAGGGAAATATAGGCTTCAGTTCGACATTCTAGCCACCTGAAGAAGGCCGGAGCGTACAACGGCCAAAACGTTGTAATAAATATGACGGCAAAGATGAGGACAATAGTCCGAATAATGTAAATAGTCCATATTTAATTTTTATTGATGCATTCTGTAGCCGACGGTTTCACATTAGATAACAGAGGTTCGGAGAGCCCATATTTTCCCTAATAAGATTTCTGCAATATTCAGGCCAGTAGACGAATATATATATATATATATATATATATATATATATATATATATATATATATATATCATAGGAAATTAAAACAAAAACATGATAAAAATCGCTACACAATAGCAATCGTGTTTCAACAATACAAATGTGTATCCTCGGACGATGGTAAATTACTGGGAAGTGAACGGGTGAAGAAGACACATTAGTAGCGTTGAAACACGATTGCGACAGTGCAGCGATTTTTAACATGTTTTTGTTTTAATCTCCTATTATATATATATATATATATATATATATATATATATATATATATATTCATAAAATTAAAATAAAAACAGCAAAATTATTTAAATTGTGTGACAGCAAACTTGTCCAATAATATATAGATCTACTCTGTGTTGAGCCCACTTTTAAATTAAATGTTCCGGACAGTGGAATTATACTTCATTTGTTCTCATCATACCTTGATATATATATATATATATATATATATATATATATATATATATATATATATAGTTAGATCTGGTGACGGAACCCAAAGTGTGTGGGTTCAACATGAGATTAAGGCAGGGGTGAACTTGGAGACGGTAATTAACAGGAGATAAGTGATAACTGACATCCATTTGACATGGAACGTGGTAGAAGAACAGTCTACCCCAGTGAGGGAAATATAGGCTTCAGTTCGACATTCTAGCCACCTGAAGAAGGCCGGAGCGTACAACGGCCAAAACGTTGTAATAAATATGACGGCAAAGATGAGGACAATAGTCCGAATAATGTAAATAGTCCATATTTAATTTTTATTGATGCATTCTGTAGCCGACGGTTTCACATTAGATAACAGAGGTTCGGAGAGCCCATATTTTCCCTAATAAGATTTCTGCAATATTCAGGCCAGTAGACGAATATATATATATATATATATATATATATATATATATATATATATATATATATATATATATATATATATATCATAGGAAATTAAAACAAAAACATGATAAAAATCGCTACACAATAGCAATCGTGTTTCAACAATACAAATGTGTATCCTCGGACGATGGTAAATTACTGGGAAGTGAACGGGTGAAGAAGACACATTAGTAGCGTTGAAACACGATTGCGACAGTGCAGCGATTTTTAACATGTTTTTGTTTTAATCTCCTATTATATATATATATATATATATATATATATATATATATATATATATATATATATATTCATAAAATTAAAATAAAAACAGCAAAATTATTTAAATTGTGTGACAGCAAACTTGTCCAATAATATATAGATCTACTCTGTGTTGAGCCCACTTTTAAATTAAATGTTCCGGACAGTGGAATTATACTTCATTTGTTCTCATCATACCTTGATATATATATATATATATATATATATATATATATATATATATATATATATATATATATATTAATAAAAAGAAAGAACAGTAAGATATATAATCCGGTAATTTTTAAAACCCAGTAATTTTTAAAACCCAGTAATTTTTAAAGTTACTCCAAAATTCCCTTGAGGATGAAATGGAACTAATGTCTTTAATTTAAGTACAAAATTAAATTCAGGGCTTTTAGCTTCCATTTTTGAAACATGGTTGGAACTGTGTAGCGAAAAACCATATTTTAAGTCTATTAACTTATAACATATATATATATATATATATATATATATATAGTTCTGTCTATTAAATTTTTCAAATTTCTGAGTTACCTGTTTTATGTTATCGATAAATTTTTCAAAGTTCATATTTGTTTTCTATTCTATATCATTTTTTCAGAGTACTTTCGAATGTTGCTACATTAATTTTCAAGGACTATGTTTGTGCATATTTATGCAACAGTTTTTGCTTCATTCCAACGTTCTCACGTTTGTCGGATCCAATTTCAACTCACTCAAGTTAAAAGTCATTTAAATGGTGGAAGTGCATAGCATAAAACAACTAATTCGGAAATTTGAAAAACTTAATAAAAGCATTGATAGACAGAACTTGTCAATATTATCCAACCAAACATATATATAGTATAACAGCAAAATTGTCCAAATCATGTTACTGAATAACTGTCCATCCCAGAAAATGTTTAACATCTAACAAACCACTAATCTAATTGAGTTCGTTTTTTGCAGATTTTTTAGATAAGAGGTTTAGCCATGTTGACACCATTTGTCGTAAGAATCACTGAAAAATCCTTTGAGTTATTCCGCTGAAAGAGAATAGATTAAAATCATTTTGTGTCAGAACCATTGTTTTCTCAATCAATGGTGAGAGGAAAAAAAAGATCATTTAGGCTTCCAGTAATGGTACTAATATTCATACTCTGGTTTCCATTTAAAGTCCATTCCAGAACATAAAAAAGAGCGCTGATTAAGTTAAAAAAAATAGAGAATAGCAGAGAAGAAAACCGGATCCTGTCCTCCCAACAGGAAGAAGGATTATCATTTCAACTTAGAGCAAAAGAGACCAATTATAATAGATCAAACTCAACTCATAAGACGTTTGGCACGTGAAAGAGGAGTTTCATCTATGACAGTCCATAGAGCAGTAAAAAGAAACACTTGAAAATGAAATCGTACGTAGACTCTGTGATGCACCTTGTTACTCCAGGACAGAACGTTAGAAGGTTATATAGGGCGACGATCATCTTGAATAAATTAGAAAATGATCCTGCTATTATATATATATATATATATATATATATATATATATAGATATGAACTTTGTTTCTTTCCTTCATAAGCTTCCGATCCTTAGCTATGATTAATTAATGATGAACATGTCATTTTCGTTTATGATCGATTTCATCATGATTCTTCTGTTAAGCTTGGAGAATATATAGATGCTTATTGCTCAAAGTAGAATGCAATAGTATCATAAAAACTTCGGAGAATTCCAGTAAGATATATTTAATCATTTCTAAGATACAACAGTTCAGAGATTAAACTAGCAATTAGACATTTTTGCGGTTACACGCGGTATATATCCAGAGTAGATTGCAGAGTCTCTCAGACATCGTAGTTGAGAATGTATGGTCCATGTTCATATTAGTGCTTCACTGAAACGTACCCACACGCTGGCCGAGGATAATGTGATACCATTTAATATCAAATATGATCATGTCTAGTCGTTTATCATTATACCGAACGAACATTTTTTTTTACATATTTAAAAATATTTTTGCCTATTTTTTTTCTTCTTGAAATTAATTCCTATCATGTTATTTCATCTTAGTTAAACTTCTAATACTTGTCTGAATATTGACGACTAAGATTACTATATTTATCTTGCTCGAATTTAAAAACAAGAAGTATATCCAAAAATAATGTCTTGGCTGAATCCATTCATCATAGACCCAAATCATCTTTCAGGTATTTGCAAAAATCTACGAGAAATTTAGTCTTTCTTTCGCTACATTTAACGAAAAGAGCTCAAAGAGAGAAATCTGTTGCAGAATGGCGTTACGTGAATTTGTTTGGAAGTCTATCGAGATGCGTCACTTGGGTTCTTTGTCGCTGATCGAAAATCTAATGGTCGGGGGTTTATTTGTAGAAGAAATGTGGATGGGATGCAGTGGAAGAAAATGTTTGAAGACAGGAAAAAAATGTGGGAGAATGAAAATGGTTGAGAATAGAGGGCTTTTAAAACGAAGGAATGTGTGCAAAAATTGTGGTATTTACGAAAATAGATAAAATGATTTAAATTTTGAAGAATTCGAAAGGGAAAATGTAATGCAATTTTCGGCAACGGGAAAGAAGAGTGGAAAATAAAAAAAGAAAAGAGAAAAAAATGAGAAAAAATGCCGAAGAAGGAAAAAAAATTTCAGAACCGAGAAAACAACAAGGTCATGATGATAATTTAAGTAAGAACTTATAAAAATATAAGATATATATAAGAATATAAAAGAAGAAAAAGCAGCAGCAGCAGCAGAAGAAGAAGAAGAAGAAGAAGAAGAAGAAGAAAGGAATACAAAATGACACTGGCACAAAGAAAAATAGAACAAAAGGAAATTATTAGGTTGGTGCAAAAATAATGACGTAATAATGTCGTTTTTTGACGTTAAAAAATACGTCAAAAACGACATTATTACGTCATTATTTTTGCACCAACCTAATACGTCAAAGAAGGAGAAAGATAGGACATGAGTCAAAAAAGAAAAAGGAGGAAATTGACTTGAAGAGAAGAAGAAACGAATTCAAAATGAAACTGTCACGAAGAATAAGTAGAAGAACAAAGAAATTACATCAGAGAAGAAGGAATATGGGACATGAGTCGAATAAAAGAAAGAAGAAAATTGACTTGAAAAGAAGAAGAAGAAGAAGAAGTAGAAGAAGAAGAAGAAGAAGAAGAAGAAGCAGCAGCAGCAAAAGAAGAAGAAGGAAAAGTAAAGGCAGCAGCAGAAGAAGAAGAAAAGGGGAGAAATATTGTAGGAGAAAAGAACAATGCTCTACAAAATATTTCTGGAGGAGAAAAAGATTTCGCCTAGGAAAGGAACGAGAAAAGATGAGAAGAGACTCGTAATAATTTTCATTATTTAATCAGCAAAAAGTAAAAAGAAAGGAACAAAAGAAAATAAACTGAGAAAAAAAACAGTTATCAAAATTTGTGAAAATAAGATATAAAAATACAATCTGAAATAAGAAAGAAGAAAGCTGAGGATAAAAATACAAAAGAGGAATAAGGAATCTCGATAGAGGAAGAAAAACAGGAAGCGGAATTTGAAAAGAAAGGTTACTGAAAGGGAAATAAAAGAATGAAGGGACAAAATTGAAGTAAGCAATAAAACGATGACGGGGAATAATACCAAAGAAACTACGAATGAAATTAATAATAAAAAAAGTGAAACCGGAAGAAGCTTTTTAAAACCGGATATTAAATATAAACCGCTTTAGAGAGAAATTTAAATCAAAGGTAAGCTGGTGAAGTCGAAAGGAACCGGAAATATACACTAAAGACTAAATCTGCGTTTCTCAAACTTTTTACATTTCTGGAACCATTTAAATAGTTTTCATCCCTCAGGGAAACCCTGCATAAAAATTATATATTATTAATATTTATACTGTTTTATCGTAGGTCACGTGGTAAACATAGTATATAAGGTCATTGCGCATGCGTTCTGTACTCGAGTGAATCACCCGATGATGCACAAATCCGCCACATACAGGTAATGTCCACTAATCAGTGAAGTTGGTTTCAAACTGACGCCATATAGACATCGCTAAATGCATTTTCTATGATTATCATATCTATAAATATTATAAGTGGTTGAAGCCTTTGTTATAAATAAGGATATTCTAACAATATGCTGTACGCATATAGTCAAATTATGAATATAAAATTAAGTAAAAATTACTCAAAATGAATTATCCTGATTATCAATGTTTCTCAAGGAGTCATGAACGATCTCTTACGGAACCTTATTGTTCCAGGAACACTGGTTGAAAAAAAAAACTGGGTTAATGTTTTAAAGCAACCCTGTAGATGTAATAATTAGTAAGTTTAATGCCTTCTTTGGTTTAATTAATACCTACGAAGGTAGGATGCAGAAACGTTTTAGCCTATTAGTGAATGGTTTTGTTTGGTTTGTTTTAGGGCATATCAACCACAATGGGTTATCTAATGCTGACAAAATTAACTTTTCCTTTTTTTCAGAAATGTATAGCTGGTAATATTTTTTTTTTTTTAAATGTATAGTTTGGTTTGTTTTGTTTTGTGACATATCAACCTCAATGGGTTATTTAATGCTGACAAGATTTTTATTGCTGGTAATATTTTCTTTTTTCAAATATTTATTGCTATTGCTAATGTTTTAAAAGTATTTCTGGTATTAAAATGTATTTTTACACTTTCATAGGGTTTTGAGTCAGGTTGTGTGGTCAACTATTTGCCCCCTAGCAAACTGGACCTGGGGAAACCAGCAATTAAGAGGTGATTCCACGCTCTTCAAAACCTCCTGATCAGAGGCCTTGCTGTTGGATGTAGTTTATCGTCTTACCCAGGACGCGGATGCATTTTATCGTCATTCCCAGGACGCTATTAGTGAAAGGAGTTCATTATTTTAGAAATCGGTTTTCCAAAAATTTTAAATTCTACAGCCTATTAATCCGCTAGTTAGATTAGGCAAAAAGTTCGAACATTTTAAGGAAATGTTATGGTTATCATTATTATGATTGGATATGTGACATAACCGTTCGAGGAGAAAAAGTCCCTCGGTTTCGAAGTGAGCTCGTAATTTTGTCTTAATTAGTCTTAATAATAATAATAATAATAAAAATATCACGTGATGTTGAGTAAATAAGACACGCACGGTACCACAAATAAACAAGGTAAATCGCCTTCAATAAGGACAGTGAGACAGTAGAGGTTATTCGCAGTCTGTCCCAGGCTCGCGACAAGGCATGGCAAGACAAGACAAGACCTCCTTCTTCGAGCGCAGGATAACTCAGTCGGGCTCTGTCTTCGGACAGAGGCTCGGCTAAGAAAAGCAGACTAGTACTGTACCCGAGCCCCTTTTGAGTGGAACTGGGTAAATTTTGACCAGTGGCCTGGTTGGAAACGCTCGGGTTCCCCACAGTGAAAATGACCTTGTGTCGCATCTAGTAGGCGACACAAGTGGCGACCGATAAATACCAGTTAGCCGCAGTCAGTCGCGACAAGACCTCTGTCTTCGGTCAGAGAGTGATAAGACCTCCGTCTTCGGCCGGGCTGTGTCTTTGGGTAGTGACTCGGCTGAGAAAAACAGACTAGTATCACAACGTCCGTTGTGAGACGACCGGTAAATACCAACATGTCGCAGTTAGGCAGTCCGGCTCGGGATTGTCATGCTCTTTGTCTGTGGGCAGAGTACGACTCAGTCGGGGCTCTGTCGACGGACGAAGATCGGCCGCGAAAAATAGACAATGCAAATTGCCCGATAGCGCGTCTGCTGGGACTGGTTAAATTTTTGCCGTTGGCCTGATTGTACGCGCTGTGTTCCCCATTACTAAGCTTGATCTTGGGTTACATTTTATCATAGGGAAGAGACGAGGTAAATAACAGTTCGTCGTAATCAGGCTGTCCGCTGTCTGGCTCGCGATTGTACATTATTCTGTCTTCGGGCAGAGTACGGACGTAGACTTGGCTGAGAAAAATAGGCAATGCAAACTGCTCGATCTCGGCGTTACGGGGGTTGGGTAAATTTTGACATTTGTTCTGAGTGCACGCGCTCGGATTCTCTACACTAAATTCAACCTTGTCGCACAATGTGTAGACTGGGTAAATACCAGTCCGTTGGGGTCAATCGGATAGAATTCTAATGACGTCACGGCAAGTGATTAAGTGAAACAATATTATAAGCGCCAGGAGTGAATTCTAACAATTCACAACTCCCTGTGACTTTCACTCTCTCTCTCTCTCTCTCTCTCTCTCTCTCTCTCTCTCTCTGCCTGTCTCTGTCTCTCTGTCTCTGTCTCTTTCTCTCTCTCTCTCTATATATATATATATATATATATATATATACATATATATAAAGCAGGATGTGTGTGTGTGTGTGTGTGTAACGAATGCACGGCTGCAATTTTCGACGGATTTGCACCAAAATTTACCTCGAACGTTCATACTACTTGAAACAAGTTAGCGGCAAGGCCAAGACCGACTTTGCATCCACAACTCCCATCGATAGTGGAAATAATCGATTTTTTCATGCTTCTACGGCAGTTTTCATGTAGTTTGCAGTCATTTTGTACTGGGCAGAGTGAGAGCCAATAGCTTGCTGCCACAAATAGGCTGGAAGATTCTATTGGCCAGCGTGAGAGCCAACAGCTGATTGACACGAATTTTAACTAGCATGTTAGCATGCAAAAATCGATAGCTGCATTCGTCACAAGTGGGAAAAATTTCAATCTGCATGGCACTTTACTGCAATTGGCTCATTTGCTTGCTCAAACTCAACGTTGATTCTGATTCCGCAGAACTGGGTTGGGTGTGAAAAAGTATTTGTTGTTAACATTCTTTTTTCATACGGTTTTTTCCAGTTACGAGTCTTTTTTTAAAGCTGATCGTTTTGTATTCATTTTTTTTAGTTCTTTTTTCGTAACAGATTTAATGTTTAGTATAGAGCATGGAAACAATTCGCGTTGTGCGGTCTGATTGCTAGAAGGGTCTGTCTATGAAGTTCTAGTGTGAAAAA
>OZ010592.1:45872662-45917662 GCA_963932145.1 Acanthosepion lycidas | reverse complement strand
ACATTAATATCGGATAAAACTAAAAGAACAACAAGAAGAAAAAAACGAGTTGTTGATAGTGGAATAATAAAACGTAGAAGAGAGTCATGTTTTGCTGTAATCTGAAGCATGCCTAAACAAACACAGAAACGTGATGTCGTCTCCGTTCTGCTGAAGCACTGTAAGGTTTACATAAGGTTTACAACTCTGTGGAATATCTCGAAGTGACGTTCCACTGTCAAACACTGATTTCAATTTTCTTTGTTGCCTTAAGATTTTTTTGTCAGAAGTTTTGCTTTTTCATTGTTTGTCCTTAACAAAAATCACAGTTTCATATTTGTCCAGCTAAAACAACAACAAATATATATATATATATATATATATATATATATATATATATATATATATATATATATATATATATAATTAAATAACCGTCAACGGACACTTGATAATATTTCACGTAAGGTCACTGAACTGGGCAGAAGATCGATAACACTATTGAATGATTATCATACTTAAAATACTTCAAACTCAACAGAGAATCAATATTTTTTCGAGTCGATAAATACTCGTGTTGAAGTTGTTCGATTAATGATTGAAACATATCGTTTTATTTCTTTTGGCTTGGGCGGTTGGCCTAGAGATTCTCTCAAACAGTTGTTCCTTTTCTTTACATGTCTAAGGCAAGGAGGGAATATTTGATCTCCCTATCCACTCTGTAAGTGAGACATAAGACATATATTACTGATACGCCGGTTGTAACAGCAAATTTGTCCAAATCGTGTAAAAGAAAAATTGTTCATTTTTTAGATTAAGCTTTGAAACGTTGTATCTTAGAAATTATGAACGAGATCTTACTGGAATTCTCCGAGGTTTTTATAACACTACTAGACTCTACATTGAGCTATAAGAATGTATAGTCACTTTTCAACAGAAGAATCGTGATGGAATTTATCATAAACCAAAATGACATATTCACCATTAATTAATCATAGCTAAGGATCGGAAACAAATAAAGGATTGAAATAAAGTTCATATATATATATATATATATATATATATATATATATATATATATATATATATATATATATATATATATAGAGAGAGAGAGAGAGAGATAGATAGATAGATAGATAGATAGATAGATAGATAGATAGATAGATAGATAGATAATATTAGTGGTAAATATACATATACATATGCAAAATATATAAATATATATACATACATACATATACATACATATTTGTATAAAAAAAATAATGCCAAGAGGATAGAATCCAGGTAGAACTCAATGTTTTCTGTTTTCTTTTTGAATTTGTAGGTCTGATGCATTGGATCGTACTTAAGATTCCAATGGAATAATTATGCCATGGAATATTAGTGTTTAAGTCTTTTTATTATATATATATATATATATATATATATATATATATATATATATATATATATATATAAATTCTCTTATTACTATATTTGTGCAAAAACGCACAACCTTAAAATTTCAAATTCAAACTCAGCGTTGCGACCGCACGTTCCAAAACAATAACACATTTCTCATAGCATTTTTTCGGATTACATCTATAGTTTCGTTGTCCTCTTATTACCGAGAAGTAAAAAACAAGAACAAATCTATTTCCATACCTGAGGATGTCTGTAGGAACAGACGAAAGCTTTTAAAAATTAAAAAGGCCTTATGCAACTGGAATTTATAAAAAGGGATCATATCATTCATATACAGGTTCGGGGTTAGTGTATCTTATTGAAATTGTTTGCGAGGATGTATTCTCGCCATTTAAATCATTAACCTCTATATTTGTTTTTTGTATGAATGATTCATGTAATTATATATATATATATATATATATATATATATATATATATATATATATATATATAAGGAACTCTTAAGAAAACACTTCCAGGAAACAAAAACTCTACACAAAATATTCAATAAAACACAGTAAAAATCAGCTACAGTTGCACCGACAACATGTCACAAATAAGAAAAAAAGCACAACAGAAAAACTATCAACAAACCACCCGAATAAATTAAACCCACGTGCAACTGTAGAATAAAGAATGAATGTCTCTTAGACGGTAATTGTTTACAAAACAACGTAATATACCAAGCCACGCTAAAATCACTAGATTATGAAGAAAAACTATATATAGGAGTAGCTGTAGGACCATAGAAACAAAGAAACGGTGCACACAAATATCTTTCACAAATAGCAAATACGCAAACAGCACAATGCTTTCTAAGTATATCTGGGAAATTAAAAGCAAAACTAAAATCACACCTAAAATATCATGGAAAATAAGGAAAAGATCAACAACAATCCATCCAAAATCTGCAAACTTTGCCTGGTGGAAATAAATAGCTATTATTACCTTCCCAGATCAAAATAAATTACCAAATAAACGATTTGAGCTCATCTCAAAATGCAGACATGAAAACAAGTTTGTACTACTTTACTTAAAAATCGAAAACTGAAAAGAATATTTAAAAATAAACAAAATAATATAAAAAACAAGTAAAATAAATTGACACAAGCAATAATAAAGAAATTAACAGACCACTCTTGTTAGAATGGACGAAATAGAACAAATAAAATACATAAATTCAAGTAAAATTAATCAATCCAAATAAGGCAATTAACAAATCAAAAGCCGTTAGAATAGACTACAACAATCAATCCAGAAAATAGCTATAACTGCTATATAACGATAAAAATAAAAAAATACTGCGTTCCTCAAAAATCGAAAACAAAATAGAGTAAATAAAATATAAAAAATAAAAAAAATAAAATAAGCAAATAAATAAGAAAAAATAAGTAAAAATTATTCCAAATTATCAAATCAATAGCCGTTAGAATAGACTACAACAATCAATCCAAAAATTTCAACTAAGATCTAATGCACTCGTAAAAAATAACCGCTAAAATAACCGTTAGAACTAATAAAAATAAACATAAATAAGCAAAAACAAGTAGAAATAACCAATCTAAATAAATAAATAAATAAAATAATAAATTAAAAATTGTCCCCCGCCAAAATAGCATAATAGACTACGGCAATCAATCCAAGAATTCGACGAATAAATAGCTTTATCTTCCCTGAGCAAAACAAACTACTAAATAACCGACTTAAACACCCCCATTTTTACTACGTTAATAAAACATCGAAAAACGAAAAGAATAAATAACTATATAAAGAATGAAAATAAAAAAACAAGTAAAATAACTTAATCCAAATAAAAAAATAAATAAATAAAGAAATAAATAAACCACTCCAGCCAAAATAGCCGGCAGAATGGATTACCCATAATGTACAACTAACCCAAATATATAGTCATGAAAATTCCAGCACTCGTGGCGTGACGATTGCGTCTAGCATGGAACATCCAGTCGCCTTTGAGTGTTGACTTTAATGTTCACTTTTATTTTTATATTCATATATATATTTGTTTTTTTCATATAGACAACAATTTATTCACTACAAAGATGCAACTTCGTTTCAGTGCATTTAATTGCACTTCGACTGGTGTGAACCAACATGGTTATGAACCATTCGGTTTATAAACAAGCCGCGAGTGAAACGTCACTTCCTTTTTTTTCTATTTGTTTCGCTCTCTCTAACCTTCTTTTCGTCCTAGAGTAACAATCACCCTTACACGTTTCACTTACGATTTCATTTTGAAGTCTTTCTCCACTGCTTTTTGGACTGTCGTAACTGAAACTTCACTCTCACGTGCCCAACGTCTTAGGAATTGAGTTGGATCTTTTCTAATTGATCTCTTTAGATCTTAGTTGAAATGATGATCCCTATTGCTGTAACTTTATGATCTAGTTTTCTTCTCCACTGTTCCATCTTTAAAAAAAAAATCACCGATCTCTTGATGGTTCTCGAATGTACTTTGAAGATGGAAGACAGAGTATGAATGTTTGTACTATTACTGGGTGCCTGAATGATCTTTTTCCTCCCATCATTGCTCATTTGGGAAGACAGTGATAAAAATGATTTTAACATCTTCTCTTTCTAGCTGAATAACTCAAAGTGATTTTCAGTGAGTCTTGCGACAAATGGTGTCAAGATGGCTACATATGTTATCTGAAAATCTGGAAAAACGAAACTCGGTTTAGTGTTTTATTAGATATTAATCATTTTGTGGGACAATTATGCTTTTACTTGATTTGGACAATTTTGCAGTTACACCGGGTACATGTTCTTTTAAACGATATGTCATTTTATGGCGTGGGCGATCATGAATCTCCACAGCTTCACCTCCCTTCTAGTTCCAAGCAATGTATAAGAAGAGCTGCCATTTCTTTTAGTCCATTTTCTGCTATTCATTCACACAAACTCGTTAGACAAATTAAACGCTTTACTCCTCAGCCATTTTCTGTCTTCCTTGTGTCCCATAAATAACCCTCGGCTTTTTTCCTTATTTTATGTTCCGGAAAGAGTGGGAAAGATTTCCAGAAATTTCGTCAGTCACAAAAAGGACTAATTCGGTTGCCGCTTGTTAATTTTCTCTGATGTGCTTGTCAGGTTTTGTGTGCCCTCTCTATTTTCGACTTTACGATGTTATATTTTCACAAATTCTATCAGGATATATTCATGGTTGCTTTTGTTGTTTTTTTTTTTTTCACAAGTCAGGGCGATTACTCTCCAACTGCTTGTCAGTCAAAATGCTAGAATCCTAACACAAGCTTTATTTCCTCCTTTTCGATTGATGGACAAGAACAATTTCACAAAGGCTCGCGAATATTCTTCCTTCTACTTCAGCTTAATGGTTAATTTCTGCGAAAGGCAAAAATCTCACATGGGCTCGCGAAGTTTTTTCTTCTTCTTCCGTGCTCCGAATATGAAGGGCGTTTGTGAAGGGAGATATTATTTCGCACTCACAGCAGACTAAACCTCATGTGATAATGGGTACTTTAGTTACTCACAAGACCACACGTCTAGTAAAACTTCAACATACGTATAGTGGACCTGGTTTATATCTGTAGTCGACCAATATGGCGGAATCCACTTCCAGGAGAGGCGCACATGTGCCATTTGTAGCACTTCCTGTTCTCCTGACTGGTATAGTTACAAAAGTGAGTATATAGTAATTGTGTGAAAAGTAAAAGCAGCAATAATATACTGGATTGTTTTTATGATTTATCAACAATTTGTGGTTTAATTAAAACCGAAATATTTTCGATTTTAAAAATAATTAAGTTTTTTCAATACCATTAACAATTTGGGGAGAATAGCAACGATTTTTTCAGGAGGTGATGGATTATTTTTTCACGAGTGGATTAACAATTTTGGGAGAATAGCAACGATTTTTTCAGGAGGAGGTGGATTATTTTTTTCGTGAGTGGATTAAGAATTTTGAGAGAATAGCAACGATTTTTTCAGGAGGAGTTGGATTATTTTTTCGCGATGGATTAACAATTTCTGGAGAATAGCAACGCTTTTTTCAGGAGAGGGATGGATTATTTTTTCGTTAGTGGATTGACAATTTTTGAGAATAGCAAAGATTATTTCAGGAGGAAATGGATTATTATTTCGCCAGTGGAATAACAATTTTGGGAGAATAGCAACGATTTTTTAAGGAGGAGATGGATTATTTTTTCGTGCGTGGATTAAGAATTTTGAGAGAATAGCAACGATTTTTTCGGGAAGAGATGTATTATTTTTTCGCGAGTGGATTAACAATTTTTGGAGAATAGCAACGATTTTTTCAGGAGGAGATGGATTTTTATTTCGCCAGTGGAATAACAATTTTGGGAGAATAGCAACGATTTTTTAAGGAGGAGATGGATTATTTTTTCGTGCGTGGATTAAGAATTTTGAGAGAATAGCAACGATTTTTTCGGGAAGAGATGTATTATTTTTTCGCGAGTGGATTAACAATTTTTGGAGAATAGCAACGATTTTTTCAGGAGGAGATGGATTTTTATTTCGCGAGTGGATTAACAATTTTTGGAGAATAACAACTATTTTTTCAGGAGGAGATGGATTATTTTTTTCGCGAGTGGATTAAGAATTTTGAGAGAATAGCAACGATTTTTTCAGCAGGACATGGATTCATATTTTTACGAGTGCATTAACAATTTAATGGAGAATAGCAACGGCCATTTCAGGAGGCGATGGATCGTTTTTGTGAGTCCATTAACAAATTTTGGGAGAAGAACACCGATATTTCAGGAGGAGATGGATTCATTTTTTTGCAAATGCCTTAACTATTTTATGGCGAATAAGTATAATCTTTCAAGAGGAGAGGGATTCATTTTCCTGCGTGTGCATTAACAAATTTTGGGAGAACAACGATATTTCAGGTGGAGATAGATTCATTTTTTGCGAATGCGTTTTTTGGAGAATGACAAAGATCTTATCAGGAGCAGATGGTACATACATTTCCAAAGGTCCGTTGTGCATACGTGAATGATTTAAGTATGAGTAAATTTTTTGTTTCACTTTTCTCAAAGATTTCGCCGCTGCTCCCATGATCGGCCCACTGTTTCCTTAGCAGCCTTCTGGAGAAGCACACGTCTGTAGCTTTAAGTTTTTTCTTAATCTTTGATGAGATAGTCCAGTATTAACTGCCATATCGTGCTCTTCTCTTTGCTTCTAAATAGATTTTCTTGTTGATTAATACTTTCTTTAGATTTAGGAAGGCAACGTTCGCTATCCATTTGGGCACGAATTTCGATGACAAATTTTCCTTTGTCGGTTTAAACCATTCTTAGATATTTTAATATTTTGTACTTATTTCTTTTTGATAATCTCAATTCTGAGGCTTTCGATGTCGACACCATCACCAGCCCCAGATTTACGTATTTTGTTGGTTTCACTCCAATACTCTACGAAACAATAATCTATCAAACATAAGTGTAATTTGGCTACTCTTTATAGAACTTAGATCTTGTGATCATGGCGTCCGCATTGGATTCCATTAAATGTTTAATATTCTTTGAGTTGTGCACATAGTTATTCCTTGAATTTCTTTTTTTCTTCATCTTTTCTTTCTCTTACCGATCTCCCTAAACAAAGGAGACATGAATCACTTCAGCACAGACTGTGTGAATTCTAATCAGTTGACTGAATGATGGTCGGCCTCTGCGTATACATGCAGTGTTTGAAGAAACAGGGCACGTCAGAAAACAAGATTGTTGTTAATTAATCAAAACATGGTCATCGACATGCGGAGAATGCAAGTCTTAATGACTGGTTTTTGTTTAGCTGCTGTCTTCACTATCTATGGAGATGTTGTTAGAAATAATGGCGGAAGAAAGAATGCAACTATTACATCGAAACAATCTCTTATCCGAAAATCTCAGAAAAGTCGCTTTTTCCCTTTTTTTTTCTTTTTTCTTCTATAAGATCATTTGAACACCAACACTTCAGGTACTGAAAGGCGCTTAAGCCATTTCTGATTTAGTTATATCTCAGTGAGTCTTCCATCTAAATGAAGTGATGCAGTCCTTTCTGGGCTGGAGATGCCCATTCTTCACTTCCAAGAAGAATAGAGTTCAGAAGTGTTTTCACGGCCTTGTGCGTTGATGAATTATTTCCCCCCCTCTGCAACTCCTATCTCACAAATATATCAATCGTTTTTGTTTGCTTTTTCATTTGCGGGCATCTGTAAACCAACTCTTCAGCTTTTGACACGCGCTTAAGCCACTTGTGATGCAGTTGTATCTCGGTGCTTCTTCTAAATGCAGTACTTCTGTCATCTGTTATGTACCATGCGTGATACATGACTAACGAGGCAGATTTTTGCCGCAGTATTTTAACGTTTCTTTCTACGATAGACCAGTTCCTATGCAAGGCTATACAACCCGGAATGACGTGATATTTACCCATAGCTGGGGGGGGGAAGAAGAGGATTCATATCTTTCCCAAGGGTATTAGCGCGTAAGGAAATGTAATGCATTCGACTGGAAAACACTCTGGGCTCTCCGATTCCTCAATCCGAACCGCTATCCATTACTGGGCAGCTGAAGCTACACAGTTTTCACTTGTAAGAATTATAGACTTCAGAAGCGCCTACACGATCTTGTAATCTGCACTTCTGCCTCTTACCTTCATACAACATACTCATTCAGAAACCATCTACCTTGTATGGCTCTTTGGTCTTGCATTGGGTGAACAATTGTCAAATGGAGCAGTAAGTAATTTGAACTCTGATTTAGACGAATCTCAACATTTATATCTATCTATCTATCTATCTATCTATCTATCTATATATATATATATATATATATTCTTTATAAAGCTATACATTCTTTATATATATATATATACATACATATATATATATATACACACACACACTGTATCATATATATATATTCTTTATATATATATATTATATATAGTCTTTATATATATATTATGTATCATATATATATATTATATATTCGTTATATATTATATATCATATATATTATATATATTCTTTATATATATATGATATATCATATATATATATATATATCATATATATTGTATATATTCTTTATATATATATGATATATCATACGTATATATATATATTATATATATTCTTTATATATATATATATTATATATCATACATATAATATATATATTATGCATATATATTATATACATTATATATCTATTCTTTATACATATATATCATATATATATATTTTTATACATATATATCATATATATATATATATATTCTTTATACATATATATCATATATATATATATATTCTTTATATATATATTATGTCATATGTATATTCTTTATATATATATTATATATCATATATATTTATTATGTAAATAATATATATATACATATTATATATTTCTGTATACATATTATTTTGTCTATGAATTTACATTTTTAGAATGTATTTTAAGTTTTGTGATGTAATTGAAATCCGAGTTTATTACAAGAACTCTCAATCAAAAATACGCCAGTTTCTATTGCGTCATCCGGTAATTGCCCCATCGCTGTTCTCGTTGCAGTTTATTTACAACGACTGGCGCTGTTACAACGCAAAAAAATGTAAACACGTGACATTGGCTCTGCTTTCTTAACTCTGCTCCATTTACCAGTGCAATTTTTACATAACGAGTGTCAGCCTGTACAAATAACTGAAAATGGGCGCTGGAGAAAGAAAGTCAAAGAACAGATGCTTTCGGGTATTTCCGTTGGTGTGGCATCTGTCTAGTCTAGTCCGGTTCAGGTGGTATGAGGACCAGAATGCTGCTGGTTAGTAGCGTTCTGTTTTAGCGCTCAGTCCTATCAAAATTATAATGCAAGACTTTAAGAAAAAAAACACAAAAAAACTATAACATGATCTACAGGGTACCCCACAAAAAACAGGAAATTTGGTACAATATATTTAATTGTTGGAATTTTTTTACATTTATTTAAAACAAAAGCGAAGGATAGACATTTAGTAGTTTAAAAAGAACAAAAACACAGATGTTAGATGTGGTGTCTAAAAAGCTTTCTGTTGAAAGCTGCACACGGGCGTAGATGGTCTAGCCAACCTCTAGTCGCTCTTTGGATACTTACAAGCGGGGTATTGTTCCAAACTTCTATCAACACATTTTTTAAAGATTGTAAGTCTTTGATCTCTCTGTTTTGTAATTAAAGTTGATGTAACAGTAAACCCCACGAAGTAAATATTCTTCACCATATAAAAATCGACAGTTTCCTGTTTTTTTTTTAATTATTATTATTTTATTTGTAAGGTACCTTGCAGTTGAGATTTTTTTTTTCCTGTAGAGATAACCCTTAAATTTATTATTAATTCCACTATGCACCTGTAATTTTCTCAGGTTGCCATGTGCATCTGTTCTCACAGTTTTGGAGTCCACTTTCATCAAAACAAATGCCTTACACGGTCTGATATTAAAAAAAAAACAATGTATCACAATATTGCTATCGTAGCGGAAAAACATGCAGAGTGAAGCCGCTTGGCACAGATTGACTTTCAACTTCATCGCGCATGCGCACTGTTATAAAGTTCTCGCTCACCTCCCTTGTTTACAGCGGTGCTTGGAATAAACGCGTGTAGAATGTGGTCGTTTCACCACGCCACAGTAATTTTTTGAAAACGGTCATAATTCGTGACGAATCGTGTGTCTGTGATTATAACCCCGAAATCAAAGCCCGGAACAGCCAGCGATCATATTCCTCATATCTCGTCACTTGCAAGTTTTTCTTTTTTTTCCAAAAATCAAATCCCACTTGAAAGGATCAAGACGTCAGGGAATCAAAGAAATCCAAGAGAATGGGACAAGGTCGCTTCTCGCTGGTCCCCCAATCTAAAAAAAATTGTTCCATGAATGGAAACGAAGCTGGATAAATTGTGTGTCTTCAGAAGGGTACTAATTCGAAGGAGATTAAATGCCGAATTGATATGTGTTGTAGTTTTCATTTTATAGCACTTTTTTTATCAAACGTTGTATACATATGTATCATCGCAATGGAAAGTTCAAATGAAAGTACGGAATCCGAAGAAGCAATACGGCAACAGTTTTGACAATTTTCTTTCACTGCGAGGGCATTGTTCATCATGAGTATATTCCACTTGGTCACACAGTAAACAAGGAAAACTACCGTAACATGTTACGACGTTTGTAGGATGCTGTCTGTCAGAAAGGAAATAATTGCATGCATTCGGTGAGAGGAAGCTACACCATGACAACGTACCTGTCCATTCAGTGCGGTTTGTGAAGCTCTTTTTGGCCAAGGGCAAGATTACCCAGATTTCGCCCCTTGTGACTTTTTCCACTTTTCAAAATTCAAATCCCATTTTGAAAGGAAGAAGATTTCAAGAAGTTCAAGAGAATACGACGAGGTAGTTGCTCGCTATTCTCAAAAGTAGTTCCAGGAATGCTTCCGTCAATGGAAACGACGCTGGATAAATTGTATAGATTTAGAAGAGGACCACTTCGAAGGAGATTAAATGTAGAATTGATATGTGTTGTAGTTATTTTTTTTTTTTTTTACATTATCAAATCTCGATATTTTTATCAATCCCCATAAGTTGTTGAATATCTTGTAAATTTTGGTTTTGATGGGTTTAATGAAGTACCATTCCAGTTTTTCGTGATTCCACTTATGTCCTATATTGCCATGATAGCGTTTCCAGTGTTTGTGATCTTGAGTTGGATGCACTGCCCAAGGATACAAAACAATGTGTTCTTAGAATCGGATTGCTCACGTAGAAAATCTGATATTTCTTGCCGTTCGTTCTAAAAGTTCTCCACTGCCTAAACTGGGTATTGAACTCACACTCTTTGGGTCCTGTCACTAACCAACGCCTTTATCCACTGTGTCCTCAAGGATAAACTTTCAGAGGGAAATTAACAGGACATAACTGATAACTGACATCCATTAAACATGGCACGTGGAACTAGAACAGTCAACACTAGTGAGCGAAATAAAGGGTTAAGTTCGACATTCTAACCACCTGAAGAAGTCCGGAGCGTACAACGGCCGAAACGTTGTAATAAATATGGCGCAAAAGATGAGAACAATAGTCCTAATAATGTAATTAATGTACATAATCCCTCATCTCAGAAAATATAGAGAGATAGTCGTAATTGTTCTAGTGAGACTTGCTAAACATTGCACCACGTCGAAGAGAACCGTTGCGATGGATGAGCAAAATTTAAAATTTTAATATTTTACAAAGATATTTACCTATAATTTATATAATCTCTGTCTGAATTTGTGGGTTGAGGTGTTATCACATTTGACATTATTTAATCGCCAAGTATATTGTAATTGCTCTCGACAGACCGTAGCAGTTTTCTGCTACTCCTCCTCCTCCTTGAACATTCTGTTTCTGCCTATACTATGTTTCCAGCGTACTTGTTATTCTGAAGAGCACCTTCAGTACTGATCATTACCTGTTAATATGGTGGTTTTCTAAGCGTAGCTTAGATGTGGCACCAGGCTGAGAATATGACGAACCCAACTCATGATTCAGTTCTGATTGATCTATCAAGCTTGCTAAACATTATACCACGTCAAAGTACTCAATTTCATCTAGGTCGCCGGTTATGTTTTCTGTACGAAATTATTGATGGCCGGAAGTGAACTGAAGTTGTAGTATTGTTCGACAATGGTTGGCTTGTGGCATATGGATGTCTTGAACCATTCTCTGTGCAGGGTATCATTTTTAGTGCTGCGGCCTTGTTAAGGGCCAGAAATAAAGATAAAAGAGGAATTGAGTTAAACAAATATATTAACAGAAACAGTAAAACAAACGAGAGTGTTATAGAGCTGACTGCTGGAAGCGTCCCTCATCAAAGGGCAGTAACTGCTCCTATTTATAGCTAGGAGAGTCCATACGTCCGTAGGCAAATTACTATAAGATTTAGAATAAAAATAAAATTAATTATATGAAAACAAATATCATAATAGAAAAACAACGAAAAAACGAAAGTCGGACACACAGTGCATGGACAATCAATTTTTATATAGTGCAAGATATGTAGGTGTGAGCAAATTCCAAAACCACTAGAATCGTTTGAAATGAACATGTATAGATTGTTAGAGAACAAAATAGTTGTGACGAGAATATCTAAAAAGAGAAACAATATAGGTTACAGCGTTTCAAACCTAACATAATTTACCTAAACAAAGAAAAACAAAAAAGACAATTTTATGAAGAAAAATATGAGATTGTAAACCACATCTTAATTGAATATAGCAAAATATCTCAAAGCTAATAATGATAAGATGTGAACTGTGCAAACGAATTAAGTTTGAACATCTATGGCTGACCGTCGTCTTGGGTAAGACGTTAAACTACATATGCGTCCTGGGTAAGACGATAAACTACGTCCAGCAGAAGGTTTTGAGGAGCGTGGAACCACAATTGATGGTGTTTCCAGGTCCACCCTGACCCAGGGTGGTAGCACCTGTTAGGGTTCTAGCTATGGACAAATATCTTGCTAATACCAGCAATACGTTTTGAAAAAAACATTAGCAGCAATACAATTTTGAATAAAAAATATTACCAGAAACAGATTTTAAAAATTGGGCAACGCCGGGCCATGCTGCTAGTATACCCTAAATGAATGTCTCCCACGATTGATAGATGATCAGCCCTGGAATGAGCAAATGATCAAACCTTGGAAATAAGAAGAAATTTATAACATTTATAACTAGCAGCATGGCCCGGCGTTGCCCGTGCTTGATTAAAAAATCGTATGGCTCATACAGCAATCGCTATCACTTAACTTAAAATATTTTTGCCCTTCCTTGCCTTCAAAGGAGTGCACTTTGTCGTGCTGATGTTGCTACATGCCTTACTTCTTGCCTATCTGACACTACGAATTTTTTCTATGCTCTATACTAAATATTAAATCTGTTACGAAAAAAGAACTAAACAAAATGAACACAAAACGATCAGCTTTAAAAAAAGGACTCGTAACTGGAAAAACCGTATGAAAAAAAGAATGTTAATAGCAAATACGTTTTCACACCCAACCCAGTTCTGCGGAATCAGAATCAACGTTGAGTTTAAGCAAGCGAATGAGCCAATTGGAGTAAAGTGTCATGCAGATTTAACTTTTTCCCACTTGTGACGAATGTAGCTATCGATTATTTTTGCATGCTAGTTAACATTCGTGTCAATCAGCTGTTGGCTCTCACGCTGGCCAATAGAATCTTCCTGCCTATCCGTGGCAGCCAGCTATAGGCTCTCACTCTGGCTAGTAGAAAATGGCTGCAAACTACATGAAAACTGCCGTAGAAGCATGAAAATATCATTATTAATATTATTTCCACTATCGATGGGAGTTGGGAAATGCAAAGTCGGTCTGGCTTTTCGGCTAACTTGGAGCATATGCATGTACATTTTGGGGAAAATTCGTTGAAAATTGCGGCCGTGCATTCGTTACACACACACACACACACACACACACATCCTGCCTTTTATAGTTAGAGATTATAAATGTAATAAAAAAAACGTGTAAAATTGCAGAACCTCGCGTGAGAATCGATGTCGAACATTAGTGATTGGCTGATTTTTGTCTATCATATAGAGTTATAGACTTAGCAAGAATCGATAATCAAGTAACCGTATTGTTTCTTTTACTACTGAGTAGAAATCTTAAATTACTTGAATTTTGAAATGAATTAGTTTCCTCGCCATCGTATATAATGGTATATAAGACTCATTTTCCTCCACAGAATGGTTCGATAATATCCACCCCCGGATGTATCAGCGAAATTGAGGTATCTAGTAGACAAATGTTTACCCAGACGCCTTAGACTGGCAATATTGCTACAAGCCTAAATCCATAATATTGAAATATTATTTTCTCAAATATCAGCATCGTGTTATCCACCATAGCTAAAAGGGTTTCGCTTTTTCCTTGACGTCTTTTATTTTTGCATTCATATTTGATCATTTTTTTTTCTTTTTTACTTTAACTGATATTTCTTCCTCTCTAATTAACAGGAATTTTCATCTTTATTTTTTGCTACTTCGGTTTTATAGAATCGTTCCTGCTATAGCAGTTTTTAAATTCTAAATTACAGCAGTATTATTAAGAAGAGGAAAAAATATTTTTCTTGCTGTCCTATTTACATGACTGATATTTCATTTACATTAAACACTTACCCATAAATGCAACATCATTTTTAATTAACGATGAGATTAAGAATTTATTATTTAACTGAGAATATTCTCCACCATACATACATGCTGACTATTGTCCTCATCTTTGTTGTTGTTGTCATAACCTTTCGGACGTTCAGCCTACCGGTCTTCAGATGTATTCAGTAGATTCCGAATTGAACGTCTTATTTAATCTACGGAAGTAGACTGTTCTCGTTTCACTGCGCATGTCTAGGAATATCTCATCTAATTCTTATTTTTGGTATCCTACTGTCACGTTGCAGAATTTTATGTGGGTTCAATCCCTGAGCCGGGCAGTATGTACTTGAATTCAGTAGAAACAGAGTGAGCAATAATTGAGCATTACTAAAAATAAGAACTAGATGAGACATCCCGATACATGGGCAGTGGAACGAGAAAAATCTATCCCCCTACATAAATCAAATGTTTCAGTTCGTAATTTCCATTAGGTTATCTGGATTTATATACTTTCAATAAATATTTACCTTAATAAATTACTGTTTAATTAAAGTGGCATTTTTAAAAGAGCGAAATTATGGTTGTGGTCATTACGATGAGCAATCCAGCAAATGCATTGTTTTGTTAAATATCTTTTTTGTGTATTATTTAAATTCCTCGAAGTCTCTCCTGTATATTTTTTGTAGCAAGCATTACAGGATATTGAATAGTGAATTAATTATTGATACTGTTTGAACTGCATGTCATCTGCTTCAATGTTTTGCTTCTTGTTATAAGTAATACTATAATAACTTTATTGGCACCCTATATATACGACGTTTGCGTTGTATCGAAATGGTCTGGTTTCGATCCTCGGTAGTGGATGAGTACTGCTGATGAGTCCCAAATAGGAAGAAATGGACGTCCAGTGCTTTCTTCATTCTATCGAAGCTTATTCTGGGCTCGATAAATCATTATATATGATTACTATAAATCACCCCAAAATTTGTTCACTTGTATATCATTGCTTGACTCAGCTAATGCTCGTAAGGAGCGGCTAAGGGTCAAAAACCAGACGTGGCTCTTAGTGTACTGTTCTAAGGTTATCCGTATACTTGGATGAGTATCGTTGTAGAACTGAGCGAGTTTGTGTCTTCTTCTTCGATGAGGCCAGTTGGTATGACGTTTGTGTTGTATCGAAACGGTTCGGGTTCGATTTTCTTTAGTAGATGCAAATAGGACGAAACGGTCGAAAGTTCAGGAATGAAGAGGAATCCAAACCTAAGACTCCAAGATAAAGAATCAGGTATACACCGAGAGAAAGAGAGAGAGAGTAAAAAGGAAGGAAAGAAAATATCTTACTATTTACAGACACTTTCCAGAATAAATTAAATCTAGGAAACTTTCTATAGTGAAAAGAGGAACGCGGGTCTAACTTATCTGATGCTTTATTCGACTTAGAATTGAGTGCTCGAGCTGGATTTATTTAAATACAGAATACGTATAAGGAGGCGATAATACATACCACATTCAACTCAGCTGGTTATTTGTAGGGGACAGTTATTCCACCGATCCGCTCTACTGCGGGTCCTTTGAGGGCGTTGTGGTAGTACGCAGTCGACAGCTGACCATGACATTGACTCATCTGAGCTTGATGTCTCCGGTTTGTTTTGCCAACTCGGTTTTGAAACTATAAATCTTCGACTTGAAGTCTTTACGTATTCTTCGATTTGTTCTAAGTCTGAATTTCAAATAGCTGGTTCCGTTTCAGGATAGGCTCGTTTTTTAGGTGCTAATACCTCGTTATGTTGGTCCATTTATTCTTGTAGCGATTCCACGTCTGATTCATCGGTGTGGGGGCTACTCTCGCATGGGCCAAATCCTTCAACGACAGAGTATCTCGTCTAAGTGCTGGACGAACGCGTAATGCAGGTTTGTCTGTATTAATTTGACTTTTACCAGTGAACACTTTTTCACTTTGTCGAACGTAGTGTCTCAGAATGACTGTTCCAGGTAGCGACAGCCATGGGGTGAGTGAAGTTCCTCGTGAAGTTCCTCGTGAAGTTCCTCGTGAAGTTCCTCGTGAAGTTCTTCGTTAGAATGTTAGAAACCTTTTACGGTGGTGTTGCGTTCGCTGCTGTTCACAACAGGGTTCGAATAGCGTTCAGAGATTCTGGGAGGAGATTTTCTCTATCTGTGAACGAGCACTTTCGATTTGTGGCAGCCAAATGAATGGTTGTCTAAATAATACCATTGTATTTTTTCGCACTGCTCATTGTCTTAGGGATTATACAGCATAGTCCAACTTATAGCTATCTCTTCTCCGTAAAAAAAGTTGTTCTGACATGAATGATGTCCCTCTGTCTGAATGAACATATGCTGAGCCACCAAAATGCAGCGAATAAGGAACACAGGCATTTCCAAGTTAGCGGATGTATCTAGGAAAGGATATGCGAACGGGAAAGGTGAATATTTGAAGAGAATAATAGATTGGAGAGTTCTCATACCATAAAGACATTTGTCTTGTGTTAATATTTAGTTTGTTATTGGGTTCATCTCACCTCCTCTCATTCTTCATTATTAGATTTTTATATATAATAATTTATTCATTAAATCTTTATGACATGTGGCGCGTTTTGTAGATCCCCCTTAAGAGGATGCGGTATTGTGGTGTATGGATGATTGAGTGGTGACGGATGAGTTTTTGTGGTGAATGTGCAAATTGTAATGAGTGAATGGGTCGTGAATCGGATTAGCTAGCTATAGGATAGTTAGTGTCAACCAGCCTCAACCCCTCCCCTTTTTAGGCTATGTGCCAAAATTGTATTTTTATACAATAAATATACCATGGAGACATTTGTTATTATAAGTCGGTATTTGTTAACAGCCGACATGAAACGTTCAAGTTTGCCATCATGGTCTGACTGATTTAGTCCACAGACTGCTACGTTATGTATGTAGGAAAATGTGGCCTTCAATCTTTCTGTTCTTATTATATTGTCACTTCTATAAAAATTCGATACTCTGCTAGTCACGCCAAATAGAATCCATCGAAAATGATACAAGCATTCGCCTCGAAGACTTTACAGGATCGATCCTGGCTTGATTTCTACTTGGTGGAACGCACTGTGGAGATTCAAAGTACTATAAACGCGATATTTGGCCATTTCATTCACCATTTCGTCGATGCGGGATAGTAGGTATATATGTAACTGGATGAACGTATTAAGGGTCTATTACTAATCCCCTTTTGTGGTTCTCAGAAGTTATGAGTACCTGTTCCCTTCATGGAGACTAACTTGATTCAATAACTCCCAAGTATTCACTTTACTTCAGTTATAGTAAATTGTTTGTCATCGTGTGGGTACTATCTAGATTTTACTGTTAATGATGAGATTAAGAATTTATTATTTAACTAAGATAGATAGATAGATAGATAGACAGATAGATAGATAGATAGATAGATAGATAGATAGATAGATAGATAGATAATAGGAAATACAGAATACGTATAAGGAGGCGATAATACGTAAAAAAGGCATTTCCAAATTAGCGGATCGCCACCTTCGATCAAAAGATCGAAGGTGGCGATTTTCAATCGTCGTTAGATTGTTAAAAAGTATCAGGTACTGAACTAGTCCTCAGATTTTAAGATTGGCACCGGTCCTCCAAAAGGGATTATGATATGTGAATACCGACATAGGAAGTCGTACCCTAGTATCACGCTGCTGCAGTAATTCTTCATTATTAATAGTTTTGTGCGAATGTTAAAATTATTTTTTAGCTGAAGTTCGACCAATTACTTGAATGTACAAAAAACGTTCGCCATTATTTTTCAGAACAAGGAAAGATCCGCCACTTATTAGCCTTCAGCATGTTTGAATCTATGTATCTCGTCAAACTACCTCTGTCAATAAGGGCGCCCACAGGTACGTTATTAGCGTACATTTTTTGTATGGTTTTCAAAAAGCAGTCCTGAGAAGCAGCAATTATGGCAGAAGTATTAAAGCAAGGCTTTGGAAGAGGTGAAGAATGACACACTTAAAAAAATGTCCAAATTTCTCACATTTGCGATACCTAGCGTTTCTGATTAACATTGATATCGGAGGTGAAAAGAGTCCACAAAAAAGCATTTTTGTTCAGACCGTTGTTACTGGTTGCTCAGGGTAGAACCTTGGTCAAGAAAAGACTTTGAAAAGTCTAGAGGTGAGAGTCCCGTGATGCGCCAATGGTATTTAGGAAGAAAACGGACTGTCTTTGGGAGGTTTCTGAATTGTGGGATGTCTCGTAGGCAGTTCTAAACATCGCGGTTTTGTTTTCGCAGAGTATCTGCCTCACTTCATCATTTTGAAGGCTTTTTATAAAGGCGTTCACTATATGTTCATCCTAAGCTTCTTCTGCATCCATTCAGTCTTTGCTTAGTGTAAGAATTTAGTTAGCTCGACCGATTCACCATCTTCCAGTTTTCGAGTGGCGAGTAGTTGTCAAGCGATATCTTCGGTTTTAGGCTAGATATAAATTGCGTGCAGCAAGTTTATAGCTTTCTCGTAAGAAGGAGAGTTTGATTTTATCTTGTAGATAGACGAGGGCAGATAGTTCGTTATCAGCCTTGTCTTGTCTATTTGTCGTTAAGGGTGTCCCACTTTAAGGGTTTCTCGGAAGTTTTCGAACGATAAAATCCAAAGGGTCCATTGGTCAGCAGCTGTGCTATGGTCTCTGTCGACGTCGAACTTTTGTGGTTTTTGCAATGTTCAATGTTGATTCTAAGTTGATTTGGTTTATTTTGTTTTACGGCATATCAACCTGAATGGGTTATGTAATGCCGACAGCATTTTTAGGATAGATTCGTATGAATAGAATATGTATTCTTTGGTTTAGATTGGTTTGGTTTATTTTGTTTTACGGCATATCGACCTCAATGGGTTATTTAATGCCGACAACATTTTTAGGATGGATTCGTGTGAATAGAATATGTATTCTTTGGTTTAGATTTGTTTGGTTTATTTTACTTTACGGTATATCAATCTCAATGGGTTATTTAATGCCGACAACGTTTTTTATTGCTGGTAATATTTTGTTTTGTCAAAAATCTCTTTCTGGTAATATTTTTCCTTCAAAATTGTATTGCTGGTAATAGTTAAATATTTGCCCATAGCTGAGACCCTAACAGGTGCTACCACCTTGGGTTAGAGTGGACCTGGGAATACCAGCAATTAAGAGGTTGTTCTACACTCCTCAAAACCTGATCAGAGGCCTTGCTGCTGGATGTAGTTTAACGTCTTACCCCTGACGAATATTCTAAGTTGAGTAAAAAAATTGTAATGAAAAGGCGAAGGCCGGTATAACTTATCTGAAACTACATTTTACTTCGAATGTAGTGTCTCCGAGCTCTACTTATTTAAATACAAAATACATACAATGGGTGATAACCCATACCACACTTTTCACATAAAAAAAAGAACGCTATGGGATTGAATATTTTTTTATGTCATGGCGTGTTGTGTAGGTTCCCAGTGAATATGCGGTATTGTGGTATATGCCTGGATTGAGAGCTGATGGATGAGTTCTTGTGATGAATGAGTAATTGTAATGGATCAATGGGTCGTGAGTCTGATTAACGAGGACTAAGAAGACCAGCCTCTCCCTGTTTCCCCTTCGGCCTTGTGCCGCATTTTCTGCATGATAGCAAGAATCAATAACCTATATTATTGTATATAAGTCCCGCTGTTTTCCTGTCAATAAGGAACTAAGAACAAACTACAAGAAAACAGAATGCATGGTCATCAGTAAAAGGATGAGCCCGAAATGCGATTTTCAGGTTAGGAACACTAGAATCAAGTAGGCGCAGAAGTTTAAATATCTGGGAAGCGTTCTGACAGAGGACGGTAAATACGACGTATTGGGAGGGCCAAGGACGCATTCTAAAAAATGGGTAGAATATTGCGAGACAGAAGGATTTCTTTGGTAAAGAGGAAAAGAATACTGAGTTGTTACGCGACATCTGTCCTTCTTTAAAACAGCGAATGCTGGACGATTTCCTTAAAGATGAAGAAGAGACTCGAGGCGATGGTGATGTGGTTCTACAGAAGGATGCTAAAGATATCACGGACCGAGCGTCGTGTGAGCAACGATGAGATCTTAGAGAGGATCAAACAAGTCGGGGGCTTATATTTAACATCAGGAAGAGGCAGCTGAAGTTCCTGGGACACATAATAATGAAGGAGGGACTGGAGAATCTGATACTCACAAGTCGAATAGAGAGAAAGAGAAACTAGTGAAAACAATGCACGACATATCTAGCAACTTTAAGCAAGGAGATGACAGAACTTGGTATGGGGGTGTTTGTTTGGTTTGGTTTGATTTGTTTTACGGCATATCAATTTCAATGGGTCATTTAATGCTGACAACATTTTTTTTCCTGGTAATATTTTGTTTTGTCAAAAATCGATTTCTGGTAATATTTTTTTCCTAAAAAATGTATAGCTGGTAATATTATTTAAAAATGTATTGCTGGTAATATTATTTTAAAAAATGTATAGCCGGTAATATTATTTAAAAAATGTATTGCTGGTAATATTATTTTAAAAAATGTATTGCTGGTAATATTATTTAAAAAAATGTATTGCTGGTAATATTATTTTAAAAAATGTATTGCTGGTAATATTATTTAAAAAAATGTATAGCTGGTAATATTATTTTAAAAAATGTATTGCTGGTAATATTATTTTAAAAATGTATTGCTGGTAATATTATTTTAAAAAATGTATTGCTGGTAATATTATTTAAAATAATGTATAGCTGGTAATATTATTTTAAAAAATGTATTGCTGGTAATATTATTTTAAAAATGTATTGCTGGTAATATTATTTTAAAAAATGTATTGCTGGTAATATTATTTTAAAAAATGTATTGCTGGTAATATTATTTAAAAAATGTATTGCTGGTAATATTATTTAAAAAAATGTATTGCTGGTAATATTATTTTAAAAAATGTATTGCTGGTAATATTATTTAAAAAAATGTATAGCTGGTAATATTATTTAAAAAAATGTATTGCTGGTAATATTATTTTAAAAAATGTATTGCTGGTAATATTATTTTAAAAAATGTATTGCTGGTAATATTATTTTAAAAAATGTATTGCTGGTAATATTATTTAAAAAAATGTATTGCTGGTAATATTATTTTAAAAAATGTATTGCTGGTAATATTATTTAAAAAATGTATTGCTGGTAATATTATTTAAATGTATTGCTGGTAATAGTTTTTTTTTCTTCAAAAATTTATTTCTGGTAATGATTTTTACAAAGTTTTTCTGGTATTAAAACCTATTTTTACACTTTCATAATACTTTTTACCTCAGTTTCGGGGTTAACTATTTGCCCATAGCTGGGACCTTAACAGGTGCTACCACCCCGAGTCAGGTTGGACCTGGGAACACCAGCAATTAAGAGGTGGTTCCACGTTCCTCAAAGCCTTCTGATCAGTGGCCTTGCTGCTGGATGGTGTTCATCGTCTTACCCTAGACGCAGATGTAGTTTATCGTCATACCCAGTACGGTGTCCTGAGGGAGGTGGCAGAGGGAAGGAACTTGTTGAGACCTGCAATGGATAGAGGGAGGTGGAGAGCTATGATCGCCTACATCCTGAAAGGACACGGCACGTACAAAGAAAGAATGCTCGGCTTTTATATAGGATATCGAGCTGTCTGAATCTTTTGATTCCCCGGTTTTTATTCTGTGTAAAATGTCTTCTTCTGCCGGAAATGTTCTATTGTTCTTGCTTAGTGTTCTTCTTATTGCTTCCGATATGGTAATTTTCAACTCGAAATGACTTTTCACTTTCTCTGATGTCCTAATTAAAAGGAATTTTCATCTGTACTGCTAGCTTATTTATTTATTGTTTTTTTATAAAAGTGCTTTCTGCTATAGCTCAGCAGAATTTTTTCTCTTCCAAATTACAGTATTATTATATTAATAAAAAGAAAAGAAAGAGATTTTTCCTGATGTCCTAATTACATATTTTTCTCATTCTCCTCTTATATAATGTAGCTGCATTGTTCAAAAGCATAAAAAGTTTATCTGGAAACACAATATTTTTCTGAATATATTATCTGCTGTAATTCCGGGTCTCTTATATGGTTAGTATACGTTATCAAATACAATATTTGTTTTTTTCTTTTTTTGATACTCATTTCTTCATTTAATTTTTTCATGTGTATCAATAATATTAAAATCGAATACACCCCCTCCCCGTTAATGTAAATAGCGTGAAGATAAAAAAAAAAACAGTTTTCAGGAGATAGATGAACATGAATTCTCTTTCGCGTTAGCTCGTCTTAAATGAACTACGCCTTAACACATTCAACCAGATATTTTCTAAAAACATTTTTTTCAATCATTTCACCCCAAGAAAGGCTATAATGCAACTAAGACGCAAGGTAGATACTGGGAGTGAAAGAGAAGGGGAAAGGACAGTAAGAGAACAGTTTTCAAAAGATCGAAGGTGGCGATTGGCATTGCATTTGAATTTTTGAAGAGTGTATACGTGGCAAGCTACGGTTACATAAGCTGCTCGGCCCGTTTAGGATCAAAGTGTAGTATCTGTGCTTTGTGATCATCCGGGCTGGCTTCTGTCGAACTCTCTAATGCTGAGAGGAACTCGGACGAAGCTTTGCCGAAGGTCAAGGTTGCGTTCGGGGAGGTAGACAAGACCTGAACCCGTCTAGGCGGGTTCAAAGGTCATATTTTTGGCCGAGCCTACGGGCTCGCGGGCTACCCACATTAAACTGGACTTGTGCCACATTTAATCCTCGTGGGTGGATTAATAAATACCAAGCTACAGTTACATCCAGCTATTTCAAATGTAAAACGATTAGACCAAATAGCTAATCTTGTATTATGACATTCATATTGTAGCAAAGCACCCACATTCCCTCCTTGTCGCATTGGTGAGAAGTAAGATTCAATCGAAAAGCTTCTTTCTGCGAACAACTGCACTGTGGAAACGACGCCCATGAGGATGTTTCCCCGATACTATAATCTTAACCTGTTCAAGTCTAGGTTCAACCGTTATCTTCCTCGCATAAACTATTCTTTAATATAACCCTCTATCTTGAATGGCCACCGGGCCTTATACAGGGTGAACCATACTATGTCAGAAGAAGTCATTTTTAAAACTTAATCCTTTCTCTCAGCCAATTATTTCTACTATAGAGAGGATCTTCTTTTCATCTTAAATACTTTGATCAAAACATTTCATTTATGTTTGATACTTTTTTCTCTCTATTCATCTTTATTGCCATATTTACCTACAACATCTGTCTCTATTTCTGAGATGAGGTATTGTAACTATTTACACTATTTACATTGTTCGGACTGTTGTCCTCATCTTTATTGCCATATTCACCTACAACATCTGTCTCTAGTTCTGAGATGAGGTATTGTAACTATTTACACTATTTACATTGTTCGGACTGTTGTCCTCATCTTTATTGCCATATTCACCTTCAACACCTGTCTTTATTTCTAAGATGAGGTATTGTAACTATTTACACTATTTATATTGTTCGGACTGTTGTCCTCATCTTTATTGCCATATTCACCTACAACATCTGTCTCTATTTCTGAGATGAGGTATTGTAACTATTTACACTATTTATATTGTTCGGACTGTTGTCCTCATCTTTATTGCCATATTCACCTTCAACATCTGTCTCTATTACTGAGATGAGGTATTGTAACTATTTACACTATTTACATTGTTTGGTCTGTTGCCCTTGTCTTTTTTACCATATTCACAACGTTTCGGCTAATGTACGCTCCGGGCTTCCTCAGATGATATTAGTAGGAATTTTGAACCGAACTTTTTATTTTAGTCCATGGGGTAGGTTGTTCTAATTCCACGTACCATTAGATATCTCATTTTCAGTTAATTTCCCTTGGTAACACAAATCTCCAATTTTCTTGTTCCCTCTGCTGTGTCCAGATATTTAAATCAAAACTCTTGGGGACAAGTCACTTTTGGATCACTCTACCAACGCTTTTATCCTCTGGTGACATCAGTGAGTGATGCCTCAGAACCATTTTTACCAGGGCTCATATTGCAATTATTTGTTATTGTCATTGTTAATTTCTCTAGCTATCTGTATTAATGGTTCACAAATTGTATTCACCTCTAAACTTAGGAGATTTTTGTAACCTAGCATATGCGCTGATTCTTTACGTTTTCTTATTTTCCAATGATGTTCTCTGTCTATTATTTGTGGACTAAAATAAAGGTACTGGTCACCGGAGCGCATATTTTTACTGGGTCCGCGGATTGGTACTGGACTGCGGACTGCTATAGGGACATGGACTGGTAACGAACCGCAGATTGGTACTGGGGCCGCAAATTGTCACTGGGCCACGAACTGGTACAGGGCCGAGGTCTGCTACCGGCACGCAGATTGGTACTTGGGCCACAGATTGTTACCGAGGCCACAGATTGGTACAGGGCCGTGGTCTGGTACCGGACTGCAGATTGGTACTTGGGGCGCAGATTGGTACAGGGGCTGCAGTTTGATACGGGACCGCAGACTGCTACCGAGCCGTGAACTGTTTGGTACTAGGTTGCAGAGAAAGAATAAAAACAAAATGAAAATCCTGCAAGCATTTGGTCAAAATGATTTAATAACAGTTTATAATTGTTTTTCCATCAATTCATTCGAAATGTTTAAGTCTTTCTTTTAATTCGGTAAACATCTGAAAAAACGATTTGTTCAAATTTAATACTTGTGTTTCTGCCACTCCATTGTACTTCTTCAAATCTTCTCGTCCGACCTTCTTGTAATCCGGATCCTTTTGAAGATAACGATTTATTCACATTTAATAGTTGTGTCTGTAGATACAAGTCGTCTATCCCAGCGGCATCCCACCACCGGGTCATGGGCCATTTGCTACTGCGCCCGGTCTTGTTTATATTTTGTTATGCACGTGACCGACACCGACCTCTCCTTCACGGTCTCTGGAAAAATTCTCTTGTCTGACCCTGATCCGTGGTGTAAAAATTTTGTGGACCGCAGCTCTAGTTCAGCCTAATTTTAATCCGACAAGCATTTGATCAAAATGATTTATTTACGTTTCATATTTGCTTTTCTCTCAATCCATTCTACGGGATTAAGTCCTCTAATCCAAACTTCTTTTAATCCTTTCAATCGAAATCAGATGTGTATATCTCAATAACATATGTTTTGTAATATTGTTTGTTTATTTGTTAAAACATCCCAGGTGTTATATAATAATCTATTTGGGACATTTCTCTCCCTCTCCTAAAAAAAAAACAAACAAAATAAAAACGTTTTTTTCATTTAAAATCTCATTTGATTTATAGAGTGTTCCAATAACTTGGACGGATTTTAAATGTGAATTAACTTTAAGCGTCTAATGATTTATTTACTTTTTCTTTCAGATTTAACAACTTAAGTCTTTGGCAATTTCAACCATAGAAAGATTAAAAATCAAACAACGTGTTAAAGTTATCGATGCCTATTACGAAAATGGACGTTCAAACTGAAATGGATTTCGCCGGTTTTTTTGTCAAAATAATCGACCAACCGTGTAATTGGAAAATTTGTTCGTAAATTCGAGCAAACTGGTTCATTGACAGATGATAAAACACCATTGCGCGCTCGTTTACGCCGTTCAGCTGAAAACATTGCTGCAGTGCACGAGAATACGGGCGAAAATCCAGACACCTCTATTCGTCATCGCGCGCAGGAATTGAACCTCTCCGCAACAACGCTGCATCGAATTTTGACAAAAGATTTATCTCTACAAGCTTACAAGATTCAATTGACAGAAGAAATGAAACTTGCTAACCATTTGAAGCGTCAATTGGGTTCACGAGCAAAGACAAGCCGATGACGATTTCTCGCAAAAAAAAATCCTCTTTAGTGATGGCGCCCAATTTCATCTTGGTGGATTCGTTAATAAGCAGAATTATCACATTTGGGCTGATGAAAATCCAAGGAAGATTGTTGAAAAGACACTGCATCCAAAAAAAACTCACAGGTGTGCATTTTTTGCTAGGGCAGTCATTGGGCTGTATATTTACAAAATTGAACGTCTCTAGGCGACGATAACTTTAACACATTGTTCGATTGTTAATCTTTCCATAGTTGAAATTTCCAAAGACTGAAGTTGTTAAAATAAAGAAAAAGATAAAAATCATTAGTCATTTAAAGTTAATGCGCATTTAAAATCGACCCAAGTTATTGGAACACCCTATACGATTAAAATAAAATAATAAAAGTTACGTTTAATGATTACCTAACGAAATCATTCATATTAAGAAAAAACAACTTACAAAATCCTTTGTACGATATTCAATGGAAAAATTTATCCCGATCAAAAAAATTAAGAGAAGACCTGTTATTCCTATTTATTATGGCTGTACTTACATTAATTCATGTTTGTAAAATATGCGGTAGGTTATTACAGCTGGATGCAAAAGTAGAAAAAAAGAGTGCGCACAAAAATGTATGTTACTGATTATAAAACCATATCAATAAAAAAATCGTATGACTGGTATAATTCTTACTGTACACCTACTTTTGCAGTCCCTAGCAATCAGAGGGTCAGATATATGTTTGTTAAATTATTCCTTTATAAGAATATATCTTTGTTATATGAAAATCAGTGCAAATGGCTAATCTGACCTGGTTCTGGAACAACGATAAGTAGATTATTGACGATAGATCGATAATACCTATTAGAATTTTAACTGTCTTTTTTTAACAATCAGAATAAGATTAATACAAACTACTACTAATATTATTATAATAAGGAAATAACGAGAAGAATGTAAAAAATAAACGCCAGAAGTCGTTTTCAGTTAAAGTAACAAAAAGAAGCGCGTAAAGCATCAGTTAAAAATTCAGTGCAGACGTCACGTGACGCAGGCATTTGTTAACTTAGTCGACCATTACATGTTGCATATATATATATATATATATATATATATATATATATATATATATGTATATATATATATATATATATATGTATATATATATATATATATATATATATATATATATATATATATATATATATATATATATATATGTATGTATATGTAAACAAAAAATACAACATTTTCTTAGTTGCGAAGAATTGGCCGAAAAGAAATGCATTTAGGAGACAAACAGGTTTGAACAATTTTGATTAATGATTCCACAAAAAACAAAAAAACAAAACAAAAAAAACCCATCAGGTTTGCGTCATTAATGATGGCGATGGTTGAAACAAATGCTCGGTCATTCGATTTTTCTATTTCTTTTTTAATGAAACTCTAATGAGATATTGACTGAAAGAGGAGCAAAATGAATGAAGAGAAGATTTTCGTTTAGAAAAAAAATGATCCGTTTATGAAGGGGGAGGAAAAAAAAGAAAAAAAACTATAGAGAATGAGAAAAACAAATAAGAAAGAAAGAAAGAATGAAAGAAAGAAAGAATGAAAGAATGAATGAATGAAAGAAAGAAAGAAAGAACTATTAGGTTGGTGCAAAACCAATGTCGTTTTCTCAAATATTAACATATGTGAGAAAAAAAAAACAATATTTTTGCACCAACCTAATACAACAGAACTCCAGAAAAAAAGAAAAACGTAAACCGCCAGAAGCAGCATGTAAGAAGAAGGATAAAAAATAGATAAAGTATAAAAAGAGGTAGAAAGAAAAGATGAAAGGTGAAAAGAGAGAGAGAAAGAAAAGATGAAAGGTGAAAAGAGAAAGAAAAGATGATATGTGAAAAGAGAGAGAGAAAGAAGAGATGAAGGTGAAAAGAGAGAAAGAAAAGATGATAGGTGAAAAGAGAGAGAGAAAGAAAAGATGAAAGGTGAAAAGACAGAAAGAAAAGGAAGAAAAAGATGAAGGAAGGATAAAGAATAATATGTGAAATATTATGGAAAAAAAGAGAATAAAGAAAGACGAAGACTAAACAAAGACAGAAAGCAATTAAAAGAAAGAATAAAAATGTCAGAAACATAAAGAAAAAAAGAAATACAGCCAAACGTTTAGAAAGGAAAAAAAGGGAAAAGGAAAAAGAAAGAAAGAAAGAAAGAAAGAAAGCAAAAAGAAAGAAAGAAAGAAAGAAAGAGAGAAAGAAAGAATGACATATAATGCAGAAAAACGAGAATAGATAAAGGCAAAGAATATAAAGACAGGAATCCGAGAAACGAAAGAAAGAAAGAAAGAAAGAAAGAAAGAAAGAAAGAACGAAAGAAAGAAAGAAAAAAAGAAAGAAAGAAAGAATGACATATAATGCAGAAAAACGAGAATAGTTAAAGACAAAGACTATAAAGGCAGGAATCAGCGAAACGAAAGAAAGAAAGAAAGAAAGAAAGAAAGAAAGAAAGAAAGACAGAAAGAAATATAATGCAGAAAAACGAGAATATATAAAGACAATAACTATAAAGGCAGGAATCGGGGAAAAGAAAGAAAGAAAGAAAGAAAGAAAGAAAGAAAGAAAAAAGAAAGAAAGAAAGAAAGAATGACATATAATGCAGAAAAACGAGAATAGCTAAAGACAAAGATTATAAATGCAGGAATCAGCGAAAAGAAAGAAAGAAAGAAAGAAAGAAAGAAAGAAAGAAAGAAAAAAGAAAGAAAGAAAGACAGACAGACAGAAAGACAGACAGAAAGAAATATAATGCAGAAAAACGAGAATAGATAAAGACAATAACTATAAAGGCAGAAATCGGGGAAAAGAAAGAAAGAAAGAAAGAAAAAAAGAAAGAAAGAAAGAAAGAAAAAAAGAAAGAAAGAAAGAAAGAAAGAAAAAAAGAAAGAAAGAACGACAGAAAGAACGACATATAATGCAGAAAAACGAGAATAGCTAAAAAACAAAGATTATAAAGGCAGGAATCAGCGAAAAGAAAGAAAGAAAGAAAGAAAGAAAGAAAGAAAGAAAGAAAGAAAGAAAGAAAAAAAAAGAAAGAAAGAAAGAAAGAATGAATGAATGACATATAATGCAGAAAACGAGAATAGATAAATTCAAAGAATATAAAGGCAGGAATCAGCGAAAAGAAAGAAAGAAAGAAAGAAAGATAGAAAGAAAGAAAGAATGACATATACTACAGAAAAACGAGAATAGATTAAGACAAAAACTATAAAGGCAGGAATCTGCGAAAAGAAAGAAAGAAAGAAAAAAAGAAAGACATATAATGCAGAAAAACGAGAATAGATGAAGACAAAGACGATAATGGCAAAAAACAGCGAAAAGAAAGAAATAAAGAAAGAACGAAAGAAAGAAAGAAAGAAAGAATGATTGACATATAAAGGAGAAAAAGTATAATAGATTAAGACAAAGACTATAATAGCAGGAATCAGCGAAAAGAAATAAAGAAAGAAAGAAAGAAAGAAAAAAAGAATGACATATAATGCAGAAAAACGTGAATAGATTAAAGCCAAAGACTATAAATGCAGGAATCGGCGAAAAAAAAGAAACAAAGAAAGAATGAATAATTACTTATAATGCAGAAAAACGAGAATAGATAAAGACAAAGAATATAAAGGCAGGAATCAGCGAAAAGAAAGAAAGAAAGAAAGAAAGAAAGAAAAAAAGAGAAAGAAAGAATGAAAGAAAGAAAGAATGACATATAATGCAGAAAAACGAGAATAGATAAAGACAAAGAATATAAAGGCAGGAATCAGCGAAAAGAAAGAAAGAAAGAAAGAAAGAAAGAAAGAAAGAAAGAAAGAAAGAAAGAAAGGGAGAAAGAAAGAAAAAAAGAGAAAGAAAGAATGAAAGAAAGAAAGAATGACCTATAATGCAGAAAAACGAGAATAGATGAAGGCAAAGAATATAAAGGCTGGAATCGGAGAAAAGAAAGAAAGAAAGAAAGAAAGAAAGAAAGAACGAAAGAAAGAAAGAAATAAAGAAAGAAAGAAAGAATGACATATAATGCAGAAAAACGAGAATAGATAAAGACAATAACTATAAAGGCAGGAATCGGGGAAAGGAAAGAAAGAAAGAAAGAAAAAGAAATAAAGAAAGAAAGAAAGAAAGAAAAAAGAAAGATAGAAAGAAAGAAAAAAAAAATGACATATAATGCAGAAAAACGAGAATAGATAAAGACAATAATTATAAAGGCAGGAATCAGCGACAAGAAAGAAAGAAAGAAAGAAAGAAAGAAAGAAAGAATGACATATAATGCAGAAAAACGATAATAGCTAAAGACAAAGATTATAAAGGCAGGAATCAGCGAAAAGAAAGAAAGAAAGAAAGAAAGAAAGAAAGAAAGAATGCCTTTATCGATTATCGTTTATAAAGCAAATGCAAGTATTTATTTTGTAACAAGTATTTATGTTCTGGTTTAGCCAACCCGATGAGCCCTGTCGGGTGAGGCTGTAAATACGCCGAGTGCACCTCTTCAGCGGGGTAAGACGATAAACTACATCCATTTGAGTATCTACAGTCCGCCCTAAAGATTGAACTCACAATTACTCTATAGCCAGATACATGAACTAACTTGATCCTCTATTGCTAGAACTTGGACCCTTCTTTCTTTTTGTGTGCCATGTTCATGTGCGATCATGGCTCTCCACCTCCCTCTCAACAAGTTCCTTCCTTCTGCCACCTCACAGACCACGTTTTGTCATCCACTTGCTTAAATCCGCCAGATATATCACGTGTTGTTTTCTCTTGTGTTGTGGCCTTGTTAGGACTAGAAATAAAAACACAAGGGAGGAATTGAGTTAAACAAATATATTAACAGAAACAGTAATACAAACGAGACTGTTACGGCAAGATTATTCGGTCCGACTATCAGAGCTGACTGATGGAAACTCGTCCTCTAAAAGGCAGTACCTGCTCTCATTTATAGCTGGGAGAGTCCATGCTTGCATGAGTAAATTACCATAACTTGACTCTCTTTACCTCTATTTGACCCGTGAGTATCAGATCCTCCAAGCCCTCCTTCCTCATTATGTGTCCCAGAAACTTCAGCTGCCTCTTCCTGATATTAAGTATAAGCCTCGTCCTTGTTTGCAACCTCTCTAAGATCTCATCTTTGCTCACACAGTCGGTCCATGATAGCATCCTTCTGTAGAACCACATCCCTGTCGACTCGTGTCTCTTCTTCATCTTTCAGGAAAACGTCCAACATTTGCTGCCGTAAAGAAGGACAGATGTCACGTAACAGTTCAGTATTCTTTTCGTTGTTACCAAAAACATCCTCCTGTTTCGCAGTACTTTGCCCAGCTTTTGGAATGTGCCCTTGGCCACCCCAAGACGTCTACGGATCTGTGTCACACTTACCGTCCTCTGTCAAGATGCTTTCCAGGTATTTAAACTTCCGCGTCTGCTTGATTCTAGTGTTCCCAACATTCAGATCGCATTTCGGGCTCATCCTCTTACTGATCACCATGTCACTCCGTCTTCTTGTAGTTTATGCTTAGTCCCTTCTCACTCACACTTCCTCGCTACATTCTGGGTGAGATTTTGTAATTTAATTTCCATGACTGTTATCAGTACTGTGTCATCTGCGTATCTTATGTTGTTAAGATTGAGGCCGCGAAGGTCAAATCTAGGTAGGGTTTCCAATTCTCTCAGGATTGCCTTGCTGTATAATGCCACATTTCTCATTTATTAATAGAGCCAATGTAATATTTACATCTATGCTAGGCCAATCGATACCTTCAAAGATCGGGTTCTACAGTGTTCTTCCTATGTCAAAAAAAGATCACTGTATAACCCGCCCTAGAAGGAATCTAGTATTTTTGATTTGAATAAATTAAAAATACTAGACAAAAGAACACTATAGAACCCGACCTTTGAAGGAATCTAGTTTTTTTTTTAATTTGAATAAATTAAAAAAAAACTCGAAAAAAAAGAACTCTGTAGAATCCTACCTTTGAAGGAATCTATTGTCCTAGCATAGATGTAAATACCATATCGACTCTATTGAGCACTGCATACTGCATATCATTTCCCTACCATGCATCATCAACTATGTCAGTCAGTTATGTGCCATGCGTGATACACGCTTAGGCGATCATGTATCTTTCGATACATGACTGACAAGACAGATTTTTTTCCCGCAGTAGATTGACATTTCTTTCTGCGGTAGACCAGTTGCCTTCCAAGGCAGTCCTGCTATATATCCATAGCTGGAAGAGAAGAAGAGGATTCACACCTTTCCTAAGGGTATTAGCACGTAAGTGAATGTAATGGATTTGATTGGAATTTGAACTCGGCTCTCCAATTTCTCAATCCGAGCGGCTATCCATTACTCCACTCCAGCTATGTAGGAAGATGTTGTCCTTCTAGGCTGTTTGCCAACCACTACTAGAGAACACAGTTTAACGTGTACATAACCTAGTACACATCAAAAATGTATGTATAGCTAAAAACAATTATATATAAAGAGCAGTCCGTATTAATTTCTTTTGTATGTTACAGCTTAAAAAATGCAAATTTTGATCCACTATTAACCCAAGTCGCCTCACATATACATACAACGTCAGTATTAATATGGCGTACCCAATACGCGTAAATATAGGTCAAGAACAAAATTTTTGCAGTCACTGAGATAACTGTTAATCTGATATGCTTCCTCATCAAACCTCCTTCTTCAGTACAATGAAGGAAGCGCTGCTGCGTGTTTGGAATCTCTGGGACCAGTCTTCCTCCACCAACCCTCCATGGAATCTTCGGAGCGAGACTCCCCTCCCCCATCAAACCTCCCTCTTTAGTATAAAGATGGAGACGCTGTCGCATGTTTTGAATATCCGGGATAAGACTTCCTCCGTCGACCCTCACTGGATTCTCTGGAACCAGAATGACATCATCAATGCTCTCTGGAATCCCCGGGACTAGACTCCTCCCTAGAATCTCCAGTACCAAAATTTATTCACCAATCCTCCCTCTTTAGTATAATGAGGAAGGCGCTGTCGCATATTACGAATCTCCGGGACACAACTTCTTCCACCAACCCTCCCTCTTTATTATAATAATGGAGATGCTATCGCATGTTTGGGTTATCTGGAACAAGACGTCCTTCACCAACCTTCCCTGGAATCTCCGGGACCAAAATTCCTCCACCAACCTTCCCTCTTTAGTATAATGAGGCAAGCACTGTCGCATGTTAAGAAATTCCGGGATCAGTCTTCCTTCTCAAACCCTCCCTGGAATCTTCTGGGACAGATTTGATCCGTTCTCGAATGGCCATTTGAAAGCGACTGGATGTGCAATTTACTCAACTTAAGGAAAAGCATGTAGCAACAGTTTAATGCAGTCATGGGCAAAGTGCGGCCTGTAGGTCGCATGTAACTCCTTTGGCTTTCTGAATGCTACGACTAAATTCGTGAGCAAAATAACGTTTATTAAAATATTGTTTGTTTTCTTTCATTCCCCCTTGTTCACTCACACTATCTCGCACTCATACATAGCCACATAAAAAAGTAATGTTTTTTGATATTCGAAAGCTTTTGCTGACGATAACGGCTTCATCATTGCCGATTTTAAGTAAGGAAGATCATACGTGTAAGAATACTCTTTTTTTTTTTTTTTTTTTTAGAAATGGGAAACTTTCATAATATATTTTTCCTGAAGAAGAAGTAACATTTTTATGTAAAAAAAAAAGTTGTATTTTCAAATGAATAAAGTCAGAAAACCAATTAGACGCATCGGCTTAAAATAATCACATTTTCGTCTGTGATAATATTATGCCAAGACGCCATTTTTAAAAAATTATTATTCATTCCAACTGATTCAAACTAAGCTATCTTTTATTTTTGAACTCAATAATTTTATGCCCAGGTTATCAACAAGCATGACAGATAATATTTTTGTTTGGTGGATTGGAATTATATCGTTTTGGGGGAGAATTATTTACTCGGTAATTCTGAAATTTACTTTGGCAGTCAGGGTGTCGGCCTGGGAGTCATTACAGTATTTTTACTGTTATTCTACCGAATGATCTTCACAATTCTACTTTAAACTCACTAAAAGTTACTAGTTTGACTTTCCGAGTAATAATAGTTGTAAATCGTTTAAATTCGGACCTGAGGCCTTTTAAGACCATGGCTATGAGCAAACCATCATCAATCATCTCTCACGGGTAGGATTTCTCACACATCATTAGAAAATAAGTAGATAAAACCCTTCCTTTTAAGTCCACACAGCTATCTGAGTTTCGTAGGAATTTCGTTTTCAGGCCATTCTAGAGATAACTGAATTGCCGGGGTTTTCAGGATTCATGTCTTCAGTTCGCCTTTGAATTGCTAACATAAAATTTTATCAATGATTTAGTCACAAAAGTAGTCCTTTGGAGATTTGACCACCTATGCGTCTTTGGTGAAGTCTCAAAACTTTCAGAACACAAGTGGATGGATAGGTGAATAGAACCTCAGCCATTTTCCATATAAACAGTGAGAAGGGGTCTAGCAAGCAGTGAGAAATTAGTAATGACCGAAGCAAGAGGCAGTGAATGTAAGTGTTCTTTTCCGTATCCGGAAGTTAGTAAGATAGCAGTCAACTTCTCAGAGCTGAAAGAAGGATCCCAGGGTTAAGTGAAAAGTTGTGTTGTTAACTCTGAACCAGTGTCTTTAAAAACAATTGTCGTTATTATATTTTGTTGAATCCGGTCACGGCCATGAAGACAAACCTGTGAACGGAGCGAGTTGGGCGTATATGCAGATACAATCAACCTTGGGTGTCATCAGGTGGCGCAGTGAAGGACGAACGAGAGGAGAATTTCACCACAAAAGTCGTCACAAGCTCTTCATCAGTAATAGCTTCAGCTATTCCCCCCCCAAAAAAAAATCGACTTGTCTCTATTTCTAAGACAGATGCATATGCGTAGGATCTTCTGCAGTGAAAATAAATGAGGTATCATCAAAGAAAAGTTACCTTCTAATTTTTTTATTAATGTGACTTGCTTTATGATGTACCATATATCATGCCACCTACTTCTCGTAAAAAAACTTGCCAACACCTGGCTTAATCATATGCATACTTGCACCTAATGCTCGTAAAAACTTTGCCAACTCCTGGTGATCATATGCATACATATAGGCCAACGGAAAAAAAAATTGGCCAGTTAACGGGACCATTGGCACGCTTGCCTCGGCATCCTCCAACCCACTCTCTTTAGTGCAATCAAGAAGGTCCACGTCCAGAGTATGACGATAAACTATACTGCGTGCCAAATTATTATCGAGATAATATTTTTTCTAATATTTCAAAAACCCTCCAATCAATTCACACAAAATTTGCACACAATGTTGGCAACACTGACCTGCGAATTTTCGTACTCATCCGCGCAAGGAAAACAAACTGGCACCATATTTGTTATCAGCACGGTGATTTGAGTGTGCCAAATTATTAGGAAGGTTTATTAAAATTCCCAGAATTTAGCAAACAAAACGTTTATTAATGTTGCACGTGAATGTTAATGATCAAAAGAAGCTAATAAATAAGATACAAACAAAGGCACAGTTTTAAAACAAATTAATAAGGAACATACTTTCCCTGTTTTGAAATTACTTAAAGAAGTCTATGTTCTATAGAATTTGTTAATTGTAGAATGTCATCTGCTGTAATGCCGCGAGATATGTCAAGAATTGCTTCCCACAACTCAGCGTTGCTCTTGAATTGTCGTCCGTTGGCCTACAGTCTTCGCTTCATGATGCTCCAAAGGTTTTCGATTGGGTTCAAATCCGGAGAATTTACTGGCCACTTCAATTTTCGAGGTCCATCGAAGCCTAACTGTTTCAAATATTCGGTAGTCTTCTGTGCAGCATGTGGGGGAGCATTATCTTGCATAAAAACAATGGCCCTTCTGAAGGCAACTCTTTGCCTTTTCCTCCACGGTTCAAGATGCTCCTTTATAAACGCTATGTATGCATCAACAGTCATTCATACGCCATCTGGTACTCTCCATGGGCCCACTAATGTTTTTTTCAATAATACCACCCCAGATCATTATGCCTGCCCCGCTTTCTTGGTGTCTCAAACGCTGATGGCGATTCTGTCCGTTCATTACCCAATCTTTGTACCATCTATCTGGCTCATCAAATGTTGCTCCAGCTTCGTCTGTGAACAAAACTTTAGAGAAGTCAATCTTCATATTGTCCACGGCCCATTTCAATCAATTTTGAATATGATTTCTCGTCAACGGAGGCTTCGATACAGGTTTGACTGTTGTTGCTATTTCCCTCAGATACCGAGAGCGAGTACTTTTAGACACAGTAGGATACCCAATGCGACTGAAAAGCTTTTGACTGGTAAGTCTACGGTTCTTCGTGGCCTCTCGTTTAAGTCATGACATGAGACGACGTGAAATAACCCTCGGCTTGCCTTTATCTGCCCTATTGCGTACTTGTGTAGGGTCGGCGGTGAACTTTTTCACTGTTTGATGACACCTCCCTAACATTTTAGAAATTCCTAGGGTAGATTTACCTTTTGAGAGTTCTGAGGTGATAGTTTTCTTTTCAGCATCAGTTAAACTGCTTTTACGGACCATCTTTTCACTAAATTCTTACACTTTTCTAATAATTTGGCACGCTCAAAAAAATTATTACCAGCAATACATTTTTGAAAAAAAAATACGTGCAATATATTTTTTTTAAAAAAAAATTACCTGGAATACATTTTTGGAAAATAAAAATCTTGTCGGCATTAAATAACCCATTGAGGTTGATAAGCCGTAAAACAAACCAAGCTAAAACAAAATTAAGAAGGTGCCGTCGCCAACAACCCTAAGAGAAATGACACAACACTTCGACTTGAGCCCGAGGACGGGGCAAAATCAGACTTATCGGTATTTATAAACCTCCCCACAATAGTCGCAGATATTTGCCCTGTTCACCCAACTTAGACGGAATGTGGCACAAGGTTGGGTTTAACGTAGGGTAACGGAGAGCGTACACTCTGGCCAAGGACAAAAATTGCCCAGCCCCTGCAAACGTCGGTTGCGTAGATATAGGCATGACTACAGATCCCCTCCCTCTTTAGTGCAATAGAGAGGTGCAGCCTCGGGCAGCTGTCCCCCGGGATCGGGCACCTCAAAGTATTTATTTTCCCCAGCTGCGACTCTCTCCACGGGCAGAGCCACAACTGAGACAGAGACACAACTACCCAAGGTAGTAGTATGTAATATGATAATTTTTTATGTGGGCTGACCATACGCGCAAATTAATTGTCCAGTCTACGCAATTAATGTCACTCTGGTGTTGGTATCCTCTAACGTCACCTATTAAGAGGAATCATGAAGTCGCTACTGCAAGGTTGAAATCTCCGGGATTAGGTGTCCCGTACAGCTTTAAGAGAAAAGATACCGAAGCTCGAGGATATTCGGATTGAACCTTAGCAATTGGACGGTGAGTGAACGTTTCATACTCGCCAGTACCTACAGATATCCTGAGCTTAGACTAGTGTACCGATCCCTACGTAAATCACTGTCTTAATGTTGACAGGCACTTTTACACGGGTTAATAATACGCAAGACTGGTTTCTAATTATGATTGGCTACGAGTTTAGAAGAAGGGCGTCTGAATTCCGACTCAGTTGGGCGAGGGCAACTACACCGCGTAAAAAGCCTATTTTCTACGGAAACACCAGCAATACATAGAAAAATCAGATTTTGACCTAAAACTACACAGGCTGGTATACAGGGTCCACAAAACAATAATATAACAGTGGTGAGAATACAAATCATTCTGTCCTGTGAATACTACCTGTTAGTAACTACACCCGATAGCAAAGCCTCTAATCGGGAGATTAGAGCTTTTGAAGAGCGTGGAACCACGTGTTAATTTCTGTTGTTTTCATGTACACCCTAACCCGGGTTTTAACACCTGTTATGGTCCAAGCTATGGGCAAATAGTGAAAAAAAAAGCGCACTATGAAAGCATAAAAATAGAAGCAATGCATATTTATATAGTAAAATTAATAACAATACCTACTTATAGTAAAATGACCAGCAGTATATTTTTATAGTAGCATTACCAACAAGACATTTGATAGGAAAAATGCATTTTATCTGTAATAGAAATCATAAAATTGCGTTCAAAATATATCGATAATCGATATTGAAGCGATAAAACTGTGTTCAAAATATTTAGATTTTGGCATTAGATAACCAATAGAGTTTGATATCCCACTAAACAAACTCAGCCAAAAAGCAACTACATTTTAGTACCTGAATATTATATAGATCTGACTGTGTTGAAAATGGTTATTGGCCTGCAGATCTCATGGAGTTCTATTGGCCAGTAGACGCAGAGAATGTTAATGGTAGCATTAGCCGTTTCCCTACAAGAAAATATTTTCTAATATTTTCTGTTAAAATTTATGAAGTTCTTCTCTTAAAAGAATTTTCAAGATAATAGGTTTTTCGAGCTGTTATCGCACTTTCCAGTATTTTTGGGGGGTTTGCGTCCCAACCATTTATTGGAAGTAATGCGGAATATCAGCATCTTCATTATGCAATTTTTTCCTCTTCGAGTAACATGTGCGAGCCATTTTAGTTCTTTCTACTGTTGGTTTTCTTCTAGTGATGATGAAGGCCATCAGAAATAAAACCATGACATGGATTACATATAATGAAGCATAATAGTTTTCTTTTGCGATAAATATTATTTTCCAAAATATGTCTGTTCATCATATAAATAGGGAAAGACAATGTTTATTTAAGTATATATATATATATATATATATATATATATATATATATATATATATATATGTATATATAAATATATATATATATATATATATATATATGTGGGTTGTAATAGAGCTCTGGCCAGATACGTGTAACGTAAGGCGTCTGGATAGGCATGTAGTTGTGTGATCGATGTATTCAGTAATGAGTTCAGTTTGATCTGGAATACAGTTCCTTCAGGGTCATTTGAACACAAGAAAAGCTTAACTGTAGTATATTGTCTGTCGTTTTTAATTAAACATATATATATATATATATATATATATATATATATATATATATATATATATATATATATATATATATATGAATAAAAACAGACCACTTTAAGGTTCCATATAATAAGTGATTTCACCACAACCCCCTTAAAAGGGCTCTGGATCATCAGCCATTACTTCCAAAGGTTGAAATGAAAAATGAAAAGAAATTTACACATTTTTGACGGACCGGACCAAGCATATTTAAAATCAACGAAGTGAGGAAGTGAGGTGGGAGAGAAGACATGAGTGAGTTAGACGTACCATTTCAATTCTTTATCCTTAAACCCACTCTGTTTAGGTTAGACGTCGCTTAAACTTAACGCGTGTTATCTCTAGATATAGATGGGTAAGGGTTGAGGGAGAAGACCGACATTAAAGGAAGAAGCTACAGCAAACCACAATAATAAAACAATTCCTTGAGGGCAGGTTTCACTCAAATTCTTAGACACTGTTATTTCGCATTATTTTAAAGGGCATATTTGGGGGTTACAGTTTGATATAAATCTAAATGTCTAAACAATCTGCGAAGAATTTAATTTGAAGTTTGTTGGAGTTTTGGGTATTTTCTATGAAATAGTCGATTGGAAAAACTCATAGAAAGTACATTGAAAAAATAATCCATTTTATATTTAGTAATCTTTTTTTATATTCCTAAAGTTTTTTCTTATTGATTGTTAAGTTGACATCTATTCGTTTGATTTTTGTTCATTAATTAAATAAACTAAATAAATAAATATACATATATATATATATATATATATATATATATATATATATATATATATATATATAGATAGATAGATATGTGCGATGGATAAATTGTCGTCTAACGTACGAAAATGTGAAAATGACACTGACGTCTTATTCTAAGAGATATACAATAGGGCGTATAAAGATCAGAACGTTGTAAAGAAAAAGTCTAAATGTGAAATAACATTTTATTTTAAAGCTTCAAAGAACATTTTATCAAAGAAAAATAAGGATATAAAGGTAAATTATATAATTCCAAAATATAAAGCTCCATAAACTTATTTTGAAAAAGTTATAAAAATAATTATATAACATTTGAAAAAAATAGATGATCAAAAACATTAGAACGATTAACAAAATCATACTATTATAATGGCTACATCATATCCAAATGAAAATAGCGTTTATAATTCATTAGTACTTGATGTGTAGACCTTTACTTTCAACAACAGCTTGTCATATTTTGCTACATGAGCGAATTAATGTCTTGCAATTATTAACGGATATTTTCTCCCATTCTCCTTTAAAATTAGTCCATAGTTCTTCGACATTTGTTGGATTCTTTTCCTTAACTCTTTCATTTAGTAACTTCCAAACATTCTCAATAGGATTCAGGTCCGGGCTTTGAGCAGGCTACTCCATAACAGTAACATTTCTTTAACTCTCTCATTCGTCCCCTACTCTCAGACATAAACTCTTGTTAAATTTTATTTTTTTATTCCTGGAGTTATTTTTTCTGATTTCTTTTGAATTTGTAGGTCTGATGAATTGGATCGTAATTACGATTCCAACGTAATAAATTATAACCATGGTGTAGTAGTGTTTAAGCCTTTTTATTATATATATATATATATATATATATATATATATATATATATATATATATATATATATACGACTCCTTGTTGAGTCTGAACTGAAGACCTCGCTAACAAATTCGGAAGTTATTTTCTCAGCAGAACAATAACCGTGAGTTTTCCGAGTTTGTCGTACCGTTGTAATTACCATTAGACTTAACTAATTTGCACAATCCTCATGTTGGCAACTAAACACTCTGAAATATCCATATTTTCGCTTCCGGTGAGAATGCCAAGTAGTACAGTAAACCGTTTCCAAATAAATTTTCGTCATGGTGCTCTTTTTCTCACAGAGGGTGCCCAAGTGACCCTGCTAAGCGAAGTCGACAAAAAAAAAAACAAAAAAAAAAAAAAGAATGTACATACGCGAAATTAAAAAATAAAATTGCGACAATTTACCCATCGCACCCCTCTATATATGTGTGTGTGAGTCTCTCTCTCTCTCTCTCTCTCTCTCTCTCTATATATATATATATATATATATATATATATAGAGAGAGAGAGAGGGGGGAAACTGTCAATTATCGTTCTTCCATTCATAAATGGTATGGTACTATATTATAGTACTGCTATTTTAACACACACATACGTATATATATACATATATATATATATATATATATATATATATATATATATATATATATATATATATATATATATATATATATATATATATGGCTCATTATCTATATCTCTATCTAGCTAGCTAAGTAGCTATTTGAGTTTTTCATCCTCTATCTATTATTATATATCTATCCTAACTTTTCCTTATATATCTCATTATCTATCTAGCTAGATATATATTTGTCTGAATCTTTCATCATCTATCGATCTATCTATCTGGATTTTTCATTATTTATCCCTCTTCATCTGATTCTTTTGTTATGCTTCTCTGTCAGTTTTCATTATCTATCTATCTATCTATCTATCTATCTATCTATCTATCTATGTATTCTTTTGTTCATTAAAATTTCTATTTATATCATTCGTTGGCCTATGTAGCGATAACTCTATGCTGCATAAGTCAATGCATAACAAGACATAATCAGTTTTGATCTGCAATCATCAGTTTGAAATGAGGGAATTCTTTTACCCGTTAACTTGCAGCAAATAATTCCTCATCATTTTAGATGAGACATTTGTTCTTTTATCTTTTCTTTCCAGCTTTGCAATATTGCCGATTCATTTCCGAATGTAGGCGTGTCATCGGTAATCATCGGTAAAAACAAAAGGTCGATTTTCATTTATGAAATTAATTGAATGCCTGCAACATTCGAAAACCTTGTCAAAGAAGATTTCTGTTTAAATAAATGAGACGAGGACATCGAATGATGACTCAATAGGCCTTCTTACAGGAATATGTCAAACAAATTTGTAAAAAATGTATAAAAAATAGAGGAGTCTTTAAAGATGGAGCTACAACGAAAGAATATATAGAGAGCATTTTCATTATATGCCAGAAACTGTTTTCTCAAACCCCCGGGTAACATCTTAGAATTGATATCTATATCGATAGCTCAAGCAATTTTCCTGACGACTACAGTAGCTTTCTTTCTGATTTCAATAGGAATCTTCTTAGAAAGTCTACATATAAAAACACTTTTCGCTTAGTAAGGCTTGCATTAATTACAGTGTAACCCGGATATAAGAGACCTGGATATAAGAGAAACCTGGATATAAGAGAGATTTTCTCTGTTCCCAAATTAGAGCCTGTGTTAATGTATATATAATAGACCAAACCCGGATATAAGAGACTTCTTCTCCGGTCCCGACAACTTTCTTATATCCGGGTTACACTCTATTACAGACTGATTAATATATTTTCTTGCTTTCAATCTACTTCAAAGGTAAATATATGTTAGACATTCGACAGCCTTGTTCTGTTAGTAAATCAACGTAAATTATTGACCAGAGACAATCTCTTTATTCATTGTTTTCAATGCATTTCTAAAGTATTTTTTTTTTAATTTATTATACATATGTAAAGTCTATACCAGTGTTTCTCAATCCTTTAAGTAACTGCACACCTAGGAGAGCAAATGAAAATATCACGGCACTCTTAGCAAAATTTTTAAACGGTATACATTTAAATGTTATGTAATAAATCTATAAATTAAAAAAAGTATATATACACAAATATGAACTTATTTTATTTTAGCGATTCTATTCAACTATTTGTGTAAATTATTTAGTGTGAAAGCTGTACCTGGTGTTTTTTCGCGATTTCTTCAATGTTTGGTCGAATGTGCGATAAGCAGACCCTCATTTCTTCCTTAGTTGAGCGTAGTCTTTCTCGTTTCTTTTTTTTTTATGTTACTTAAGGTTGAAAAGCCTAATTCACATAAATAAATAGTAGAAAATTGCTGATAAATCCTTTTTAGCGTAGGCGGCATATTCCTTTTGTATTGAAATCCAAGATCTATCAATGGATACCGCCAAATTTTTATTTTTTATTTTGAGCCTTCGAAAAATGGTAGCCAATTCTTCTTCAAATAATTAATAGTTATTCATTTATTCAAATATTAATGCTGTGCGATAACTACTTCCACACAAACATATATATATACATACATATATGTATATATATATTTATTAAAGACATGTTTATGTTTAACGTTCTTTTTATAGATACAAGTATTTAAGTAAATGCTCTGTTTATAATAAACAGTATTAAATAACATTTACCGGCCTGAATGTCCGAGAAATTTTCATAGAAAATATTCGTCCCTCGACAGGATTCGAACCTGCATCCTATACGGAACCGTCATTTAGCCCGACAAGGAAGTTTATAAGCAGTAAATTCGACCGAACGATCCTTTGCGGCCGGGCGGTTAGGCACGTCAGGCTAAATGACGGTTCCGTATAGGATGCAGGTTCGAATCCTGTCAAAGGACGAATATTTTCTATGAAAATTTCTCGGACATTCAGGCCGGTAAATGTTATTTAATACTGTTTATTATAAACAGAGCATTTACTTAAATACTTGTATCTATAAAAAGAACATTAAACATAAAAATGTCTTTAATCAATAAATTGTCGGACTTTGTCCATTTCTTAATATATATATATATATAAAGAGAGAGATGAAAAGGGCAACGAAAGATAGATAGATGAGGGAAAAGTCTAATAAAAGACCTGTCAACGTCCCTGTACCATCACCCCCAATCCCAAATGAGAGATAGTGTATATATATATATTTGGAAGTAAAGTCTGATGATCCGCAGTCCTTTAAAAGAGCTATGGTGAAATAATTTATTACATTGAACCTTAAAGTGGTCTGTTTTTATTTAAAATATTTGCTCTGGATTTACATTGAGCTCTCTGGATTTTATCCTCCTTAGGTTTACCCATACGGATTACCTAGTTTTTCATAAACTATATATATATATATATATATATATATATATATATATATATATATATATATATATTTGTGGGTACAAAATTTTATCACTGCCATGAAAAGACAAAAAATATTAGTTTTATTGTTACAACTCATGATAATAAAAAGTAAAAATGAAAAACGGGCAGCTAACCGGTTTCGTACCTCGCTCAACAAGCTAAATCGAGGTAAATAGAGTAAATTATGTAATAAAAAAAAGAACAATGGATGAAGTTTATTGGTGAAAAAAAAATTTAAATGGTAATTAGTTGGAGGCCTAATATCAAGTCCTTCTGTTTACAAAGAAAAGGCTTTAAAAATAAAATATAGATGGCCTCCAACACTTTTAGGTGGTAATTTGAGTGGGACTTGGTAAGGATGGTAAAAATTTCCACACTAAAACTAACAGCTCAATTATGGCTATTTATAATGTATTCTGCGATGGAAGACCCATACGTATTG
>OZ010592.1:45855162-45867662 GCA_963932145.1 Acanthosepion lycidas | reverse complement strand
CTGGGGAGGTTGCCGAATAAGTCCATTGACCACCAATCATGCGGTACTCTATTGGAGAGAGGGTACCGCATGATTGTTATTCTGGAGGAATGTAGATTAGATGAATATCGATTTGGAGGAAAGAATTATGACTAATCTTTAAAGATATCATGTACGGGTTTGTTATGGTCCAAGTTCCTTGTAGCACGGTGATGGTCCATGGTTAGAACCAATGAAAGAATAACACGAACACAGGTATGGAATACAAAGATATATTACAACAGAAATATAATACAAAGAAGTAGAAGTATTAGTAATGACTATCAGATTTGGTTAGAGTGAACTATGTTGTCTCGACAAGTATCACTATTCCAATGTGTTTACAATATGCTCTCAATTATTTCTCCTCGTCTTACAATATCCCCATACATCTTGAGAGGCGCAGTATTTATAATATAAGGAATAGTCCATCATTATTATGGGTAAGTTCCCATAACAGGGTTTTAAATTAAATCAAATTAAAAAGAAAAAAAAAATCAGACACATAAAATACGAAAGAATGACTGAGTGTGGAAGAATGGATTAGTATAAGTCTCGTCTACTACTCAAAAAAAAAAAAGGAGTCAGGATGGTAGAGCTTAATTCATTCTTGTTACGTAAAGTTTTCATCATTGATATGTCACAGTAGGTAAATACATTCCAATTTAAACAACTTGGTGGAGGGCCTGAAGTTAAAACTTTAAAAATTAATAGCAATTGATAAAAATAAAGGACAATAAAGAACGTAAGAGAAATAATGACATCAAAAAAGTACAAAGAATTTTAAGTTACTGGCGAATACGGTTCAATTACTTTTTTTCCAAGATTTAAAAATAGCCATTTTTACGGGCAGGGCGACGCTGAATGAATATCAGTAATGTTATGGTAAATAACGGGAATTCTGAAATAGATTTTGATTTACAACGCCGAAAGCATACTACTAATCCTCACTTGGGATTTGGGGTGATGGAGTAGGGACGTTGAAGAGCCTTTTACTTAGAAATCTATTTCCTCTATCGTTCTATCTACTGTTGTCTTTTTACTTATCTCTCTCTCTCTCGCTCTCACTCTCACTCTGTATATATATATATATATATATATATATATATATATATATATATATATATATATATATATATACATACTCTCTCACTTGGGATTGGGGGTGATGGTATAGGGACGTTGAAGGGTCTTTATTATCTATCTATCTATCTATCTATCAACCGTTGTAGTTTTCTTATCTATCTATCTATCTATCTCTCGTTGGCCTTTTTATCTCTCTCTCTCTCTCTCTCTCTATATATATATATATATATATATATATATATATATATATGTATATATATGTCATCTAGCAACCAAAACTAGACACGTTGTTGGCAACCAGCCTAAGAGATATCTAATTCTGAATCCAAAACCGGTTGAATAACCCCTGTAGCCATTCCATCCCATTAAAAATAACAGTATCACCTAACGTGTTTATGCTGTGGCTTTACACTCCACTGGGAGTCTGATATGTATATATATATATATATATATATATATATATATATATATATATATATATATATATATATATGTGTGTGTGTGTGTGTGTGTGTCTGCGCGCGCAAACATGCGCGTGTGTGTGAATAAAGCCATAAGGAAAGACGCTCATAAATATTCATCAGGTTCACTGAAAAGTGTAGGCAAATTATTGCGGACAGAAATTTAATTCCTTAATGAACGAAAGTAAGCAAATAATATTACTGATTTTTTATGCAATTAATATTTAGATTATTTTTTCATGGGATAAATTAATATTTAGATTATTTTATTATGGGATAAATTTATATATTATACTAAAGTTTTTACATCGTTCGGACTATTAATCTCAGTTTTTGTTGCCATATTCGCGACGTTTCGACAGTTGTACACTCCGGCCTTCTTCAGATAATAAACGTTGGAATTTCGTATCCGACCCTTTATTTAGTCCACGGGGGCAGATTGTTCTAATTGCATAAGCCACACTGTATTTTGATGTCTCAGTTTCACTTAATTTCCTTTAGTAATTCAACTCCAAGTTTTGAACTCCAACTCTTGCTTTCAAGTCACTTTTGAAACACTTCAACCAACGCTGGGACATGTGAATTTCTGGGACGTATACACCTAATATCTCAGTATATACTTTTTACCAGAACTCATATTAAAATTTCTGTTATTGTTGTTTTTCTCTAGCATTCTTTATGACTAGTTCAATATTGTATATATTATAACTTCCTATTGCAATTTATTTGTGTAATTAACACACTTCGTTTGGTTTGGTTGGTTGGTTTTGTTTTACGGCCTATCAAACTGAATGGGTTATTTAATGCCGACAAGATTTTTATTTCTGGTAATATCTTTATGTATGTATGTATGTATGTATCTATCTATCTATCTATCTATCTATCTATCTATCTCACTATATATTGATTTGGTTTGGTTTGTTTTACGGCATATCAACCTCAATGGGTTATTTAATGCCGACAAGATTTTTATAGTTGGTTATATCTTTGTTCAAAAATATGTTGCAGGCCATATTTTTTTCCTCAAAATGTACTGCTGGCATAATTTTTTTTCCTCAAAAATGTATTGCTGAAAATATTTTTTCCTCAAAAATGTATTGCTGGCAATATCTTTTAAAAATGTATTGCTGGTAATAATTTTGAAATTTCAAAAATTCATTACTGGTAATAATTTTTTACAAAAATGTATTGTTGGTATTAAAAAAATATTTTTACACTTTCATAGCCTTTTGACCTCAGTATGAGGTTCTAAAAATGTATTGCTAGTAATATTTTTTTTCAAAAATGTATTGCTGGTATTTTTTTTTCAAAAATGTATTGCTGATAATATTATTTTCTTCAAAAATTTATTGCTGGTAATAATCTTTTACAAAAATGTATTGTTGGTATTAAAACCGATTTTTACACTTTCATAGTATTTTGACTCCAGTTTAGGGGTCAACTATTTGTCCATAGTTGGGACCCTAACATGTGCTACCACCCCGGGTAAGGGTGGACCTGGAATCATCCACAATTAAAAGGTGTGTCAACGATCCACAAAACCTATAATTAGAAGCCTTTCTGTCGGATGTAGTTTATCGTTTTACTCAAGACGCCTCATTTCTGGGGTCTTGCCCTTCTGCAGAGGTGCAGTCGGCGTTTTCTGAAGCCCCAGTTGACAGGGCGGCTCGTACCTTGGTATAACGTAATTCGTTAAAGTATACGCAATGTTTAGGCTATTGCCATAACGCCTGTAGAGTTAGTATGAAGACTGACACCAACACGACTGGTATCTACGCAGACCTACAATGAGATGCCTTGTGAAACAAGGTCGGAATAATTGTGAGGAACACGAGTGTTTCCTACCTGGCCATTGGTCAAAATTTACCCAGCCCCTGCGAAAGCGGGCTCAGGCACATTACTTTTCTCAGCCGATGACAGAGCCGCGATGGTGTCATCCTCCGCCCGAAGACAGCGGTCTTGACTTGTCGCGTGCATGGGATAGACTGCGACTTGACTGGTACTTATCTGTTTCCCCACTGCAGAGCAGTTGTCACACAAGGTCAACCTTTTATGTCGGAAACCCAAGAGTTTCCATCCGGGCCACCGACACAAAATCCAGCATGATCTGAGTAATTTCTACAGAGGCGAATTTGATTCAGTCAAGACCTGCCAAGTACAGAACTTGAGCAGATTGAAAGCTTAGAATGTATCACTCAATTTCCATCACCACTCTTGCGGTGAAGGCAGTAATCAATATCAATTAACACTAGCTGAATACCTCTGAGGATTCAGTACCGAACAAGGGTTTCAACTTCGCAACAACCATCAAGCAGATACCATACTTAGATACCGAAGAAATAGGTTTGAACATTCCTCAGGCTCAGGCAGATGAGCTCAAATGGAAAGTAAGACAGATACAGGATGAAGCCAAGCCTCCCAAATCAAACCTCACAAAACCGGAGAGGCTGGCAATCACAGAGGAATGACATCATCATACAACCAGCTGACAAAGGCAATGCGACTGTAGCGATAGAAAAATAAACAGAATATACAGGGAAATTTAAGACCTCATTAGAAATGTTAGCTATAGTAAACTAACGAAAGAACCAACAAGCAAAAGAGCCACAGATTCTAATCAAGAAGAAGACCACTTCTCACCTAAGATATACAGGCAGTTGTCACAACATTGTTGTATGCTATCTCTCATATATAGTTTTCCTAAAATTCACAAAGACGCTATTCCTTTCAGGCCGATTGTTAGCTACCAACGTACTGTATACGAGACGCTTACTTGTGTATATAGTTGACCTATTAATAGGAGAGTCACCATTATATGTCCGAAAACCCACCCACTTTGTGTAAATAATTAAATATTCTCCCATCCAATCTAACCAGATGGTTAGCTTGGACGTCAGCGAGAGACTGACCTCGGATTCATCCCTTTGAGAACGTACCAGGATCCCAATTGATAACTTGATGGAGATGCTAACTTTCTGCACGCAAACAACATACTTCGGAATGGGAGCATACATATATATCGACGGGATGAAGGCTTGGCAATGGGCTCACCATTATCACCAGCAATGGTTTACATATACATGGAATACGTCGAGGAAATGGCATTAAAATCAACATTACTAAAGTCAACTCTATGGCTGAGATATGGAAATGATGCAATCATACTCTGCCCGCACATGGAAGAGGTCCGGTTACTACTGAACTATGTGAACTCATTAAAACCATCGAATAGAGCATGGGTTAACACATCTATATACCGCAAGCAAACATTCACTGGACAATACCTCAATTTCTACTCCAACTACCCATACATTGTAGAGAAAGTATTAGTCTGGTGCCTACAACATCGAGCAAAAGTCATATGGCGAGACAGAAATATATGAGCGAGAAATGGTAAGTTTAAGCAGTACCCTACAACGTAACGCCTACCCTGGGTACATGACAGCAGCCCCTACAAACTGGGATAGAAGGGTACAAGACGCTACCAACACTGAGAAAACAGCCTCGGTGGGCTTATCGGAAAAGATACAAAAGATTTGAGATATCCAAATAAGGCATGGCTCCTGGAATTAAAACAATCTACCCCTTGGACTAAATAAAGTGTTCACTTTATATATCATCTGAAGGGGCGTACAACGGTCGAAATGTTGTGAATATGGCGATAAAGAGGAGGATTATAGTCTGAACGATGTCAATAGTTACAGTACTTCATCTCAGAAATATAGATTTATTTATTTTTCGTCACCAGCCTGAATATTCGTGATATCTTTTTAAAGAAAAAATATGCGCTCTCCAGTAAAATTCGAACCTGCATCCCCTGAACAGAGGGATGCCGAGGAGCGCATATTTTTCCTTTAATAAGATTTCTCGAATATTCGAGAGAAATGTTTGTTGTGGATTCCGGGAGGAAATCCTTTCGCAAATGAATGACAAACGCAGGAATGAAATATAGCAAATAAATGTATTGATGTAATAATACAATTGGTAATACGGTTAGTAGATCCAGAAATGCGGTTAGTAGAAATAATAATATATATACAGTCTGAGAAATTCAGTATCGAAGTATGACTTCCTTCTGAGTCTACGTGCTCGCAACTGTAACTCCTACAAAGCGGTTACTCTCTCACTGTATCATTGTATCACTATTACTCTCTGGATATTCACCGGCAGCAGTACAAGTATACACTGGGCGAGTCCACTTGTATGAAAAAGGGGTGGACCCCTTAACAATATTATGAGAAAAAAATTTGTGCCTTAATAAGATTTCACAATCATTCAGTCCGATATACGGAAATAAATGTATATATCGTTTAATAAATAAATGGAACTTCTACTCAAATATGAGTATCCACTACAAATAATGTTTAAAGTCATAAAAATATTTATATATCAAGAACAATTTTTGGGAAATCTAGGATAAAATGGAGTAAGTTTTCGACTGACAATGCCTTTCTCCTATATTTTCTTTGTGCAGTAAATTCTATGAGTGATTCAAGATAATCAAAATAAAAAAACAACAACCGAATATTACTAGATACGCTCGTACCAAATCTTAAACTCAGGTGGTCCCTAAATATAACAAACTTAATGTCCAACCAATACAAAGTGTAAAAATGTGTTACACTGAAGATCAACCTCGATGAAAGTCTATCTGTCCGTCTGTCTGTCTGTCTATGAAGCTATTCATCTATCAATCTTAATCTATTCATATCATTGTTTATATATATTTATATGTATATCACAGGCTGTTTCTTTCCATCTGTTTATCTATGTATGTATGTATGTATATATATATATATATATATATATATATATATATATATATATATATATATATATATATCCCAGTTTGCATCTATCTATCTATCTATCAACCAAAGTTTGACAGCTTGTTGGCAAGCAATATAAAATAAATGCAATTCTGAATCTAAAAGCCGTTTGAATGCCAGGTTAGTTATTCGCCCAGTCAAAAGCTACTTGCGATGGAAGCATGTTTATATTGGCCCATTGGCCTTACACTACAGTGGCAGTTTGCTCTGTATATATATATATATATATATATATATATATGTGTGTGTGTGTGTGTGTATTTAGGCAGCAATACTTCTTTCATGCACATTTCATTGAATACGACAGATAATATTCTTTTATTTAGTTTTTTTATACAATTTCTCATGAGATCTAATATGTTTTTTTTCTTTTCGGATGATAAATTATATAAAGACTGTCCGAATGTTCTTTTTATCCGAGCGATTTCGGCTATAGATTAAGCCATTTTCAAGGAGTAAATATTTTAAGTGTTAAATAAGAAATAGTTTTATTGTATATATGTTTTATAAAATGTTTCCATTTTTCAAAACACGGTCTAACATTGTATCCATGTTAAAAGTTAATATTGTTAAGTGTTGTTTTTTGGGGGTTTTTTTTATTAATAAGGCTTCCATTATTTTTTTGCATGTAGGTGGTCCTTTTAAATTAGTGTTGTCCACAAGTATGTTACGAATAGTGTCCGGTTTGGCCTCCCTGAATATTTAAATGAGATCTAATTGAGCTATGGTCAGAAAGGTGTAGAGTGTCAAACATGTTGTAGTGTGGTCTGTATATGTAAATAATTATATACATGGAAAGTAAAGGATTTTTATTAATTCAAGAGATTTTTAATTAATTTATACGTTATATATATATATATATATATAAATTAAAAAGAAGAGAGGTACCGCAAACGTTTTTAATTGTAATGTGGATTTTTTTTTAAATATTATGCTTTATTTTCCATAATTTTCCATATGGAAAATAAAGTATAATATTTTTTAAAAATCCACATTACAACTAAAAACGTTTGTATATATATATATATATATATATATATATATATATATATATATATCAAACAGTTATTGTTAAATTAGACCAGGAAACAGTTTTATTAAAAAGTGATCAATACTTAAGTAAAATAAAGGAATATAAGAAATAAAAAAAAGTAAATATAACTTTCACAGCTTTTAAATTTGAAAAAAAAAAGGATATTTGGCCTATATCACCTGAGGATACCTAAGGGTTGAAACCATTGTAGCGTAAGTGACTGATCTCCTAATTTTTGAAATATATATATATTTTATTTTATTTTTTTATAAATTTTGATCAATATATTTATTTTATTTTATTTTTTTATAAAAGTGAACATAGAAGTCAACAGTTACAGGCGACAGTCTGTTTCATGCTAGATGCAATCGTCATTCTCGCAAAATATCTCTCTGTAAACAGCGTGATTGTTTGATGGGGCTTGCTATAATTAGCCTCTACTACTTTTCCCACCCCAACTGTTTTGTCCTCTCATCAATCATTTCGCAAATTTAAAAAATCTATTGTATTTTTTCTTTTAACTCTCAATTACAAAATTTCAAGAGCGGGAGCAAGCAAGATCATGAACCACACCTTAGTTTCGAATGAACTGATCGCAAACGTCTATGGACCCTCAATTTGTGAGAACTTTATAAATAATAGAAAACGTGCGGCAGAATTTAATGTTGACTAGTTTACTGTTTTGTCCTATTCACAGTCTTTATTTCCCTAAAAGTACTAGAGTCAATGTATGTCAAGTCCCGCAAACCATATCTCTGTAAACGGCGTGATTGTTTGCTGGGGCTTGCTATAATTAGTCTCTTGTACTTCCCCTCCTCTCATTTTTGTCCTCTCATTAAACATTCGCAAATCTAAGAATTTATTGCATTTTACTATTTTTACTCCCGATTAAAAGCTTTGAAAAGCGGGATCGAAATCGGTTTTTCTCTTTATTTTTTTTTTGTTTTCAATTATGCCAAGTAATATTCAGCTAAGTGTGTGTGTGTATGTGTGTGTGTGTGTTTGTTTGTGTGTATGGTGGGCGGAAAGAAACTCATTGTTTAAAATTGTTAATAAGTTTATTATTTTTCGATTATCATAAAACATGTTTTGTTTTGAATAGTTTAATCGTAGAATATTATATATATTATGTCCCCCAAGAAAAGCGGGAATTTCACGAGTGCGCAGTGGGGGGGGGCGTGAGTTACAGAGAGTGAAATTGAGAGAAAAGGTTGAGTATAGGGAGGATTGAGGAAAGAACAAAAGATGAAAAAAGATAGCAAAAGATAGAAGATGGCGATCGACGTTAAATTTAAATTTTTGAAGACTGTATTTGTCAGCGATAGAAAGTAAACAAAAGAGATTTTCACAGGCTGGATGTGCAAGAACTTGTTCGATTTTTATAAAACATGTTTTATTTTTAACATTTTAATCGTACAGTGGAGTTTTATAATTCGACATAGGCACAAGTTTTGTGCACCAATGGTGTGCACCGGTTTTGTACAATAGTGTTTTGCAATCGTCTGGGTATATCCTTGAACATTTCCTGTATATTTTGCTTCTGCAGCTATCTAACAAAGATCGTCTACTCATCTTGGAATGACAATTTCTGATGGTTTTGGCATCTATTGAATCACGCAGTCCATGCATACTCCGCACCATCTCTGCACTTGCACCACGGGATGTTTTTTGTAGTCTCTCACTGCCACCAAACAGAAAAATGTAAGGATGCTGGCAAAAAGCTAAATAAATAAATAAAATTTTCCTTCTCCGTCAAATTTATCGAAATATGTCAGAAAGAAAGGTTACTGCTAAATATGCATTAATATATATATATATATATATATATATATATATATATATATAATAAAATTCCTAGGTCTATGGACAAGAGAGATTGGCATCAAATGACAATTGTTGGAAAAAAAATCTTAGATTTTGCCGACGCGTTTCGTCTTCCGACTTTTTCAAGGCAAAAATGAAATCGAAATGTTTTTGTTGTTATAGTTACATTAAAAAATCCAAATTTAAAAAGATAGGCACCTTTTTTTTACTGGGTAATGAATCTATCTTTTTAAATTTTGATTTTTTTAATGTAACTATAACAACAAAAACATTTCGATTTCATTTTAGCCTTGAAAAAGTAGGAAGACGAAACGCGTCGGCAAAATCTAAGATTTTTTCCAATTTTCATTTTATTATATATATATATATATATATATATATATATATATATATATATATATATACACGGGGGGAAGAGGTTATAGTAGTCCCAACAAGAGAAAAGCGTGTATATTAAAAAGAAGAGAGAAACCGCAAACGATTTTGCTTATAATGTGGATTTTTTTTTTAATATATTATGCCTTATTTTCCATAATTTTGCTACACGGGTTTCCGGTCTTTCCACCTTCATCAGGCAAAGAATAGATATTTCCACATATTATTAAAAGGCATTAATTTTTCGTAAGTTTTTCGATGTTAAATTTTCCCGAGATTTGACATACTCTTTTTTGTGTGTTAGAGACACAGATGTTGTCCTTGAACTGGCAGTGAAAAAGTTCTGCGTGAAGGGTAATAAAACAATTAAGACTGGTCCGAGAAAGGGTGAGAAAGATATCTATATTCTTATTATTTAATGACCCCTCTGTGTTCTTAGATCTATTTCCATTTTTTGTGTTTTTGTCAGCATGCGTATGTATACGTATACTCCCTCTACATACATACATACATACATACATACTGTCTTATTATAAGGAATTACTATGCACATACGTACACATATACATACATATACACACACACTCAAACACACACATGCAAACACACACTCCCTATATTGTGTAGGGTTTGCGTGTGTGCATATATATATATATATATATATATATATATATATATATATATATATATATATATATATGTGGTAGATTCGTCTGTATGTGTATAGAAAGGTAATGTAAGAAATCACGTATCAGACAGTCGAGGAGAACTGAACAAGTAAAATAGAAAAGAAGAACTGGTAACCGACAACATGAATGCTCAATTCCCCAAGTGCTAAGTCAGAGAGAATTCTGATCAATTCTTCATGAAGGGAAACCATTTATCTTCTGCCTATTGTGTTCGCTCTATCTATCTATCTATCTATCTATCTATCTATCTATCTATCTATCTCAGTGAATTCACTTTTATTTATCTATCTATCTATCTATCTATCTATCTCTGAATTCACTTTTATCTATCTATCTATCTATCTATCTATCTATCTCAGTCAGTTCACTTATTTCTTTCTATCTATCTATCTATCTATCTATCTATCTCAGTCAGTTCACTTCTTTCTATCTATCTATCTATCTATCTATCTATCTATCTATCTCAGTCAGTTCACTTCTTTCTGTCTATCTATCTATCTCAGTAAGTTGACTTCTTTCTATCTATCTATCTATCTATCTATCTATCTATCTCAGTCTTTCCATACCTATCTACCTAACTCATTCTATTCATATCTATCTATCTATCTATCTATCTATCTATCTATCTATCTATCTCAGTAAGTTCACTTCTATCTATCTATCTATCTATCTATCTATCTATCTATCTATCTATCTATCTATCTATCTCAGTAAGTTCACTTCTATCTATCTATCTATCTATCTATCTATCTATCTATCTATCTATCTCAGTAAGTTCACTTCTATCTATCTATCTCAGTTAGTTCACTTCTATCTATCTATCTATCTATCTATCTATCTATATATATATATATCTTCATGAAGGGAAACCATTTATCTTCTCTCTATTGTGTTCACTGTACATTTAGACGCCATTAAATCATAAACAAGAGCAAATGTAAAACCCTGCGTTTGAGAACTGAGCAGTGATTATTAAATTCATGGTTTGGGGCAAAAATATGCAAATTGGTCGGCGTCATGGAAGAAATCGATACTTAATGAATTGCGATGGCCATGTAAACAGAATATCGATTTATCAAGGTTTGCACATAACTTTCTCTCTCTCTCTCTCTCGAGTTTCACATCTATCTATCTATCTATCTCGATATGTTCGCATCTATCTATCTATCTCGATATGTTCGCATCTATCTATCTATCTATCTATCTCGATATGTTCGCATCTATCTATCTATCTATCTATCTATCACTGTCTGTTCACATGTATCTATCTCATTCTGTTCACATTTATGTCTGTCTCTCTGTCTATCTATCTATCTATCTGTTTAGTTTTATCGATCTATCTATCTAGCTAGCTAGCTAGCTCAATCTATCTATCGAGTATTAGTAGCATTAACATTTTGTTGCACCTAATAGCATACTTGTCTAAGGCCAGACAACACACATATTTATGATACAAATCAATAACACCCTAAAGATACATAAAATAATTTGAATTTAATATATTCCAAGTTGAACTGAATTTTGTGCTCAATAAAAACATTTAAAAAAAATCAAAAAATCGAGCTACAACAGAAAATAAATTAAAAAAGTTTCAATTGAAAAATAAGAGACAAATACGTCATTGAAACTTTATTAATTCACTAACTTTAAGTGGGACGCCTATCTTAAATACAAAGTATGCACTATAATAACATTTCAAGTAATTAACATTTTGAATTGAAAATAAATCCATTAATTCTTTAAATTTGCTTGGTTTATGTTTCGAATACGAAACTTGGCAGATATGAAACTTTCGATAAAATAATCTTTAAAATTAATTCGTTTACGTTTCGGATCGGAAACTGAGCAGACATAAATCATCCGAGACCACACTATGAGGGAAGATGATTTGATTTCCTGAAAAATGAAAAATAGATCATTGCTTTCTATGAAGATCTTAAGCGAGATGGATCAAACGATGTTTCCTTACTCGCCTGCAAAGGGGAAAGCAGGTTTCAATCCTTTCAGCATTTTCGAATTTTGAAAGCCGATAGACGTAATCCACAATGCTTAATAAATAAATATCGGGGTGTCTCTTTCAAATAAGAATTATCTACTATAACATTTGAAGAGCGGAGTTCCAATTCCAGCTGGGTTCGTTATATTCACTGACGTGCAAATACCCTTAGGAAAATTATGAATCCAC
>OZ010592.1:45615162-45852662 GCA_963932145.1 Acanthosepion lycidas | reverse complement strand
GACTTTGAAAGAACTGAAGGGCGACTACAAGACGTTATGCCTTCCATACCACAAGAGTTCCTGGTGAAATCAGTTGAAACCGATCCTTGATGGCTCAAGAATCTGGTTGCAAATCTGGTGGCCATATGGTATTTTAAATAAAACGTCATGCTAAATTCTTTCTTCTCGTGTCATATTCTTGAACAATTATAAGTATTTTAAAATGGGGAATTACTTTTCAATCTCTGTCTGACATATGATTGGAAAATATGCGTTTCATGTTCTGCGTTGTTTTTTTTTAGGGGTGGCGAAGGAAATCAGAAATAAAAGCTTCCGAAAAGCGGCTAAAAACGTTGGATAAATGTTTGCCGAAGACCATAAATCGATCAAATATTTGATCGATAAACAAACAGACACACAGATATAAAGGAAGTGGTAGGGTCGGAAGAGTTGAGGAGGAAAAACAGAAAAAAAAAATTTTGGTAACTGATCTTCAGAACATGGATGAATATGGCTAACTTCAACTTCCTGTCCAGTGTCATTCTAAGCAAACTTTGACTCCTTATTACTTACCTCTGTTCCAGCGATGCGACTTGTCTACAAAATCTTTTTATGTAGGTTACTTGCTGCTTCTCTCGGGTTATATTTTTCAAGACATTTTTCTAAATATGCGTCCCAAATTGATCAGTATTATGTATACAGTTATAGATAGAAAACTGCCCAAGCAAGCAACCAACTGCGCACGCGCACACACACACAGATTGAAGATCGTAGTTGTGGCGTAATGATGACTGTCGGAATACCGTGTTTACTATTATTTTCTCTCTCTCTCTCTCCCTATCCATATATATATATATATATATATATATATATATATATATATATATGTATATGCACATTTCATTGAATAGGGGAGACAAGGTGCTTTTATTTAGTTTTTTATACAATTTATCATGCTATCTGATATTTTTTCTTTCTGATGCTAAATTATATAAAAACTGAAAACAGAAAACATTTTCTAAAACATACATACAACAAACTATTTCTTATTTAACAGTTAAAATATTTAATCCTTGGAAGTGGCTAATTTCATAGACGAAAGCGCTGGGATAAAAAAAACAAACAAAAAAACACACAGTTTGACAGTTTTTATATAATTTATCATACGAAAAGAAAAAAAAATAATACATCGCAATAGAAATTCTGTGAAAAAATAGATTAATGCACATTGTCTGTCGTATTCAATGAAATGTGCATAAAAGAAGGATTGCGGACTAAATACACACACACACACACACACAACCACTCAACCAACCAAAACACACACACACACACATATATATATATATGTGTATATATATATATATATATATATATATATATATATATATATAACAATCATAGTAATATCCACAACGTATATAGACAAGGAAAGTTAGCTATAATAGCATATCGTGACCAAAAGAATGATTTGAATGAGAGATCGGAAATTATGACTCGCTGTATACATACTAAAAATTACTTCTAAAAGTGTATATATTTCATTTAACCCCCACCACCGATACATTTCCAATACACCTGGTTTCCTCCTCCTCCTCCTCCTCCTCCACCTCCTCCTCTTCCTCCTCACCTTCTACCACATCTCATGTCGTGTACTTTTAAACAATATACCCTTTCTATTTAAAAAAAATTAAAGCGTTAAGAGATCAATCGACCCAAATCGCCTGAAGATACCGAAAAGTTAAAACCAGCGTGGGGAGAATTAGCTGATTCCTTAATGCTTTTATACTGATACCTAAACACTCTGAAATGCTTGTATGGGAACTTCCGGCGCGAATGCCAAGCAGTACAGCATGCTGTTTCCAAATTTCTGGGCGAATGAATTGCGTTACAGTGTTTTTTTTCTCACAGACGGTGCCCAACTGAACCTACTATACTGTGTAGTCGACAAAATAAAATACAAACAACGCGTATACTTGAAATTAGCCCATCTCACCATATATATATATATATATATATATATATATATATGACAGCCGGGTTCAAATCTCACCACGGTTGATTTACCAGGAAGTAGACTTCCTAATATTATCGGTCTGGATGGGTCGATCTCAGCATTCAGCACTTTTGAAAAGTATCTGAAAATCATACCACGGGTAGACGGAACCCTTGGTGCTGTCGATAGCTGATTTAATACGAAGTCACAAGTCGTGGCCGAGGGCTTGAGTGGACTGGCCTTGTTTAGATTGCTGATCACGCTAGATAACACGCTCTTTCCTAGAATCTGTAACTAAGGTCTGCTCAGCATAGTTGCAGTATAAACCACAGGTGGGCTCTGTGGGTGTTGAACAAACACAAATGTGTCTGAGCAAGCGTCTGCAGGAGGAAATAACTAGCCGCCCTAATAGATAGATAGGTATCCTCGAATAAAACTGGCCAGCTATGATATATATATATATATATATATATATATATATATATATATATATATATATATATAGAGAGAGAGAGAGAGAGAGAGACTGTCAGAGAGACAGGCAGATACAGAGTCAGACAGATAGGGACAGAGAGAGAATCACTTATCGTAATTCATTACAGTATGATACAACTTTTTAACATACATATTTTAATATATATATATATATATATATATATATATATATATATATATATATAGAGAGAGAGAGAGAGAGAGAGAGAGATAGATACATAGATATGAACAAAGGCATAGATAGATAGATAGATAGATAGATAGATAGATAGATAGATAGATATGAATAAGGACATAGATAGATAGATAGATAGATAGATAGATAGATTTCTAAGAAAAGGCCGAGAAAGTAGAGTTAAACAAAATGCATATTAATGCCGGATAATTGCGTCAGATATGGGCGTGTGGCGTGTGTGGGGCGTGTGGGGCGTGTGGTGCGTGTGGCGGGGGAAGGAGATAATGAAATTGCCACCAGACAAAGATCATCTTTCTATTCGAATCCCCTCGCATAAGATAAGCTACTTTTCCTTGTGAGCCGGGGTGGGGGAGTAACCGCTGGTAATGTGATTCAATGCACGCTAACAATGTTTGCGAAACACGATCTTGTGAACATCCTTGAACAAGTGAATGATTCTCGAAAACACATTTTCCGGCAGTTGATGTAGATACAAAGATCCAGTGAGAAAGAGAAAGAGAGAGAGAAAGAGAGAGAGATAGAGAGAGAGACAGAGAGAAAGAGAAAAGAATTACGGGTATGTAAATTGATGTTCGAAGTGGGTAACACTCGGAGCCAAAATGGAGTGTCGGCCATTTTGCCAAGGCGTTGTTTTCACTGAATCGGATTCTCAGTTTGCAAAACAATGATTGGATAAAATTTTGACGCGTAAGAACGAAGCAGCAAGATATCAAAGACAGCTATCTAATAACACGTAGTTCTTACTTTTGCCTGAATAACGACGGCTACTCAACGTTGCACCAGAGTCTGTGTGATGCCGGATTCTGGTATTAGGTTGGTGCAAAAATAATGACGTAATAATGTCGTTTTTCGAACAATATAGTTCATGCCACTTTGACGGAAAATTTGCCAGTAAAAAAGAATTCTCTTATCGCTACATTTGTACATAAACGCAGAACTTTAACCTTAAAATTTAAATTCAAACTCGGCGTTGCGACTGCACGTTCCAAAACAATAACACAAATTTCTCATAGCATTTTTCGGATACAACCTTGTTTTCGTTTGTCCGCTTATTACTGAGAGTAAAAACAAGAACTCAATCTATTTCATACCTGAGGATGTCTGTAGGAACAGACGAAAGCTTGTAAAATAAAAAGATCTAATGCAACGGAAATTTATAAAACAGGATCTTTTCATTGATAAACAGATTCGGGGTTTTTGTATATTATTGAATTGTTCGCGAAGATGGATTTCTCGCCATTTAATCATTAACCTTTGTATTTGTTTTATGTATGAATAATTCATGAATTTATATATATATATATATCTATATATATATATATATATATATATCAGGTCATCCCATAAGTTCTGTCCGAATTTTGAATAAAGAAGACAAGTGACCAAATGTTACATTTAATTACAGATTCAACCAACAATGTATATCCCTGATTATCTATGACTTCCTTCCATATATTAACAAGCTTTCTAATTCCATTTCTGTAAAATTCTTTTGGCTTTGATTCGAAGAACTCACACATGTCAGTTTTAACCTCTTCCTGTGTTACAAAAGCTGTTTCTTACAAATGTTTCTGTAAGCTACGAAGAAATCGTAGTCTGAAGGAGTAAGATCGGGAGAATAAGGTAGATGAGGAATTTTCTCCCAACCAAGTTCTTCGATCTTTTGTGACGTGATTCTTGCTGTGTGGGGTCGCGCATTGTTCTGATGAAACATCACCTCTTTTCGATTCATTAGAGCAGGTCTTTTTTTCCTCAAAGCTTGGTTCAAACGCTCTAATTGCTGACAGTATATTTGAGCATTAATTGTTGCATTAGGTGGTAAGAATTCAAAGTGGATTATTTCTTGGCGATCCCACCAGATTGAAAGAAGAACCTTTTGCCCATGAAGTTCCCTACTCAGCTGTGGCTGGGGTCCTTCCCCTTTACCAAGTCACTGTCTACGACGCTTAACATTTCGATAAGAGATCCATTTTTCGTCGCCAGTCACAAGTCTATCCAAAAAAGGTGAAACAAGTTGGTGAGAATGGAGAGAAGAGCAGATGTCAACTCGGGATTTGAGGTTTTCTCAGCCAATTCATGAGGCAACCATTTTCAAGTTTAGGAAGTTTTCGAAGTTGTTGAAGATGACGATGAACAGTTGTATGGTTTGAACTGAGAACCATTGCCAATTCCTCAACTGGTAAAGCAGGATTTTCTTCAAGAGCTGCTTCAAGAAGATTTTCATCAAACTCAACTGGACGCCCGGTTCGATCTTCATCTTCAAGGGTGAAATCTCCACTTCTGAATTTTGCAAACCATCTTCTTCAAGTTCTTTCATTCACACATTGCTCTCCATAAACTGAGTGAATGTTTCTAGCCGCTTCGACTGCTGAGTTTCCTTTCTTGAACTCATAAAGCATTATGTGCCTCAAATGATTCTTGGGTACTTCCATGTTAGCAGGGTTTTAATCAAACAAAATTTAATTTTATTGTTCTCTGAAATAAAATTTGATCGGTTTAAATGCATCTAAACATAAAAATAATGTTCAGCTCCATTAGACATTATAAAATACTCTTTAAATTTCGTTCATTTTAACAAAAAGTTAAAATTCGGACAGAACTTATGGGATGACCTGATATATATCAGACAGCCAGTGCAGTGTAAAACCACAGCATAACCACGTTAGGTGACACTTTTATTTTTTTAAGGGGGTGAACTGGCTGGCGTGACATCCATTCGGTTTTATATATACGTGAATTAATAAGCTAGGTTCTCAATGATTAGACATCCGATATTGTTTAGCATTTGATCACACACTGATTGACTAGTCGATAAATCGAATTAACGAGCATTTGGCTTGAAAGTGAGTAAAATTGGAGACAAGGGACATATCGATCTATCACTTTGTTGCTTTTATCGATGCGTTCGTAAATTGCAAATTATATTATGAAAAAAATACTGTTAAAACCCCGACAGGTTCTGCAACCTAACCAGTAAAAATAGCTGTAAAAGTGATTGTTTTAAATAAGGTTTGAACAAAATCGGTATTTTCTGCTAACTTTCAGTTTTATTCAAACATATAATTAAAAGCCCACCCGCAATGTTTATGCCTTAGTTTTTCGCCCCAAGCAAGGCGATAAAGCCAATAAAACGGAAGGAGTTTGAGACTAAAACATTATTAAGGGAGGATGAGAAAATAACAGAATTTAAGAGGTTGGGGAGGCTGAATGCTGACTGGAAAACAAGAAGAGACTTACACGACTCCAAAATGATGCGACACAACTGCCAATCGCGAACTACGTTTAAATTCGTAAAGTCAAGATCTTCCGCGATTTATTTTACACGAGGTAAGCAATCCATGTTTTAATCGATAATCACCCTAGTAAGAAAAGCAATGAAGACGGTAATACTGGTAAGCTGAAGAGTACCAGTAATAACGTTTCTTTTAAGCAAGACGTTAAAAATTCTTTTTATTTTTTAAAAATCGAATGCTAAAATTTCTAAGATCTACAATCTGAATGAATCTTCTATCCGTCACATAGATTTTATTATAGAAAATTCTTTTTACAGTACTAATTATTAATAGAATAGAATCCCTCATATCCGGAATCACACATATTCGAAATCACACATATTCGAAATCCCTCATATCCGGAGTGCCTCATATCCGGAATCTCGCATGTCCGGATATGATTTTGATGTGTATATTTGAACTATTTGGGTGATATGTAACTGATTTAAAATTTCTGTTTTTCAGGAAATTTATTTTGGATAATCGCTTATGCTTATTTTAGTCAAATGGCTTGAATTGGTGCAAAAGATGATGAGAATAAGAGGCAAGAATGACAACGAGAAACCTCTGCAACAAGATAGAGATGAGATGCATGATTGTGATGAAACCTGGATTGACACTGAAAAAGCTATTGGAAAGGTTGTCAGTTTTATGGAAAGAAAACCAGCATTCAGCTATGACGATTGCAATAATACACGCAGATTTCGGGCAAATCGGTGTGATTTAATGGTTAGCAAGCTTGTCACGATAGATCAGTTATGACTGAAAAGTGAGTTCGATCCTCACTAGTTGCTCCATACTTTCTTTTGCTTCAAGTCTCTTCTTCATCTTTGAGAAGTTCACATGAGTGAAAAAAGCAAAGAGGGAGATATATATAGAGAGAAAGAGAGAATGGAAGTTATGTTCCTTCCTTTTATGTAGCTGAATAGAATGTCCCCTAGCGGACGTCCTGGCAGACAACAGATTAGTCTTCACCATTGATTTATGTATATTGGCAAGGAAGGAGATGTTTTTGAAACAAATATCTTGTGCCGGAAGTTGAAAAAACAGTAGAAAGGAAATAAATTGAGAATTAATAAATTGTTTTAAAGAATTATACTAAAAATAAAAAATAAAAACTATTTTTGCAAATTTTACTTTTTACAACTAAAATAGCTAGTATGTCTAACTTGAAGAGAAACAGAATAACATAATAAAGATTCTGTATTCCCTACTACCTGAAACAAAAGGCAAGGAAGGAAACTCCCATACTTACTGGAAAGATCATTAACAACTTCCAGGCTTGAGAAATTTATTTTCCTGAAAAATTGTTTGAAGAGAAAGATTTTAGAAATTTCAACCGCAAGCAGTACTGGCTGCTTAGGCAATGAATGTTGAATGTGTCGTTATAAGGAAAAGGCTAATACAGTATAATCCCTAATTATCGCAATCCCTCATATCTGCAGTGCTTATCCGGAACCCCGCATATCCGGACATGATTTTCATATGTATATTTGAACTATTTGGGTGATTTAAAATTTCTGTTTTTCAGGAAATTTACTTTGGATAATCGCTTATGCTTATTTTAGTCAAATGGCTTGAATTGGTGCAAAAGATGATGGGAATAAGAGGAAAGAATGACAATGAGAAACCTCTACAACAAGATAGCGATGAGATGCATAATTGTGATGAAACCTGGATTGACACTGAAAAAGCTACTGGAAAGGTTGTCAGTTTTATGGAAATAAAGCCAGCATTCAGCTATGATGATTGCAATAACGCGCGCAGAGTTAAAAAGTGTCTTTCGTTTAAGAAATCACAAGAACAAAGCCAAAACAAAATGCGAAAAAAGTTGATATTGACATTAGAAGAGGAAGGATTATCATGCAACAGCGATTAAATAATCCTCATTACATTATTTGTTTTGCATACGTGACATACTTAATTTAATTTATTTTCATTAACAATACATAATTTACATAATTTATATTGTTCGGACTATCATCCTCATCTTTGTTGCCATATTTAACACAACGTTTCGGCTGTTGTACGCTCCGGCCTTCTTCAGGTGGGTGGAATGTCAAACTCAATCCTTTATTTGGCTCGCTGGGGTAGACTGTTCTAGTTCCACGTGCTATGTCTGATGGATATCATTTATCTCCTGTTAATTCCTCTCTCCAAGTTCTCCACCGCCTTAACCAGGTATTGAACTCATACTATTTGGGTCCTCTAACTGGATCCAACTAACGCCTTTATACACTGTGCCATGTGTTCTTGAGGGTTCAGTTCGACATTCAAACCATCTGACGAAGGCCGGAGCGTACAACGGCCGAAACGTTGTGATAAATATGGCAACAAAGATGAGTATGATAGTCCGAACAATGTAAATAGTGTACATAATACCTCATCTCAGAAATATAGACTGATATTATATAAATTATTTCTTTTTTCCTTAAATGAAATTCTGTTATATTTCACTCACCGTTAGTTTATTTTGCTTACTATAAAACATTGAAAATAAATATTAAACCTGATTTCAGTTCTTTTATTTTAATCTAAATATAACACCTCTTATCCGGAATTTGTAACCAATTCCTCATATCCGGACTTTGTAACCAATTCCTCATATCCGGACTTTGTAACCAATTCCTCATATCCGGACTTTGTAATCATTTACTCATATCTGGAAGGTCTTCTTAGTCCAGTTGCCAGGGATTCTACTGTAGTTATTGTTTTGAATATTTTTTTTTCTAAAATATTAATTAGACATCTGTCTATATTCATGAAATGAGATATTGCAAATATTTGGACTATTTACATTGCTCGGATTGTTGTGTTCATCTGCATTGCCATATTCACGTCGTTTCGGCCGTTGTACGTTCCGACCTTCTTCAGGTGATATACGTTGGAATTTCGAAACTGGACCTTTATTTAGTCCACTGAGGTATATTCTTCTAGTTCCACGCGCCATGCCTTTTTTTGAATATCTCACTTTCAGTTAATTTTCTTTAGTTACTCAACTCTCCAAATTATTGCCAAGGACGTTCAGGTAGTCTTCTCACCGTTTTCCTTAGAATTATATGAATCCGGCTCAATTCACCGAAGATTTCGACTTATAAACCGAGCAGATGGGGCCATCTAGCAACCAACACTAAACATTTGGTTGACATCTAACGTTACAGACAAAACATGGAAACACGTTCAGCGAAAATTGTTTTTAATCAATTCACACAAAGGAAGGCGATAATGCCACTAAGCCGCAAGGAAATACTGGGAATAAAAGAGAATGAAAAGAGTTTAGAAGATACCGGAAACACAGTCCTGAAAAGTAAACAAGGGATAAAGATTTACCCATGTCTAAAAAGTAAGGGAGGAGTGTGAAGCGGACGATAGGCAAAACTAAAAATAAATAGCGAATAAAATTTCAGAGTTAAGGCGGATACGTTAGAAATATCGAGTTGACTTTAGAACGAACCAGAAACCCAATCCTAAACAGGAAACAAGACATAAACCTCCATTCCTGTTCAAAAGACCGGGTTGGATGATGAACCGGGCGATCTTCACTGGAGGATCCAGTCTAATAGTGTTGTTCAAATTGCTGCCCAAGATAGATGGTGTGCACTGTCCAAGAAACTGTATCTAAGATCCGTTCAGCATAGATGTATTATAAACCACAAGTGGGTTCTGTTGGTTGAATCTAAATGTTCTTGAGCAGGCGTCTGCAACAGATAGCGGCCATCGACCGTAGTAGTCCGGAAACGAATAGCCGGCCATTGTGCATGATGTCAAATCAAACCCAAAGTATGATACGAGTACTGAAACTCCTCCATTCTTTGCGGTGAAATCTAGTGCAAGATGTTATCTGACACAATAAAAAATTATTCAAAAGGAACACACGATATGAAAACGAAAAAACAAGCTCTCTGTTTCCAGAACATTCATACAATGGCGGGAAGTCACAATGTAACAATAAAATAAATAAATAAATAAGCTGACTATAAAACCAATCATTATGCGACATTACGAATATTTTGTAGTATTAACTGCAAAAATAAGATAAAGATAAAAAATATATCAAAGAAGAATTCTGTTTGCCTGAAAGATATTTCATATGAATTCTTGGTTTAATTCAATATTTTGAGCGTCAATATTCCCGACCCAATCTTAGACAAGGAGTGTCTTCAAGGGATAGGCGAACACAATATCTTTAGAATGAGACTACCATACTAATAAAATGTTGTATTTTGGAGATTAACTTCAAATTATTTTATTATTTAAAGTATGGCCTTTTCCCTATTATTGGCGGTGACAATCTTACTAACATTTGTAGACGACACAGTGTTGATAGCAGACACAGAAAAAACTATAAAAACTCTGACAAAAGTTAGTAAAGGAAAGCAAAGAAGTAAAGATCAACTACAAGATGTCAGATTGCATGGTTGTCAGAAAAAAAGGATGAGTCTAAAATGCAAATTACAAATTGGGGATACCAAAATCAAACAAATACAAAAATTTAAATACTTTGATAATGTTTTTATCACAGGACGGAAAGTTCGATATTGAAATGGATACTGGTCAAGGAGGAGAGATGATAAGTGAACACATGAGAACGAAACGAAACATATGTACTTCCTTACGTGAAATGGTTTCTTGGAAAGAATACATTCTGAATTTTCTATTATCCACACAGTATCAGTACAATATTCAAAAACAGACCATACGGAGAAAAGAACGAATGAATAAAACTTTAATAATAATATTAGGTTGGTGCAAAAAAAAGTTCGTTTTCTCATATAGTAACGTATGTTAGAAAACGAAATTATTTTTGCACCAACCTAATAATAATAATAATAATAATAATAATAATAATAATAATAATAATAATACTCACGAAATTAAGAGTGCAATTTAGAAAGGCAAACAGGCCGAATGTTGCCCTCCGACTGCAGTTTGCCCATTACTGGTCTATAAAAATGTAGCGAGAACAACTTTCTGGAGAGCCACTCTACAAGTCAGGCTGCATCCTAAGAAGGTGATAATATACATCTAGTAATGACTGGAAGGACGTTGAGAATTAAGAGACCCTTCGGGCGTCTTACTTTATTCTGGATTTTTATTTAATTCCACAATGTTTAGTCATCACTCTTTCCTCTTCACTCATAATGAGTCATGCTAGCAGTCATACTTTTATTAGGTGGCTAAGTTGCCCCTTTTTCTCTTTACCACAACAACAAGGGATGTAATACACGCAGTTTTTGGTCATTCGTGTTAGGTTTGACTTATCCCGGCAGAAATTTCTCCGTAAGGTATGTTTTTGAATATTGTACTGATACTGTGTGGATAATAGAAAATTCAGAATGTATCCTTTCCAACAAACCCTTTCACATCCCTGCTGCTTTGAGTCTAACCTTTTCCCGTGAGGAGATTATCCAGCATTATTCACTGTTGTATATGATATTCGATATTACATAGCAAGTTAATATATTATCATTAGTTTCAACGATATTTTCCTATTTTTTAATACATTGTTTAAATTTAGAAAGGCAACTTTCTTTATTCATATGAGTCACCATCTCCATCGTATTTTTCTACACTATCCCGATATTTAAATTCCCGCCCTTTCAATTTTGACGTCCCCAATACGTAATTTGAAACTTGGGCTGCCCCTTTTACTGACGAAATGTTTTATATTACGGCGTCTTTTTAAAGAGCTGCCTCGTTTGTATTAAGTTAAGTCATAAATGATTTCCGAATTTGTTGACTTTATTCTTCAGAGAATAAACTACAATTATATTTTATTCAACTATTACGCTTTGGCCATCTCGAAAGCGTTTGACATGGTTTGGCATACCGATCTTCTACAGGAGTTGAAAGTTTATAGTTTTTCTGAACGAAGTTTTGAACTGATTCAGTCTTTGTTATCAAATCGCAAAATGAAAGTTTTCCTGAACGACCAACCTTCTAGATCTTTTCGTACAAAGGGAGGTATACCCAAGGGTTCTCTCTTTGTAATTACGTTAATTTTCATTATTGACATTCATGATGCCATTATTTCTCAACTACGTATCTCTACTGATGGCACAAATATTTACTGCTGTCGCGAGAGAAAGTCCGGCAAGTTCGATAAGATAACTGGGTCAGAGATATCTTGCTAATTTTAACGCTTCCAAAACGAAATGCTCACCTCCAGGTGAGTGATTCCCTGCCCTTTTAATTTTGGCTTACATAAAGTGGAACGCTATTTACATTATTCGGACTATTGTCCTCATCATTGTCGCCATATTTATTACAAGGTTTCGGCCGTTGTACGCTCCGGCCTTCTTCAGGTGGTTGGAATATCGAACCCTTTATTTCGCTCACTGGGGTAGCCTGTTCTAGTTCCACGTGACATGTTTAATGGATGTCAGTCATCAGTTATCTCCTGTTAATTCCCCTCTCCAAGTTCCCCACTGCCTTAACCGGGTATTGAACTCACGCTCTTTGGGTCCTCTCACTGGATCTAACCAACGGCTTTATCCACTGTGCCATGTTTCCTTGAACAGTCTACCCCAGTGAGAAAAAAAGGGTTAAGTTCGACATTCCAACCTCCTGAAAAAAGACTGGAGCCTACAACGGCCGGAACGTTGTAATAAATATGGCGACAATGATGAGGACAATAGTCCGAATAATGTAAATAGTGTACATAATACCTCATCCCAGAAATATAGACAGATAATAAAGTGGAAGGATTATATTGAATCAGTTGCTAGGTCTCCTGCTAAAAAAGTTAGTTCAATGTGTTGTGCTAGACAATTATTTTCACCAGAACCTAGATAGAGTTACTAAATGAGAAATAGCCAAAACGAATGTTAGAAATGAAATGATAATCTTTATAACATCAACAAAATACAATACTCGCCAGCGGCGCGAAGTAGGTAAACCACCGTTAGTGGTAGACTACTTTGACAACATATTACCCCCACTTGCAATAGTGTCCAACGTATTTATGAGGATTGGGGCATACACATTAGTGTTCATTGGTACGGTTTATCACAATGTTCATGACAGATACTAGTATAAAAAAATGAAATTAATTATGAAACGAAAGAAAGACAGCAAAATTGAAGTAGAATGACAAATGAAAAAAAAAAAGAAAATAGAATGAAAAATAAAATGAATCAGTAAAAGTGAAAATAAAGAACGAAAACACATGCCTCGATAGAAATAGGAAAAAATAAGTAGAAGGAAAAAGGAAAAAGAAGAAAAAATAGAATGAAGAAAGAATAAATTATTGAAAATAAAATTTGAAGAAACATACCCAAAAGATGAAAAAAAAAAAAAAAAAAAAAAAACAGTTGACGGAAAAATGAAAAAGAAGAAAAAAAATGAATGACTAAAGAATAAAGTCCCGAAAAAAAAAAAAAAAAATGAAAAAAAACATATTCCGAAAGAAAGATAAGAAAATTGTTGTAACCTAGAAAAGGTTACTGAATGAGGAATAACCAAAACAGAGGTAGGAAATGAAATGATAATATTTATAACATCAATAAAATACAATACTCGCCAGCGGCATGAAATAGGTAAACCACTGCTAGTGTCAGACTACTTAGACAGCATATGACCCACAGTTACAATAGTATTCAACGTATTGATGAGGATTGGGAAATGCCCATTAGTGTTCATATATGACAATTAAAAAACCTGGAATTTAAAAGAAACAAGTAATGCATGTCGTTAGCAAAAGGAATTAAATGTGTAAACAATTGAAATCAAAGGAAAATACATTAACACTGACTATAAGTATGTGCTTGTTTGAATGTGTGTGTGTGCTTAGTGCTTCATATGTAGTGTTTTCATAAGAATATTTAGTGTTCATCGGTACGGTATATAACAGAATCTATCTTTCATATTTATGTCTACTATTCATTCATGCTTTAAATGGTCTGGTGCTCTCGCTACGTATTTAAATATTTTTGATAATATCCAAAGAAGAATCAGCAATATTATAGGTCCTGACCTAGCGTCTCGGCTTCAGTTATTTTCTCACCGCCTTAACGAAGCTTCCTTGCGGCTTTTCTATAAATGCTTTCATGGTAATTGTTCGGGTGATCTTTCCGCTATGGTACCTAGACTTCATGAATTTATCCGCTGTACTCGATTGGCAAAAAGCTCTCATCAATTCCCAGTTAAACTGACTGGATGTAACGATAAGAGTTTCTCTTCTTGCATTTTCCGCTTGTGGAACTCTCTTCGGGTTCCATACTTTCAAACCACCTTTCATCTTGACAAATTTCAATGCAATGTCAATTGTTCTCTACTGTCTTCTTGATTACTCTTCTTCTACTGTTCTCGCTTCTAAATAAAGTTTCTCTTCTTTTTTTACTAGTCTTTTACACTCAATATCCGCTTGTCTGTTAGTGGCTTCAATGCCTTGCATGGGGTGAAGTGATTAAGAAAATATTCACCATCATTTGCAATGACATCGATATCTTTTGCGTAAGAATTTTGCAGGTTTTAATGAAAAAATGTTTTGGAGGAACTCTTGAAATTGGTTTTTGTTTACCGAACATTTTCCCCATCAAAGCATTTTGCAACGACCAGAAGAGTTATATATTCGATTGCTGCAAGGTTAAGGGAATATATTTAGGAGAACAGAACATGCTAACCAATATCCAAAATTGATTCCTCTGTTATTCATGTTGATGTAGCTGTGCGTTGTCACGGAGAACAACATTTATTTTCAAGTGACTGGTGTACTGTAAGTTTCTTTGCCGACACGTTTCAGCTGCTGGACTTATAAATGTGCATTTAGTATTTCATCGCGTTTTAAGTATTCTAAGGGAATAATACGCGGGAAGTCCCGCAACACGCGAATCATTAGCTTTCTGCATAGATTTAAACTTGTCAAATCATTGCTTTTTGTGTTGAACATTGTCGTACGTTAGTGTACTACAAATTTATTGCCACATAGGATTGTAGTAGTTAAGATGATATATTCGTCATTACAATTACTTCACGAAAATGAAAATTACTTATGTCTGAACCTAATAAAAATCTTTACGTCTCTTTTAATTATGTTAAGGTAATTTTTAAATCCCATTAAAAAGACTTTTATTATCTTCGTTATAAACATCTATAATTATAGCCGTACGGATCGAAGGTGGTTTTTTTTTTATTATTGAAGTAAGAACAATGGTACTTAATTTTTCAGTTTTTCTTTTTTTTCTTGTTGTATGTGATTTTGTAAAGAAAGAGAGAAAACATTTTCAAATTGGGCCCCAGATTTTTTTCGTTCTTTCCTCTCTGTCTTGTGTTTGGACATTGATTAACTTTTTTTGTTTCAGTCTTGTTTTATTGAGAGCTTAATTATGTGTGACTCCGTTGGACATACGGAAAGACAATTGATCAACTGCAATTCTTTTTTTGCGGAAGAATCAAAGAAGAAATGAAAAAAATGAATGTGGCTGTCAAGTAAGAAGGAAGAAAAAGCAGATGGAATGAGAAGAGAAAAAAAAAAAATTGAAAAAATAAAAATAAAAGCACGGAAGGAAGGAAGGACGGAAGGAATGAAAGAAGGAAGGAACGAAGACAAACATGAATGAAAAGGAAAGAAAAAAAAACAATGTAAGAATGGAGAAGGAAATGAATGAAATAAACAAAGAAAGATCAAATGAAAAACATATGAAAAGGAAACGGAATGACTGTAAAGGCAGGAAGTAAAAATTAGCAGGAAGAGAAAAAAAGAGACTGATACCAAGAACGACAATAATTATAAATACGAAAAAGAAAGAAAAAAAAATGATCAGGATGAAAGAAAGAAAGAAAGAAAGAAAGAAAGAAAGAAAGAAAGAAAGAAAAAGACAGAATGAAAGAAAATCAGGATGGAAGTAAAAAACGAGAAAGAAAGAAAGAAAGAAAGAAAGAAAGAAAATCAGGATGGAAGAAATGAAAATGAAAGAAAGAAAGAAAGAAAATCAGGATGAAAGAAAGAAAGAAAGAAAGAAAGAAAGAAAGAAAGAAAAGACAGAATGAAAGAAAATCAGGATGGAAGTAAAAAACGAGAAAGAAAGAAAGAAAGAAAGAAAGAAAGAAAGAAAATCAGGATGGAAGAAATGAAAATGAAAGAAAGAAAGAAAGAAAATCAGGATGAAAGAAAGAAAGAAAGAAAGAAAGAAAAGACAGAATGAAAGAAAATCAGGATGGAAGTAAAAAACGAGAAAGAAAGAAAGAAAGAAAGAAAGAAAGAAAGAAAATCAGGATGGAAGAAATGAAAATGAAAGAAAGAAAGAAAAAAAATCAGGATGAAAGAAAGAAAGAAAGAAAGAAAGAAAGAAAGAAAGAAAGAAAGAATGAAAATCAGAAAATCAGAATAAAAGTAAGAAATGAAAAAGAGAGAGAGCCGAGAAAAAAAGAAAGAAAATCATAAGACTAACGGCAAAAATTATAAAGACGAAAAAAAAAGAAGAAAAAATGAAGAAATAAAAGAAGAAAAAGAATGAAAGAAATCAGGAATGCATAAAAGTAGGAATGAAAGAATAAAAGAATGAGAGAAAAATGGGAATGAAAAAGAAGTGAAGAAAGGAAATTGTAGAAGTTTGAATAGGAGGAAAACGCCAAAAAATAAAACAAAAAGGAAAAATAAACAAAAGCCAAAAAGGAATAAAAAGAATAAAAGCAACTTAATACCAGGTACGAATGGTACTCTTTTCGTTTCCAGTCCATCAAATAAATAAGGGAATAAAGAAACCGGCGCAAATCAGCTCAAAAGGCCGAACTGAAGACAATGATCAAGCCAGGCACTTAACTTATTTATTGCCACTTTCTCGTGAGAGACCAACTGTAAAACACGTTTTCTTATCACCAAATATTTCGTTTGGGGCAAAAACAAAACAAAAAAAAAACAAAAAAAAAAAAAAAAGGACAAAAACATCTTTAGAAAAGTATGTCTTCTTCGTTGTCTTTTTCCTTACCTGACAATTTAAAGAGGGAAATAGAAAGAAGGAAAATGAAGGGAGGATAAAATAGATAAAGCGAATAAAGAAATAAAAATGCTTATTGCTCATTTATTTATTTTCTCTAATTTTTATTTCCATTCTCTTTTTTTTTTTTTTTTTTTTTTTTTTTTTTTTCATTCTTTTTCCTTGGATATGTTTCTTTCTGATTAGAACTGCTTTGTATTTTATATTTTTACTCTTTTAGTTTACAACCACACTCATTATTCTTATCTTGGCCAGTGGACTTAAAAGATTGACACCGCTAATAAAATGCAAGACCGGGATTTCAAGCCGCCCTTTAGTTTTATCTCCTGTTTTTCGGCTATTTCCTTTATATACCGAGCTGTTTTTTTAAATGTTTTTAATGGGTGTACTGGATATTGCTTCAGAGTTAGAAATCGGAGAGCAGAGTTCGAATTCCAGTCGAGTTCGTTACACTCCCTTACGCACAAATATAATTGGGAAAGGTATGGGTTGATTAGCAGGACAGACTGGATCCTATAGGCATCGTAGGCAACTCATTTACCGCAGAAAGAAACGGTAGCCTGCCGCGGGAAAATTCGTCTATCTCGACAATGATTAAACGAAAGAGACAAGATATTCCAACCGTGTATCACGTATGGCACTTAACTAACTGAAGACAACGTTGAATCTTCTCGCCGGACATTTTGTTTCCATTTTCTCTACAATTTCGACATTGCTCACATCCCTATCTCGACAGTGATTAACCGAAAAAGACAAGATCTCTCAAACGTGTATCACGTATGGCACTTAACTAACTGAAGACAACGTTGTATCTTCTCACCGGACATTTTGTTTCCATTTTCTCTTCAATTTCATCATTGTTCCGTCTGTAGTATCTTCAGCCTTCTTCTGTAGAATCATATTTATATTGCTTATTTACATATATTACGTATGCATATATATTTCAGTTCATATGCAGCACACAGGCTGTATACGGCTAGAAAATATGTTTAGCAGATATTCAAAATTTGTTTCTCGTAATTAAAGAAGAAAGAAGATGAGTGACCTTTAAAAAGGGTCGGTAATACTTATTCTGTACTAGCAGCATGACCCGGCGTTGCCCGTGCTTGATTCAAAAATCGTACGCCTCATACAGCAATCGCTATCACTTGAATTACAATATTTTTGCCCTTCCTTGTCTTTAAAGGAGTGCCCTTTGCCGTGCTGATGTTGCTACATGCCTTACTTCTTGCCTATCTTACACTGCGATTTTTTCTAAGCTCTATACTAAACATTAAATCTGTTACGAGAAAAGAAATAAACAAAATGAACACAAAAAGATCAGCTTTAAAAAAAGACTCGTAACTGGAAAAAGCGAATGAAAAAAGAATGTTAACAACAAATACTTTTTCACAGCCAACCCAGTTCTGCGGAATCAGAATCAACGTTGAGTTTAAGCAAGCGAATGAGCCAATTGGAGTAAAGTGCCATGCAGATTTAAATTTTTCCCACTTGTGACGAATGCAGCTATCGATTTTTTTACATGATAGCATGCTAGTTAACATTCGTGTCAGTCAGCTGTTGGCCCTCACACTGGCCAATAGAATATTCTTGTCTATTCGTGGCAGCCAGCTATTGGCTCTCATTCTGGCCAATACAAAATGGCCGCAAACTTCATGAAAACTTTCCGCTAACTTGGAGCATGTGCATGTAAATTTTGGTGCAAATCCGTCGAAAATTCCGGCCGTGTATTCATTATACACACACACACACACACACACACACATCCTGCCTTTTATAGATAGAGATCTTTGCTTTTTTAATCTTAATTCTCGTCGAAATTTGCGGAAAATATATTAGCAACTTTCAACATGAACTAACAATTACAAAGGAAAGTTACAGTATAAATATTAACAGCTTTTTTTTAAAGGTCACACAATTTCATTCGTTTCCCTAATGGCGAGAAACGCCAGCTTAAGAAAAAGGTACTATGGTTCATTATTTAAGCAGACACACAAATACACACATTTCTTTCTTTCGTTTTTGGATCTAATGAAGCCTACAATGGCGAAACATGTAATCAAGTGTTCAAATTTCTTAAAAACTGTGTCAGCATAGTATATCCTATTTTAAACATACTCTAACACACAAGCCCAGACGCATGCACACACATACACACATATATATATATATATGTATATATATATATATATATATATATATATATATATATATATATATATATATATATATATATATATATACCTGGAATATATACATATATATGTATATACATCTGTGTGTGCGTATGCATGTGTCTGTGTGCAATCAAAAATAATGAAAACAAGTTGCTGGTTTGACAAAATTTTGAAAGAAGGACGAGTTGAATTCATAACACTACCCTTTCATCTATCTATCTATCTATCTATGCATATTTGAATCTATCTATGTATGCATATTTGAATCTATCTATCTATCTATCTATCTATCTATCTATCTATCTATCTATCTATACCTGTTTGAATCTATCTATCTATCTATCTATCTATCTATGTTTGAATCTATATATCTATCTATCTATCGATCTATCTATCTATCTATCTATCTATCTATCTATGGAAGTCTGAAACTATGTATGCATGTTTGAATCTATCTATCTATCTATCTATACATGTTTGAATCTATCTATCTATCTATCTATCTATCTATCTCTATCCATCTATCTATATTTGAATCTATCTATGTATGCATGTTTCAATCTATCTATCTATCTATCTATCTATCTATCTATCTATCTCTATCCATCTATCTATATTTGAATCTATCTATGTATGCATGTTTCAATCTATCTATCTATCTATCTATCTATCTATCTATCTATCTATCTATCTATCTATCTATCTATACGTGTCTGAATCTATCTATCTATCTATCTATCTATCGAACTATATATCTATCTATCTATCTATCTATCTATCTATCTATCTAATTATCTATCTATCTATCTATGCATGTTTGAATCTATCTATCTAGCTAGCTATACACCTTTGAATATATACATATGAGAACAAATATATATGCCTGTACATATATTTAATTTTAAACCGGAGTAAAATAAAATTTTAATGAAAGGAATTTTCCATTGATCTTTGAACACAAATCGATATTATCACTGATCAGATTTAACAATGGATATCCGCCATCTTTTTCAGGCGGGAAGAAATTGACCTTAACCTCAGCACCAATTTATGATGTGTCCAATTATATTTAACTTGGAATCAGACAACCCCATTTCACGGAAGTAATTCAAATATCGAAATCAACAAGATTGAATAAATTTGAATTTATTAATTTTATTTTTTTTATTCTTTTTTATATTGCAAGCAGCGCTACCCGGCGTTGCTAGGGTTTTATAGGGATAAAAGAAAGAAACAATATTGGTATTTATTTCATAAAATTAAATTAAATACTTTTTGTGTTCAATCCAAGCTAATTTTCTGTCTGTCTGTCGCTGTACACACAGAAACTACTTGATGGATTTCAACCAACCTTGGGATACAGAGTGCCTTAGGCTATGGAAATCTGACCTTGGTCAACCATAAATACCATGAAATATAAAAAATAGCATAAAAAATAAACCCCCAAAAAACATATCTCATGGAAGTTAAATATTTATTCTCACGTAAAAATATTATGGTGAGTCAAATCTTGGTTATGTCCCTTAGTTATTTTGATAATCTATACAAATAAAATGAGGTTTATGTTTGTTTATTTTCATAACTATTTATAATAATGTTCATCCTGTAGAAAGTTCAAGAGCCGCTCGAGGTAGAGTATTATGAAGTAAGAAATAAGAAGTAAGAGATGACGGTTAACCATAGATGTGAAATGATTGCGGCAACCTGGGAATCTTTGACTTCAGTGTTGCTTCAGGTCGCGGGATGGTTAGAATCGGTAGAACTAAAGAATGTAGTTCGTCTTTCCATGGAAATAGCGATATAGTTGTGAGAGGCTTGCAACGTTTCGTCTGGGGGAAAGGTATGGTAGAGCGGAAAACAATTCCTCATCCTCTAGGCCTGAGATTTGCTTTTGGGCTCTGTCGAAACTAGAAAGTGACGACTGGCGAGTTCCTGGCGAAGTATGTTAGCAGTGATTCTGTAGTTCAAAAGCCAACTGTATGGGTGAGATACATAGATAACGCCTTCATACTCAGACCTCATCAAAAAGTTGTATAAATACTGTCTGACTCTGTGAACTAAATACCGCATATAAGACACATATTTTTTTTTTTTTTTTACTAAAAACATCTTTTAAAATTCCCCTGTGTCTTATATTTTATATGTAGTTTTAAAATTCACGATAGACGACCGAAATTAGCTACCTGGTAACTCCTATTAGCGTAGACTTTAGAGTAACTTTCATATGCCTATTGTCATTATTCAAAAGGCTATTATGCAAATTAAAAGTGTTATTATTGATAATATTTATTATATTAATTTCATCACGTTTAATAGTACTTTATTTCAGAAAAATTATATTAAATAAATTCAAATTAAATATTTGTAAAATATATTTGTTTCATTAATATTTTTCTTGCGATAACTTCCGGTTGCATTTGTATGAATACAATCAGAATTTTTAAATCGTAATTATTCCACTAAGACATTCACAAGATGCAGTTTGTACAGATCATATAAAGGATATAATAAAATTTTTATAGGCTTGTATTCTTTTTTTATTATTATTTTTCAGTTAATTGTAATCATGGTTTGTTTAACCAAAATAATGCCCCTGAAATATATCCTAGCCTGTACCATTTACTACTAATTTTACTAATTACTAATTTTTTCTTAATTTGCTCGGCTGAAATTGGGGTGCATCTTATATGTCGTTAAATATGGTATTATCTTTATTTTTTCAGTTATCTTTAGTTATGGAATGCATTCAATGTTAAATCTAAATCTAAGATCACTTCGATTTTAAATACTGTATTTGACGGCATATAAGGCACACTTTTTTTTTTTAATAAATGTATCTTTAAAATTCCCCTACGTCTTATATGCCATATGTACGTCTAAAATTTTAAAATAACCGGCCAAAATTAGCTACCTGACAACACCTATTAGCGTAGACTTTAGAGTACCTTTCATATACCTATTGTCATTATTTAAAAGTCTATTATGCAAATTAAAAGTGTTATCATTGATAATATTTATTATATTAATTTCATCACGTTTAATATTAATACTTTGTTTCACTAAAATTATATGAAATAAATTCAAATTAAATATTTGTAAAATATATTTGTTTCATTAATATTTTTCTTGCGATAACTTCCGGTTGCATTGGTATGAATACAATCAGAATTTTTATATCCTAATTATTCCAATAAGACATTCACAAGATGCAGGTTGTACAGATCATATAAGGGATATAATAAAGTTTTTATAGGCGTGTGTTCTTTTTTCCTATTATTTTTTGTTTAATTGTAATCACGGTCTGTTTAACCAAAATAATGCATCATAAATATAGCCTAGGTTATACCATGCGCTAATAATTTTACTAATTACTAATTTATTCTCGATTTGCCCTGCTGAAATTGGGGTGCGTCTTATACAGCTGTGCGTTTTATATGCCGTCAAATACGGTAAGTACTTCGAACCAGTTTACAATGGAAGAAGAAAATAATAACCAGCTAGACTTTTTGAATATACTAACATCTCGCAGAGAAAATGCGTTCAAAACATTCGTATATCACAAAACAACCTTCACCACACAATACCTGAACATCAATTCCTACCTTCCATACAGTGTGAAGAAAGGGATCGTCCGATGTCTACAACATCATATATGGTGACCAAGGTATATACCAATAGGAAACAATCAGCAAAAAAAGCGTACCTTTAGGAATAACGATTGCACTAAAGATATGCCATAAGCTTCTGCTGGTAGAAATAGATGGTTCAAAGAGAACTAGAAATTTGCCGAAGGAAGATATGTGAAATTAGGTACCTTCACGAGATCGCTAAAGAAAGATCATAGCATGATGAAAAAGACGCCAAACTTGACGAAAACAAAATTTTATCGTCTAAATGTTTATGTTATTATTAAGAGGAAAGATCAAAGTTTATTTTAATTATTTAAAAAAAAATTTTCCTTCTTTTTAGAACATTCTAAATTTTGATTAAAAAAATCTTCTTTCTCTTTGTATCGCCGGAACTAGTAAAATAACATATGCAATTTTTAGCACGTTTTTTTTTTTTTTTGTATCAGTGTTTATATGAGAAGAATTTGAAATGTTCGCTAAATTACACCAATGCAATATACGGTACCTACCGGTGTACGTTGTATTTTGTGTGCTATAAAACGCATATAGAAAGCTATTAGTGTTTCAATATACTAGTAAGAGGTGTGACCTTATGTAGTTTTGGCCTTGGTTATCGTATACTGTAGCTGTTGTAACTGCGAACTAAGGAAACGGAAGCACCGTTTCAACCATTGTTCATACACGGAAGTACCGTGTCGGCCATATTGTTTATGTGTGAATAAAAGAACTGGAGATCGTCTCGGTGGACGAAAGATTGAAGTCTAACTTGCGTTGGCGTTGTTACTACAGAAACTCACCTTACCAAGTTGTGACATTGACTATAGTTTAATCAAATCCTTTTACAGTCCGTCTAAAGTTATGATGCAAATAATATGCACCTCAGTTCGAATTTGCTTTGAAAAACTTTGTCAAATTTTAAATGATTAAACTTGATGTTTAAATAAATCGTTAAAAATATAGCTTTAGTTAAATGCTTAGCTAGTTCCAAAATGTTACTGAATTTATTATAAAAAATAAACTTCAGTCTGCAGTTATTATCCACATTAAACAGATATTAGTTTAAGTCCTTTGAAATCTAATAAAAAAGACTATTTTTTTCATGTTCTCCAAAATATATGTTGAAAGGTAGATAATAGAAATAATAAAGAAACTCTGAAAAGCATAAATTAACAAAGTTATTGATTGAGGGAATTTCTACATTGGAGACATCAAAGGAGCTTCGCAAAGATCATCGAACGATCAAGTGCGCTGTTGAAAATATAAGAAAGTTGCGAAGTAGAAGCAATGGAAAAACGGTTTAGGAAATTGTCTCCACGCAGGTGAGAATGTAAATTAAGCGAATTATAGAGAAACAACAACTTTAGACCAGGATCAGATCTTTGAACATGAGAGAATTGAGGGGGTTGAAAATTACAAAAGCAAATTGAGATGTGTCAAAAAAATCTCAGGGGCAAACTCCTCTCCGTAAAACAAATAATTTTATTATAAAAAATAGAGAGGACGAAACTCGTTACACAAAATATGTCTTCTACTTTGTTATTCAGTTAATTATTATTTCCCTTATATATATATATATATATATATATATATATATATATATATATATATATATATATATGATGTAATGAACATGCATACACCTGGGTCCCCCCTCACAGTAATATGATTGGCTGGTGTCAGCCATAAATACAGACTGATATGGAGGTACATGATCTACGCCTATTGCCTAAGCATATTACCTACAACTACGACAAGTACCAGTTCTTTACGGCTACCTGCTAGATTGTCCTACCCAGTTACAGTAGCCAAAACCACTTAGCTACTTCGAACAAATATATCCCTTTCCGGGACATATATATATATATATATATATATATATATATATATATAGGGCTCATGGAGAAATTGCCGTCGAAATTATGCAAAAGTGAAGAAAACACTGACACCTCATTTTAACGTATATATTTACCATTATTACGCAAAAATATTTTACTAATGAATAAATTTATTCAATAAATTCGGCATTGGCTTCAATCACGGCCTCCAGACGACTTCCGAATTTCATGCAGCTTTTCTGTACCGTCTCCTTGTTTAGGTTAATGAATGCTGCCATAATTCTTGCTTTCAATTCATCTTTAGTGTTACAAACAGTTTTGTTTTTCTCTCGTTCAACTGCTCCCCACATTAATAATAATCAAGTGGGTTTCAGTCTGGGGAGCTAAGTTGCCTGATATAAAGAGTTAAGTGATCGCATAAATTGGGCTGACTGCTATGACTGTATACTCCTGCTTGCGAGTCATGATGCAGAACCCTCTTGCCAGAGACAGAGTCTTGCATCAGCTGCCCTTTTGATCCAAGGCAGCACTACCTCCTCCCCGAGTGAGTTCTCCGAGCTGTATCCCTTCATAATCACCATTAGACTCATCCAACTCTTTCCCAATCCTCTGCAATGTCCTCAGATTAATACCGAAACATTCTTAAATGATCGTATTAGAGCTTGCGGTACGAATGACAAGCAGAACAACATGGCGTTTTCAAATTTCTGGCGGGATGATTGGTCTTTTTTTCGCACTGATGCTGCCCAACAAACCCTAATATGAAGTGCTTTCAACAAAATCAAAATCAAAAAACAACGCGCATGCGCGAAATAAAATATATGAAATGGTGGCAATTTACTCATCGCACCCTGTATATATCATATTCTTCCACACACACACACGCACACACACACATACACACACACACATATATATATATATATATATATGTTGTCATCCACAGACAGACTGTTTCGCTGTATCACAGCTCATCATTGTGACTAGACATCCGGGTGCCTCTAGCTAGAATCGAAACCCGGCTGAATTGGCGTCAGTCGGAGATTCTACCCCTAAGCACGACAGGGATGAAGGTGAAGCGTATTTATTTTTAGATAAACACACAGTGACTGAGAAAACTCGATTCACTTTACCGCAGAGTCTTGCATTATTAGCAGTAATAGTCACTGTTTACAAATCCACACTTCTTCCAGAGAGCTCAACCGAAGTAAATTTTTCAGGAGCATCTATATTGTCATTCACAGACAGTGTTTCGCTGTATCACAGTTCATCAGTGATTTTTCGACAGGTAAGTTATTAATACTTGTCTCAACAGACCGGAATTAATAATGGTTTAAATTTATCCAGACAATAGGTTAAAAAACAATCACAAGAGAACAGGAAGTAAGTCTAAACGTCTTGAGCTAGAAAAAAATTATCTGTGGGTTAATATTATTGAAGAGAGGGTAGCAAAGTGTCAATACAAAGGACAGTGGTGGAAGGGGGAAGTACAAATGACAGCCAATGAAATAAACTGGAAACAAATCAAAATTTAGATCATCATCTAATTTACATCAAATAATAACAATCAACATCACATATATAAAAAAAGTTAAATTTAACATATAATTTATCTTTAGAATTATAAAAGACATCATATATATATATGTGTGTGTGTATGTGTGTTCGTGGCATATACATATAAAAAAATATGCAAATATAAACATCCATACACACAAGTAAGCACATACATACAATACATGCACATAGACGTACACATACATATATATTAGGTTGGTGCAAAACTAATGACGTAATAATGTCGTTTTTTGACGTATTTTTTAACGTCAAAAAACGAGATTATTACGTCATTATTTTTGCACCAACCTAATACATATATGTATACATATGTATACATATATACATGTACACATATCCATACAGTAAAGCACCTATATAAATATACATAATTATATCCAAACATAAACACCCACACATTTCATACATAAATATATATATATACACACATACATACCTCATTATGAACATATATATATACACATACATACACAATAAACATATATACATCCATAAATAATACACTCGCACTTACTTATACATATATACACATACATAGACACATACGCGCATACACATATACAAATATATAGACATATACACATACATATATACACACAGATACACCTGCACATATATACACATATGCATAAATACACAAAAACATATATATATATATATATATATATATATATATATATATATATCACAAAGCATATGACTTTCCATAAATACTGCAAAATAATTGTATGAGCGCAAAATGAATAAAAAAAACTATTTATAAGATATCTGTTTTTATGGCGGCATTTAAATATAATCTCATTCCTTTGCTTCAATACCTGATTAGTATTTTTATATTTAATTTCTTTAATTTTTTCCTCTAGGCATAAATTACTTCTATTTCTGTAGCTGTTATGGCTTTGGGATGTACATATAATCTTCCATTATATCTGTAGGGTGAAGTTTCTATCTTTTAATTCCCAGAAATATTTACAAAGAGCTGACTGATGTAGATAAAATCACAAGGTTTCAAGGTAAACGTGGTAGCCTTTTCAACAGCAAGGTTTTATTATTACTGGCACGCTAGAGTCATCTTCCTATACTGAGAGAAGACCGCGTTTAGGCTCAGGAGGATGTTCCTCAAGACATGTTACAGCGTGTCTTGCCGGAGCTGGGCTACCGACTTGACGTGTGTCATATCACAGGTGGGGCACATATCGAACATTTTTTGAAGTTTTGTGAATTCGGTTATAAAATTTATATCCTTTGAATATTTTGTTCGATTTTTGATGATTAAACTCTTAATTATTCAACATGAAGACTATTTAATTTAATTTAATTTAATTTACCGGTGAAAATTACTCAGATATTCACATTTTGGGCTATCTCTCTCTCTCTCTCTCTCTATATATATATATATATATATATATATATATATATATATATATATATATATAGTAAGGAAAAATTTAAAACATCATATAAATCGTTTATAAATTTGTTTCATCAGATATACATATATATCTGCCTCATCGGACCGACAACATTTAATTAATTTTTATTTTATGTAGTCGGTCTGATGTGGCTGGTAGATATATGTATAACTGCTGAAATAAATTTATAACCTATTTATATGATGTTTTAAGTTTTATCCTAACTATTATTTATATTGCTCTGTATATAAATTTACAGGCTGCGCTCTATTCACGGATCTGACTTTTTAATATTTTTATATTAAAAAGACCTCTTTAGATTAATCCCTACCACTTAGGGATTTGGTATGATATATATATATATATATATATATATATATATATATATATATATATATATATATATATATATATCATTAACTTTATTAAAGACATTATTATGTTTAACATTCTTTTTATAGATACAAGTATTTAGATACGAGTATTTAAGTAAATGCTCTGTGTATAATAAACAATATTAAATAACATTTACCGGCGTGAATGTCCGAGAAATTTTCATAGAAAATATTCGTCCTTTGACAGGATTCGAACCTGCATCCTATACGGAACCGCCATTTAGCTTGACGTGCCTAACTTTGTCCATTTCTTAATGTATGACGTCATTTGTTTACATTTGATGCGCCATGAGCAGTTATGAATGTATGAGATTCATGGAAGATTGAAGTTTATAAGCAGTAAATTCGACCGAACGATTCTTTGTGGCCGAGCGGTTAGGCACGTCAAGGTAAAAATGTTTTTAAGAAATTGTCGGACTTTGTCCATTTCTTAATGTATGAAGTCATTTGTTTACATTTGATACGCCATGAGCAGTTATGAATGTACGAGATTCATGGAAGGTTTATAAGCAGTAAATTCGACCTTGCCAACCGAACGATCCTTTGTGGCAGAGCGGTTAGGCACGTCAAGTTAAATGACGGATCCGTATAGGGTGCAGGTTCGAATACTGTCAAAGGACGAATATTTTCTATTCAGGCCGGTAAATGTTATTTAATACTGTTTATTATAAACAGAGCATTTACTTAAATACTTGTATCTATAAAAAGAGCGTTAAACATAAAAATGTCTTTGATATATATATATATAATTGCGTATTTGAGCAGCAATTACACTTTTATATGTTTCATTAAAAAAACGTTTTTTTTATTTAATTTTTCTTCTTTTCTGGACATAAATTATGTAGAAATTTTTGAATATTAGGTATGGCCGAGCGCTTTCGGCTATAATGAGCCATTATCAAGAATGGAATTTCATACTTTTAACTGAATGTATGTGTTGATTTATGCATGTATCTAGGAAAGTTTTATCTTCTAAGCACGATCAGCACATTGTTGCCGTACTCATCTGTGATTTTACTGAGTGTTGGGTTGGTCGTTTCTTTTTTTTATTAATAATGTTTCTATTATTTTAATCTTTTTTTACATGTGGATGAGGTTAGTATATTTGCATTATGAACAACTATGTTGCGGCTTGTGATTAGTATGTCTCCATCAATAAGACCTAATTAAGTAATGGTCAGCTAGATGTAACATGAATCGTGTAGTTAGGCTTCATATATATATATATATATATATATATATATATATATATATATATATTATATATATATATATATATATATATATATATATATATATATATATATATATATATTATATATATATATATATATATATATATATATATATACTCAAGTGTTCAAATCCAAATACATGCATATATATATATATGTATATATATATATATATATATATATATGTGTGTGTGTGTGTGTGCTTGTGTATGTGCTTGTGTGTGTGTGTGTTAGTGTAAGAAAATCAGTACTCAAAGCTAAATAACAAACCTACAAAGCTGAGAGTACCAATTCTATTACAAGGAATCAGACAAAATATCATATATATATATATATATATATATAACATTTTCTCTGGTCAAAGTTAGATTTGTAAACAAAGAAAAAATGAATGTGCAGAGTTATTAAATACCAACGACGAGGAGCACTAAGCACTCATGCTGCCATAATTTTCACGGATGCGGGGCGACGATTCAAGCGTGCAGCACCTTTGGAAAGTGCCTGAAAACCATACCACGTCTTGACCCAAGCCTTGTGAAGGATATTGGGTAGACTGAGCACTTCGGGCCGTCAATGGCTGGGCTAATACAAAGTCACAAGTCATCGGAACCGAGGGTTTGAGTTTGCTGCCCTTGTTCTGATTGTTGATCATTCTAGATAACACGCTCTTTCCCAGAATCAGTAACGAAGGTCTGCTCACCATAGTAGCAGTATTAACCACAGGTTTGTTGAACAAATACAAATGTCTCTTAGCGATTTCTGTAATAGGAATTGTCTGCCCGCCATAGTAGACAGGTATTCTCGAATACGAGTGGCCAGCTATATATATATATATATATATATATATATATATATATATATATATATATATATAATAGCTGGCCATATGTGTATATATTATAATTATTTTAAAATATGATTCCTTCCCTATTATTATTATTATTATTATTATTATTATTATTATTATTATTATTATTATTATTATTATTATTTTTAAATAAATAATTATATTTATCCTCTACTTTTGTATCGAGCACTGTTTTAAAAAAATAATAACAAAAATACTAAAGAATTTTGGATTATTTACCTAACGATTTCTTTCCTATTTTCTATGTATTTTCACACACACACACGCATACGTACATACATACATACATACACACACACACACACACACACACATATATATATATATATATATATATATATATATATATATATATATATATACAATGTGCATTCCAGAGATTTTAAGACTTTTTTCTGGTGAAATATTTGTTAATTTCAAACAAGAACAAAACTCTAATCACTTTTCAAGTATGATCCTCTGACTTCAATGCTCTTGCTGTAGTGAATGCCCACATGAAAATCCCCCAAAATGTTCAAGACCCTTGTCACAAGTTCCTCGATCTTATCAATCGAGTGCCTCTGAGATGTTTCTTTAGTTTTAAGAAAAAAAAAACAAAGCCACAGGGTACTTGGTCTGGACTGTAAGAAGAATGAGAGTTTTGGTGCCCAACTCTGTCAACACAAAACTTATTGCATTTCGAGCTTACAAATTGTCTTCATTTACCAACTACATTCTAAAAATTAGTCAACTGTAACAAGCATTGTCTAGAAAAGAGGTTACAACCGTCTGCTTCAAACTGGAAATGAAAAGACGGCATGTCAGATAGTTAGATATATAGTAGTGATATAGAGTAATCATATATATATATATATATATATATATATATATATATATATATATATATATATATATATATATATATAGTAATGATATATAGTAATGATACAGAGTAATGATATATATATTAATTATATATTGTAATGATATACATAGTAATAATATAAAAAATGATATAGAGTAATGATGTATAGTAATGATATACAGTAATGATATATAATAATGATATATAGTGTTGATATATATAGTGTTGATATGTAGTAATGATATATACAGTAATGATATATACATATATATAATAATGATTTATAGTAATGATATAGAGTAATGATAATATATATATATATATATATATATATATATATATATATATATATATATATATATAGTAATGGTATATAGTAATGATACAGAATAATGATATATAGTAATGATATGTTTAATGATATATATATATAGTAATGATAGAGGGTAATGATATACCGTAAATATATGGAGTAATGATATATATAGTAATGATATATAGTAATGACATAGAGTAATGACATACTAGAATTACAACAAATAATCTTGGACAGTTGCAACTGCCTCTTCTAAAAAAGGATAAAAATTTCTGCAATGCAACTCGTATACATTCATACATATATATATATATATATATATATATATATATATATATATATATATATATATATGTGTGTGTGTGTGTGTGTGTGTGTGTGTGTGTGTGCGTGTGTGTCTGTGTCTGTGTGTGAATTGAAACAATAGGAAAATTTTTCTTAGACGCTGATTCGTTTCATCCTCTAATGGACTTAATCAATGCAAGTTGGATTTTTTGCGACAGATATTTATGAACGTTCGGGCTCCTTCGAAGTGGCGTAATGGTTGGAAAGCTTGTCTCGCTAGGTCAGTTACGACTGAATAGTCAGTTCGATCATCACAAGGTATCCCCCAATTTCGGCCTTGTGCCACAACTAAGCTGCGATTAGGAAATCACAATATTTATAAACATAAGTAAACTGTCGTTAGTTTTTCAGAATGTTTAAATATAACAACAGTCATGAATATACTTGAGGCTAACTGAAAGTCAAGGTAAACTATGATTTTATTCATATTGTCTTTTTACAAATATATTTTTTAGATATATCTGAATTTTTATACACGCACACATGCGTACATTTGCATATATATATATATATATATATATATATATATATATATATATATTTGTATGTATGTATATGTAAGTATTTCACCAAAGTGGCTACAGACTACAGAGAGTGTAAGTTAGGGAAACACTGGATATGTCAGTGGTTTGAGGAAAGGATAAAAAAAAGTAACGTCGTCTGTCCTAGATAACTGTCCTCTGTCGGGTGATATTGAAATGACAGACAGAGAACATCACTGGAAAATACGAAAACTAAATGAATCAGCGCATATGCTAGGCTGCAAAAAATCTCCTCATATCAATTCCACATTTTTCATGTTTTTTTTTTTAATTTCAAATATTGGAGAAAAGGAATTCATTTTGTCATTGTTTTGTGATGACATTTTCTCAATCCAATCCAATCAGAATATCTATCTTCAATAAATCTGTAGCATAAAGAAAAACACATTATTTTAAACAAACATATATTTATCTCCCCTTTGAATGGGCTTAACCTAATGCACCCCAATTAATCAAATTCTTCAATCATTATACAGTCATTATACATTATACAGTAATTTAAATATACAGTTAAAAAAAACTGAGATCACTATTCTGATAATATATGGCAAAAGATATACACTGATCAAATCTCTCTCCCTCTACACAAACATATACAAACATATAAGAAAAGAATAGTAATTGTCGTAAAAACGCATACACTGGATTCTGGACAGAGAGTGCGTGTGTTATGATTAACTTGTTGTTAAATCGCCTCAGAACGATATCCGACTCTAGCGATGGGGGAATAAGATTTCTGTGTGTAGAGAGAGAGATTTGATCACAGTATATCGCTTGCCACATATCTGAATATTAATCTGAAAATTTTGACTGTATATTGTATATCTATCTATCTATCTATCTATCTATCTATCTATATATATATATATATATATATATATATATATATATATATATTACGGAAAAGCAATAAACGTTGATCGAACTAGCGGACAATTTGTCGAAACCTAAAAATCTTATCCAGATACTCCCTCTCTCTCTCTCACGAAAAAAAAAAAAGACGAAAAAAAAACTAAAGGAATACTTACCTACTCAGTAGCGTACTCGAAGCCTAGATTACCTAAAGGGAGCAAAAACATCCATATATGTATATTTAGAAAGAGAAAGAAAGAGAGAGATTGCAATTGCGATAGATAATTAGATAAGAGATATCCGCGTATGTGTCTTATACTGTATAAAAACATACTTTGTATATATTTTTTATGGTTTTTTATTTAGTTGACAGGAGTTTTCAGCCAGACATCTCACCACAACTTACAGTCGGGGTCATTTGACAACAGTCAGATACAGATTCGTGTGGGGAAGAGGCAATAAAGATCCTTATCAGGCGACGCGCCTAAAGGATTGGTGATTTTCGCCCTGGGGTAATTATCGTCCGCTGGATTTTAAATTTAGCCCAGTTAAAAAAAACTGAAAAAAATCTCTTCTATAGTAAACACTGATAATGGTTGCAGAAGTAGACGAAATGTCTGTTCATATCTGTGACCCAACTTTTCATATATTTTGTTCATTCGGTACTTATCTAAATGAGTCTGTTCTTATCTATCTATCTACCTATTTATCAATCTCCACCAGTTTCAGTCTCTCTGTATCAGTACATTTTCTATCTATCTATCTATCTATCTATCTATCTATCTATCTATCTATCTATCTATCTATCTATCTATCTATCTATCTCAATTCGTTCATATCTATCTAAATCTGTTCATATCCATCTATCTCAGTCTGTTCATATCTATCTAGGTAGCTATATGAATATGTTCATATCTATCTATCTATCTATCTATCTATCTATCTCAATTCGTTCATATCTATCTAAATCTGTTCATATCCATCTATCTCAGTCTGTTCATATCTATCTAGTTAGCTATATGAATATGTTCATATCTATCTATCTATCTATCTATCTATGGATGCAAAATAAATGTTATATCTCTCTATCTATGAAAAGATGCAAAATACATTTTTATCTATCAAAAGATGCGAAATACATATCTATCTATCTATCTATCTATTTATCTATAAATGATGGAAAATAGATTTTATCTATCTATCTATCTATCTATCTATCTATCAAAAGATGCAAAATACATTTTTTTATCTATTTATCTATCTATCAAAAGTGCAAAATACATTTTTCTCTATCTATCTATCTATCTATCTATCTATCTCAATTCGTTCATATCTATCTAAATCTGTTCATATCCATCTATCTCAGTCTGTTCATATCTATCTAGGTAGCTATATGAATATGTTCATATCTATCTATCTATCTATCTATCTATCTATCTATGGATGCAAAATAAATGTTATCTCTCTATCTATGAAAAGATGCAAAATACATTTTTATCTATCAAAAGATGCGAAATACATATCTATCTATCTATCTATCTATCTATCTATAAATGATGCAAAATAGATTTTATGTATCTATCTATCTATCTATCTATCAAAAGATGCAAAATACATTTTTTTATCTATTTATCTATCTATCTATCAAAAGTGCAAAATACATTTTTCTCTATCTATCTATCTATCTATCTATCTATCTATCTATCTCATCCTCTTCATATCTATCTACCTTTCTTTTTTTACAATAATGTTCACCCTGTAAATGGTCGGGAGCCACTCGAGGTAGAGGCTTACGTTAAGCGTATTTCATATGAATAAAAGGAGACGATAACATAGATTAATAGATTAATAGATTAATAGATTAATAGATTAAGATTCTACTAATCTGGGAAACATCCTCTTGGTCGTTCTCGCCGATATAATACGGAGGCAATATGATTGGGGTTTGCTACAATAACATGGCGTGTACGAGCCGTGAAAGCTCAGCCTGGCGGAACCAAGGAATATAGTTCGTCTGAGCACTTTCAATTGAAGTAGAGATAGAGCAGTGAGAGGCTCGTCATATCCCCGCCTGTGAGCGAGAGAAGTTGGAGGGTGGAAAATAACTATTCACCAAAAAGGACTCGAAGACGGTTTTGAATTCTGTCAAGACGGGAAAGTGAAATCTGGGCTGCCCCTGCTCAGCTATGGCAACAATACTCCATTTCCGATTGATCGGGATCATATAAAGGTAGAGGATCGCATAAAGAGTCTGGAACTTACTTATCTATCTGGGTGTGCGGGTGGCGTAATGGATGACGGCTCAGAATGAGATATCGGAGAGCCGAGTTCGAGTTCCTTTTGTGTCTGTTACATTAACTTCAGCAAAAAGACTTGCGAAAACAATGAATCATTTCCCTCTCCCTAGCTATGGGTTAAATATTGAGAATTGTATCAGAGAAAAATGATTGTTGATCTCCCAAAAACCATTTGCAAAAAAGAAAAAAAAAGAGTTACTAATACAATTCAGAATAGGTATCGGTTGATAAAACATAAAAATTTTATCTACAGAGGAAAAAAGATGGACATTACTTGGCCTAACAAGAGAATATATTCGATTCATTCCCGGACCCGAAACCTTTTAAATATATATATATATATATATATATATATATATATATATATATATATATATATATATATATATATATATATTGAATCTATCTATCTATCTATCTATCTATCTATCTATCTATAATGTATCTGATCGAATGTATCTTTTTATCTGCTTCCTTTGGTCACATCCGACCATAAAACCTTATTAATATGAGCTTTTGCGTAGTTGAGCCGTGTTTGATTGTACTTTTTCGTAAACAGTGTCTTTTTCCTTACAATTCTGCCTTGAAGACTGCTATCTCTCAAATTTCGTCGCAGTTTAGACGTATACACATTCATTCCGACATTGACCAAGGAGCCTTGAAGAACCGCAGTGTACACTGCAAGATTCGAACTAGATGTCTATTTTCTCTTGCAGTTATTTTTCGCGGACAGCCACTTCTTGATTGCGATGCATCATATCAGAAGCCTTCCATTTGTAAGTAATTTGTCGAACGGTGGAGACGCGCATTCCAAAATGTTTTGATAGCTTTTTGTAGCCTTCTCCATTAAAATACAATTTTTTAAAGCTTCAAGAAGTTTTAACTTTTGGGTTTGACATATACTTTTTAAAAGTTTAGTCTCTAACTGCAACCTTTTGCAAAAAAAAAAAAATCCGTTCACTTACATTTGTACATCTTAATTGCGAATGAATATATTTATTGCAGCTTGACAAAAATTTTGAAAGTTGTTTAGTTCGTCTAATAAAGTTTATTTAATGAATATTATAGTTTAAATAAAATTTTTGGTTATCTGAAAAAAAGGACGTAATTTTAAAAAATATTATCTTAGGGCTTCACTTACTTCGTAGCATTGTATATATATATATATATATATATATATATATATATATATATATATATATATAAATGAACATTGAAGTCAACACTCAGAAGCGACAGGCTGTTTCATGCTAGATGCAATCGTCGGCCTGACAATTGCATCTAGCATGAAACAGACGGTTGCCTCTGAGTGTTTACATCAATGTTCACTTTTATATTTATATTTACATACGCTCTATCTCTGATATTGGGCACTTTATCCCATAAATATATCACCCCTTAAAACTATATTTCTTCATACACACATACACACACACACACACACATACATACATATATATATATATATATATATATATATATATATATATATATATATATATATATATATATATATATATATATATATATATATATATATATATTCATAGAAGGCACGGTGGAGTAGCGGCTGGGACTGAAGACTCGGAGAGCCATGTTCGAATTCCAATCGAATACATTATATTCACTTATGTGCTAATAACCTTGTGAAAGGTATGAATCCCCTTTCTCTCTATGGGCAATGGACAAGACAGACTGGGTTCTATATCCTTTGAAACTTGTGGCATGTACTGCATCAGGTCTCTGTATTCAGCTGCCTTACCTTGGTAATCACCATCATCATCACCATTAGACTCATCCAACTCTTTCAGAATCCTCTTCACTGTCCTTAGATTGACACTCCCAAACCTTAAAATGTTCGTTTTGAAGCTTCCGGTGCGAATGTCAAGCAGTACAGAATGCGTTTTTCAAATTTCTGGCGGTTTGAATTGCGTCATGGCGATCTTTTTCTCACAGACGGTGCCCAACTGACGCTGCTATACTGTGCAATCGACAAAACCATGTGCGAAAGAAAAAAAATAAAATGGTGACAATTTAACCATCGCAACACACACACACACACACACACACACACACACACACACACATATATATATATATATATATATATATATATATATATATATACATGGTGTTTCAAAAAGAATACGCCAAAATTATCACGTGATGTGTCAAAAACGAAAAAAATTACAAACCTCTAGTATGAACACATGTGTTGTATATACATTCAAGTTTCATTTCATGTTTTATAAGTGCTCAATGTAGCCACCACCGGCAGCGCGGACAACGTCAAGCTCAAACGCGCCTCAGCATGTCACGGTCCACCGTGTTGATTACAGCTGTTATTCGATCTTTCAAGTCATCGATACTTGCTGGAAGTGCTGGAACATAAACTTGGTCTTTAACATACCCCCACAAGAAAAAGTCACACACAGTGAGGTCCGGGGATCTGGCAGGCCAAGGACAGAGAGTAAGATCTTTAGCACCTCTCCTCCCAATCCATTGCTGAGGCACGTTTTCATTCAGATAAGCACTAACCCCGAGATGCCAATGGGGTGGTGCTCCATTCTTGCTGAAAAATGAAGTCAATCGAATCTGCTTGCAGTAAAGTGAATAGCCAGTTTTGGGTGCTCTGTTCCCCAAATGCACACATTATGACGATTGACTGTGCCTCTCAAATGGAAATTCGCTTCGTCACTAAAAACTAAACGTGAAAAGAGAGTTTCATCACCTTCCTCCATCTCCAGCATTGACTCACAGAATGTCCTCCGAATCACCTTGTCATAATTAGTAAGTGCTTGGACGAGGCTTAGTTTGTATGGTTTCATGTGTAATCGTCTCTTTAACACATGCCAGACAGAGGTATGAGGGATGGCAAGCTGAAGACTTGCTCGACATACGGACTTACGTGGGCTGCTCTCAAATGCATCATGAATCCTCTCCACTTGCTCCTCTGTAACACGTGGTCTTCCAGGAGACGTGGTCTTTGCACAGGCACCCACTCTCTTTAAACTGTTTAACCCACCGTCGAATGCTCTCACGATGGGACGGATCAATGCCGAATTCTGTTCTGAAAGCACGCTGCACCGTGACAATGGCGTTTGGTTTCGCGAACTCAAGCACGCATAATGCCTTCTGCTGAGGAGTCGCCATTTTGATTAATCTTCCCACAATTCAGCTGCACCAGAAGCGGTGAAACTGACACCCAATCAAACTTTGATAACTACTCTATCAAATAACCACTGATTCAGTCTACTACAATGCTATAGACCTGAAAAAACAGTGTAATGATTTTGGCGTATTCTTTTTGAAACACCCTGTATATATATATATATATATATATATATATATATATATATATATATATAGTAATGGAATATATATATATATAGTATGGAATTTTCTGGAGGATATAGATTCAGGGAGGCCTCTATGTCAAAAGACAGATCAAAATTGATATTAATTAGAGAATATGAAACACTTAAAAACCCAAGGTAATAATTTTTATTTCATGAGAGCTTTAAAAAATAACAGCTTTCAATCTTCAAGACCTACAAAGACATCACTTGCTGATTGATTTTTTTTTGTAGCTCTTATGAAATAAATAATATTATCTTTCGTATTTTAAGTGTTTGATATTAACTAATTAATTAATTAATTAATATACACATATATATATATATATATATATATATATATATATATATATATATATATATAGCGTCTTTTTTAACTCGCTTACATTTGGTGCGAGTAGTAGGAACCTGTTATAAAAAGAGCTGTCCTGTCGATATAGCTGGAAATAGTGATTCCTCTGTGGTATATCAGGCGGCGAGCATGCTTATGGGAACCATGGAGAGGATTGCGGTTTCACCTGGCATTTCCAAGAATGGATGAAAGCTTCCATGCCGGCTTTGACCCAAGAAGAAATCTCAGTGGCGCATTTTTCAATTGGGAGATTGAAGATGTCAGTCCAAGGGGCTTCACAAAGAAAATCCAGGAATGAGTTACAATCATCATGCTGGTACCGGAAAGGGATTTTATGGGTAGGAGGTTCTTGTTTAATTGATGCTACGAAGGCGATATCAATAGTTACCACTGAGTGGTCCGAGTTACCAAGAGGGTAGTATTATAACACTTGGCAAGAACGGAGAGAGGAGATAAGAAAAAGATCCAATATGGAAACATGTTCGGTTTGGTTAGGGAAACGAGTGAAGAAGTCCACGATTTGTGTGGGAGATTATAACTAATTTTTCAACAAGACATAAATTACGTCTATTGCCTTTTCCATTGTAAGATTTGGCCTTCGCTAATTATTAATCGGTGTATTATCACTATTCTTTAATTGCTGGAGATGTTTAGAGAGAGCAGTGATATTGATGTATCTAACATTGACTAAAGTCATTCGATGATGATAGAAACGAAATTTCCAAGAATTTTCAGTGGAACCAAAATAATGACTCTAGGCAATGTAAGATACATAAACAGCACTACTTTCTCCAACCATTTCGCGTAATTAAAGAATGATTGTAAAACATCCATTATTACGTGGAATATTGTATTAGGTCGGTGCAAAAATAATGTCGTTTTCTCACATATTAACATATGTGAGAAAACGACATTATTTTTGCACCAACCTAATAGGAAGCGCGAACTCTTACAATGGGAAAGGCAATAGATGTAATTTATGAGTTGTTGAAAAATTAGTTACCTTAAAACACTTAAATAACCCTAGATTAGATAAGAGAAATCAAATGATGGTTACATGTAGGCATAAAAATAGACTTCAGCAGAAATACGTTTATTCAGATTAGTTTATAATGTAAGTTATGTTTTTCTAAAAAGAACCAGTAATCTGATTTTATGTTTAATATAAAAAATAATATTATCAACTCTAAAGTATTTTAGTATTTTTGTATATATATATATATATATATATATATATATATATATATAGTGTATTTAGGCAGCATTTTTCATTGATGCTTGTTTCATTAAATAATATAGACAAGTTTTGTCTATTTATTTTAAGTAAATTCCTTTCATATTATCTGATAAGCTTAATAACATTATCATTGAAAGATGAAAGAAAAACACCATTTTTAGGCATTTAAATCAACATACCTGTCCGCATACACAATTCCGAAAAATACTCGTTGAAAACAGAACTATACTTAAACATGAAAACAATGAACAAAAACTAAAAGTTCTTGAAGCTATATACATAAAACAGTTGAAACCTAAACAAAATAAACTATGAAATCTCCACAAATATTCTTAATAACCTATAATTGATAACAGAAGCCATTAGTTTACACCAACGGCTTCCCATACTTAATAATTCCCGTTTTCACTCTCGCGTGGTCATATGTGACCTCACGAGCTGCGGTGTGATTTTCGCTTCCGCGTCTCGTATACACGAGTTTGTCGTTGCTTTGAAATCTTTCATGCAACAAGAACAGACTATCATTATTGGTTTGTCCGTGTATTGTTTAATATATTGAAATCTAATTGTCATCTTTGATAATGGTTTATGTAAACCGAAATCTTAGATAGGATTAAAAAATATGTATCAATATGGTGGTTTTCTTTCATCTTTCAATGATAATGTTGTTAAGCTTATCAGACAATATGAAAGGAATTTACTTAAAATAAAGAGCCAAAACTTGTCGATATTATTTAATGAAACATGCATATATATATATATATATATATATATATATATATATATATATATATAAACCCTGTTTATATTTAAAAGCTAAATATATTTTTAAAAGTAAAAAACTGCAATCTTCGTATAATATGTGACTGCACCAACATTGCGGTAACGAGATATTTTTATTAAAATTAAAGTATTTAACGACCAGTCTATGTTCAGCACCTGAAGATTGCGTTGTGCATGAAACCCCGATTCATGCTAGCGGTAATTGTTAATATATATATATATATATATATATATATATATATATATATATATATATATATATATATCTTCATTAATATATACTTAATAGTTCTGTTGTATTGCACCAACACTATATGTGCGATATATTATAGCTATATTCACGCACATACACACGCATGTACACGCATGCGCACACACACATACACACGCATACGCGCACACACGCATGCACACACATATATACACACGCATGCATACAGACATACACACGCATGCACACACGCACACATACACGCTCATGCACACACGCACACATACACACGCATGCACACACATACACACGCATGCACACACACATACCCACACATGCACACACGTACACACACATACACATACACACGCATGCACACACGTACGAACACATATACTTGTTCATATACATATGTTTGTATTTATATTTACCTTGTCAAAATCTGTCTGAAGAAAATCGGCCATGTTTACTATCAACGTTGAACTCAAACTAAATCGTTGCAGATCGGCTGAATGGCTAAAAATAAAAGGCAATCAATTTAGTATTTATATTGAAACGTCTCCAACAAAGTGATTTTCTTTTCCGAGATCTTGTCTCTCCGTCTCACTGTCTATCTATTTGTTAGTCTCTCTCTCTCTCTCTCTCTCTCTCTCTCTCTCTCTCTCTCTCTCTCTGTTTTTTTCTCTCTGTTATTCTGGAGAGATGGAGATTTGTTTCTTGGAAATTGAATTTTTTTTTCACTCTGTATTTTCGATGAGATTCTTGCAAATCACTTTCTTTCTGTCCCGATATCTTTGAAAGGCACTTAACTAACCAATGAATGTAAACCCTGCCTAACATCTATGAAGATGGAGCAAATATAACGACAGAAGAAATGTGTGAATTTGAGCGTTTCGCAGGAAACGGGGGCGGCCGGAAATAGAATAGCGACCGGAAATAGAAGAAGCAATAACAAAAAAGGGGGAAAAGCGGTGATAGACAAGTGAATAGAAAATGGAATCTATCTATTCAAATCTATCAAATCTGTTATCCAAATCTTTCTATCTATTATTCAAATCTATCTCTCTATTATTCAAAACTATCTATCTATCTATCTATGTAATATTCAAATCTATTACTCAAAATATATCTATTCGTCTATCTATTATTCAAATCTATCCATTACTCAAATCTAACAATCTATCTAGCTATATATTATTGGAATCTATCTATCTATCTATCTATCTATCTATCTATTATTCAAAACTGTTATTCAAATTTATCTTTTATTCAAATCTATCTATATATCATTAAAATCTGTTATTCAAACTTATGTATTATTACACTATCTATCTAGATATTTAGCTAGCTAGCTAAATCTCTATGTATTATTCAAATGTATTACTCAAATCTATTTAGCCATATTGCTACCTATGTATTATTGAAATCTATCTATCTATCTATCTATCTACTTACTGTTAAACTCCATCTATCTATTTATCTATCTAGAACATAGCAACCATTTTGACTATCTTTAAAATACTCGTATAGGGTTTATTGTTACTTGTAATCACTCACTGGGAACATTAGTGCTCATGCGTAAGCAGATATTAAACTCTGGGTTTCTAATTGCGCAGTTAGACGTCTGAGTGTAACCATCCCATTCACAGTGACGAGCGTTTAGATATTCCACGTACCTTGCATGATTTTTTACCGGTATTAGGGACAAGAAAAGCCACACCTAGTGCTATTAGCGCCCCACTGCACTTTAGATATTTTCTAGGGTTTTCTTTTACTTTTCACCAATGGAACTATGCAGAATATGATGTTGCATTTGATGGAAGTTTCGCAGGTTGTTATGCAAAGTGGAAGTGACACATGGACAAATATGTGAGGTAGGGTATTTTTTTCAATAGCTTTAAATGACTGAACATTTTTTGTGACTGGCTTTGCCACTCTTTTTCTTTATTTAAATTGATTTATAAACGAGATTTGTTTATAAGCAATTTCCATTTGGGGGTAGAATCTTTAATGACGAGTGTATCGTCTTAATTACTGATCATACGTGACTGTTAAGAATAAATTTTGAATACTTTTACTTAGCATTTTACTGGCTAAATGTAATCGTATATTCTCTGCTAGCAGTTTCTTTACTTGCACTTCTCGCATGTGGAACTCACTTCCGGCTCCATGCTTTCCAGCCAACTTTGCAAAAATTTAAATGCAACGGCAATCGCTGTCTACCATCCTACTGATTATTCTTCCTCTGTTCTCACTCCTGTTCTTGTTTTTAACTCTTTCAACCGCAGTAACCCCTTGATTCTCTGTGGCCTTACTGCCTTGTTTCAGTTGAACTCGATTACAAACTCGTGGTAGTGGCGGCGTACACAGAGGGTTATAGGAAATATGTTGTTGTCGTTCCTGACAACGGAATGCCGCATGCAGCACAAATAACACGAGGAAAAGAGTTTTGGAACATGTTTAAGCCAAATATAATTTCCATTTGATGGAGTAACTGCAATGACAAATATGTCGTTCTAGCTACTAATCGTACAAGACAACTAGAAATAAATTTTGAGTCAATATCATCCAACAATGATCAAAGGCCACCTCAAGGTTGTGTAAGGTTTAGAAATCTTGTCTCGTTATATCAATTGCCATTGAATAGTGATTTCGGTCCTCATTGGGTGTTCCATAATTTCGAGCTTGTGTCACATCTAAGCTACGTTTTAAAAATCACCATACGACAATGATTAACACAAAATTATCAATGGATTGACAAACCTAACCCCCACCCCCACAAACGACCAAAAGTTGACCTTCATGGAAGAAAGACAATGTTGTACGTGTTGTAAGATTGTTGGGGTATCATTCATAATGAAACATTAAATGCACATTTATAGCCCAAGCAGCTGCAACGTGTCAAAAGAAGTTTGCTGGAAAACGCCCTGCGCTCACCAGTAAAAAGAAAAGAAAAGTTCTCCGCCATAACAATGCAAAGCCGTAGCCAAAGAAAAAATAACAACAGATAAAATGAAATTTGTTTGGTTTGTTTTAACTTAACCGCCATATTTACTTAACATCATTCGAGTATTACATTTACAGCTGCAAAACGGCCTTGATGGCGAAAACTTTCTCTATTGAAACGTGGCGAAAATGTTTTCGCATCAAAACCTACAGTTTTATTCAAAAAACATGGAAGTAACAACAAGTCTTTGCAAATAATAAAGAAAATAGAATTGAAGGAAATGTAATTTTACTTCATTTTGAAAGTATAAAGTTGACAAAAAATAAGGGAAGTTACGTCTGACTTAACCTAATATGTATAAGGCGCGGGATATATATTTTAGACTTTCCTTTTAAATTATGTCTTATATGCCATCGGAAGGCACGTTATAGGTCTGTAGTTATGTGTGGTAATTCCACTTTGGATTAGAAAGTTTTTTATTTATTTATTTATTTATTTTTTCCAGCAGGTATATGCATTATCATTGAGTTAATCTTTCTTATAATTGCCCGAATTAAAACAAAAAACAAAAACATATATCCTCTAGCTCCATTCTGGTATCTTTTCTGTGTCAATATGAAGGTCCTTGATTTTTTTGCGAGTAGTATATTCCTTCGCAACTGGTCGCTTAAATATTTTTGGTAGGCAGGCAAGTTATAGGTCTGTAGTTATTTGTAGTAATTCCTCTTTAGATTATTATATTTTTTTTTTCTGTCAGGTATTTGCAATATCATTGGGATAAATCTTCTTCTACGGATATTAATATTTTAAACGCAATCTAATGGAAATCATCATTGTGAACAATTTTCTCCAATTAGCATGGCTGATGCTAATCTCAAGTAGAGCAAACATTTGCATCATGTTTACTTTACGTTTTCTACTAGCAGGAAATTGAGAAATGTTATTGAATCATTTGCTAAATCTGCTGCTAAGAAAATTAGTTCACTGTGTCTTGGCAGATATTTTTTCTCATCAGAATCCATCCGTCATATTTATAAATCTACCATTCGTCTGTGCATTGAATATTGCTGCCATATTTGGTCAGCTGGTTCTAATATATAGCTCAAGATTCTTAACAAAATTCAAAGAAGAGTCTGTAATATAATCGATCCTCACCTGACATCTCAGCTTCAGTCACTTTCTCACAGATGTGGCTTCTTTGTCTTTACTACAAATATTTTCACCGTGGTTCATCGTGACTTGGCAGACAATTTTTCTCATTAGAATACATCGTTCACATTTATAAATCTACCATTCGCCCATGCTTCCTTATACGGTCTGATGCCCCGGATATATATCTCATGATTCTCGCTCAAATCCAAAGAACGGCTTGTAATGTTCTGTCATCTCGACTTCAGTCACTTTCTGATATAATGCAATATGCATACACCTGTGTTCCCCTCACTGGAATATGATTGGCTGGTGTCCGTCATAAATACAGACGGACGTGTAGGTACGACAGAGTTTAAGTCTATGACGACGCCCATTGGACTACGCCATTGGCTATCCTATTTGTCTACACCTATTACCTGAAACTACGACGGGTACCAGTCGATTACTTCTACCGTGTACTAGTTGGTTACAGTAGACAAACCCACTTAGCTACTTCGATCAAACATATCCCTTTCCGGGACATATCACTTTCCAACCGCCGTGACGCCGTTTCCTTCTGTCTTTTCTATATATATTTTCTTGGCAATTGTTCGGATGAGTTTTCATTCTTCCTATCCCGACCGCCTTAACTTAAGCGTACTACTAGATTGGCAATTAGGTCTCATCGTTTTACTGTAGAATTTGCTAGATGTAACCGTAAGTTGTATTTTAATAGTTTCTTCGTTCGTACTTCTTGCATGTGTCTTTCCGTTTCTTGCTTCGCTGACAATTCAAAAACGTAAATGCAACCTCAATCGCCATCTTCTATCTTCTGGAATCCTGTTCTTTTATTTTCCTATCTACTCACTAAGGTCTTTTCATTCTCTTCTGCTTCCGTTGCGTCGTAAGGCATGATCCTCTTGTTCGGGGTGAAATGATTAAAAACAAAATACTCATGGCTTAGTGCTTTTTCCATTACCTCCTAGCCGCGTACAATTTGGGCTAGTTGAAAATTTGCTTGGTATAAGTGGCAAGGAATCATTGTAAATAATAAAAATATATAATTGAATAAAATGTAATTGTACTTTATTCTTTTGAAGAAGCTATATAAATAGAGCGCAGTGTACGTGTCTCCGTCATTCCGTCCCACCGTTTTTCGAACTCAGCGAATCATAAACAACCTGGAGTAACAGTAAGTACTCATTTAAACTTAAATTTAAATATCGAACAGAGTGAATGGCTTAAAAAACACTGCTTTATTAAAATTTAAGTTTAATTTCACTTTTCGTTGCAAATGATATCGTCTAATTAAATCGCAATTGAAGAGGGGCACGGTACATTGCTCATATGTTTTCTTTTTCTTTTTCTAGCACACATACTGTGACGTATTCAGATTATTACATAATTCGGGTTACCTCATGTCTTTTAAGCGTGACATAGGGGAAGGGATCATAAAGTATGGTGATTTTAAAAGAAAATAAAAATTGCGTGCAAAATAAATGTAAACACACTACGGAAATCCGTTACGTACACAAAGAAAGGTTATGCCGAATTAAAGTGCCGAATAAAAGTGAAATCATTTTATTATTTCTAAATTCTTATAACTTTAGCGGACATAGGACGATGAAGGTAAAAGATAGAAAACTCCCAAAAAAAAGTAAAAATTATAGTTGATAAACAAAACAGAAAATTATTTATGATTTAGTTTCGTAACTATAAAATGAAAGAAAGTAAGTATGTGGTTATTTTCAAAGCGTAGCTTAGATTTGGCACAAGGCCGAAAGTATGGCGTACTTAGTGAGGATCGAACTAACTTTGTAGTCATAACTGATCTAGCGAGACAAGCTTGTTAACCATTACACCACACCGAGACACCCAAAGAAAGGCAGTACATGCTTAAGAAGATTTACGCACGTGTTCAACTTGCAAACAGGAAAAAAGAAAACCTAAAATGAAAATAAAATAATCTTCAGTCCTAAAGATGGCTTCGATATCTTTTTTCTAGCTCTTGGCGATAATCACATATCGTTGTTATTAGTTTATCCAATTTCATTTAGTGAGGCTACAACTTCGCATTTAAGACGCAGGGCGAGTGTTGAGCTGTTTCTCTTTTTAAGTGCTTCTTATATGTCATCATATACAATAACTGTATTATAAAAATTTACAAAGACCAGCCGATTCATAGCAATTTTATTTGAGGAAAATCTGTGATAATCTATTTGTGTGAGGCATTTTGTCTTTTACGACTTCAATTTATTCATACCTTATATCATCACACAGCATGATGAAGAACGCAGACATTTCAAATTTAATTTTTTAAAAATACATGTTTTATGTATTATACACCAAAATATACATGTTAGACATAAGTATATTCTAAAAAATTATTAACGGGTTCATTAATACCGACTTTATTGTGAAAAATAACGAAGAATAATATCTGACATCGTGTATATGAACGGACTGACAGACAAATATGGTTTATATATATATATATATATATATATATATATAACGTCATCCGCAGACAGACTGTTTCGCAGCTCAACAGTGTGGCTAGACATCCGGTTGCCTCTAGCTCGGATCGAAACCCGACTGCATTGCTGTCAGCCGGAGATTCTACGACTAAGCCGGATTTTTAGCGTATTTATTTTTAGAAACATGCCCAGTGACTGACAGTGACTCAATTCGCTATGCGAAGAGTCTCGCTATATTAGCTATAATAGTCACAGTTTACAAACCGATACCTACTCCCTATAGAGCTCAACTGAAATTAATACTGACAGGAGCCAATATAATATATATATATATATATATATATATATATATATATATATATATATATATATATATATATATATATATATATATATATATATATATTCGGATGCCTCACTGATGAGCTGTGATACAGCAAAACAGTTTCTCTGTGGATGATGCCATCCATACATACATATATATATATATATATATATATATATATATATATATATATACTTTCTTTTAGGATAGTGCTGCAAAAACTTGGCAAAAACGCTATACAACTGCAGTTGTGTTTCGATGCGAATCAACGCAACACATCTGACGTTAGTAAATAAGAATTATTTACTAACGCCTGATGAGATGCGCTGATTCGCCTCGAAACGGCTTCAATTGTGTAGAGATTTTCGACACATTTTCGATGTAATATCCTAAAATAAAATAAAAAAATATTGAAATGTTTTGTATTGAGACCTCTTTGAAATTAAATGTTATGAAGGTTGGAAGTATGCTCTATCCGTTCTCATTGTACATATATGTATACACACACGCACACACACACTCATATATATATATATATATATATATATATATATATATATATATATATATATATATAAGTATTAACTGAGATTAAATGGAAGGCATTGTTTATATATATATATATATATATATATATATATGTGTGTGTGTGTGTGTGTGTGTGTGTGACAGAGAGAGGGAGATGGGGAGAGCGATAGAATTTTTTTACGAGTCGATATTTTTTTTTGTGTGCAACATTGCCACCGCGCATATTGGAATATGATCATTGAATTGGGATCTGAACGGATTGCCGTCCATATGAAAGCATACTTTCTCATCAGAAGTGACTTCCATGACATGAAGAGGCTTTGCAAGTTGTCCCATGACAGCTATTGGTTTGATGACTCAAGAGGTTGCCGGGATTTCAGAACTTATGGCACTAGAAGAAAACAAACTAAAAAAAAACAAAAAAAAAAAACAAGCAACCATGAAAGGTCTCGAGTGAAAAGACGGGCGTAATCATGGAAATGGTCGGTTTTGAGAAGCTTTCGGCAGGGTCATGAACAAGAGAAGAAGTTCGGGATACAAAGATGCATTTTCAAATTTATGCAACACTTTTTGTTGTGTATACATGCATACATATATATGTGTGCGTATGTCTGTGTATGCGTGTATTTAGGCAGCAAATTCTCTTTTAGACATGCCTGATTGAATAAGTTACAGACATTATGTCTGCTAATTTTTAACAAAATCCGTTCGTACTCGCGAATAACCTTCCGCGTTAAAGGATGAGAGAAATTTGCTGTAGCTGTTTAAATTTCTTTTATTTTGATTTCCCAAGTACTTTCGATAATTTTCCAAGGTCATCTTCAGGGGTACAAGTAATACAGAATTATATGTTATTCGTTAATATAAGTATTTATACAAAGTTGTGCGTTGTTATCCATTACTGTAATTTTTCAATTATGCTTTTAACTGCAAAACGGTTGACAATGTGCTGATCGTTCATTAGAACGTGAAAAAAAAAAATCCATTTTATCTCTAGGTCGTAATGTCATAGTCACGCGAAAAAACTGTTCCGTTGCAGGCATTTCAGAAGATTAGTGCAGCATTCATATTTGATTCTGTTAAGTGACAGCTTTAATTTTGTATAAAATACTTATATTAAGTAACAACATATAGTTTTGTATTACTTGCACCGCTGAAGATGATCTTGGAAAATGATTCTTAACAAAATTCGTTCGTACTCACGAATAACCTTCCGCGTTAAAGGATGCGAGAAATTTGGTCCTGTCGGGTCCTGTAATTTAATAATTAAGTATTTCGGTAGCAGTGCCTCTTTTATACAAGTTTCATTAAAAACGACTGACAATGTACTGCGGCCATTTTCCTTGTTGTCTGCCGGGTAATGTAATTTAATAATAGCGTCTGTTAATGCAAGTTTTTTTGTTCCTACTAGACTTTAAGGATTATTTGAATATTCTTCTCTAATCTTACAAAAAAGGACATTTGAGAAATAACTAGTATTTGTAGTCTAATTTTGCCACAAGATTTATCAGAATTCAAATGAATGTTTTAATTATGTCAACTTGATTGTCCGACTTAAATACGAATACTGGTTTTGTATTTGTCAAAAACACTAGAAAAATTGATATACGGTATTTTTCGGTATCTCACCGCTGTAGTATTAGGTTGGTGCAAAAATAATGTCGTTTTCTCACATAGAATTGAACGTCAAAATACGACATTATTTTTGCACCAACCTAATATATTTAGTTGCCATTTTGGTCGTCTTACCGCTTTCTGGTAGTGTAACGGTTAAAAGTGCACCAATTGAAAATTCTAGTATAGTCATTTGCGGTCGCTTTTGGGAATATTTTTTTACTCTTCCTCATCTCTCGACCAGATGCATTGATGCCGCATCTAGTTTATCGTTTTACCCAGGACTTATAAGAAGCTCAACATCAATCATATGTTCCGGTGTGGTCGTAAGGTCGCTTCCTAGCTGAGTATCTGACCACCCACTTCTAAATGTCTCGGTTGCAGGCCAATATCTGCATATCGCTGAAGCTTCTTCTAGTCTAATCATTGTCAACCTATTTTACTGCAGTTTGCCTTTTCTTTTTCTTTTTTTATCTAAGGTAGCATAGCATTGGAAAGATTTTTGTTTTTTCCCTTCTTCTCGGTGAAAATGAGGTAATTACGTGGGTAGTTTTCTTATATGATAGTGTGTCGTATAGCGTCAGTTTTTGGTGTGGCCCACGTAGGAGATTCCCGGCATGATTTTGAAGCATCTTATTTCTGTAAGAGTCTGTAGATGAAGCTATAGATATATAAGAGTCTTTAGTATAAAACACAATATTACTTCATATATTTATCGGTCACGCAGCATGATCTTCCTTTTTTAGTACCGAGATATTCCGTTGTTATGGAACCTTTACTCGATACTAATAAGCCAGGGGTTCTAAACCAAAGGGAAATTCCTCCTTTATTTTCAGAGCTTCAGGGAAGAGGGAAAATCTTTTAGCTTCGTTTTTATTTACAGAATTCGGAGCTTATCGGGATTGTCAAAAAATAAGGTTATGATGAATCTTATATTCAATATCGATTCACCCTGACCTTCTGTTGAACTTTTTGTTTGTTGAATTGCAATGCCTTGGCATTTTAGTGAACGTTCTCTTTATCGGATTATACTGCGGTTTGTATATATAATAACTAGTTAGGAATTAAAATAAATTACTGTACATGTATTTAAGTTTTAAAAATCTATTTTTATTGCTATCAAATTTGTAAAACTTCACTACAAAATTAATCCATTTAAATGCATGTGTACTGTATATAAAAAAGAATGACGATTTTCAATAATATATGCATATTATTTGGAATTGAGTTGGACAATCTTGGGAAGGGGTGGTTGACATTTTTACATATGGTGTAAAGGGTGCATTGGGCAAAAAAAGGTTGAGAATTTCTGAACTAAGCAAATATGACTCGTTTCATCAGAACAAAGGAATATTTTTTAGTAACAAACGGATATCAAACAGGATTCACTGAGATACAAGTGAACTAACTACTAATTACCTTGGCATTCTAGTGAACATTCTCTTTATCGGATTGTACTGCGGTTTGTATATATAATAACTAATTAGGAATTAAAATAAATTTCAGGGCAAATGCATGTTATTTAGATATATAGTTTGTAGATAAAATATATATACTCAGCTAGGAAGCGACCTTACGACCACACCGGAACATATGATTTATGTTGAGCTTCTTATAAGTCCTGGGTAAAACGATAAACATTATGCGGCATCATGCTGCGTGACCGATAATTAGTATTTCGACAGGATTCCGTTAGAATGGAGTCTAAGGTCGCTACTTCTCAGTGATTGTATTGTGAACTAAACCCCTGCTACATAGAAACGTCACGAATATGAATCCTGTAAACTAGAAGGGTAATAGGGCATAGGAGCACGACACTCAAGATTGCTTGAAGTTGTCCAACCTTCTCTATGCTGGTTTACATTCAGAGTTTTCCTTCGTCTAGACTGGCTTCGAACCAAAGCCTTGTCTTGGTATTTAGACAGAGCTGGATTGGGAGAGTTGTACGTTCTTATCAAATCATCCACACAGACTGAAAAAAAATTATTACACCGTGTCTCTTCATGACGTGGGTAATCATGGCTCTCCTAAATTCCCGGTCTTTTGTAGCTCTGGAAACAACAGAGGGATTGGAATTTTTGAGGAGCGTGGACCCACCTCTTAATAGCTGTTGTTCCTAGGTCCACCCTGATCCGAGGTAATATCACTTTTTAGGGCCCCTGCTATGAAAAAGAAATGCTTAGATTTTTCTTTAGTGGTTCGATAAGAAAGTAAAAAAAAAAATACATTATTGTATTAGCACGTAAATGAATGTAATGAATTCGAACTCTAATTTCTCAAACCGACCCCTAGCAATTACACTACTTTGCCTCCAAAAATAAACACTATATCACCACAAAAAAGATATTATTAAAATAAACTCAAACCATGACAAAAATAAAGATCCACCTGCAATTAAATTTTGATTCTTTTTATTTCCTATTTATTTATTTGGATTTACTTTGCGCTAATCTATCTTTTGGCAAAGCATTCAACGAACACAGACTATACACAACAACGATGAACTGGACTCATGGACCCGCTGCCAAACAGGGCCATCAATCAGTTTTTCGCGGGCGACCGTGTCCATTTGCTAAACAGACCCATTCGACCTGAGTTGATGCCAATAAACTATTATTTCCGCGCCGGGAGTTTCTTGTCAGACGTAGCCGCCCGCCTACTATCATGTGACAACGGAAAATAGAGTTAACTGTCAAACCCTGATCAGATCGCGGTTTGCCAGAGGTTAACGAAAATGAAGCCGGAATCGATCTTCGACAATGTAAAAGGACGATGAGATTGAAGGGAGTGTCACAGTAAACGAGGGACATTTTGAGAAACGCGGGCGCTCCACGCTATCCATAATGCTTGACATGCGTTATGTCTTTCTTATTCTGGCTAACACACACACACACATTCAAGTACACATATATTTACTCATATTCAAATACTCACACATTTTCAAATGCACACACACATACACATACACACATATGTACATACACATATATTCAAATACACGCACATATTCAAGCAAACACATATTTACACATATTCAAACACACATATATTCACACATATTCAAATGCGTGCACACATACACACATATATTCAAATATACACACACATATTCAAGCATACATATTTACACATATTCAAACACTCACATATATTCACACATATTCAAATGCGCGCGCACACACACACACATGCACACACATGCACACACATATATTCAAATACACACACACATATTCAAGCATACATATTTACACATATTCAAACACTCACATATATTTACACATGTTCAAATGCGCGCACACACACACACATACTCATGAAAAGCAAAAACAACGAATATATATCTTGCCTATATATCTAGCAGGGAAATGTGGTAAATTTAGCAGATATGAAAATTGGAAAAGAGTGTACGTGCATATAAGATCATTGGCCCAAACCGAGAACAGGACACGGGCGAACATGGCTCTCCCCAACGTCCCGTCCTTTGTAGATCTTAGAAACCTTTGTCTTTTTGCTATTTCTGCTAAGTCCTGACCTACCAACCATTTACACAAGCTCATAAGGTAGGTTATGCGCTGTTTTCGTCTGTTTTCCTCTTATTAAAAAATCAGTTTAAACATAGAATAATATTATTCTAATTTAGGTTTATGATAATTCTTATTTTATTTTACATTTGTAAATATTGTTAGGTACATATGATTGGATTTGACATCTTTATGGGGTCGCAATGGCCGAATGTTAGTGTCAAATTGTCGTATGTTTGTGGTGGGTAGTCATTTCGCAACTGAAATCGACTTATGAAACGGCAATTTTTTAAAGATATTTTTGTAACTCTGCATAATATGCACCCCTAATTTTGCTTATTATTTTTTTTTAGAAAAGTGCCTATTATTCATGGGGAATTACGGTAATAAGAAACTTTACCGCAAACGCCGTTCAAGCTTTCAACATCCCTGTTGTCTGCTACGAAGTTTTGAAGGCCCATGATTAATAATATTTTCCTTCCTAAAAATAGAAATTAAAAATTGGACAATATATTTATCAACCAATGAACTTCTGAGTTTATTAAATCTAATCTTTAAGTTCCTGTGATCTAATATTTTTTTTTTATAAATAACATAACGTAAATTAACAAAGACAGGTTTTAGTAAACCATTGACCAGGGTTGTAAGAAATACTGATTACCTTTTGTATAATTTATTGATTTTAAGTAGCTTCATGCAAATATCGTCTTGCTTTTAAAATATTTCATACAACATAAAAAAATACGAGCTACATATGTAAGCAAGACGAATTGTAGCAGCAGTACAAATATTCATCATTGATTGTTTGTTTTTGGCTGCTGTAAAATACACACATACACAAAAGAAAGAAAATACGTGATTCTCGCATAAGTAGTGACAATACAACTTTTCCCTCATACGAACGCAAACTATTTCTCTTGTGTTATAAAAATGAAAAGTAATTTCGAATTTAGTTGGACTTTATTTGCAAGGAACTATGTGACTATTTTCTTTTAACTTGATAGAAAACAGATTATTTCTATACTCAATGACAAAATTATATCAATTTTATAGCTGTTTGGTTTTTATAAAAACATTAAGGCCAGTCTTAATATACGTCTCTATATATTTGATGCATTTTCTATTGTTAATTTTTTTCCATTTCCTTGTAACCTCTTTTAAAAATTAATTTATTTAGTGGATAGGAGATTTACCCATTTTCGTAGGTACCGACTTATATGTTCAGTCCATGGTATTGTCAACATTTCCTTTGCTTCAAGTCTTTACTTCATCAGGGATGAGATGTCCATTATTCACTGCCATATAGGAAAACCGATGATAGTAAAAGTTCGGGAGGCCTTTCTTTGTTTCTAACGAATTTTTCCTGTTTCTTGATATATTGCTTAACTTTTGAAAGGCATCTTTCTCTCCCTCAATACCCCTTCGGATGTCAGTGTAGAATTTCCCGTTCTCGGTCTGAACACTCCCTTAAAATTTTTGTACTTGTTTGATTTTGTATCTCTAAATTGTAACACGAATCTTGGGTTGATATTTGTACTGAAAACCATTCATTGTGGTTTGGTGTTTATTCCTTTCTTCATGCTTTCCTTTACTATCTTTTGTGGAAGTTTCTGTGATTTCCTTTCCCTGTCTGGTATCAACACGCTGTTATCTACATATCTAATGTTGATAAGATTTCGGCCGCCAATAATGAATGCTGTTGGAACTTTTAATTGTATCAAGATTGCTTTACTGTGAACTAACAATAAAAGAAAAATACTCTTGGTACATTTTAAAAACTGATGCAATATCTAGGAATAATCTAGTTACAAAAACACGGCAACTTAAAAATACTCCATTATAAAAATAATGTTTATGAATTCTTATACGCACTGGGAGATTGCATCTCTAACATTAATAATAAGAAACAGCATTAAATTCTTACATCGGGCACACATGTCAGTACATTGACCAAAATATTAGGTTGGTGCAAAAATAATGACGTAATAATGACGTTTTGACGTATTTTTTAACGTCAAAAAACGACATTATTACGTCATTATTTTTGCACCAACCTAATATTAGGTTGGTCCAAAAATAATGTCGTTTTCTCACATAGTAATATATGTGAGAAAACGACATTATTTTTGCACCAACCTAATACAACTATCAACTTAAGACTAATAATTATATTTTTTATTAATTTATATTTTACTTATTCTTTTTTGTCTGATAGTTTTTACCGTTAATTAAGGTGTAGATATGTTCCCCCACATCTTTTGAACAGGAATTGAGTTTTATTCCTTGTTTCCTGTTTAGAATTAGGTTTCCGATTCCTTCTAAAGTCTTCTCATACACTTTCCGACAATTAGAAATTATTTTAATATATTAGGTTGGTGCAAAAATAATGACGTAATAATGTCGATTTTGACGTATTTTTTTAACGTCAAAAACGACATTATAACGTCATTATTTTTGCACCACCCTAATATTTATTGTTTATACGTTATTTTAATAGATACACATATGTAAGTAAATACTCTGTGCGTAATAAATAGTATTAACAACATTTATTGGCCTGAATGTCCGAGAAATTTCATAAAAAATATATGTCCTCCTACACGGAACCGTCATATAGCCTGACGTGCTACAGAGTTTTAAACTACAAATTTCCCATGTTTTCTGTCAAACGCTCATATCTTCTGGAAGTTTATCTTAACGGATGACACACACACACACACACACATATATATATATATATATATATATATATATATATATATATATATATCACTACCAAAACAGGAGTACATATATCACCTAACTGTTCAGTACTTTTTTCTTTGTTTCCAACGAATTTCTCCTGTTTCTTAATAATATTTTGCTTAGGTTTTGCAATGCTTCCTTGACTATTCCAATACGTCTTCGGATCTCAGCGTCACCTTTTCTTTCCTCTATTAGAACACTTCCCAGATATTTAATTATCTGTACCTTTAAAACTTTAAATTCAGCCTGCCGATTCTTCTCTCAGCCCCTGTAATCGATTGAGAGAAGGAATGGCAGCAGAAAAAAAAAAGTGAAATGTAGTTATGTATGTTTTCCGTGTTGAGCTCAGTGTCCACTCTCTTTCACACACACACACACATATATATATATATACTTTAAAAATCAGGAGGTCAATTAAAATACCCAACATTGGTTTCGACCTATCGGTCTCTTCGGTGGATATTTTTAAAAATGACCACCTTAACACTTTAACTGAAAAAACAAAAACAAAAACAAAGAACGCCATATGATGATTTTTTTAAAAAATAAATTAAAAGTCGCATGACGATCCATAAAACAAGACATTGACTGTAATAGAAAGGAAGGGGTTATGGAGAAGAAAGAAAAAGTAAAAAAAAAAAGAAGCGTGAAGAAAAGAAAAGAAAAGAAGCGTGAATGCAAGTGTATTGTAAATGTATACAGTAATGAAGAAAAGTAAATATGTAACTTAAATGTAAGGGAGGATAGAGAGACGATCGTATCTTAAGATTAACGGTGGGGTTTTAAATTAGATTTCGTTATTTCACGAAGATTGAGAAGACAAAAGATAAGGATTCCCCATTCCATTCAAATGTTTGCAGATAAAAGTAGACCGGAAAGTAAGAGATCTGAAAAGAGTTCGACAAGCAAGAATTATGGGAGAAGAAACTATTCACATAGAACTTACGCATATACCTAGTCAGTTCCACTTCAAATGCAAGAAGAAAAAAAGATCTTTAGGATGGGTCGTTGTTTCACATCGTTCAGCCATACTCACCAGATGCGGCATCTACTGATTTTTATTTGATTCGCTGACAAGAACATTTCATAATTACGAAAACATTCAGAAACGAAAAAGGAGTTGAAACTTTTTCTGTGAAAACCCGGATTCCTTTAAACGAGGAATCGAGAATGGTCAAATATCAAGCATTCAACTAGAAAGGAGAAATCATTGATCCAGTGATCTATCAACTTATATGTGATGAATATTGCATGGTAGCCCTCTTCAGCGCAGGCCTCGTCCACCACATGAAGTGTCATATTAATAGACCTTTGACAAATTAAGATCAGTATTACACAGAGAATACCAATGTGAGTGTGTAAGAAGATCTGCTCAAACTGCTCCTTGCAAATCTACGAGTAACTTGAACAGAATTTACAAAAAGGCCGGCCCTGTAGGCAACAACTTAGTTTGTTGCATCTTGCAAGTCACTTACTAGGCTTAAAAAAAAATTTTCACAAGAACGAAAACCACATTTTTTTTTAAGTTCTCTTGTGCGCGTGGCCGAGTGGTTAGAAAATTCGCCTTGTATTCTCACCAGGGTTGATTTGTCAGGAAGGAGACTTCCTGATGTTATCGGTCTGGAGCGGGGATGCGATCCTAGTGTGCGGCACCTTTGGAGAGTGCCTGAAAATCATACTACGGTTTAACACAAGTCTTGTGAGCGAAATTCCGTAGACGGGACACTTGGTGGCCGTCGACAGCTGTGCTAGCACGAAGTCACAAGTCATCGTGACCGAGGGTATGTGCGTGCTGGCCTTGTTCAGATTGTTGATCACGCTAAATAATACGCTCTCTCCCAGAAACTGTAACTAAGGTCTGCTCAGAATAGATGCAGTATAAACCACAGGTGGGCTCTGTGGGTGTTGATCAAATACAAATGTGTCTGAGTGAACGTCTGTAATAGGGATTGGCTAGCCGCCCTAACAGACGGGTAATGTCGAATATGAGTGTTCAGATATTTATTATATATATGTGTACATAGTTTAGCTCAATGGGCACCCTGGTAATTTAGAACCGGTTACGGTGGCGTGTTCATCTGGTCTGGGTAAAATAGCGTAGGTTACTTAAGCAGTTTTTGTATGGTGAGTTGGTCGATAGAAAAAGCCAACCAATAAACCGAAATTATGTTACAAAGATACTTACAGGAACACTGAAGGAGGTTACCATCATGCAAAATCTTTAAGAAAATATCGATCTAGATCACAGTAGGGCAGGCTGATTTTTCCCATTATTTTTTTCTTTTAGAAAAGTGACATTACACATACGATGCGGAAACTGCGGTTTGACGTGATAAGTACTGAAACCAAATCTTAGATTCATAGCTTTTACCAATTTTTGAGCATTTGGTTTCAAAAATCGTCTGAAAAAAATGTACAGAAATACCCAATTTTCGCAGAATTTTGCTTACGAATTGACTTCAAAATTTTACTCTTTCAAGAATAAATCCAAATAAAATTAATATTTTTTTTGTATTGGACACATTGAATGGAAAATCTATTCAAACCCAAATTCAAATTACGAATCTACACAAGCAAAATTTGCAATTTTTTTTCCTGTATTCGATAAGTAATATTTAGCCCCCCCCCCCACGAGGGTTGGTTTAACGTGGGATTTCCGAGCCCGTAGGCTCGGCCAAAAATATTCCCTCTTTGAACCCGCATAAACGGGTTCAGGGGCAGTCAACCACCGCGAACGAGACTCGGCCCTTTGGTGGAGCCGCGACCGGGTTCCTTTTCGCCCGAAGACAGAGAGTTCGACTGTTACTTAGCATGTATTCGATAAGTAAACACTGCATAAAAATTGTAAAATATTTAAAAAAAAGTCTACTTAATGATTAAGAATTGTTCGATCATTTGTTTGATCATAATTAATAAAAATAAAAAGTAAATAAAAGTGTATGTAACATCATTATACTGCTAGGCACAAATTATAAGACAAAAGGTTTTACATTATACATTGTTTACGCGAATAAAATTACTGTATAATACAGTGTAACCCGGATATAAGAGACCCGGATATAAGAGAAACACGGATATAAGGGAGATTTTATCTGGTCCCAAATTAGAGCCATACTTACCTAAACAAAATAGACCAAACCCGGATATAAGAGAAACCCGGATATAAGAGAAGTATTCGGTCCCGGCAACTCTCTTATATCCGGGTTACACTGTATATTACATCATAATATAGCTAAACTGTTCAATATAATTTTCCTTCGAGAAATGTAGGTTTTATTTGATGGCACAGTGATTTAGTAATAATGTACTTTTCCTTGCTTCTTGATCATATGCAATTTATAAAGCTTCAGGAAATTATAGAATTTATAAAGTTGTGCTATAAGACTTAAACTGATCATCAGAAGGAAATTTCAAACCTCCAATTTTGAACCTAAACTTAATTTTCAAACTTGTTTCCTCAAAAAACGGTAACGATTTTGAAAAAAAAAATTGGGGACACTATTCATCAATCCCAATTTCAAATTGAGTAGACAGTGTTTAGAGAAAATCTAAACAGAGTCGGTTTGAGTATGTAAACTCTAGTGAGATATTCGTAATTGTCTTGATGTTAATTTCCCTAAGAATGTTGGTACAGAAATTTGATAAAAAAGGATGTAGTTGCCTCTGTCTAAGCCGAGCAGGCCGACAGAAAATTATCAATGACGCCACTCCCAAATGTTAATGTAACAACTTTTTCAAAATACTCCAAACATTGCTATTAGGTTGGTGCAAAAATAATGACGTAATAATGTCGTTTTTTGAGGTATTTTTAACGTCAAAAAACGACATTATTACGTCATTATTTTTGCACCAACCTAATATTAAGTTGGTGCAAAAATAATGTCATTTTTTGACGTATTTTTTTGGCACCAACCGAATACATCTGCCCATAAGAATGTAAGACCCTAACAGGACTAAAAAGCCGCACCCGCGCTGACCATATTTGAGATTATTCTTAAATAGGGGAAACCCAGATGTGGCTTTGTAGTCCTACTCGGTCCTTTTATAATGGTATTACTTGAAATCGAGTGGCAGCCCTTATGCTTCTATGCATGTAAATATGTATGTTAGTGTCCCAGCTATGGGTAAATAATGAATCCAGCAGATGAAGATCATCCATCGACACCAGAATGCTACTAAAAGCCACCAGGAGAGAGCAAGAGAAACCTCTTCATCTTTGTTATGATATCTCCCAAGGAGAAGGAAAACTTTGAAGCATACAAGCAACTCGTAATGTTGATGTCCTCTTATTTTCGGATTATTAGTTGTGCGGTTCAGAGAGTGGGATTGAACCTGTGCACCATTTTTATTTCGTTTTAAAAATTTCATATACCGGCATTGCACGATGCCTTTGAGTGATCTTACTAAGTAGTGTGTATGGATGGCCGGAACCTTAAAAAGGGGGCTTAACTCTCATGCCCTTGTGTGGCGAGTGTTCTAACCAGTTAGCCACACGTTCATTCTTTTCCTGATCTCAACATGGCCGATTTGTCAGGAAGGTAACTTGATGTGATCGGTCTGGAGAAGGTGATCTTAACGTGCGCCACCTTTCGAAAGTGGCTGAAAGCCATAGCGCATGTTGACTGTTATGGGGTCCTCCCCTTTTTCATATAAGTGGACTCGACCAAAGTATTACTTGGACTGCTGACGTTAAATACCCATAGTCAGTCAGAATAGAGAGAGAGTGAGCAGAGATTGTGATTGAGTTGGAGGTAGAGTAATAGTGTGAGGTAACCGCTAGTAGAAATCACAGTTACAAGCACGTAGACTCTAAGGAAGTCCTAATTCATGACTATATATATATATATATATATATATATATATATATATATATATATATATATATATATATATATATATATATATATATATATAGCTACTAACGGCGTTCCTGCATTTACTAACAGTATTACCCATTGTATTATTGAGTAAATACATTTAATTTCATTGGAGACGGAATTTCATCTCGGAATCCACAACATTGACCTAAAGATTGAGAGTGAAATTGAGAAGATAAACCCCTTTGGGAGTCGTCGATAGTTGTTCTAGCACGAAGTCACGTCATTGTGACCGAGAGTTTCACCTTTTTCAGACTGTTGATCACGCCAGATAATGCGATCTCTCACAGAAACTGTAACTGAAGTCTGCTCAGCACCGTTGCAGTACCAACCGGAGGTGGATTCGGTTTTCTAATAAAAGTGTTTATTAGTTTTAAATGTGCATGAATTTTTCCTAGAAATCACTTAGCCTTTTGAAAGAAGGTTGGTTGAATAGAGAAATTTTACGCGCATGCGTGACCATGAATCCTGCCCGTGCATAATGTATTTGCTTTCTCCTGTTTATTTGGGCATGTTCACGTAAAAGGCGGACATTGTGCTATTCTGTTTAATACCCCAACACTAGTAAACTCGAAATCCTGGTTGACCTAGAAATTAGCTATAATTCACGTTTTTCCGATCTGTACACGTGGGCTCGTCTTCTGAATCCTATCCTGTTGGTTCGGGGATCAATTCATCTTTATTATATCATGACTGTCATTATTTAGGAAATTATACCGGAAAATTTGATATTCAAAATTAAGGGAAAATAGATAACACACAGGAACTAACCACGGAAATCACTTCCCTAAAGTTCGGCTTAAGATGCTCTTGAAACAATCCCAGGGAGAATAGATTAGCTTCTATGCCAGGGTGTATATGATACCTAGATCTTTCTATATCACGTTTAAAATGTATTCAAATAATATATCAAAAATTGCATTCATTCTGACTCATGCCTGTGCGTAGCGAGCGTTCGAACCACTAGGCCACAGGCCCATTCGTTTCCTGGTCATGAGACGCGGGTTCGAATCTCACAATGGTCGATTTGCCAGGATGCTGTCTTGATGTGATCCGTCTGGAGAAGGCGATCTGATAGTTTGTGACCTTTGAAAAGTGTCTGAAAACAATACCGCATGTTGACCCAAGCATTGTCTGTGAAATTGGGCAGATGGATTCCTTTGAGAGCAATCGATGTTTGTGGTAGCACGAAGTCACAAGTCCTCGTGACCGAGGCTTTCACCTTGTTTAGACTGTTAATCATGCCAGATAACTCGCTCTCTCGCAGAAACTGTATCTAAGGTCGGCTCAGCATCACTACAGTATAAAAGACAGGTGGGCACTTTAGGTGTTGAACAAACACAAATGTGCATGAGCTGGCATCTGCAAAGGGGATTGGCTCGTCGCCCTACTAGACGACCATTCTCAGATACGAGTGGCCAGGCCTCTGTGCTTGTCATCGAAGAAACTTTGCGATATATTGTGTGATGGTCATGCTCGATAACAAGTCTGCAATAATATTTGTATAAAGTTAGGTAGCTATATACGTAGGCGGTATAATTCTTGCCGCTATTAGAAAATTCGGTTTTCTAGTGAAAGTGCTTATTAGTTTTAAATGTGCATGAATTTTTCCTAGAAATCACTTAGCCTTTTGAAAGAAGGCTGGTTGAATGGGGAAATTTAACGCGCATGCGTGACCATGAATCCTGCCCGTGTATAATGTATTTGCTTTCTCCTGTTTTTTTGGGCATGTTCACGTAAAAGGCGGATATTGTGCTATTCTGTTTAATACCCCAACACTAGTAAACTCGAAATCCTGGTTGACCTAGAAATTAGCTATAATTCACGTTTTTCCGATCTGTACACGTGGGCTCGTCTTCTGAATCCTATCCTGTTGGTTCGGGGATCAATTCATCTTTATTATATCATGACTGTCATTATTTAGGAAATTATACCGGAAAATTTGATATTGAAAATTAAGGGAAAATAGATAACACACAGGAACTAACCACGGAAGTCACTGCGCTAAAGTTCGGCTTAAGATGCTCTTGAAACAATCCCAGGGAGAATAGATTAGCTTCTATGCCAGGGTGTATATGATACCTCGATCTTTCTATATCACGTTTAAAATGTATTCAAATAATACATCAAAAATTGCATTCATTCTGACTTATGCCTGTGCGTAGCGAGCGTTCGAACCACTAGGCCACGGTCCCATTCGTTTCCTGGTCATGAGACGCGGGTTCGAATCTCACAATGGTCGATTTGTAAAGAGGGTGACTTGATGTGATCGGTCTGGAGGAGGCGATCTGATAGTGTGGCACCTTTGAAAAGTGTCTGAAAACCATACCGCATGTTGACCAAAACATTTTCTTTGAAATTGGTTAGACGTAGCCCTTTGGGAGCTGTCGATGGTCGTGCTGTTAGGTTGGTGCAAAAATAATGACGTAATAATGTCGTTTTGACTTATTTTTTAACGTCAAAAAACGACATAATTACGTTATTATTTTTGCACCAACCTAATAGCACGAAATCACAAGTCATCGTGACGGAGGGTTTGACCTTATTCAGACTGTTGATCTCGATCTAGCTATATCATGGTTAAGATATATTCAAATAATACATCAAGTTTTGCATGCACTCTGCCTCATGCCAGTTTGTCCATTCAATTCCAGGAAGAAATAAATAATCAAAGGTCAAGAATTAATAATTACTTGTTACATTATATGTTTATCAAATGTGGATAAGCGAAATATTAGGTTGGTGCAAAAATAATGTAGTTTTCTCACATATGTTATTAGGTTGGTGCAAAAATAATGACGTATTAATGTCGTTTTTTGACGTATTTTTTAACGTCAAAAAACGACATTATTACGTCATTATTTTTGCACCAACCTAATAACATATGTGAGAAAACGACATTATTTTTGCACCAACCTAATATTTCCCATTTATGTTAGCATGTGTGATCAGATATCAATGCAAGCGTTAGTGGAACAGAAAGAATAATACTTATCATAGAAACGAAACGTGGTCATAAATTCTGATTTTACTAACAGAATAAGGTTATAAGTTTTTTTTTTTGTATTATCGTTGACTCATTTGAAGGACATAAGAAGTGCATATTATGAGGATATGTAGGCTAGCAAATAGTTCACCCTAGATTTGTAAATATTAAGATTGTAGTATTTGTGGAAGCACCATCTTGGGATTATTTCCCGAAATATAACAGTTCTAGCAAAAATGCCGACTAAGTAAAGTACGTACTAAGTACTTACCAATGAAATAAAAATGAAATGAAGATGAATCAGTTGCTATCTACGTGGCATAGCGGGTTTCTTAATTGGTGAAATTAAAGAATTCTAGCTCGTCGTAAAATTTACCGTGAAAATAGCGATGAACTAATATATACAGACACACGCACACACACGCATATATAAAGTCAAATATGAATATAGCAATAAAGTTCTTAAATGTTTGTAGCAGAAAAGCTATATATATATATATATATATATATATATATATAATTTATTCGAAATTGATAACATAAATATGTTATAAAATCACTATAAAAATAGCCATTTTGTTTCAACACTCCTGGTATCCTATCAAGTGATGGCAATGAATGTAGACTCTACTTTGTATTGAGCACTGTTTTAAGAATATTATTTTTTGATTATTAGAATTTATTCCGTATACACCAATACTATATATATATATATATATATATATATATATATATATATATATATATATATATATATATATATTAATATTATGGTAATGGACACTCCTAGCTATAAATAGGAGCAGGTACTAACTTTTAGAGAGGGAAGTTTCCTCTGACGGTCGGACAGAACTTTCTTGGTGCAACACTCTCATTTTTATATGTTTGTATTACTGTTTCTGTTAAAATATTCCTCTCTTGTGTCTTTATTTCTGGCCCTAACACACACACACACACACACACACACACAGAGAAACACACACACACGCACGCGCGCGCGCGGACACACAGACACACACACACACACACACACATATATATATATATATATATATATATATATATATATATATATATATATATATTGTAAGAAATTACAAAACGTTGTGTCACTTGTGTGGAGGAAAAAACTCGTGAATTTGAAATCGATATAGAATAATGAAAACGCGGGGAGATTAACAGTAAGAATGTTTTGAATTTACAGAAATACCTATATATATATCCAGACAATTTATCCACCTGAAGATGATCTAGTTGAGAATGAAAGGACTTGGGAAAATGAAAATTATTTGAAAGAAAATTTTGGTATTTTTCTTAATCAATTTTCTACCAAGAAACTGATTAGAGGATTGAATGGATTAAAACAAAAATAAACAGACATTATGTTTCAATTATTTAACCTATTTCAGTGAGAATAAACTGCCTCGATACGCACACACACGCACGTACGCACACACACACATATACATTAATAATTTAATCTCCAGCAAGGCAATAAAGCCACTAAGACGCAAAGGGATTACTGTCACAATGAGCGGACAATAAAAAACAAGAATTAAAAAGACAGATGATAACGATTGATATTGCATTTGAATTTTAACTGGGGAAAAAGAAACCCGAAGAGAGTTCCAGAAGTGTGAAGTACCAAAGAAAGGACAGTTCCATCTATCAATTTTAACTGTAAATTGATGAAACCTTACTGCCAATCGAGTATAGCGCTTAAATCAAAATGTTTAGCTATCATAGAGTGTAGTTCATCAGAATAATTACCATGTAAGTATTTATAGAAAAGATACAGGGAAGAAAGTCTGGAAGGTATAAGAAATTCGTGTCCAGTATAAATATCCAGCAAACTGCAACAGATTTCCAGAAACAAGATCCGATCAATTGAACATAAGAGGCGGTGTTCAGACAGCCAAAACCATGAGAGTGCTGGTGGGTCTGCAAGAATACTGTGGAAGGTTTACTCAGCATAAAGCTACAAGGTATCTCGCTTGAACATGCAAATATGTGAACGAAGAAGAAGAAGAAAAGAAAAGAAGAAAAAGAAGAATCTTTTATTTTCCTGTTTCGCATTCTGCAACGCACGTGGACTGACATTTCCTGATCAACAGAAAGATGTTTATTCAATTTTTTGTATTACTTTCATTAAACAAGCAAAGCCCTGCCTATTTTCTCTCCCGACTGATTTCATTGATGGTTTGTGGACAAGCCATAAAGCGATACGCTCGATTTTCCCGCTTCAAAAAGAAACGCGACTTGGAACACGTTGCGAACAGCACAATTCCAAAGTTGCAATCAATACCGTATGAAAATTATATCGTCAGTCATTGCTTCGATTTAAGCTGTGAGAGAATAAACAAAAGGGAAGCGTTTTGACTTGTGTGAAAATGGAAAAGGGGTTGCTCGTTATAAAATGCCCGACAAAAGAAACAACCTTAGGTTTGTACCGTAAACACTGTTACACAAATGTGTCCTAATAATAAATAAATACAAAAAAAAAAGTACAACAAATAAATAAATGCAAAAAATTCCTTATATATCTGTCTTACTCTTTCTGTATCTCTCAGTTGCTCCATATATATATATATATATATATATATATATATATATATATATATATATATATATATATATCAGGACTCTTAAAAAGAGTCTGTCGTGTATGCACACCAGAAAGAAAAGTGCTCAACAACAAATAATAAGGTAGAGCTTTTCTAAACAAAGAATCACCTTTCAGTTGTAAATTTCATGCCTTTAAGCAATCCTGAGGCAGCGATAATTGGAGCTTTTATAGCCCCCACGGAAAAATAATATATATATATATATATATATATATATATATATGAATAAAAATGAGAATAGGAAAACTGGTAATTGCTGACGCGTTTCCTCCAATGTGGACTTTATCAAAGCAAAATACGAAATGAAATTAAATGAACAAAATAACTAATAAAAACAAAAACAGAATGTACCTAGCAACTGGAATGTAGAGATACGCTATTTTCATATTTTTACCTGAAAAATAACGTCAGTATTACTTTGTTCAATTAATTTCCTTTTCGTATTTTGCTTTGATAAAGTCCACATTGGACGAAACGCGTCAGCAAATACCAGTTTTCCTATTGTCATTTTTATTCATAAATATTGTCTTCTCTACTAGTTAAATCGGAGAAATTTTCATATATATATATATATATATATATATATATATATATATATATATATATATATATATGTATGTATATATAATACTTTGCTATATCATGCAAGTGAATCTTAATAATATAAAATATTAAAACTGATCCAGAAAAATTCAACGTACTTATTATAACAGCATATAAGCGACATAAAATCCAAATCTCAATCTACCACATCAGACAAGCTATTTCAACCAACAAGCCCTATGTTGGCATTTTCAATTCATATATATATATATATATATATATATATATATATATATATATATATGAAAATATATATATATATATATATATATATGTATATATATATATGAAGAAATATATATATATATATATATATATATATATATATATATATATATATATATATATATACATATATATATATATAAAGAAATAGAGTTTTAAGGCGTGCTATAGTTATGGGATAAACTGTTCAATATCAGAGATAGAACGTATGCAAATATAGATATAAAAGTGTATAGTGAAGTCTGCACTCAGAGGCGATAGGCTGTTGCATGCTAGACGTAATATGATTGTTGCTTCAATCGTGTTGACTTCAATGTTCACTTTTATATTTATATTTATATCAACTCATATATATATATATATATATATATATATATATATATATATATGTATGTATGTATATATATATATATATGTATGTAGGCCGTTGTTATATCATCCAAATGAATCCTAATAATACAAATATTAAATCTGTTCCTCAAAAAGAATTCAACGAATTTATTATAACACAGCAATTTAATTACATAAAATCTGAATTTACCCCACCAGACTGGCTATTTCAACCAACAAGGCCTATGTTGTCATTTCCAACTCATTACAGACTTTATATTTGATGGGAAAGTGTTAATAGCCCCATTTTTTAAACACTGAAATTAATGCCATTAGGCCTGGAGAGCAAAATATTTATTAATATTGTCATCTGTCTCACATCAGACAATCAAAAGAAGTAGGTGACTCCGAAGGATAACTCTGAAATACAGAATCGGGAATCCAAAGATGTCGCTTCGTAGTCATTAACAGGAAGTTAGCCAAGCTGAATTAAGGAAGTGCACACACAAGACCTGGACCACAGTACATTATACCAGTGCCTCTCAAATGAGGCGAAACTTAAAAAATCCTCACTAAAAGAACCTTCAATAAAAGACCAGAAACGCATAACTTCGATTCGGCTGACGTTAATTCGCCGTTAATTTATCCATTGGGAAATAAACAGTTACTTTTACGTAAAAAAAAATAAAAAAAATGAATCATTATTCTCATAAGACGTGAAGAACGTTGGATTACAATATCCGGTCTTAGAATTTATTTATCAATCTAACAAACATCTTTTCAACAAGGCCGTTTAATTCAAATCAATTTTATTCCCATTCTTTTGCGGCCTGATTCCAAAATCAGACATTTATTTGTTCACACAAGAGAACAGAATGTCTCAATATTTCGTTGCCAAATGGTCGAGCAATATGAAAAATTATTTCGCTATCTGTAGAATATATCGACGTCAACTGAGACTGAGTTCTATTTTAATCTTCAATCAATTTTAATTGCCTTTTGAAATCAAACTCATGCATATATATATATATATATATATATATATATATATATATATATATATATATATATATATATATATATATATGTGTGTGTGTGTGTGTGTGTGTGTGTGTGTGTGTGTGTTCAGGCCGGTAAATGTAGTTATTAATACTGTTTATCATTATTATATACAGAGCATCTACCTGACATAGTTGAATCTATAAAATAACGTATAAACAGAATATATATATATATATATATATATATATATATATATATATATATATATATATATATATATATATATATATGGTTGTATTGATGTGAGTTTGTGACCCTGGGTTTCACGCTTTTGAGATCGTCAGACAATTGATCGTCAGATATTGAGCGCATTCTAATAAGTACCGCGCATATAATATATAAATAACTATATATATATATATATATATATATATATATATATATATATATATATATATATATATATATATATATATATATATATAATTATTTATTTAAAAATATGATTTCAGCACGCTACATATATGCGCAGGAAGGAGAGTGTACAGTCAAAGTTTAATCGTGAATTTTTTTTTTTTTTAAATATGTCTTCGGACATATAGTCTGGCAAATTTTCATTCAGTTTCTTTTTGTTTTTTTATGACTTTTGCTATTAAATATCACACATTGTAAAATGTAAGAAGATGGATCCAAATTTACTGTGATAAATCTAACGATTAAACCAATGTCTACATACACACAGACACACATATATATTTTAAGACATTTTTATGTTTATACATTCTTTTTATAGATACGAATATTTAAGTAAATTCTCTGTTTATAATAAACAGTATTAAATAACATTAACTGGCCTGAATGTACGAGTATAGGATACAGGTTCGAATCCTGTCGGATGACGAATATTTTCTGTAAAGATTTCTCGGACATTCATGCTGGTAAATGTTGTTTAATACTGTTTATTATAAACAGAACATTTACTTAAATATTTGTATCTATAAAAATAATGTATAAACATAAAAAATGTCTTAAAATAATTTTCGGACTTTGTCTCTCTCTCTCTCTCTCTCTCTATATATATATATATATATATATATATATATATTCTGTTTGTACGCTATTTTATAGTACAACTATTTAAGTAGATGTTCTGTATATACCAACAATATTAACTACATTTACCGGCCTGAAAGCCCGAGAAATTTCAGAGAAAATATGTCTGATCTGACAGGAATAGAATCTGTATCTTACACGGTTTCATCATTTGGCCTGACGTGCTATGCTATTTAGCTACAAAGGAAGCGCCTGGTTAGCAAAGTCAAATTACTGTTTTTAGACAACAAATTTCCCAAGACATTTAAAAAAAGTACTTTGACTTTTCTATTATTAATAGATATAGATATATCTAAATAAATATTATATGGAAAATTAAGTAAGCACTAATGTGACTTGACTTCCATCTGCGTTTTCTAGAAATATTTTTTTGACAAACTTTGGTACCTGGTGTTCCGAATACATGCATTTTAGCATGCTACTAGATTGGAATCTAGATGCCACCGTTTTACTGTTGAACTAGCTAAATGTAAACGCCATTTCTACGCCAACAGTTTCTTTTCTCGCGCTTCCCGCTTGTGGAACTCACTTCCGTTTATTTGATTTCCTGATAACTACAATCTGCAAAAATTTAAATCTTCTGCTTTCTTGATCATCGTTCGTCTTTGTCCCTTTTCTCAATCCTCCCTATTTTCAGTATTATTTTTCACCTTCACACACACACTCTATAAGACGCACCCTTGCATACGAGTGACATTAAAGCCTTGCTTGGGGTGACATGATTAAAATAATATATCAAAGTATTGGTAAAAACAACACATTTGACTAAAGAAAATAAAAATAAAACCCAAGACCAATAAATCAAAACCGAAAAAAACAAAAAGGAACCATAAAAGGATATATTCTTTTTAATCGATATCACCACAAGCAAACCATTACAGCCATTAGCATACAAGGGGTTATAGCGTGTGGAGAAATTAGGAAAAGAAACATTAGTAATGAGGAGAAAGGGAAAAGTCCATAGTAGGATAACAGTTGATAGCTTTTGACATTGTATTATAATTTTTGCAGATTAAAATTGGCTGGAAAGCATGGTGCCTGAAGGGAGTTCCACAAGCGAGATAAGAAACTGGTAGCATAAATTTTACGGCTACATCTATATGTCCCGGAAACGGATATATTTGATCGAAGTAGCTAAGTGGTTTTGGCTACTGTAATCAAGTAGTACACCGTAGCAATAATCGACTGGTACTCGTCGTAGTCGCAGGTAATAGTTTTAGACCAATAGAATAGCCAGTGGCATAGTCCAATGGGCGTCGTCATAGACTTAAACTCTGTCGTACTTACACGTCCGTCTGTATTTATGACGGACACCAGCCAATCATATTCCAGTGAAGGGTTAACACAGGTGTGTGCATTTTCCATTATATAAATCTAGCTAGCTCAACTGTAAATTGATGAAATTTTAGAGTCAGTCTAGTATAACGCTTAAATTCATACAGTCTAGGTACCATAGCGAAGAGCTTATCCGAAAAATTAAAATGAAATAGCTAAATGCAACCGACATTTCTACTCCAGCAGTTTCTTTTCTCGCGCTTCCCGTCTGTGGAACTCACTTCCGTTTACTTGATTTCCTGATAACTACAATATGAAAAATTTTAAATCCTTCAGCGTTCATTTTGTTGTCTTTTTTCTCAATTCTCCCTGTTCTGGGTATTCTTTCATTTTCATTTACTGTAATCCGCTGCATACTCGTGGCATTGTCGCTTTAATTGCGCTGAAATGATTAAAAAAATAACGGTGGATATTCTGAATTGTAACAGTGCATAAAACAGTCATTTTTATGTTATACATGAGTTAAAATTATTGGTTTTCTTGCTGTTAGTCGGCGACCAAGACCGACACTAATAGATACATACATACAGACATATGTGGAGACTGATATATATATATATATATATATGTATAGCGAGAGAGAGAGAGAGAGAGAAATAGATATGTGGAAACATACATATATATGTTCAAATATATATAGATAAATAGATATGTGGAGACATGCAATTATATATATATATATATATATATATATATATATATATATATATATATATATATATATAGATAGATAGATAGATAGATATGTGGAGGCTGATAGATAGATAAGTGGGGCCTGATAGATGGATAAATTGACAAACAGGTAGATAGATCGATCGATCGATAGATAGATAGATAGATAGATAGATACATACATACATACATACACACATACATATACATGCAGACATGCATACAGACATATGTGGAGACTGATATATATATATATATATATATATATATATATATATATATATATATATATATATATATATACAGAGACCAGATAGATTGATATAGACATAGATATGTGCAGACATACATATAAAGGTGTAAAGATAGATAGATAGATAGATAGATAGATAGATAGATAGATATGTAATGACTGATAGATGGATAATTTGACAAACAGATAGATAGATAGATAGATAGATAGATAGTGTGTGTGCTTACTAGATACATGTTTGTTAGCATAGTTCAATTTTTGGTTGAAGTTGATGATCGGATAAATAACTATGAACAAAGCAAACTAGCTATCGGGAATGTAACAGGAGTTACGAGGACATATGAAAAGTTTTCTTAGCTATGGCATTTCGCCCTCTGGGGATCTTTATCAAGGCAAATGGGAGATGTTTTGCGTGAGAGAGGAAGAATTTAAGTTACACCTGTTGTGGTTATAGGTAGACAGATGACAAAGGACAGATTCTTTCGGAATGGATTCTATAAAAGTCGGTGATATAATCAATGCCTTGATGAACTCCATCTGAGGACGAAATGCTTCGGCTAAGATAAATTTTCCTTTTGTCTTTATTCATAATATATATATATATATAAACAATTATAATTATGGAATTAAATTAGATTAACCTCGTCTGTACTTCGTCAGCGTAAAGGGGAGACTAATCTGAAACGATAAAGAACATATTGAAAAGGCAAACGACATGATGAATTTCCAATAAATGAAGAATACTGGAAGACACGTAACCTCTCCGAAGAAGTAAGGAATAAAATTAAGCAATAAATAAAATATAGATATCTGAAGATCTTTATCTGTTTTTCTTTCTAACAGAGAAAAAAGTTTCTCTTTAAGATTCCATTCTCGCCTGCATCAAATTTTCATTATGGCTTCTTCGACATTTGATTGTGTGAGAACATATTGTAATTCTCGGACTATTCATCATCAGACGAGATTTCGCGATGTCACGATTACTCTTCAATCAGTTTTTAATGGCTGAATTGCGACTGCTTCATTTATTCCTCTATCTTATCTCTTTTTCTTTGCTTTTTTTATGAGAGTTTTTTTTTTTCGTAAATAAAAAAGGAAAAAAAATATTCAGTCATAAATTATTTCAGTGAAATACAGAATAATTTTCTTTTGAAATAACTTTCATTATTTTTCTCCTTCCTCAAACAACCACGCATCATTTCAACAAATATCGTTTCAATGTCGTCCTCTAATAAAGAATACAAACATAAAAATACATTTATTAAATGGCACAAAGCCTATTTGACGGAAAGAAAATAAACTGTCACCTACCAAATCTCTTCAAGTACTTGCAGGTGATGCTTAATTCTAAGAGCGCTGATTTGAAATCTGAATGTTTTATAACTCTATAGTTTTATGCGTGGGTGTGCTTGTGAGCAATCATGTTTACCAGTGTCATGAAGTAGAGTAATCTCTGGAATAGATGTCAGGTCAAATATGGTAGCTTGACTGGCACTTGCTGTGGTGTTCTGCTTTTATAGCAGTATCTCATTTACATATAATACTACACCTCTCTGAACCGAAATGTCCTTATGTCCTTCGTTGATCTTTGACTTCTAATTATTTTTAGGCATCTAAACTGTCTTTCTAGGTGTGTATCTTAATTTCTTCTCATAGTGGACCTGGGTCTAAGTTCATTTTCTTTTTCTGACTCCTCGTCAGATTACTGGTCATTATCATCCATAGATTGTTCCGTTTCACAACTGAATACATTAGCCCCACCTCCTCTCCTTCATGGTCATCAGCTTCAGATTCTTCATATATTTCTATATCCTCGGGTTCCATTCTGCTTTTGAATTGATCCACATGGGCCAGTACATTTTGTCCATTCTTGGATAGTATTGCTGTATTGTGCCTTTTCTGGTCCACAAAGTTCGCCTTCTCTGGATTAGATTCGTTCTTTTTTTATACCATACACCTTCACTTGCTGAAAATGACATTATTATGGGAGCTCTAATCTGTTTACACTTTAATGCGGAGGAACTGTGTAGTCTGCCAGTAAGGGGGGGGGGAATTGTCCTATAATTTAACAGTAAGCTTCTTAAGTAACTATATTATTATTAGCTGGGGAAAATGCTTTTAGTCCTATTTTCACAGTCTGCACCATTCTTGCTGTGATTCCATTTGATTGTGGCTGGTAGTGGGGTGTTTTATACAGGACGGATCCAATACGCTTTAATCACGAAAACTTTCCTCGAAAAATGCTGGCGTTTTATCCGAAACCAAAGTTTTAAGCATCCCATTCCTTTAAAATATTGTTCTTGATATTCGTTTTACAGTGGTGACTTTTTTGTCAGCAACCTTAATTACTTTGAGCCATCTTGAAAATGAGTCTACTAAAATTAAAAAAAATAGCCCCAATGCCTTTAACATGGGCAGGGATCCATTTGTACCCGAGTTCATCGTTCCTTTTTTTTTTTATTAAGGCCACAAATGAATTTTGTTTTGCCGAAAGTTTCTTTTATTATTTCACCAAATTTTGTGCATCTTTTTGCATCTTGAGAATAGCCTGTGTTTTTTTTTTTTTTTTCGTTTTTTTTTTTTTTTCGTTTTTTTTTTTTTTTTCGTTTTTTTTTTTTTTTTCGTTTTTTTTTTTTTTTTAAATTCGCAATAGAGGAAAGCTTCTTTCAACCTGTGTCAATATTGCATTACGGTTCTGTCTATTTTGGGGGGTTACATGTTTCTTTTCATAATGGTTGAAATTTCCTCATATTTTAAATTTTCCAATATTTTGGAGTAAACCATAATGGATATTTTCTTCATGGCTTCACCACCTACCGAAGTAAAAACAACAAAAAAAAAATCAGTAATTTCATTCTCCCCACCGGAGGCTTTCTTGTTTTTCTTTTTTTTACCCAAGCCAATGCTGCTAAATAACTAATCAACATTTCTACGTGCTCCGGCTCATCTAACGCGGTTAGAGATCCTATCGGCGACGTTATATTGTTAAGAAGTAGAATAATCTCTGGAATAGACGTTGTCAGGTCAACAGATGGTAGCTCGATTCACGTTCGCTGTGGTGTTCTATTAGGTTGGTGCAAAATGACGTAATAATGTCGTTTTTTGGCGTTAAAAATACGTCAAAAAACGACATTACGTCATTATTTTTGCACCATCCTAATACTTCTAAAGAAGCATTTCATGTAGGTACAGTACTACAACCAGGAAGCAATGGCTTACTTTCTTGTGCTGAAAAGTTCAACAGGCGAAAGTGAAGGGGTGATGCTAGGGCTGTACAATTTTGCATGTATTAATTTCAAATCTTTTTAATAACAACTAGATGGTTTCTTTCTAGGTAAACTGGCATTCGACTGTTCAATGAATAATTGAAGTAAATTGTATCGACTTCTCTTGAAAAAATTTCGCATCGTGATGTTATCAAGTACCTGTAGCAAAAGTATCAGTCCTTAAAGATATTCATACTGACATGGTTGATTCATTAAAGGATCACTCTCAAAAAAGTGGGCAGCTTAATTTAGTAGAAGGGAGAGTCTTGAGTGGTGATAGATGACAGAGAAATCAAATAGCCAAGCATATCCTATGAGAAAGTTGAGAATATTCTGCACAATGAAGATGCTCAATGTGTGCCACGTCTTCTGACACATGGTCAAAGGTACACTAGGCTGATCACACGAGAAAAATCTGACATTGTTTGGGATAGATCCAGCTGGTATCCTAGAAGTGTGAACCAGAGACAAAGTGGAAATCCATGCAGTGAATACACTCCTCCTCAAAAGAAGGCCAATGCAGTTTCATCTGCAGGGAAGATGATGTCCTCACTTTTTGGAGGATGCAAAAGGCATTGTGTTTATTGACAATCTTCAAAGGGGGAGCACCATCATAGGAGAGTACTCTGCTAACTTACTGAGGCAGTTACTAAAGACTATGAAGACCAAGCACCCAGGAAAACTAAAGAAAGACATTTTGTCTCATCAGAATACTAGTCCGGCCCATAAGTACTTGGTTTCCATGGCTGCTGTGCGTGACTGTGGTTTTGAACTGGTTGACCACCCTCGCTATTCTCTTCATTTGATTATCATCTGTTTTTTGATTTTTAATAAAATATCAACCTCACTGGGTTATTTAATGCCGACAGAATTTTTATTGCTAGTAATATTTTTGTTCAAGAATATATTGCTGGTAATATTAGGTTGGTGAAAAAAATAATGTCGGTTTTTGACGTTAAAAATACGTCAAAAACCGACATTATTTTTGCACCAATCTAATAATTTTTCTTCAAAATTTTTTAAAGTAATAATTTTTCTTCAAAATGTGTTGCTGGTAATATTTTTTCAAAAATGTATTGCCGGTAATAATTTTTTCCTTCAAAAATGTATTGCTGATAATATTTTTATCTTAATTTTTTTTCAGAAATATATTGCTGATAATATTTTTTCTTTTAAATATATATTGCCGGAATTTTTTTTCAAAAATGTATAACTGGTAATATTTTTATTTTTTAAATTTTTTTCGAAAATTTAATGATGGTAATTATTTTATTGTATTTACTTCTTTTGTTGAAAAATGCATTGCTCGTAATATTTTTTTTTTTTTCAAAAATGTATTGCTGTCAATAATATATTGCTGCTAATATTTTTTTTCCATCAAAAATTCATTGCTAGTAATATTTTGTTACACAAATGTATTGTTGGTACTAAAACCTAATTTTACACATACATAGTGTTTTGAGCTCAGTTTGGGGTTAATAATGTGCCCATAGCTGGGACCCTAAAAGGTGCTGCCACCCCGGTTCTTGGTAGGCAGGCAGTTAAAAGGTGGTTCAACGCTCCTCAAAACCTTCGATCAGAGGCCGTGCTAGCGGATGTAGTTTATCGTCATACCCAGGATGGATTATCATCTGTTCCCCAACATGAAAAAACACTTGGTTGAAAACGAGTATCGTAGTGATGATAGATTCATATCTATTGTTGATGATTTTTTTTCGATCAACAGGACGAACAGTCCTCTTTGAACATTCAGGTGTCGGTTTATCTGGAAATAAGCAATGCAGTTATTAATAAAAAACAGTTGAGATTCATACCTGTCAGTCTTATTAACTTTTCAACCCACCCACTTACATTGCATTATTTCCAGTATATATCACGTGAAATCTTATACAATACCATTCTATACTGTTACACTTATAATTTCCAATAAATATATTGATGAATGCTAGAAAAGAAAAGTATTAAGCTAAGAACTCTAATCATCTTCTTAAATAGCGTTGAAAAATATCGACATTCATGTGGCTATTTCGCATGATGTCCAAAACATTCAGAAATGTCAAAGCTGTTTGCTATGTACAGCTATATACCTCGAGTGACTCTTGGGTTTTGTACAGAGTGAACATTATTGTAAAAAAAAATGTTTGGATTGCATTTTGACACAAGTTTTTTCATCAGAAATATATACAAATTTTTAATAATTTCACACCCAAGCAAGGCAATATAGCCACTAAGATGGAAGGGGTTACTGAGGGTTAGAGAATATGAAGAAATCACACTATTAAGAAGTGTTATATAGGAATAAAGTGTCGTTGTCGACACTTAAGTTTGAACATAGATCACCATTGAGCAAACATAGGCGATCCCATTATTGAATTATATGTATCACGTGACAAAAAAGGAAACGCATAAGTATGAAGTCGCGTGAAGCCTAAAAGATCGCTATTTCTAATCAATCCAAAAATTACGAGGTGGTTACACACTCCTCAAAACCACCTGATCAGAGGCCTTGCTGTTGGACGTAGTTTATCGTCATACTCAGGACGCGAATGTAGTTTACTGCCATACCCAGGACGCGGATGTAGCTTACTGCCATACTCCGGACATATAAAATGAAGAGTATTATATAATAATAATAATAATAATAATAATAATGTAAAATGCAAAATAAAATAGCTACATTTATCAGACAACAACAGAAACACATATAGAGTGCCAAAAATGGACAGATATCAATATTACTGAAACAACTGCTGCAATCTGCAAAACTCAAAATTGGAAAGCACCAGGAATAGTCCAAATAGCCAATTTTTGAATAAAAAACCTATATAGCACCCACGAAGAACTCGCACGGACATGAAATGATAAAAACATAAACCCAGAAAAATGCCCAAACGGCTCCCGCGGGGAGTCACATACATATTCCCAAATACAGAAGAGACACAGAACCCGAAAGAACTATAGGCCCATAACCTGCCTACCTAGAAGATCCTCATTTCTCTCATAACCGAGAGGACATACAACTTCCTTGAAAAGCAATTACCCCCTGCAGAACAGAATGGATGTAAAACAGGAAGTTACGGGTGCAAGGGCCACTAATTATCTATAAAACACTATTAGAAGAGGTGAAAACAAGGGAAAATAAACTAATCGATAGAATCTATCGACTACAGAAAGGCGTTCGAGAGTCTGGCACATTAATGGATAGAGAAGAGACTGAAATATACAGAGTATGAGCCACAGCGGTAAAATTCATAACGAGGAGAATGAAAAACTGAAAGACTGCACTAAACCTAATCTATACAAACGGGTCATTAACATCAAAATCAATCAACATCAAAAGCGGGATCTTCGAAGGAGATTCATTGTCGCCACTAATCTTCTTCTGCCTTGCATTAGTGTCACTCAGCTGCCTAGTGAACAACAGTAGCTACGGATACTAGTCACAGAATGATTAACTGAATCATCTATACTATACTGATGATGTTAGAACGTTTTCCAAGAATTTCTTGTCTTTTATGATAATATCAGATCCGTTGGCTTTTATTTCTTTGTCAGTTTGAATTGGCTTGAATTCCAGCAGGAAAATATACACACCGTTGTCAAAACCTTCAGTGAAGGCATTAGGGTGGCGTTCAGAATCGGCAAATGGGACAGAGCCACCATCAAAGACGATAAAATTACGAAAACTATAGATTTAGAACTTGATATCGACAACAAGATTAAGGAACTAGACCAAGATAGTACATAGAAAAACTTAGGAATTAATGGAGGAGACAGAATTCAAGACCCAAAAAGAATATTATAGGAGCGTGCGTCAGATACCAGAAAGCAAACTTAATGGGGCCAATAAAATGAAGGCTATCAACACCTTTGCTATGCACGTAGTAACATACAGCTTCAACATTATTAAATGGAAGTTGAAAGATATTAAACGATTAGACGTGAAAACCAGAAAAATGCTTACCCAAATGAGGATGTACCACCCGAAATCAGATTTTGATAGGCCGTACGTACTAAGAGCTTTAGAAGGCTAAGTTCTGATCAAACTTGAACTAACTCTAAAACTACAGCAATCGCTTTGGAAGAATACTTCTCAAAAGTCAACAACAAAAAGTAAAAACCCCAAAACCACTCAACGGACAAAGAAGCTGCAATCTTTAAGAAACAGGTTAATATATATATATATATATATATATATATATATATATATATATATATATATATATATAAACGATGTGAATATCTTCTACGCCAACCGAGTAAAACAGAAAGCAAAACAACTGGGAGTGCAAGGCGTTACATGGCATATACTTAAAAAGAATGAAAGAAGCAGATATGGATCAATAGTAAATACATCAGTGACTGAGAGGACTGTGTTGAAAGCTGAGACAGAAGGCCTAATTATTTCAGCTCAGGACAAAAGCTTCGCAACCAGAACCTATCGGTCACATAATCAAGGATGGAACTAACCCGAAATATGCAGCACATATGATGAAACTTTTGACTATATTATCTCAGGATGCATGCAACTAGCAAAAAATGAATATACCCACAAGCATAACAAGGTAGCGACATATGTGCACTGGAAGATATGCTATAAGCACAAAATCGAAACCACTGAGTGATGGTATAAGCACCAACCAGACACATTTACCGAAATAACGATGTAACTATCCTAGGTGACAAGCAAATTCAAACTGACAAAGAAATAAATGCCAACGGATCTGATATTATAAAACACAAGAAATTCAGGAAGTGTATTCTTATTGTCATAGCAGTACCATCAGACAAAAACTTATCGATAAATTGTTCAAATATAAGGACCTAGATCTTGAGATTAACAGGGTATGGGGAATGAAGACTGAGACTGTATCAATAGTAATCGAAACTATGGGCCTAGTGAGAAAGAGAATTGATCATTTTTGCTAAAGGTATCCCAGGTAACATCAACAAAGAAGTTGCCCAGCAGATCTCCCTACAAGGAACGCCCCATATACTAAGAAAAGTGATATCAATTAAATGACAATTCTTCTATAAGGCTTAATGACCATAGTTTGAACCCGGCTCTCCAGGATACAAAGCAAGAAATATAACATACACAAACAACAACAACAACAATAATAATAATAATAATAATAATAATAATAATAATAATAATAATAATAATAATAATAATAATAATAACTCCTTAATTTGAACATAGATGACATTAAGCGAATGGATGTCAAAAAGAGAAATTATCTCACTCTCCACAACATGGAATCATCCTAAGGCTAATGCTGATCGTCTGAATGTGTCTAGATCCGGAAGAGGCGGAGGATTAGTTCAACTAGAAATGTCTTACAAAACCACAACAATCGGTCTTCAAAGATAGCTGAAAACTACGGAAGATTAGATAAAAACAGATGAAACCTGGTATGAACATGCTTCAACAACTGTTGTTCAGTGAGCGTATCTTGCCAACCTTTGTAATTTTTATATCAACACAGAGCGAACAATACAAGCAAATCGTCCAGACATTTTTATAAAAGATAGAAAAGAAAAGATTTGTATTTGATGTGATTGACATAAACGTGCCAAGTAACAAAAAAACATTTCAACCGAGCGTTTTGAAAAGTTAAATAAATTCAAAGGCTCTAGAGATGAAAATAGAAAAAGAAGATGTGCTTCTTAAAACCTAAAACTCTTTCTGGTGTTGCTGAAGCTTTGGGTAAGATAAAGAAAGGAACTTAACAACAAATCAAGAAGCAACAAATCTCGAGGAAATCTACAAAGTACTTCTTTGTGTTAATAGCTGTCTTTGTTAAAATAAGTGGTAACTGTGCAGAAGGAAAGATAATAATAATAACAATAATAATAATGAAAGTATTATCCATGTAAAAAGTTAAATCATTTGAATATATATAAATATATATATATATATATATATATATATATATGTGTGTGTGTGTGTGTGTGTGTGTGTACTTTCAACTTTATTTCAATTCTTCATTAGCTTCCAATCGTTAGCTATGATTAATTAATGATGAACATGCCATATACATATATATATATATATATATATATATATATATATATATATATATATATATGAAGAAAAATATTTGGAAAAAACAAACAAAAATCCTAATATGCAATTAGGGTGTTTTAATGTTAATATAATTGCATATTAGGATTTTTGTTTGTTAATATTAATAAAATTGCATATTAGGATTTTTGTTTGAATTTTCCGTATATTTTTCTTCATACTGTCGGATCTATATCGATATATTTGCTTACACATATATATATATATATATATATATATATATATATATATATATATATATATATATTAAAAAATATACATATTGTCTTACCTCGGAAATACGACTAAGAATACGTGAAGATTGTATTGAACATTAAACACCGAGTCGTACATTCGACGTCATCTAATACGTATATTTATTAATATATACTTTATAGCTCTGTAGTACCACATTGAGCACTCTTTTGTTAACACAAAAAATTAAATAATATTTTATATATGCACGTGATTGCACGCATATATGGTTGCTTGCCTCTATGTTTATAACTTTAATACATCTCTCTCTCTCTCTGTCTCTCTTTATATATATATATATTTATATATATATATATATATATATATATATATATATATATATATATATGAATGTAAATATATAAGTGAACATTGAAGTCAACACACAGAGGCGACGGACTCTTTCATACTAAACGCAATGTTGACTTCAATGTTCACTTTTATATTTACATACATTCTATCTCTGATATTGAGCACTTTAACCCATAAATATAGCACACATAAAAAAACATATTTCTTCATATATATATATATATATATATATATATATATATATATATATAGTGTTGCGACTGCACGCTCCCAAAAAATTTCTTACAATTAACAATAACACATTTCTAAAAACATATTTCGGATTACATCTATTCTTTCATTGTCCTGTTATTACCGGGAAGTAAAAAAACAAATCTAATTCCATACCTGATGATGTCTGTAGGAACAGATGAAAGCTTGTAAAAAAAAAAAAAAAAAATAGACCTTATGCAACTGGAATTTATAAACAGGGATCATAACATTCATCTACAGGTTCGGGGTTAAGGTACTTTATTAAATTTTTTTGCGAAGATGTATTCACGCGATTTAAATCATTAACTCCTATATCTGTTTTTTGTATGAATTATTCATGTAATATATATATATATATATATATATATATATATATATATATATATATATATATATATGTGTGTGTGTGTGTGTGTGTATAATATATCAAAATATAAGAAAGAGCAGTCAGATTTATAATGCACAGTTCTTTAGCATTTATTTTTTCAAAAGTTATTCAAAATCGCTTGAGAATGGAACATATTGTCAGTTTCCCCTGTTATTTACCTTGATTTCCTTAATAAAATCCAAAGAAGAATCAGCAATATTAACGGTCCTGATCTGGCGGTTCGGCTTCAGTTACTCTTCTACCGCTGTAATACTTTCTTGGTAATTGTCCGGTTAAGCTCATCGCTATGGAACATAAACTATTTAAATTTAAGCTCAGTACAAGACTAGCGGCGAGATCTCATCAATTGACAGTTGAGCTGGCTAGATATATTTGTAAATTCTATGCTAATAGTTTCTTTTCTCACACTTCTTGCTTGTGGAACTCCTTTCCGGTTTCATGCTTTTCAACCAACTTTAATCTCCAAAAATTTAACTGCTATATTAATTGCTATTTACATGGTTACTCATTTCTCCTCCCGCTCGTTAGTAATATTTCTGGTACTAATTCTTCCACACACAGTAACCTTTGTGTCTTAGTGACTTTATTGCTTTCGATTAAAATCGATTAAAAATATGCGCGTGTGTGTGTGTGTATCTTCGTGTGAGTGTGTATATGAAAATTAGCCTGCCCATGATAGTTACTGCTTCATATTTCTTGCTGCAAACGAGATGCTGTAAACAAATTGATGTTTGGTCATTTTGTCAAACTTTTTGGGTGTGAGACCCGCCGAATATCTTACAACCCCATCTAACGCTTTGTATTTTGCTTTGTATATCTTAAACCCCCGTATAACGCTTTGTATTCTGCTCGTTACATAGCTTCTGTTTTACTGATAAGTCAAAAGCGACGCCGCTCCTTCATTTCAATAAAGAATACCGAGTGAACATATTTTCATCTCTTGATCAAAAATCAGAAAAAAGAAGAAAGAAAATATCTAACTTTATATTTAAGGAAGGGCCTCTTATCTTCATGCTTTGTTAATTTTGGGAAAAAGAAATATGGCTGAGATGTGAAACACAGACTGTGTTTTGTAATATAAACAATCGAAATAACATTCTTTGAGTATGTATAACAGATAATAAAATCATAAGACTATTCTGCACAATGAACTTGGCATGACGTTGGTTTCTACTCAAAGGGTCCCGATATCTGATCAAAAGCGCACAAGCTGATCACGTTATTAATTTCAACTCTTTTTTATTAATAGCCACCGCGTTTATTCCAGTTAAACTGATGGTTCAAAAACAATTTCAATCTTCTTTTATGTGTTGTATCCATTCAGGACGCAGGCAATCATGGCTCTCCACTTCTTTCTATCCCTTGTGCTTCTCAATATGTTTTCATCTTTGGCTATTTCCCCCAGAACCTGTTCTGTCATCTACTTGCTTAAGCCCAATAGGCACGTTACGCGTTGCTTTCCTTTGTCTCTTTTTCCCTCTATTCGCCATGTGAGTATCAGATTCTCCAAGCTCTCCTTTTTCATTACGTGTCCAAGAAATTTCAGCTGACTCTTCCTGATGTTAAGTATAACTTTCCTCCCTTTTTTGACCCTCTCTAAAACCTCATCGTGGCTTACCCGCTCGCTCCATGATATCTTTAGCATCCTTCTGTAGAACCATACCTCCGTTGCTTCGAATCTCTTCTTCATCTTTGAGAAAACTGTTCAACATTCACTGCGGTAAAGGATGACAAATAACATGTAGGAGTTCAGTACTCTTTTCTTTGTTCCCAACGAAAACATCCTGTCTCTTAATACTTTGCTTAGCTTTTAGAATGCATCTTTGGCCATCCCAATCTGTCTTCGGATCTCAGCATCGCACTTACAGTCCTTTGTCAGAACGCTTCCCCGACATTTGAATCTCCGCAAATGCTTGATTTTATTATCCTCGATCTGTAGGCATTCTGTTTACTTGTAGTTTATGATTCCCTTGTCGCTTCCTTCTGTAGAAGATTTCGTAATTTCCTTCCTGTGTCAGCTGTCAGCACTGTGTCATCTGCGTATCTTAAGATTATCGCCGCCAATGATGAATCCTGGCAGGATTTCTAGTTCTCTCAGAATTTCCTCGCTGTATAGGTTGAATAAGTCCGGTGAGAAAACATATCATTTCCTTACGCGACTTTCTATTCTTATATATTTGCTGAACTCATTTTCTATCCGTATGCAGGCCGTTTGCTGCCAGTATAGGTTGTTGATTTTTCTTTCCCACATACGTCAAGCTTGCTGAGCAGTTCCAACATCTTTGTGGTGTAAATTGTCGAACGCCTTTGCTTAGTCTATAAAACATAGGCGCACGGCCTTCTGCATTTGTATTGCTCTTTCTGATAACCTTCTGAGCAGGAATATTGGGTTCCTTGTTCAGTTGTCATTAACGAACCCTTACTGTTCATGTGCTATCTCTGACCTGATTCTGTTGCGTCCTCTAGTCATCAGAATACGGATGATGACTTTCGTTATGTTACTCATTAGGCTGATTGTTCAGTGGAGTTCATATTAGTTTGCGCCTGGTTTCTTAGGCAGTTCTACATAGACAAAATGACCAGAAGTTGGCGTCGTGGTGTTATCAAGTAACTGAATAAAGGGTTTAAGGACAAGGAGATTAATATCGATGTGGTTGCTATATTACATATGACTCTTCAGCTTTATCAACAGTGCAAAAAACGGCAGCTGAATTTAGGAAGGATAGGGAGAGAGTCTTGAAGTTAACCGAAGATCTGGATGCCTTGCGACTGCCAACAGCAAAGAAAACATTTGTAAACTACCTGATGATAGATGACAGTTGATTGACTATAAATCAAATAGCCAATGCTGTTTGCATATCCTATGACAGTTGATAATATTTTGCACAATGAACTTGGCATGACGAAGGTTTCTCTTTGGTGGGTGCCACGTCTTTGGAAACGTAGTCAAAAGCGCACGAATCTGATCACATCACGGGAAAATCTGACATTATCTGAGGCGAATGCAGCTTGTTTCCTTGAACGTTTCCTATCACAGGATGAGTGTTAGGTTAATCACTTTGAGGCAGAGACAAAGAGACAATAGATGCAGTAAAAAACATCCCACCTCAACTGCTCCAAAAAGAAGGCAAAAGTCGTTTCGCCTGAAACGTGGGATGCAAAAGACATTGTGTTTATTGATTATCTTAGTGCGCGCCATCAGTGAAAGTTTCTATTCCAAATTGCTGAGGCAATTATGAAAGAAGATCAAGACGAATCTCCTAGGAAAACTAAAGAAAGGGTTTTTTTTTCATCAGGACAGAGCTACAGCACGCACGTCCTTGGTTTCAATGGCTGCTGCGCGTAACTGTGACTTTTAACTGGTTGACCACCTTCCTTATTCTACTGATTTGATTATGATCTGCTCATCGACATGAAAAAACTCTTGGCCAGAAACCAGTATCACAATGATGATGACATCATATCTCGTGTTGATGACTTTTTTGACCAACGATGCAGAAGAGTAGTTGAAATGAATCCTTTCATATAACAGCTCTAGCATTACAGAATCATAATCAACTTTTGAAATTTCCAGACCTCCCACGTACCTAGAATGAAACAATGCAGTTAATATTCAGATGAGTTGAAATTGAAGCATGCAAGATTTCACAGCTCTAGCATCGCTCCTTCATAGCCAACCGATGAACATTTCAGACAGTAAATAAGAAGAATTGAAATTAATGCATGCAAGATATTCACAGCTCTTGTATCACCCCTTCATAGACAGCCTATGAAGTCTTCAGCCTACCCTCGTATATCTGACTGTAAGCACGCTAGCTACAAATAAAGGGTTCGTAACTGTTGTGGTGTCCTACCTCTAAGGGTTTACGTTAGACTCTTCCGCCTAATATAAGTTTAGTAGGAAAGAAGACTTCGAGGGAACTGGGAACCGTGAATAGTTTGAGCGCTAGTTCATTCGATACACTCTTTGTCGCGTAATACACTCCTGCTGTACTTACTTCTTAATATATGATATATCCGCAAACCTGGTTTTTGTTATTACTTAACAATTTACTTAGTCACAACAATAACCGTCCATTTTTGACATTTCTCACGCCAAAATTGCTATAATCAGTGTTGTGAGTTATGTGCCGTCTATCACGGCTTTTCTACAATACTTTGATCTTGGCAGACATCTGTAGGATGTGACCGTCCAGAACGAGTATAGAAATGTTCATTGGATCGCTACTGCCAGCATCAAAACATCACAGTGTACAGCTTCCGACATGCACAGCTGTTCCTTGAAATGGGTATCAACTCTCCAGAACGCTCGCAAATCCCCTGAAATGGTTCTCACAACAATAATGATCGTGAGTCCCCTAACTTATGAATATTGTGGTGGCACCACTTGTATTACAACATTACCAGCAAGGTGTGCCTTTGACTCTGTCGCGTTGCGGCTCAGACCTGACACCAGGTTTGTTGACAGAGTTCAGTTTCTTCCAGTCGAATCATTTGTGGCTTAAAAATTCACCTTTGGTCAGATCGTTATGCACGAGTGAAAAACAAAACAATTTCTTGCAGTAAACCAGATTTTATTCTTGGATTGTAACATACTGTTATAAGTGAGCGAAGTTTAGATGATGCATAGGTGATGTGTGAGGTGAACAGTCTAGCTGGTGTCTTCCCCGTCCGTTCTCCTTGGACCGCTCCGTCTCTCTCTGTATGTCCTTTCGGTGTACTGGTCAGTTTTATAGCTAGCTTGGTGCTTTGTACTGTCGTCTTCGTTTACAAAAGCAATTTATCTTCATTCAGCGACTTTTCTTTGTATGGGCCGCTCGTTGAACGATGCTGATAACCATCGGTCAAAAATGAATTTTTCGGATCCATTCTTTTGCGACAGGTTCAAGTGTTTTCAATTTAACAAGACCTCAGATATTGCAACATTGGGCAAGACAGCCTGAAGTAGCCTAGACCACTACATGATGATTTGAATTCAGAGTTTTCTTCTTGTAGACTGTAATTATCAACCAATGAGAGAGGGTACCGTCTGTTCTGGTATTTGCCAATAGCTATGGTGGCCGGAAAAGAGATGAATTTATACCTATCCCCAAGGTTATGCCCACATAAATGAATGTAAAGAACACGGCTGGAATTTGAACCCGGCTCTCCGATTGTCTCATTCCAAGCAGTCATCCATGACACCACCCCGTCTGAAACGAATCTAACCAAATAAAAACATTTGTGCGTCGCCGTAGCGCGATGCTCGTCTGCAAGGAGGGCACCTCGAGCTGGTGTAATGGTTAGCAAGCTTGTCTAGCTAGCACAATTACGGCTGAGTAGTGAGTTCTATTCACACTGGGTGTGACATACTTTCGGCCTTGTGCTACATCTGAGCTACGTTTGGAAAATCACTACCCGAATGCAAAGAACTCTTTCACTACACGGAATCTTATTGCAGTATGCACCACAGTCAAGAACTCAATCTCTGCTCTGGTATGAAGGAGCTGGACATTTTTTTTCAGGATATCTGTATTCCTTAACATGCACATACATTCAAAATCGGCATCGTTTTTGAGAATGTGGTAATTTTATTTTCTGCTAGTGTATATAAGGAAACTTTTTTTATAGAATGACTTCTACTTTGACTAAATACTTGTTGCTAAGCCACTGATACCAAGACTACTCATTTAACTGATACCAAGACTACTCATTTAACACCATCAACCAATCAAAAATACATGAATTGCTGTAGAAACTTATTTTGGAGATTTTCTTTAAAAAAAAAAAGAATTTTTACCTTATTTTTATTTTAAGGTTTATAATTAATACCCGATTTTTGTGAACTTATACATCATATCGAATTTATTTTTAAGAAACCTCTAAACGAAACGGGTATTTTTCAGAAATCTATCGTCAACCGGACTCTTCTTTGAAAATCAATAATATGGCTTTTTTTTTATAGACTGATAAATAATACAGGATTATTTTTTAAACATAGAATTAATGTTTTTACAGTTTATAGTTAGTATTATATATTTAAAAACCTATTAATAAAAGAGAATAATTTTGGAAGCCTTTAATTAATTCTGAATTTTGTTTTAGAAACTTCTAATTATTACCCCTTTTTCTTTTTTAAAAATTTTAGTGGAGATTTTTTAGAAAGAGAATTAATACAGGATTGTTATTTTAATGATTATAATTAATACTATAATTATAATATGGTCATTTTTAGAAGCTGATAGATAATAAGGAGTTTCTTCAAAAGCATAAAATTAATACCGGAGTTTTATTTTAAGTTTTCTAATAAATACACGATCTTTATAGACAAGCTTGCTAACCCTTACACCACCCCGAGGTGCTCTCCTTGTAGTCAAGTATCACGCTACGGAGACGCACAAATGTTTTATAGAATGACATCTACTTTGACTAAATACTTGTAGCTAAGCCACTGATACCAACACGGTACTCATTAATAGTTTAACACCAGCTATTTAGCAACCAATCAAAAATACATAAATTGTTTTAGAAACTTATTATGGAGATTTTCTTTTTTTTTAAAAAAAAAAGAATTTATACCTTATTGTTATTTTAAGGTTTATAATTAATAGCCGATTTTTGTGAACCTGTAAGTTCTTTTTTTTTAAAAGAAAATCTCCAAAATCAGTTTCTAAAACAAAAAAGTAGATGTCATTCTATAAAACATCTTTTTTTAAAAATTTTTAAAAAATTAATACTGTAATTATAATATGATCATTTTTAGAAGCTGATAGATAATATAATATAAAATTAATACCGGAATTTTATTTTAAGGTTTCTAAAAAATACTAGATCTTTATATATATATAAACAATATCGAATTTTTTAGAAACTTAATTTAACACGAATTTTTTTAGAAAACTATCATAAATCCTAGATTTTTTTAAAAGAAGATATATAATATGGGGATATTTAGAAACTAAGAGATAATAGAGGATTTCTTTAGAATAAATAAATCTTTTTTATACGCCTTAAATTAATCCTGGAAACTTTTATAAACCTATAAGTATTACCGCTAAGTCGAGGATTTACAAACTCTACGTTTCGTTCAATTTCGAAAACCAATCGATAACATTTTAATTAGCTGATTTGTTTAGAAAATACTTTGACAAGAACTCTTCTTCATGGTTTAATTATTTCTTTTATTTCATTTAACTTCATCGTAAGCAATATTTTTTTAAGAAAAGTTTTTTTTTTCCTTTTTAACATCGAATAATAAATTCTTTGGATTTCTTACTCTTGAGCATGCAACTTACACTTGGCTTTGCGTAAATATGGAGCTAAATTGTAACCTTTGAAGATTGAGATTTGTTTTTAATTCTCGCAAACACAGGGTGAAACTAAATTCTTGTATATATAAAAACTTAAAGAAAAGATATCCAAATAACAATATTGCAATTTATTAGATAAGTATTTGTTATTTTAATCATTAAATTGTTTTTTAAAATAATGGGAGTATTTTGTATGTTAAATAATAAAACATTTAATTTTTTTTTTGAAAAAATGAAAATTTATTATCTACGCACACAAGTAAAACCAAGTAAGACCTTACCTTTTAGCACATCTCCTCAAAATTTGATTTCAATCGGTCAATGTATGTCTATTTTGGTAGGTATGACGGACCGCCTATCGGAAGTCGCAAAATTTTATATATAGATTATCTCTAAACGGTGGGTATAATCAATCGATTTTTCATTAGAGATTTGTGGATTTGTGGATAGCATCAATTGATGATTTAATAATTTTCCAGTTGTATGGGAAACGTTCATTCATGATTCATGACCTAATAACTAATTGGCAACTCTTGGTTTCATGATTGTTACGTCATTTCCTGGATTCACATCACGTCATGGGTCCCATAACAAGTTTAGGGCAAGAAGAATATGCCAACGACTATGATAGTGTTGCATGCAGATCTTTCGATGAGAAAAGAACGCGAAAAATGGCACCAGCATGGATCGAAGTATCCAAAACTCCGGCCAGTAACCTCTTCTTTTTCAGAGTTCCGCATCTGTTCAAGACATAGGCGATCACAGCTCTCTGCAACTTTTTTATCGTGCGGCTGTTCGCACAAGAAATATTGCAAAATATATTTTCCCAATGAATCGTCGTCTATATTGAATGAGGTCTGAGGAAGAAGCTATTTGAGTGGAAATTCCTCCTTACCAATGGAATATGAAGGTAGTGAGGATGAGTCGGCTCAGTGTACGCGTCATGGCAAGTCCTAAGTTTGAATATCTGGACTAGAGGGAATTGAAGAATGTAGTTCACCTGAAATCTGCCATGGACATGAGGATCGAGCAACGTTCAGCCCGTCGGAAAGAGTTTGAATAGTGGGAAATAATGAATCGCCCAAAAGCTGGATCAAACACTGTTGAACTAGGTCAAGACTGGAAAGTGAGGATTGGATACATATGGTTCAGATATGGCAGCGATAATCCATGTTTGGTCTGATTTGTGTCTTGCAGAGATAACGCATAGCAAAAGAAGTCAGGTACTTTCTGGAGAAGTAAAAGGAGACGATCTTTAGCGATCGATTGTATATACGTTTTCCACTAGAATTCTGTCGTGAACTTGAGTTCTAATAGACGTCCAAGTTAAGGAGAGTACCACCTGTTCATCGTGATTTTGGTGGTATTGAATAATATTAGGTTTGTGCAAAAATAATGTCGTTTTCTCACATATGTTACTATATGAGAAAACAACATTATTTTTGCACCAACCTAATACAAGCCAGTCTCTCCGTATCTCTCTCAGCCTGTTAATATCTATCGATATACAATGAGATAGATAGATAGATAGATAGATAGAGAGAGAGAGAGAGAGAGAGAAAGGAAGAAGACAGAAACAATTGTAGAAAGTGAGGGAAGACATACGAAGAGAGAAATAGAAAGTGAGAGTATAAGTTTTGATGGAGGGGAAACGCTGAAAATGTTTGAACGCTATATTTTAAATTATTCATTTTTTTTAAATTAAGGACTTTGCGAATGGGAAAGATTCGATTCTGTGAACACGTCATAGCGGCTCCTAACTTGGTCTTGAATCGTGGAACTAAGGAATGTAGATCGTCTGAACATCTACCATCAAAATAGTGATACAGTTGCAAGAGGCTAGCAACGTTTCATCTGTGAGATATGGATAGAAGGGTGGGAAATAATTCATCATACAAAGGACTGAGTAAATGCTTTTGAAATCTGCCGGAAAATGAGGATTGGGCAGATATAGTGCAGATATGTCAGCAGTGCTCCATTTTTGGTCGGATTTTAATAGTATATTCCAGCTCGAGTTAACTACATTCTGGATTGGTGCAAGGGAGCGATAATTTTCCCAGGATCTTTAGCTATGGAGCGTATATATCAGTTCCACTTGAGGGTTGAATCGATCTTGAGTCCCAATAGACGTTCAAGGCAAGTGGGAGTTCACTGATATCATAGCAACAGAAATTAGCCTTGTGTTCACGGAGATAAAAGCATACTTGACAGCAAATAAAACGTACACAATTAACAGGGAAATCATGGTAAATTGTATGTTAATTTCGTACAATTTATTTATATTTTTTGTGTGTATTGGTTTTGTACTTTTAGGTTGCAATTGTTTTATGGCACATGAGATAAAACGGAGAATTTAATCTGTAGTATTACAAGCCATAGCACAGAAAGAAGTCGGATACGTGTTGCCCGCAACATGGTTCGTGAAGAGATGTGAATTTTAACGTCTTTTAGCGAGTTGTCCCTATTTCCGAAAGGGGCATTTTTTTTGCATGTTGGGAGTATTTTTATTTAAGTTAAATTTAATTTGTATTTAATTCATTTTATACAACGTTTTTATGACACTGTTTTATTTTATTCATAATTTTCATTATTATTATTATTTGTTTAGTTATAATAATAATAATAATAATAATAATAATAATAATAATAACCTTCATTGAAAGTATCAACAGTTCTTCATAACTGGAAAACTGAGGATCAGCTCTGTGATGATGAAACGTTCCAACTTCATTGAGCTGTACGAGAAAGATCAGAGCAGAGATCAGCTGTCAAGTTATGGTCGTCAAGATATCTGATGGCGTTCCAATAAAACGTGGTATTGTCTGCATATATATATTTACTAGTGATCTGGGAATGTTCTTAGGCACCTCTTTAATATATAGCAGAAAAATGGTAGGACTTGCGGGATGCCTGGACTGTTCTCATGATCGTCAGGGGATTGTTCATTAACAACGACATTAATGGACCCACCCAAGAGGAGTGCTTTGGTAATAGAAAAAACTCTACCAGTATACATGTGCCAAACAAGTAAAGTTTTTTTTTTTTTTATGAAAGATGTGAAATAAAATGTCACTTATACTTACAAACAGCAACCGAGAGTTGAAAATCTTGGGAAATCGAGGAAAGAAGGAGTAGAGAATCTAACACACACATGACATATTAAAGGTAAGAACGGTAAAGAGAACCGTCGAGTAAACTATATGTTATGGTGACCTACCTACATGGGAATTAACTCTTCTTTCTTTCATAAATACCAACCTGTGAGGCTTCCAAGAGCCAGTCGGGACGCAATGTGCGACTTCTGTCGAACTCTCTGCCAAAGCAGAGAGGAACCCGGACAAAGCTTTGCCGAAGTGAATGTTTCGTTCGGGGAAGTAGACAGATCCCGAACTCGCTTATGCGGATTCCAAGGGCATATGTTTACCTGTCCCTCTTGTCTTCAATCTGCACTATGGGTGTCACATTTTTGGAATCCTACCCAACCCATATAGCGTGACCAAAAATTTCAGTTGTCTTTTCCTGATGGCAATAATAAGTATAATTGTAATTTGGTTCCCATTTTCTCCCAAACTTCCTTGTTGAACACATTTTTGGTCCATGGTGTTCTCAGCAACCTTCTGTAGGACGGCATTTCTGTTGCTTCCTCACCCGTGTTGAGATTCTACAAGAAGAGAAATGGTACGAAAAATTAATAAAAGAAAATCAACAAAATCTAACATATTATTCGGAATATATATATATATATATATATATATATATATATATATATATATATATATATAAAGTATAAAATAAGAAAATTTTATTTATTTATCATAGAAACCCGATAGTTTATAAAATTTATCGTTTTGATTATTAAGCCCTGTAGTTACCTTTTCTATAAATACTTGTTTTTTTTAAGCCATTTAGACCTTGAGCAAGCTTTGTGGTCTCCCCACTCCTTGCGGGGTGCTTACAAAAGCTAGCGACCTGAAAATCTACTTAAAACGAATGTTCGATAAAAAGTTAATTTCTCATGTTCACTTCGCAAATGGCTCCGTTGGCTATTAGTCAGGGAACATGACGCCTCTGGCCATGACAAATACAATGGACTTGAGACTGAAGTGGTCTTAGTGTACGAACGAAAGGCAATTATCGCAAAAAGCTAAAGGACATATATATATATATATATATATATATATATATATATATATATATATATATATATGTGTGTGTGTGTGTGTGTGTGTGTGTGTGTGTGTGTGTGTGTAATCAAATCAATTGCTTGAATTCAGCAGAAAATATATCTGGACGGCAGTGAAATGCTTTTTTCTGAGTGGACACGTTTTGGCAGTTCCTTACTCGGCATAGACTTCCGCTTCTTATAGAAATTTTCAGGATTACTGTGTCCTTCAAATAGAAAAGAAATCAAGATTTGCTGCCTGCCTTTTTTTTTTAAATCATTTCTCCCCAAGCAAGACAATAAAGCCACTAGGATGCAAGAGGTTACTGGGTGTTAGAGAATATAGAAAAACAATGTATTATTATGGGGAGAAGACAATAAAAGTCCAAGAATTAAGAAGACAGAAGGTAAAGCATACATTGCATTTAACCTTTTGAAGATCTAATTTAACTGGGAAGCAAGAAGCCGGAAGAGAGATTCACATGCGAGAACTGCGATAGAAGAAACTTTCATTATAGAACTTACGGTTACATCTAGTCATTTATAATGCAAAATTCTGAGACCTTGCTGCCAATCTATTAGGTTGGTGCAAAAATAATGACGTAATAATGTCGTTTTTTGTCGTTAGAAAATACGTCAAAAAACGACATTATTACGTCATTATTTTTGCACCAACCTAATAGTGCTGCACTTAAATTCGTAAAATCTAGGTGCCATAGAGGAAAGTTCAGACCAATCCCCATGAAAGTATTTATAGAAAAGGAACGGGGAAGCTATATTATGGCGGTGGGAAGGTCACTAAGTCAAAATTCCAAGCCAGCATAGTACTATTTCTGCACTGGTGGCAGTAATTGGTGGACAATTCCCAATGAATTTTTACTATCTCGAGAGCTAATTGTTATGGTTATCCTATCCACACCACTGGAATGATTAATTCACTGTTTATCTACGTATAGTGGTACAGTACATTTCTACGGTAGAAGAAACGTTGCCAGTATTAGATGATTAGAAAATTCTGTACTCAGAAAATTAAAAAAACAAATTTTACATATTCACAAAAAAATGGTTATTAGTCAAGTACATATTAAGCATTGTTTTTAGCTATTGTCTATCATTGTTCAACAAGCTTGCTGATGCCATTTTGTGAGGTAGTTTCCGACTGACTCTACGGAGTCAAATTCTTAGACATTTCAATTGCTCTGTAGAGACCGGAACAAGTGATAATTAGAAGTCAGTAAAATACAGTGAGCGCCCGGGGTTTACTTTTTCAATTCTTTAAGTTTCTACAAGGTCCGTTTTGCAATATGCAGTTTTGCGTTGTCGTGGTGGAAAATTTGACAAAATCGGCTTTTATTCTCAAAATGCAGCATTGAAATTTGTGAATTGGTTGCCCTATTTCGTTGCAGTTATTGTTTAAGCTCGAATCCGTCTGCGATCCCACTAATCAGACAGCAACACCTTCGCTAAATGCTTTAGCCACGGGTTCCGCACATTCAGAAACTTGTTTCCAGCTCCGTTTGTGTCGAAGGTTATCATATACAATTCATTTTTCATCGGCTGTGACAATTCTGTCCAAGTCCGGTTGCTTTTCTTGGCGTATTAGCAAAGAAATCGCTGAAAAAAGCCGATCCCGCGTTTTTTTTTTTTGTTCTGTCAGACAATGTGGCACCCATGTGTCTAGTTTGGAAAGGAAGTCAAGTTTCTTCAACTGGCGAAATGTAGCTGAAATATCGATTTTTAAACACTTAATAATCTCTTCTGTGGTAATCTTCGGTTTATTTTCCACGATGGCAAGCAGAGCATCTTCATCGATGTCGGAATATTTTCGTGACCTTGATTTATTATTTAGGTTAAAATCACTGTGACGAAATCTGCCAAAAAACTTTTTCGCCTCAAGGACACATAGCACAGTGGATAAAGGCGTTGGTTAGATCCAGTGACAGTCCCAAAGAGTGTGAGTTCAATACCCGGTTAAGGCAGTGGAGAACTCTCAGAGGGAAAATTAGCAGGAGTTAACTGATAACTGACTGTAGAATAACAAGACAATAAACATCACTTACCGGCGTAAGAGTCCTAGCTAGCGTCCAGCCGGCAGACAAAAATAAAGCAGGTTGTAACTTAATACAAACCCTGAGGATTTATTGCAACAAAGGTTACAATTGTGGCACAAGGCCAAAAGGGGGAGGGGGAAAAGGCTGGTCAACACTTACTATCTTATACCTAGCTAATCTGACTCACGACCCATTCATACATTACAATTTACTCATTCACCACAAGAACTCATCCATCACCGTTCAATCCTCCAACCACCATAATACCACATCCACTCCAAGGGAACCTACCAAAACGCGCCCCAATCCATAAAAATTTGATGATACATAAATGATATACATAAAATTCTAATAATGATAGAATGCAAGGGGAGGGAGGTGAACCCAATAATAAATAAAAATAAAAACAAAATACAAACTAAACATAACACATGTTAGTAGGGACCGTCCAACCCTCAAAAACAGAGAGGCCGCTGTATTCTGCCCAGGGGACAGAATCAAGAGACGCTCTCGCTAAGGGAATGGGAAAGCGGAGAAAATATTATGCCGGAATGGGAAAATGTAAAGCTGACCCAGTCGAGATAAAAAAGGGGGGGGGCCAAAACAAACTGGGGAGGTTGGGAATCTCGACTTGGACCATAACCAAAGAGCAGCCGGGATACAGGCCAGGAACAACATTTACTCACATTAACTAGGTACACTGAAGCTTGTCTAACCTAACCAAGGGGAGGGTTCCACAGGAAGCCACCCCGATGTGCAATAGGTTGACCTAGAAGAGAAAATCAAGGCTAGCCCCGGTCACACGAACCAAGCTCGCCTCTTTTACCCACCTTTCGCTAAAGACTGTCGAATGCAATCGTTTTCTATCAGATCTAATCTTCATCTTGAGCTGATGCTCAAAGAATAGGATTAGATGCTGATGAGAAAGACGGTTGCCCCGCAAGCCTTCCTCCTTTCGCGTCGTCCAAATCACCATTCGAGCCGTGGCCAGCAGCGTCAGAAACACCATTCGTTTCACCCCGGAATACGGGGGCGACACATTGTCACACGCGTATGCGCGATCAATGGACACAAGCTGTTCGGGAGCGAGACGAGCCGTCAGCTCGCCGACATGGTCCCATAAGGGGCGGACCCGGGGGCAATGGTAGAAGGCGTGCACAGCCGTTTCTTCTAAGCCAAGACCACACCGTTCACAGTCTGGCAAATCCGCCAAACCCCATATGAAAGCCTTGTCGTTGAGAGGCAGCCGATTCCGAGCCAATCGCCAGGTAAGCGAAAACTCAGGGTTACTGAGGTAATCCGCCGCTGGCGCCCAAGACCAGTAGGAGCGAAACTCCTCCTCCGACAAGCCGAGCGTATCACGTAGGGAATCCTTCGCGGGCCCCTCCACTAATCCACGATAGAAGACCTTCCTAGGCCGTGACAGGTCACTGGACCGGGGAATGGCCCTCAAGGCCGACCGACACTCGCGGATGAAATCCGACTCGTCCCGGGGTTTACGACGGCGCTCAACCCTCGAGATGGGGGGACTGATGGTAAGGCTAGGGAAGGCGTCCCTAACAATCCCCTCCAGAATCGGATCTCTCCCAGTCAATGCGCGGCGTAGGAAAGCCAACCTAGAGGCACGGACGTGACTCAAGAGGTGCGGCATTCCCAGCCCCCCATGACACGGACGTTTAGTGCAGACTCGTCTGTCGACCCTGTTCACGCGTCCCCTCCATAAAATGGAGGATAGCGATCGCTCGAGCGCCTTCCAATGGGTCCCACAGAGAGGAAGTACAGACAATCGATAAAGAATCAGGGGGAAAATGTATGTAACACACACCTCCGCCCTGCCCTTCACGGACAACCGCCGTCGATTCCAAGTCTTGCCGGCAGAACCGACCTTTGCAAGTACTTCAGACCAATTCTTCTCCAGCTGGAGGTCCGGTCCAAACCACACTCCAAGAATGCGGACAGGTCCATCCGTCCAACCGAAGCGGCCCGGAAGAGCGACCCCCTTCCAGGCACCTAACCGCAAGCCGGAAGACTTGTCGCGGTTTATCTTGGCCCCTGTCACCTTCTCGTACCGGTCAAGCGCCTTCTGTACCGCCTCGATATCGTCCCGGGACGACACGAAAGCAGATACGTCATCGGCGTACGCGGAAACCCTGGCTCGAGCCCCTCCAGGAACGGCGATTCCGCGTAGGGCCGGACTGCCGGTCTCGTCCTTCAGCCGGCGAAGGAGAGGCTCCAACGCCAAAGCATAAAGGAGAGGCGACAGCGGACAACCCTGACGAACCGACCTAGACAGCACGAACGCGTCCGACAACCTTCCGTTCACCTGTACCACAGCACTGGGGGAGCGATACAGGAGGCTAATCCAGCGGCAGAAGTTGGGTGCGAATCCAGCGGCCTGCAGGACAGTAGCAAGGTAGCGATGGTCGACCCTATCAAATGCCTTGGACTGATCCAAATTGATCAGCGCGGCTTGCTCGTCGTCTTTTACACCCTCTATGATCGTGCGGATCAGATGCAGGTTGCTCTGAATTGTTCGGCCCCTCACAGAACAAGTCTGCTCAGGTCCCAACAGAGACTCGGCAACTGACTGCAAACGCTCCTGCAGGATCTTGGCCATAATCTTTAACTCTGTGTTTAGCAGAGTTATGGGCCTGTAGTCATCTAGTTTCCCCCCACCACCTTTGCCCTTTTTCAACAGAGTGATCACGCCCCTGGTGATCCGGTTGGGGATGGACCCCGACCGAAACCAGTTGTTGAACACTGCAGTCAAAATCGGAACAAAGATGTGCGACAGCCTCAAGTACAATTCATAGGGCAAACCATCCAGACCGGGCGACTTGCCTCTGCCGACCTTCTTCAAAACCGCGTAGACTTCGCCGTCCGTGATCTCTCCCTCGCAGCTAGCCGCTTCAGTCGGCAAAAGCCGAGGAAAGTCAGCCAAATAGCTACGAAACTCCTCCTCACGGAGACCAGGCTCCTTGGTAAACCGGCTCTCGAAATGGCGCCGAAACGCCTCGCACATGTCGTCAGTGGCCCGAAGAGTACGCCCCTCCGGGGATTCGACTTCACGAATGTAACGATCGCCACCTCGACGGACCTCTTCCCTGCGCAGATCTGCGCCCAAGTTCACAGCTTCGGAAGACATCTTGCTTAACTTATGTCTAATTACCTGGCCCATGTACCGCTCGCTATTCGAACGATCCAGGGCCTCCTTAGCTAAGGCTATCTCTAGGGGATCCCCCCCAGCCACCGCCCGGGTGTAACTAGTTTTAAGCGTCTTCACCTTGTCAGCTCTATCTAGAGCGAGCCGTTTGCTGAAATCAGTGGTGAAGGACCTAATCCTACATTTAAGGCGTTCCCACCACTTATTCCCGATAACCGCCCCCACTAGCTCCCGCTTCACTAGTCTAATTAGCTGTTCCCGAAAGTCCTCCCTGTCCAGTAAGGACAGATTGAACTTCCAGTAACCAGCCATTCTAGGCCTACAGTCTAACGCCACCCGGGCACAAACGAGTTTGTGGTCCGTGTAGCCTACCCAGTGGAACGTAGGGCAATCTAGTAGATCTATGTCGGCTCTTCTAACTAACATTCTGTCAAGGTAGCTGACTACCTTGTCAAAAGGCCAATTAAGAGCCCACGTCCACATTTTCCCCCCGGGATGATCGACCCGGTATCTATCGACGAGACCATAATCGTCGATCAGATCAACCAGGCTACGATCGCCCCTTCTCCCGCTAGCTCCCCGCCCCCTGTCTAACTTGGGGTCCAGGATGGCATTCCAGTCCCCCATTAAAACTAGGCGCGTTGAATCCACTAGGAACGGCCCCAACCGCCGAAAAAACGAGACCCGCTCCTCCCGGTCGTTGGGCGCATAAACCGCAACGACTCGGAACGAACCACTTTTCACGGCAATATCGGCCACGATCAACCGGCCCTCGGCATCGGTATGCACAAGGTCCACCTTCGCATCGAGAGTACGCCTGACAAGCAAAGAAACTCCTCTGGCAGAACGGTCCCCATATGCTGAATAGACGACAAAGTCATCGTCCAGCACACACGCATCGGAACTGCAAACAAAGTGGGTCTCCTCGATCGCGGCAACATCCACATCCAGGGACAGAAGGTCCCGGAGCAGGCGGGCAGCCTTACCCCGATCCCTTAAGCCCCTCACATTCAAAGTCGCTAACTTGGTTGACATCTTCTAAGCCTGCAAGTAAAGAAAAAGTGCAAAAACCCTTATTCACATACGGGGCGGAAATCTGCGTCAGTCAGGACCCCGACGGATTGTCCCAGGCTCCCTACACCAAGATCTGACGTCATTCGTCCTTCCAGGACAATCCCGCCGACATCCGAAGGATAAGTGAGTTTTAGACACCTATATAAGGAGGGATGGAGAATAACAGGGACCCTCCCGGAGCAAAATTGCCTTAGTCTCTTTAGGTAAGGTGAGTCCGTCTCGATCATCCTTATTTTTGGGAAATTGTCTTTCGCTTCTGCCACATGCCCCCAGACTTTCAAGTACGCCCCCGTGTCTCTGACACAGGTAAGTACTCCTGGGGCCTCAGGGAAGTTACGCGGGTCCTCCACCGACTTCCCATCCACTGTTTCCAGTTTATACAGGAGCCCTAATAGGGCCCTCTTTTGGTTGGACAGGGCTTTTCTGTATTCCTCCCTGTCCACCTTACAAATGTCTTCAGGTCCAGCAAAAAGTTTCTTCTTTTTCTTTCCCCTGGAACGGAGGGGAGGGGAAGAGGAAGATGTATGCGGGGGAGTTGAATCTGCGCTAAGGGGAGAGATGGGGGGAAAGGGAGGTGTATCACGGGTAGGGGAAGAAGAAGAGCTCCTTGTTTTTGGTACTGCCCGCTTTTCTTTCGGGTCAGCCGGGACGGAAGTGAACCTGACCTTGTCTCTGCTTGCCTCTGCCCGACTGCGCCCCGGGTTCTTCAATTGTTGCCTTTCCATCTCCTCATCCTCCTCTCTACCTCTCTTTAGGGTAGACATCCGAGGTGATGGCATAGAGTCTACCTCCATTTCTTGTTGTTGTTGTTGTTGTTGTTGTTTCTGCTGCTTTTTCTTTACTTGAGGTTCTTGTTTTTCCTCCTTTTTGGGGCTTTCCATCTTCTTCGGGTTCCCTGCTTTCTTGTGGCTTTCAGCCGGGTTTTCAGCAGGCTTTCCGGTCTTTGGGGTCTCTTCTTTCCTTCTCGGACTTTCTACCTTTTTGGAGTTTTCCTCCTTTTTTGCCCGTTGTTGTGAAGTTGCAGTCCCCTCTTTCTTGGGGGGAGAAGGCATATTTTTTGCCCTTTTGTTAGCAACCTCCTTCCAAGTCCCTTCCTGGTCCTTGTTCCCTTTCCCTTCTTCTGCTACTGCTGCCTCTTTTACTGCCTCTTTTGCTGCTGGTGTGGCTGCTGAGGGCTGACGCAGTTTACTGGGGCACTCTTTCGCCATGTGGCCCGCTGTGCCGCATGACCAGCAGTACGGCTTCCGCCCCTCCACCACAACCAACATCCTTCTGTTTCGGCATGTGAGTATATTGGGGACGTCCTTGAAAGCTCCCTGCGTCAGGGTGACTTGCAACTCTATGTCGCCCGTTGCAATTCCTGACTTCCCAAGAACCGCCCTGACCTCATTCACCTTCCCAAATTTAGTGAAGAAGGCACCGATCCTGTCTTCACTGATGTCAACAGGCACTCCGTGAACCGTAATTTTCGTCTTGCGAGTTCCCAAGTATTCTGTTTGCAACCGCAAGTTTCTCGTCGTTAAGATGTTCCCCGCTAGTGCTTTTGCCTCCTGCTCCGTGGGGAGGAGAATGTCCCACATAGCGTTCGACCTTCTTGCTAGGACTCTTGGATGGATTTTGAGAGTCTTGAGGACCTCTTCCATGGTCTCCCTGCCTACCCCAACCAGTCTATGGCTTTTTACATCCGAGGTAAGCAAGGAAACGATTCGCGTCTTCACAGCTTCCCATACTTCTGTGATTGTCACAAACTCATTATTTTTAAAAGACTCCTCAAACTTGCTGTATTGAGTCTCATAATATTCCTCGTCCTTCTTCGCTTGTTTATTCCTACACCAGGCCGTTTCTACAGGTGACACCGGCGGTGATGAATTGTTTGTATTTTCCTCCGCCATGGTGGCAAGCCACCACGACGGGACAAATAAACCTTGTCGCTTTTTCTTTTTTTAAATTGTTTCTCTGATTACAGAAATGAACCAAATAAAAGGAACTAAAACATGGACAACAAAAGGTAAAAGTACTTCAAACAAAAAATACGCAACGAAAAACGTGGGGGAGGGAAAATAAATTACAGACCAATAAACAAAAAAAGAAAAATAAACAAAAAAAAAGCACAACTGAAATAAACAGAAAAGTAAGGCTGAAAAAAAAAAGTTCAAAAGAAAAAGTTTTTAGCAAAACAAATCAAACTCAAAATAAAGGAAAACACTTATCAGTTCACACTTGAAACGTTTCGTCACACTACAACACCTCGTCCAAAATCAACAAGACCTGGGAGCAACTTAATACAAACCCTGAGGATTTATTGCAACAAAGGTTACAATTGTGGCACAAGGCCAAAAAGGGGAGGGGGAAAAGGCTGGTCAACACTTACTATCTTATACCTAGCTAATCTGACTCACGACCCATTCATACATTACAATTTACTCATTCACCACAAGAACTCATCCTTCACCGTTCAATCCTCCAACCACCATAATACCACATCCACTCCAAGGGAACCTACCAAAACGCGCCCCAATCCATAAAAATTTGATGATACATAAATGATATACATAAAATTCTAATAATGATAGAATGCAAGGGGAGGGAGGTGAACCCAATAATAAATAAAAATAAACACAAAATACAAACTAAACATAACACATGTTAGTAGGAACCGTCCAACCCTCAAAAACAGAGAGGCCGCTGTATTCTGCCCAGGGGACAGAATCAAGAGACGCTCTCGCTAAGGGAGTGGGAAAGCGGAGAAAATATTATGCCGGAATGGGAAAATGTAAAGCTGACCCAGTCGAGATAAAAAAGGGGGGGGCCAAAACAAACTGGGGAGGTTGGGAATCTCGACTTGGACCATAACCAAAGAGCAGCCGGGATACAGGCCAGGAACAACATTTACTCACATTAACTAGGTACACTGAAGCTTGTCTAACCTAACCAAGGGAAGGGTTCCACAGGAAGCCACCCCGATGTGCAATAGGTTGACCTAGAAGAGAAAATCAAGGCTAGCCCCGGTCACACGAACCAAGCTCGCCTCTTTTACCCACCTTTCGCTAAAGACTGTCGAATGCAATCGTTTTCTATCAGATCTAATCTTCATCTTGAGCTGATGCTCAAAGAATAGGATTAGATGCTGATGAGAAAGACGGTTGCCCCGCAAGGCTTCCTCCTTTCGCGTCGTCCAAATCACCATTCGAGCCGTGGCCAGCAGCGTCAGAAACACCATTCGTTTCACCCCGGAATACGGGGGCGACACATTGTCACACGCGTATGCGCGATCAATGGACACAAGCTGTTCGGGAGCGAGACGAGCCGTCAGCTCGCCGACATGGTCCCATAAGGGGCGGACCCGGGGGCAATGGTAGAAGGCGTGCGGAGCCGTTTCTTCTAAGCCAAGACCACACCGTTCACAGTCTGGCAAATCCGCCAAACCCCATATGAAAGCCTTGTCGTTGAGAGGCAGCCGATTCCGAGCCAATCGCCAGGTAAGCGAAAACTCAGGGTTACTGAGGTAATCCGCCGCTGGCGCCCAAGACCAGTAGGAGCGAAACTCCTCCTCCGACAAGCCGAGCGTATCACGTAGGGAATCCTTCGCGGGCCCCTCCACTAATCCACGATAGAAGACCTTCCTAGGCCGTGACAGGTCACTGGACCGGGGAATGGCCCTCAAGGCCGACCGACACTCGCGGATGAAATCCGACTCGTCCCGGGGTTTACGACGGCGCTCAACCCTCGAGATGGGGGGACTGATGGTAAGGCTAGGGAAGGCGTCCCTAACAATCCCCTCCAGAATCGGATCTCTCCCAGTCAATGCGCGGCGTAGGAAAGCCAACCTAGAGGCACGGACGTGACTCAAGAGGTGCGGCATTCCCAGCCCCCCATGACACGGACGTTTAGTGCAGACTCGTCTGTCGACCCTGTTCACGCGTCCCCTCCATAAAATGGAGGATAGCGATCGCTCGAGCGCCTTCCAATGGGTCCCACAGAGAGGAAGTACAGACAATCGATAAAGAATCAGGGGGAAAATGTATGTAACACACACCTCCGCCCTGCCCTTCACGGACAACCGCCGTCGATTCCAAGTCTTGCCGGCAGAACCGACCTTTGCAAGTACTTCAGACCAATTCTTCTCCAGCTGGAGGTCCGGTCCAAACCACACTCCAAGAATGCGGACAGGTCCATCCGTCCAACCGAAGCGGCCCGGAAGAGCGACCCCCTTCCAGGCACCTAACCGCAAGCCGGAAGACTTGTCGCGGTTTATCTTGGCCCCTGTCACCTTCTCGTACCGGTCAAGCGCCTTCTGTACCGCCTCGATATCGTCCCGGGACGACACGAAAGCAGATACGTCATCGGCGTACGCGGAAACCCTGGCTCGAGCCCCTCCAGGAACGGCGATTCCGCGTAGGGCCGGACTGCCGGTCTCGTCCTTCAGCCGGCGAAGGAGAGGCTCCAACGCCAAAGCATAAAGGAGAGGCGACAGCGGACAACCCTGACGAACCGACCTAGACAGCACGAACGCGTCCGACAACCTTCCGTTCACCTGTACCACAGCACTGGGGGAGCGATACAGGAGGCTAATCCAGCGGCAGAAGTTGGGTGCGAATCCAGCGGCCTGCAGGACAGTAGCAAGGTAGCGATGGTCGACCCTATCAAATGCCTTGGACTGATCCAAATTGATCAGCGCGGCTTGCTCGTCGTCTTTTACACCCTCTATGATCGTGCGGATCAGATGCAGGTTGCTCTGAATTGTTCGGCCCCTCACAGAACAAGTCTGCTCAGGTCCCAACAGAGACTCGGCAACTGACTGCAAACGCTCCTGCAGGATCTTGGCCATAATCTTTAACTCTGTGTTTAGCAGAGTTATGGGCCTGTAGTCATCTAGTTTCCCCCCACCACCTTTGCCCTTTTTCAACAGAGTGATCACGCCCCTGGTGATCCGGTTGGGGATGGACCCCGACCGAAACCAGTTGTTGAACACTGCAGTCAAAATCGGAACAAAGATGTGCGACAGCCTCAAGTACAATTCATAGGGCAAACCATCCAGACCGGGCGACTTGCCTCTGCCGACCTTCTTCAAAACCGCGTAGACTTCGCCGTCCGTGATCTCTCCCTCGCAGCTAGCCGCTTCAGTCGGCAAAAGCCGAGGAAAGTCAGCCAAATAGCTACGAAACTCCTCCTCACGGAGACCAGGCTCCTTGGTAAACCGGCTCTCGAAATGGCGCCGAAACGCCTCGCACATGTCGTCAGTGGCCCGAAGAGTACGCCCCTCCGGGGATTCGACTTCACGAATGTAACGATCGCCACCTCGACGGACCTCTTCCCTGCGCAGATCTGCGCCCAAATTCACAGCTTCGGAAGACATCTTGCTTAACTTATGTCTAATTACCTGGCCCATGTACCGCTCGCTATTCGAACGATCCAGGGCCTCCTTAGCTAAGGCTATCTCTAGGGGATCCCCCCCAGCCACCGCCCGGGAATAACTAGACTTGAGTGTCTTCACCTTATCAGCTCTATCTAGAGCGAGCCGTTTGCTGAAATCAGTGGTGAAGGACCTAATCCTACACTTAAGGCGTTCCCACCACTTATTCCCGATAACCGCCCCCACTAGCTCCCGCTGCACTAGTCTAATTAGCTGTTCCCGAAAGTCCTCCCTGTCCAGTAAGGACAGATTGAACTTCCAGTAGCCAGCCATTCTAGGCCTATGGTCTAACGCCACCCGGGCACAAACGAGTTTGTGGTCCGTGTAGCCTACCCAGTGGAACGTAGGGCAATCTAATAGATCTATGTCGGCTCTTCTAACTAACATTCTGTCAAGGTAGCTAACTACCTTGTCAAAAGGCCAATTAAGAGCCCACGTCCACATTTTCCCCCCGGGATGATCGACCCGGTATCTATCGACGAGACCATAATCGTCGATCAGATCAACCAGGCTACGATCGCCCCTTCTCCCGCTAGCTCCCCGCCCCCTGTCTAACTTGGGGTCCAGGATGGCATTCCAGTCCCCCATTAAAACTAGGCGCGTTGAATCCACTAGGAACGGCCCCAACCGCCGAAAAAACGAGACCCGCTCCTCCCGGTCGTTGGGCGCATAAACCGCAACGACTCGGAACGAACCACTTTTCACGGCAATATCGGCCACGATCAACCGGCCCTCGGCATCGGTATGCACAAGGTCCACCTTCGCATCAAGAGTACGCCTGACAAGCAAAGAAACTCCTCTGGCAGAACGGTCCCCATATGCTGAATAGACGACAAAGTCATCGTCCAGCACACACGCATCGGAACTGCAAACAAAGTGGGTCTCCTCGATCGCGGCAACATCCACATCCAGGGACAGAAGGTCCCGGAGCAGGCGGGCAGCCTTACCCCGATCCCTTAAGCCCCTCACATTCAAAGTCGCTATCTTAATAGACATCTTCTAAGCCTGCAAAGAAAGAAAAGAAGAAGTGCAATAAACCTATTCACATACAGGACGGAAATCTGCGGGTGAAAGGACCCCGACGGATTGTCCCAGGCTCCCCACGCCTAACTCTGACGTTATCCGTCCTTCTGTGACAATCCCGCCGACGTCCGTGGGGTAATTTAGTTTTAGGGCCCTATATAATGAAGGGTGGAGACGTACGGGGGCCCTCCCTGAACAAAACAAGTGCATTTTTTTAAGATCTTGCGACCCAGTCTCCACCATCCTTATCTCTGGGAAGGCTTCTCTGGCTTCGAAGAGATGGGTCCAGACTTTCAAGTGCCTGCCGGAATCCCGGATCAGTCCGACAACTCCCGGGGCACCAGGAAAATTTCTGGGGTCCTCCACTGATTTACCATCAACAGATGACAGTTTAATTAGAGGCCCCAGTAATGCTCTCTTGCGAGAGGAGAGGTTTTTGTCTATCTCCCCTTTCTCTGCTCTACAAATTTCTTCGACCTTGCCGAAGATCCTTTTCTTCTTTTTTCCCCTATCTGGGGGTGGTGGAGTGGGAGTGGACGAAGAGGTTGGAGTAGGGAGGGGTGATTGGGGAATTGGAGGGTCTGAGGCAGTAGGAGTAGGTGTGTGCGGGGGTGTGGGGGTGGTAGGCGGAAGTGGATATCGAGACAGGGAGGGAGGGAGACTCCTATCTGCAGCAGTGTTTTTTTCTTTTTTCAATGGTGAAGAGGGGGCGGATGTAACTTTGTTTTTCTCCCTGCCCCTATCGTCACTAATATGACCAATTACTGCTTGTTCGACATGTTGTTCATCTTCCTCCTCGTCTTCCTCTCGGTTCCTTTTCAAGGAGGCAGCCCGTTTGGGAGGCACTTCCTCCACCTCCATGTCGCTGTTTTGTTGCTGGAGCTGTTGCTGCTGCTGCTGCTTCTGTTTTTTTTGCTCCTTTGAAGCTTGTCCTTCTTTTGGCCTCTTTTCGAGGTGTTTTTTAGGGGGCGTTTCCTGCGGGGCTGCAACAGATGTATTTTTCCGCCCCTTATCCACCTCTTTCCAGGCTTCTTGGGAAGGTTTTCCGGATGGTTTTTCAACCACTACTGTTGTTGTTGCTGCTGCTGGAGGGGGCATCGGCATGACTTTATTTTTGCCAGGGCACTCCTTGGACATGTGTCCTGACGCACCACACGCCCAACAGCATGGCTTCCTCCCCTCCACCACGACCAGCATTCTTCTTTTTCGGCACACCAAGGTGTTTGGGATCTCTTGGAAGTTTTCCCTGTTCAAGGTTACTTGCACCTCCATGTCGCCGGTCAGGATGCCGCCTTTGCTAACGAGGGCCTTGACGTCGTTCACCTCGCCATATTTGGCGAAGAAGGCCCCCATCCTGTCCTCGTTGATATCTACTGGGACCCCGTGGATCGTAACCTTGGTCCTGCGGGTTCCCATATATTCCGTCTGAATGCGCAGGTTCTTTGTTGCAAGTAGGCTTCCTGCCAGAGCCTTTGCCTGCTCTTCCGTGGCGAGGAGTATGTCCCACAGAGCATTCGTCCTCCGCGCCAGAAACTTGGGGTTAATTTGTAAGGTTCTTAAGGCCTCCTCCATTACCTCTCTGCCGACGCCGATCAACTTTCGGGTTTTTATATCCGAAGTTAGGAGAGATATTGTTCTCGTGTCGACAGCATTCAGCGCTTCTTGAATCGTGAGGAATTCATTGCCTTTGAATGATTCCTCGAATTTTTTCCTCTGTTCGCAGTAATATGCTGCATCTTTTTCCGGGGGCCTGTTTTTCCCCCAGGCCGTTTTCTGGGGTGACACCGGTTGTGAAGGCGGTGTATTCTCCTCAATGTTATTGTCGGCCATGATGGGATTTTTCGGCCCACCACGCCGAACAATTAAGCTTTTGTTGCTTTTTTAAAGGTGTTTTCAGAGACGTAAGAAATAATAATCAAAATAAACAAGAAAAAACGTACAAACTCAAACGGTAATAAACAACTCAAACGGTAATAAACAACTCAAACAAAAGAAAGAATGGACTACGAAAACAAGGAAAATTTAAAAAAGAAAACAAAAACTGAAAGAAAAAGGCAAAATAATACAAAAAGCAAAAATAAAACGGAAAATAAAGAGAAAAAATTAGACAAATGCAAAATAGAACGAGGAAAACTGAAAGTCAAAAAAAGGTTGCAAAAATGTAAACTTAAAGCTTATCTTTTCGACGCAAAGGAAACAAGTCAGTAGCAAAAACAACACACCAGGGGATGAACTTAATACAAACCCTGAGGATTTATTGCAACAAAGGTTACAATTGTGGCACAAGGCCAAAAAGGGGGGGGGGAAAGGCTGGTCAACACTTACTATCTTATACCTAGCTAATCTGACTCACGACCCATTCATACATTACAATTTACTCATTCACCACAAGAACTCATCCATCACCGTTCAATCCTCCAACCACCATAATACCACATCCACTCCAAGGGAACCTACCAAAACGCGCCCCAATCCATAAAAATTTGATGATACATAAATGATATACATAAAATTCTAATAATGATAGAATGCAAGGGGAGGGAGGTGAACCCAATAATAAATAAAAATAAACACAAAATACAAACTAAACATAACACATGTTAGTAGGGACCGTCCAACCCTCAAAAACAGAGAGGCCGCTGTATTCTGCCCAGGGGACAGAATCAAGAGACGCTCTCGCTAAGGGAGAGGGAAAGCGGAGAAAATATTATGCCGGAATGGGAAAATGTAAAGCTGACCCAGTCGAGATAAAAAAGGGGGGGGCCAAAACAAACTGGGGAGTTGGGAATCTCGACTTGGACCATAACCAAAGAGCAGCCGGGATACAGGCCAGGAACAACATTTACTCACATTAACTAGGTACACTGAAGCTTGTCTAACCTAACCAAGGGGAGGGTTCCACAGGAAGCCACCCCGATGTGCAATAGGTTGACCTAGAAGAGAAAATCAAGGCTAGCCCCGGTCACACGAACCAAGCTCGCCTCTTTTACCCACCTTTCGCTAAAGACTGTCGAATGCAATCGTTTTCTATCAGATCTAATCTTCATCTTGAGCTGATGCTCAAAGAATAGGATTAGATGCCGATGAGAAAGACGGTTGCCCCGCAAGCCTTCCTCCTTTCGCGTCGTCCAAATCACCATTCGAGCCGTGGCCAGCAGCGTCAGAAACACCATTCGTTTCACCCCGGAATACGGGGGCGACACATTGTCACACGCGTATGCGCGATCAATGGACACAAGCTGTTCGGGAGCGAGACGAGCCGTCAGCTCGCCGACATGGTCCCATAAGGGGCGGACCCGGGGGCAATGGTAGAAGGCGTGCGCAGCCGTTTCTTCTAAGCCAAGACCACACCGTTCACAGTCTGGCAAATCCGCCAAACCCCATATGAAAGCCTTGTCGTTGAGAGGCAGCCGATTCCGAGCCAATCGCCAGGTAAGCGAAAACTCAGGGTTACTGAGGTAATCCGCCGCTGGCGCCCAAGACCAGTAGGAGCGAAACTCCTCCTCCGACAAGCCGAGCGTATCACGTAGGGAATCCTTCGCGGGCCCCTCCACTAATCCACGATAGAAGACCTTCCTAGGCCGTGACAGGTCACTGGACCGGGGAATGGCCCTCAAGGCCGACCGACACTCGCGGATGAAATCCGACTCGTCCCGGGGTTTACGACGGCGCTCAACCCTCGAGATGGGGGGACTGATGGTAAGGCTAGGGAAGGCGTCCCTAACAATCCCCTCCAGAATCGGATCTCTCCCAGTCAATGCGCGGCGTAGGAAAGCCAACCTAGAGGCACGGACGTGACTCAAGAGGTGCGGCATTCCCAGCCCCCCCATGACACGGACGTTTAGTGCAGACTCGTCTGTCGACCCTGTTCACGCGTCCCCTCCATAAAATGGAGGATAGCGATCGCTCGAGCGCCTTCCAATGGGTCCCACAGAGAGGAAGTACAGACAATCGATAAAGAATCAGGGGGAAAATGTATGTAACACACACCTCCGCCCTGCCCTTCACGGACAACCGCCGTCGATTCCAAGTCTTGCCGGCAGAACCGACCTTTGCAAGTACTTCAGACCAATTCTTCTCCAGCTGGAGGTCCGGTCCAAACCACACTCCAAGAATGCGGACAGGTCCATCCGTCCAACCGAAGCGGCCCGGAAGAGCGACCCCCTTCCAGGCACCTAACCGCAAGCCGGAAGACTTGTCGCGGTTTATCTTGGCCCCTGTCACCTTCTCGTACCGGTCAAGCGCCTTCTGTACCGCCTCGATATCGTCCCGGGACGACACGAAAGCAGATACGTCATCGGCGTACGCGGAAACCCTGGATCGAGCCCCTCCAGGAACGGCGATTCCGCGTAGGGCCGGACTGCCGGTCTCGTCCTTCAGCCGGCGAAGGAGAGGCTCCAACGCCAAAGCATAAAGGAGAGGCGACAGCGGACAACCCTGACGAACCGACCTAGACAGCACGAACGCGTCCGACAACCTTCCGTTCACCTGTACCACAGCACTGGGGGAGCGATACAGGAGGCTAATCCAGCGGCAGAAGTTGGGTGCGAATCCAGCGGCCTGCAGGACAGTAGCAAGGTAGCGATGGTCGACCCTATCAAATGCCTTGGACTGATCCAAATTGATCAGCGCGGCTTGCTCGTCGTCTTTTACACCCTCTATGATCGTGCGGATCAGATGCAGGTTGCTCTGAATTGTTCGGCCCCTCACAGAACAAGTCTGCTCAGGTCCCAACAGAGACTCGGCAACTGACTGCAAACGCTCCTGCAGGATCTTGGCCATAATCTTTAACTCTGTGTTTAGCAGAGTTATGGGCCTGTAGTCATCTAGTTTCCCCCCACCACCTTTGCCCTTTTTCAACAGAGTGATCACGCCCCTGGTGATCCGATTGGGGATGGACCCCGACCGAAACCAGTTGTTGAACACTGCAGTCAAAATCGGAACAAAGATGTGCGACAGCCTCAAGTACAATTCATAGGGCAAACCATCCAGACCGGGCGACTTGCCTCTGCCGACCTTCTTCAAAACCGCGTAGACTTCGCCGTCCGTGATCTCTCCCTCGCAGCTAGCCGCTTCAGTCGGCAAAAGCCGAGGAAAGTCAGCCAAATAGCTACGAAACTCCTCCTCACGGAGACCAGGCTCCTTGGTAAACCGGCTCTCGAAATGGCGCCGAAACGCCTCGCACATGTCGTCAGTGGCCCGAAGAGTACGCCCCTCCGGGGATTCGACTTCACGAATGTAACGATCGCCACCTCGACGGACCTCTTCCCTGCGCAGATCTGCGCCCAAATTCACAGCTTCGGAAGACATCTTGCTTAACTTATGTCTAATTACCTGGCCCATGTACCGCTCGCTATTCGAACGATCCAGGGCCTCCTTAGCTAAGGCTATCTCTAGGGGATCCCCCCCAGCCACCGCCCGGGAATAACTAGACTTGAGTGTCTTCACCTTATCAGCTCTATCTAGAGCGAGCCGTTTGCTGAAATCAGTGGTGAAGGACCTAATCCTACACTTAAGGCGTTCCCACCACTTATTCCCGATAACCGCCCCCACTAGCTCCCGCTGCACTAGTCTAATTAGCTGTTCCCGAAAGTCCTCCCTGTCCAGTAAGGACAGATTGAACTTCCAGTAGCCAGCCATTCTAGGCCTATGGTCTAACGCCACCCGGGCACAAACGAGTTTGTGGTCCGTGTAGCCTACCCAGTGGAACGTAGGGCAATCTAATAGATCTATGTCGGCTCTTCTAACTAACATTCTGTCAAGGTAGCTAACTACCTTGTCAAAAGGCCAATTAAGAGCCCACGTCCACATTTTCCCCCCGGGATGATCGACCCGGTATCTATCGACGAGACCATAATCGTCGATCAGATCAACCAGGCTACGATCGCCCCTTCTCCCGCTAGCTCCCCGCCCCCTGTCTAACTTGGGGTCCAGGATGGCATTCCAGTCCCCCATTAAAACTAGGCGCGTTGAATCCACTAGGAACGGCCCCAACCGCCGAAAAAACGAGACCCGCTCCTCCCGGTCGTTGGGCGCATAAACCGCAACGACTCGGAACGAACCACTTTTCACGGCAATATCGGCCACGATCAACCGGCCCTCGGCATCGGTATGCACAAGGTCCACCTTCGCATCAAGAGTACGCCTGACAAGCAAAGAAACTCCTCTGGCAGAACGGTCCCCATATGCTGAATAGACGACAAAGTCATCGTCCAGCACACACGCATCGGAACTGCAAACAAAGTGGGTCTCCTCGATCGCGGCAACATCCACATCCAGGGACAGAAGGTCCCGGAGCAGGCGGGCAGCCTTACCCCGATCCCTTAAGCCCCTCACATTCAAAGTCGCTATCTTAATAGACATCTTCTAAGCCTGCAAAGAAAGAAAAGAAGAAGTGCAATAAACCTATTCACATACAGGACGGAAATCTGCGGGTGAAAGGACCCCGACGGATTGTCCCAGGCTCCCCACGCCTAACTCTGACGTTATCCGTCCTTCTGTGACAATCCCGCCGACGTCCGTGGGGTAATTTAGTTTTAGGGCCCTATATAATGAAGGGTGGAGACGTACGGGGGCCCTCCCTGAACAAAACAAGTGCATTTTTTTAAGATCTTGCGACCCAGTCTCCACCATCCTTATCTCTGGGAAGGCTTCTCTGGCTTCGAAGAGATGGGTCCAGACTTTCAAGTGCCTGCCGGAATCCCGGATCAGTCCGACAACTCCCGGGGCACCAGGAAAATTTCTGGGGTCCTCCACTGATTTACCATCAACAGATGACAGTTTAATTAGAGGCCCCAGTAATGCTCTCTTGCGAGAGGAGAGGTTTTTGTCTATCTCCCCTTTCTCTGCTCTACAAATTTCTTCGACCTTGCCGAAGATCCTTTTCTTCTTTTTTCCCCTATCTGGGGGTGGTGGAGTGGGAGTGGACGAAGAGGTTGGAGTAGGGAGTGGTGATTGGGGAATTGGAGGGTCTGAGGCAGTAGGAGTAGGTGTGTGCGGGGGTGTGGGGGTGGTAGGCGGAAGTGGATATCGAGACAGGGAGGGAGGGAGACTCCTATCTGCAGCAGTGTTTTTTTCTTTTTTCAATGGTGAAGAGGGGGCGGATGTAACTTTGTTTTTCTCCCTGCCCCTATCGTCACTAATATGACCAATTACTGCTTGTTCGACATGTTGTTCATCTTCCTCCTCGTCTTCCTCTCGGTTCCTTTTCAAGGAGGCAGCCCGTTTGGGAGGCACTTCCTCCACCTCCATGTCGCTGTTTTGTTGCTGGAGCTGTTGCTGCTGCTGCTGCTTCTGTTTTTTTTGCTCCTTTGAAGCTTGTCCTTCTTTTGGCCTCTTTTCGAGGTGTTTTTTAGGGGGCGTTTCCTGCGGGGCTGCAACAGATGTATTTTTCCGCCCCTTATCCACCTCTTTCCAGGCTTCTTGGGAAGGTTTTCCGGATGGTTTTTCAACCACTACTGTTGTTGTTGCTGCTGCTGGAGGGGTCATCGGCATGACTTTATTTTTGCCAGGGCACTCCTTGGACATGTGTCCTGACGCACCACACGCCCAACAGCATGGCTTCCTCCCCTCCACCACGACCAGCATTCTTCTTTTTCGGCACACCAAGGTGTTTGGGATCTCTTGGAAGTTTTCCCTGTTCAAGGTTACTTGCACCTCCATGTCGCCGGTCAGGATGCCGCCTTTGCTAACGAGGGCCTTGACGTCGTTCACCTCGCCATATTTGGCGAAGAAGGCCCCCATCCTGTCCTCGTTGATATCTACTGGGACCCCGTGGATCGTAACCTTGGTCCTGCGGGTTCCCATATATTCCGTCTGAATGCGCAGGTTCTTTGTTGCAAGTAGGCTTCCTGCCAGAGCCTTTGCCTGCTCTTCCGTGGCGAGGAGTATGTCCCACAGAGCATTCGTCCTCCGCGCCAGAAACTTGGGGTTAATTTGTAAGGTTCTTAAGGCCTCCTCCATTACCTCTCTGCCGACGCCGATCAACTTTCGGGTTTTTATATCCGAAGTTAGGAGAGATATTGTTCTCGTGTCGACAGCATTCAGCGCTTCTTGAATCGTGAGGAATTCATTGCCTTTGAATGATTCCTCGAATTTTTTCCTCTGTTCGCAGTAATATGCTGCATCTTTTTCCGGGGGCCTGTTTTTCCCCCAGGCCGTTTTCTGGGGTGACACCGGTTGTGAAGGCGGTGTATTCTCCTCAATGTTATTGTCGGCCATGATGGGATTTTTCGGCCCACCACGCCGAACAATTAAGCTTTTGTTGCTTTTTTAAAGGTGTTTTCAGAGACGTAAGAAATAATAATCAAAATAAACAAGAAAAAACGTACAAACTCAAACGGTAATAAACAACTCAAACGGTAATAAACAACTCAAACAAAAGAAAGAATGGACTACGAAAACAAGGAAAATTTAAAAAAGAAAACAAAAACTGAAAGAAAAAGGCAAAATAATACAAAAAGCAAAAATAAAACGGAAAATAAAGAGAAAAAATTAGACAAATGCAAAATAGAACGAGGAAAACTGAAAGTCAAAAAAAGGTTGCAAAAATGTAAACTTAAAGCTTATCTTTTCGACGCAAAGGAAACAAGTCAGTAGCAAAAACAACACACCAGGGGATGAACTTAATACAAACCCTGAGGATTTATTATGTTTTTATACATAATTGTGGCACGTGGCCGATGAAGGGGAGGGGTAAAGGCTGGTCCAAACTAACTATCCTATACCTAGCTAATCAGATTCACGACCCATTCATACATTACAATTTACCCATTCACCACAAGAACTCGTCCGTCACCAAACAATCCTCCAACCACCATAATACCGCATCCTCTCAAGGGGAACCTACCAAAAAACGCGCCCCACACCATAAAAATTTGATGATAATACATAAAATACATAAAATTTTAATAATGATAGAATGAGAGGGGAGGGAGATGAACCCAATAATCGAATAAATATAAACACAAAATACAAACTAAACATAACAGATGTTAGTAGGGGACCGTCCAACCCTCAAAATAGAGAGGCCGCTGTATTCTGCCCAGGGGACAAAATCAAGAGGCAACTCTCGCTAAGGGAGTGGGAAGAAGGCTAAAATATTATGCGGGAAAGGGAAAATATAAAGCTGACCCAGTCGAGATAAAAGGGGGCCGAAACAAACTGGGGAGGTTGGGAATCTCGACTTGGATCATAACCAAAGAGTAGCCGGGTTACAGGCCAGGAACAACACTTACTCACATTAACTAGGTACACTGAAGCTTGTCTAATCCTAACCAAGGGGAGGGTTCCACAGGAAGCCACCCCGATGTGCAATAGGTTGACCTAGAAGAGAAAATCAAGGCTAGCCCCGGTCACACGAACCAAGCTCGCCTCTTTTACCCACCTTTCGCTAAAGACTGTCGAATGCAATCGTTTTCTATCAGATCTAATCTTCATCTTGAGCTGATGCTCAAAGAATAGGATTAGATGCTGATGAGAAAGACGGTTGCCCCGCAAGACTTCCTCCATTCGCGTCGTCCAAATCACCATTCGAGCCGTGGCCATCAGCATCAGAAACACCATTCGTTTCTCCCCGGAATACGGGGGCGACACATTGTCACACGCGTATGCGCGATCAATGGACACAAGCTGTTCGGGAGCGAGACGAGCCGTCAGCTCGCCGACATGGTCCCATAAGGGGCGGACCCGGGGGCAATGGTAGAAGGCGTGCGCAGCCGTTTCTTCTAAGCCAAGACCACACCGTTCACAGTCTGGCAAATCCGCCAAACCCCATATGAAAGCCTTGTCGTTGAGAGGCAGCCGATTCCGAGCCAATCGCCAGGTAAGCGAAAACTCAGGGTTACTGAGGTAATCCGCCGCTGGCGCCCAAGACCAGTAGGAGCGAAACTCCTCCTCCGACAAGCCGAGCGTATCACGTAGGGAATCCTTCGCGGGCCCCTCCACTAATCCACGATAGAAGACCTTCCTAGGCCGTGACAGGTCACTGGACCGGGGAATGGCCCTCAAGGCCGACCGACACTCGCGGATGAAATCCGACTCGTCCCGGGGTTTACGACGGCGCTCAACCCTCGAGATGGGGGGACTGATGGTAAGGCTAGGGAAGGCGTCCCTAACAATCCCCTCCAGAATCGGATCTCTCCCAGTCAATGCGCGGCGTAGGAAAGCCAACCTAGAGGCACGGACGTGACTCAAGAGGTGCGGCATTCCCAGCCCCCCATGACACGGACGTTTAGTGCAGACTCGTCTGTCGACCCTGTTCACGCGTCCCCTCCATAAAATGGAGGATAGCGATCGCTCGAGCGCCTTCCAATGGGCCCCACAGAGAGGAAGTACAGACAATCGATAAAGAATCAGGGGGAAAATGTATGTAACACACACCTCCGCCCTGCCCTTCACGGACAACCGCCGTCGATTCCAAGTCTTGCCGGCAGAACCGACCTTTGCAAGTACTTCAGACCAATTCTTCTCCAGCTGGAGGTCCGGTCCAAACCACACTCCAAGAATGCGGACAGGTCCATCCGTCCAACCGAAGCGGCCCGGAAGAGCGACCCCCTTCCAGGCACCTAACCGCAAGCCGGAAGACTTGTCGCGGTTTATCTTGGCCCCTGTCACCTTCTCGTACCGGTCAAGCGCCTTCTGTACCGCCTCGATATCGTCCCGGGACGACACGAAAGCAGATACGTCATCGGCGTACGCGGAAACCCTGGCTCGAGCCCCTCCAGGAACGGCGATTCCGCGTAGGGCCGGACTGCCGGTCTCGTCCTTCAGCCGGCGAAGGAGAGGCTCCAACGTCAAAGCATAAAGGAGAGGCGACAGCGGACAACCCTGACGAACCGACCTAGACAGCACGAACGCGTCCGACAACCTTCCGTTCACCTGTACCACAGCACTGGGGGAGCGATACAGGAGGCTAATCCAGCGGCAGAAGTTGGGTGCGAATCCAGCGGCCTGCAGGACAGTAGCAAGGTAGCGATGGTCGACCCTATCAAATGCCTTGGACTGATCCAAATTGATCAGCGCGGCTTGCTCGTCGTCTTTTACACCCTCTATGATCGTGCGGATCAGATGCAGGTTGCTCTGAATTGTTCGGCCCCTCACAGAACAAGTCTGCTCAGGTCCCAACAGAGACTCGGCAACTGACTGCAAACGCTCCTGCAGGATCTTGGCCATAATCTTTAACTCTGTGTTTAGCAGAGTTATGGGCCTGTAGTCATCTAGTTTCCCCCCACCACCTTTGCCCTTTTTCAACAGAGTGATCACGCCCCTGGTGATCCGATTGGGGATGGACCCCGACCGAAACCAGTTGTTGAACACTGCAGTCAAAATTGGAACAAAGATGTGCGACAGCCTCAAGTACAATTCATAGGGCAAACCATCCAGACCGGGCGACTTGCCTCTGCCGACCTTCTTCAAAACCGCGTAGACTTCGCCCTCCGTGATCTCTCCCTCGCAGCTAGCCGCTTCAGTCGGCAAAAGCCGAGGAAAGTCAGCCAAATAGCTACGAAACTCCTCCTCACGGAGACCAGGCTCCTTGGTAAACCGGCTCTCGAAATGGCGCCGAAACGCCTCGCACATGTCGTCAGTGGCCCGAAGAGTACGCCCCTCCGGGGATTCGACTTCACGAATGTAACGATCGCCACCTCGACGGACCTCTTCCCTGCGCAGATCTGCGCCCAAGTTCACAGCTTCGGAAGACATCTTGCTTAACTTATGTCTAATTACCTGGCCCATGTACCGCTCGCTATTCGAACGATCCAGGGCCTCCTTAGCTAAGGCTATCTCTAGGGGATCCCCCCCAGCCACCGCCCGGGTGTAACTAGTTTTAAGCGTCTTCACCTTGTCAGCTCTATCTAGAGCGAGCCGTTTGCTGAAATCAGTGGTGAAGGACCTAATCCTACATTTAAGGCGTTCCCACCACTTATTCCCGATAACCGCCCCCACTAGCTCCCGCTGCACTAGTCTAATTAGCTGTTCCCGAAAGTCCTCCCTGTCCAGTAAGGACAGATTGAACTTCCAGTAACCAGCCATTCTAGGCCTACAGTCTAACGCCACCCGGGCACAAACGAGTTTGTGGTCCGTGTAGCCTACCCAGTGGAACGTAGGGCAATCTAGTAGATCTATGTCGGCTCTTCTAACATTCTGTCAAGGTAGCTGACTACCTTGTCAAAAGGCCAATTAAGAGCCCACGTCCACATTTTCCCCCCGGGATGATCGACCCGGTATCTATCGACGAGACCATAATCGTCGATCCGATCAACCAGGCTACGATCGCCCCTTCTCCCGCTAGCTCCCCGCCCCCTGTCTAACTTGGGGTCCAGGATGGCATTCCAGTCCCCCATTAAAACTAGGCGCGTTGAATCCACTAGGAACGGCCCCAACCGCCGAAAAAACGAGACCCGCTCCTCCCGGTCGTTGGGCGCATAAACCGCAACGACTCGGAACGAACCACTTTTCACGGCAATATCGGCCACGATCAACCGGCCCTCGGCATCGGTATGCACAAGGTCCACCTTCGCATCGAGAGTACGCCTGACAAGCAAAGAAACTCCTCTGGCAGAACGGTCCCCATATGCTGAATAGACGACAAAGTCATCGTCCAGCACACACGCATCGGAACTGCAAACAAAGTGGGTCTCCTCGATCGCGGCAACATCCACATCCAGGGACAGAAGGTCCCGGAGCAGGCGGGCAGCCTTACCCCGATCCCTTAAGCCCCTCACATTCAAAGTCGCTATCTTAATAGACATCTTCTAAGCCTGCAAAGAAAGAAAAGAAGAAGTGCAATAAACCTACTCACATACAGGACGGAAATCTGCGGGTGAAAGGACCCCGACGGATTGTCCCAGGCTCCCCACTCCTAACTCTGACGTTATCCGTCCTTCTGTGACAATCCCGCCGACGTCCGTGGGGTAATTTAGTTTTAGGGCCCTATATAATGAAGGGTGGAGACGTACGGGGGCCCTCCCTGAACAAAACAAGTGCATTTTTTTAAGATCTTGCGACCCAGTCTCCACCATCCTTATCTCTGGGAAGGCTTCTCTGGCTTCGAAGAGATGGGTCCAGACTTTCAAGTGCCTGCCGGAATCCCGGATCAGTCCGACAACTCCCGGGGCACCAGGAAAATTTCTGGGGTCCTCCACTGATTTACCATCAACAGATGACAGTTTAATTAGAGGCCCCAGTAATGCTCTCTTGCGAGAGGAGAGGTTTTTGTCTATCTCCCCTTTCTCTGCTCTACAAATTTCTTCGACCTTGCCGAAGATCCTTTTCTTCTTTTTTCCCCTATCTGGGGGTGGTGGAGTGGGAGTGGACGAAGAGGTTGGAGTAGGGAGGGGTGATTGGGGAATTGGAGGGTCTGAAGCAGTAGGAGTAGGTGTGTGCGGGGATGTGGGGGTGGTAGGCGGAAGTGGATATCGAGACAGGGAGGGAGGGAGACTCCTATCTGCAGAAGTGTTTTTTTCTTTTTTCAATGGTGAAGAGGGGGCGGATGTAACTTTGTTTTTCTCCCTGCCCCTATCGTCACTAATATGACCAATTAGTCTATTTATCCGATCTGCTTGTTCAGCATGTTGTTCTTCTTCCTCCTCGTCTTCCTCTCGGTTCCTTTTCAAGGAGGCAGCCCGTTTGGGAGGCACTTCCTCCACCTCCATGTCGCTGTTTTGTTGCTGGAGCTGTTGCTGCTGCTGCTGCTTCTGTTTTTTTTGCTCCTTTGAAGCTTGTCCTTCTTTTGGCCTCTTTTCGAGGTGTTTTTTAGGGGGCGTTTCCTGCGGGGCTGCAACAGATGTATTTTTCCGCCCCTTATCCACCTCTTTCCAGGCTTCTTGGGAAGGTTTTCCGGGTGGTTTTTCAACCACTACTGTTGTTGTTGCTGCTGCTGGAGGGGGCATCGGCATGACTTTATTTTTGCCAGGGCACTCCTTGGACATGTGTCCTGACGCACCACACGCCCAACAGCATGGCTTCCTCCCCTCCACCACGACCAGCATTCTTCTTTTTCGGCACACCAAGGTGTTTGGGATCTCTTGGAAGTTTTCCCTGTTCAAGGTTACTTGCACCTCCATGTCGCCGGTCAGGATGCCGCCTTTGCTAACGAGGGCCTTGACGTCGTTCACCTCGCCATATTTGGCGAAGAAGGCCCCCATCCTGTCCTCGTTGATATCTACTGGGACCCCGTGGATCGTAACCTTGGTCCTGCGGGTTCCCATATATTCCGTCTGAATGCGCAGGTTCTTTGTTGCAAGTAGGCTTCCTGCCAGAGCCTTTGCCTGCTCTTCCGTGGCGAGGAGTATGTCCCACAGAGCATTCGTCCTCCGCGCCAGAAACTTGGGGTTAATTTGTAAGGTTCTTAAGGCCTCCTCCATTACCTCTCTGCCGACGCCGATCAACTTTCGGGTTTTTATATCCGAAGTTAGGAGAGATATTGTTCTCGTGTCGACAGCATTCAGCGCTTCTTGAATCGTGAGGAATTCATTGCCTTTGAATGATTCCTCGAATTTTTTCCTCTGTTCGCAGTAATATGCTGCATCTTTTTCCGGGGGCCTGTTTTTCCCCCAGGCCGTTTTCTGGGGTGACACCGGTTGTGAAGGCGGTGTATTCTCCTCAATGTTATTGTCGGCCATGATGGGATTTTTCGGCCCACCACGCCGAACAATTAAGCTTTTGTTGCTTTTTTAAAGGTGTTTTCAGAGACGTAAGAAATAATAATCAAAATAAACAAGAAAAAACGTACAAACTCAAACGGTAATAAACAACTCAAACGGTAATAAACAACTCAAACAAAAGAAAGAATGGACTACGAAAACAAGGAAAATTTAAAAAAGAAAACAAAAACTGAAAGAAAAAGGCAAAATAATACAAAAAGCAAAAATAAAACGGAAAATAAAGAGAAAAAATTAGACAAATGCAAAATAGAACGAGGAAAACTGAAAGTCAAAAAAAGGTTGCAAAAATGTAAACTTAAAGCTTATCTTTTCGACGCAAAGGAAACAAGTCAGTAGCAAAAACAACACACCAGGGGATGAACTTAATACAAACCCTGAGGATTTATTATGCTTTTATACATAATTGTGGCACGTGGCCGATGAAGGGGAGGGGTAAAGGCTGGTCCAAACTAACTATCCTATACCTAGCTAATCAGATTCACGACCCATTCATACATTACAATTTACCCATTCACCACAAGAACTCGTCCGTCACCAAACAATCCTCCAACCACCATAATACCGCATCCTCTCAAGGGGAACCTACCAAAAACGCGCCCCACACCATAAAAATTTGATGATAATACATAAAATACATAAAATTTTAATAATGATAGAATGAGAGGGGAGGGAGATGAACCCAATAATCAAATAAATATAAACACAAAAAACAAACTAAACATAACAGATGTTAGTAGGGGACCGTCCAACCCTCAAAATAGAGAGGCCGCTGTATTCTGGCCAGGGGACAAAATCAAGAGGCAACTCTCGCTAAGGGAGTGGGAAGAAGGCTAAAATATTATGCGGGAAAGGGAAAATATAAAGCTGACCCAGTCGAGATAAAAGGGGGCCGAAACAAACTGGGGAGGTTGGGAATCTCGACTTGGATCATAACCAAAGAGTAGCCGGGTTACAGGCCAGGAACAACACTTACTCACATTAACTAGGTACACTGAAGCTTGTCTAATCCTAACCAAGGGGAGGGTTCCACAGGAAGCCACCCCGATGTGCAATAGGTTGACCTAGAAGAGAAAATCAAGGCTAGCCCCGGTCACACGAACCAAGCTCGCCTCTTTTACCCACCTTTCGCTAAAGACTGTCGAATGCAATCGTTTTCTATCAGATCTAATCTTCATCTTGAGCTGATGCTCAAAGAATAGGATTAGATGCTGATAAGAAAGACGGTTGCCCCGCAAGACTTCCTCCATTCGCGTCGTCCAAATCACCATTCGAGCCGTGGCCATCAGCATCAGAAACACCATTCGTTTCTCCCCGGAATACGGGGGCGACACATTGTCACACGCGTATGCGCGATCAATGGACACAAGCTGTTCGGGAGCGAGACGAGCCGTCAGCTCGCCGACATGGTCCCATAAGGGGCGGACCCGGGGGCAATGGTAGAAGGCGTGCGCAGCCGTTTCTTCTAAGCCAAGACCACACCGTTCACAGTCTGGCAAATCCGCCAAACCCCATATGAAAGCCTTGTCGTTGAGAGGCAGCCGATTCCGAGCCAATCGCCAGGTAAGCGAAAACTCAGGGTTACTGAGGTAATCCGCCGCTGGCGCCCAAGACCAGTAGGAGCGAAACTCCTCCTCCGACAAGCCGAGCGTATCACGTAGGGAATCCTTCGCGGGCCCCTCCACTAATCCACGATAGAAGACCTTCCTAGGCCGTGACAGGTCACTGGACCGGGGAATGGCCCTCAAGGCCGACCGACACTCGCGGATGAAATCCGACTCGTCCCGGGGTTTACGACGGCGCTCAACCCTCGAGATGGGGGGACTGATGGTAAGGCTAGGGAAGGCGTCCCTAACAATCCCCTCCAGAATCGGATCTCTCCCAGTCAATGCGCGGCGTAGGAAAGCCAACCTAGAGGCACGGACGTGACTCAAGAGGTGCGGCATTCCCAGCCCCCCATGACACGGACGTTTAGTGCAGACTCGTCTGTCGACCCTGTTCACGCGTCCCCTCCATAAAATGGAGGACAGCGATCGCTCGAGCGCCTTCCAATGGGTCCCACAGAGAGGAAGTACAGACAATCGATAAAGAATCAGGGGGAAAATGTATGTAACACACACCTCCGCCCTGCCCTTCACGGACAACCGCCGTCGATTCCAAGTCTTGCCGGCAGAACCGACCTTTGCAAGTACTTCAGACCAATTCTTCTCCAGCTGGAGGTCCGGTCCAAACCACACTCCAAGAATGCGGACAGGTCCATCCGTCCAACCGAAGCGGCCCGGAAGAGCGACCCCCTTCCAGGCACCTAACCGCAAGCCGGAAGACTTGTCGCGGTTTATCTTGGCCCCTGTCACCTTCTCGTACCGGTCAAGCGCCTTCTGTACCGCCTCGATATCGTCCCGGGACGACACGAAAGCAGATACGTCATCGGCGTACGCGGAAACCCTGGCTCGAGCCCCTCCAGGAACGGCGATTCCGCGTAGGGCCGGACTGCCGGTCTCGTCCTTCAGCCGGCGAAGGAGAGGCTCCAACGCCAAAGCATAAAGGAGAGGCGACAGCGGACAACCCTGACGAACCGACCTAGACAGCACGAACGCGTCCGACAACCTTCCGTTCACCTGTACCACAGCACTGGGGGAGCGATACAGGAGGCTAATCCAGCGGCAGAAGTTGGGTGCGAATCCAGCGGCCTGCAGGACAGTAGCAAGGTAGCGATGGTCGACCCTATCAAATGCCTTGGACTGATCCAAATTGATCAGCGCGGCTTGCTCGTCGTCTTTTACACCCTCTATGATCGTGCGGATCAGATGCAGGTTGCTCTGAATTGTTCGGCCCCTCACAGAACAAGTCTGCTCAGGTCCCAACAGAGACTCGGCAACTGACTGCAAACGCTCCTGCAGGATCTTGGCCATAATCTTTAACTCTGTGTTTAGCAGAGTTATGGGCCTGTAGTCATCTAGTTTCCCCCCACCACCTTTGCCCTTTTTCAACAGAGTGATCACGCCCCTGGTGATCCGGTTGGGGATGGACCCCGACCGAAACCAGTTGTTGAACACTGCAGTCAAAATCGGAACAAAGATGTGCGACAGCCTCAAGTACAATTCATAGGGCAAACCATCCAGACCGGGCGACTTGCCTCTGCCGACCTTCTTCAAAACCGCGTAGACTTCGCCGTCCGTGATCTCTCCCTCGCAGCTAGCCGCTTCAGTCGGCGAAAGCCGAGGAAAGTCAGCCAAATAGCTACGAAACTCCTCCTCACGGAGACCAGGCTCCTTGGTAAACCGGCTCTCGAAATGGCGCCGAAACGCCTCGCACATGTCGTCAGTGGCCCGAAGAGTACGCCCCTCCGGGGATTCGACTTCACGAATGTAACGATCGCCACCTCGACGGACCTCTTCCCTGCGCAGATCTGCGCCCAAGTTCACAGCTTCGGAAGACATCTTGCTTAACTTATGTCTAATTACCTGGCCCATGTACCGCTCGCTATTCGAACGATCCAGGGCCTCCTTAGCTAAGGCTATCTCTAGGGGATCCCCCCCAGCCACCGCCCGGGAATAACTAGACTTGAGCGTCTTCACCTTATCAGCTCTATCTAGAGCGAGCCGTTTGCTGAAATCAGTGGTGAAGGACCTAATCCTACACTTAAGGCGTTCCCACCACTTATTCCCGATAACCGCCCCCACTAGCTCCCGCTGCACTAGTCTAATTAGCTGTTCCCGAAAGTCCTCCCTGTCCAGTAAGGACAGATTGAACTTCCAGTACCCAGCCATTCTAGGCCTACAGTCTAACGCCACCCGGGCACAAACGAGTTTGTGGTCCGAGTAGCCTACCCAGTGGAACGTAGGGCAATCTAGTAGATCTATGTCGGCTCTTCTAACTAACATTCTGTCAAGGTAGCTAACTACCTTGTCAAAAGGCCAATTAAGAGCCCACGTCCACATTTTCCCCCCGGGATGATCGACCCGGTATCTATCGACGAGACCATAATCGTCGATCAGATCAACCAGGCTACGATCGCCCCTTCTCCCGCTAGCTCCCCGCCCCCTGTCTAACTTGGGGTCCAGGATGGCATTCCAGTCCCCCATTAAAACTAGGCGCGTTGAATCCACTAGGAACGGCCCCAACCGCCGAAAAAACGAGACCCGCTCCTCCCGGTCGTTGGGCGCATAAACCGCAACGACTCGGAACGAACCACTTTTCACGGCAATATCGGCCACGATCAACCGGCCCTCGGCATCGGTATGCACAAGGTCCACCTTCGCATCAAGAGTACGCCTGACAAGCAAAGAAACTCCTCTGGCAGAACGGTCCCCATATGCTGAATAGACGACAAAGTCATCGTCCAGCACACACGCATCGGAACTGCAAACAAAGTGGGTCTCCTCGATCGCGGCAACATCCACATCCAGGGACAGAAGGTCCCGGAGCAGGCGGGCAGCCTTACCCCGATCCCTTAAGCCCCTCACATTCAAAGTCGCTATCTTAATAGACATCTTCTAAGCCTGCAAAGAAAGAAAAGAAGAAGTGCAATAAACCTATTCACATACAGGACGGAAATCTGCGGGTGAAAGGACCCCGACGGATTGTCCCAGGCTCCCCACGCCTAACTCTGACGTTATCCGTCCTTCTGTGACAATCCCGCCGACGTCCGTGGGGTAATTTAGTTTTAGGGCCCTATACAATGAAGGGTGGAGACGTACGGGGGCCCTCCCTGAACAAAACAAGTGCATTTTTTTAAGATCTTGCGACCCAGTCTCCACCATCCTTATATCTGGGAAGGCTTCTCTGGCTTCGAAGAGATGGGTCCAGACTTTCAAGTGCCTGCCGGAATCCCGGATCAGTCCGACAACTCCCGGGGCACCAGGAAAATTTCTGGGGTCCTCCACTGATTTACCATCAACAGATGACAGTTTAATTAGAGGCCCCAGTAATGCTCTCTTGCGAGAGGAGAGGTTTTTGTCTATCTCCCCTTTCTCTGCTCTACAAATTTCTTCGACCTTGCCGAAGATCCTTTTTTTCTTTTTTCCCCTATCTGGGGGTGGTGGAGTGGGAGTGGACGAAGAGGTTGGAGTAGGGAGGGGTGATTGGGGAATTGGAGGGTCTGAGGCAGTAGGAGTAGGTGTGTGCGGGGGTGTGGGGGTGGTAGGCGGAAGTGGATATCGAGACAGGGAGGGAGGGAGACTCCTATCTGCAGAAGTGTTTTTTTCTTTTTTCAATGGTGAAGAGGGGGCGGATGTAACTTTGTTTTTCTCCCTGCCCCTATCGTCACTAATATGACTAATTAGTCTATTTATCCGATCTGCTTGTTCAGCATGTTGTTCTTCTTCCTCCTCGTCTTCCTCTCGGTTCCTTTTCAAGGAGGCAGCCCGTTTGGGAGGCACTTCCTCCACCTCCATGTCGCTGTTTTGTTGCTGGAGCTGTTGCTGCTGCTGCTGCTTCTGTTTTTTTTGCTCCTTTGAAGCTTGTCCTTCTTTTGGCCTCTTTTCGAGGTGTTTTTTAGGGGGCGTTTCCTGCGGGGCTGCAACAGATGTATTTTTCCGCCCCTTATCCACCTCTTTCCAGGCTTCTTGGGAAGGTTTTCCGGATGGTTTTTCAACCACTACTGTTGTTGTTGCTGCTGCTGGAGGGGGCATCGGCATGACTTTATTTTTGCCAGGGCACTCCTTGGACATGTGTCCTGACGCACCACACGCCCAACAGCATGGCTTCCTCCCCTCCACCACGACCAGCATTCTTCTTTTGCGGCACACCAAGGTGTTTGGGATCTCTTGGAAGTTTTCCCTGTTCAAGGTTACTTGCACCTCCATGTCGCCGGTCAGGATGCCGCCTTTGCTAACGAGGGCCTTGACGTCGTTCACCTCGCCATATTTGGCGAAGAAGGCCCCCATCCTGTCCTCGTTGATATCTACTGGGACCCCGTGGATCGTAACCTTGGTCCTGCGGGTTCCCATGTATTCGGTCTGAATGCGCAGGTTCTTTGTTGCAAGTAGGCTTCCTGCCAGAGCCTTTGCCTGCTCTTCCGTGGCGAGGAGTATGTCCCACAGAGCATTCGTCCTCCGCGCCAGAACTTTGGGGCTAATTTGTAAGGTTCTTAAGGCCTCCTCCATTACCTCTCTGCCGACGCCGATCAACTTTCGGGTTTTTATATCCGAAGTTAGGAGAGATATTGTTCTCGTGTCGACAGCATTCAGCGCTTCTTGAATCGTGAGGAATTCATTGCCTTTGAATGATTCCTCGAATTTTTTTCTCTGTTCGCAGTAATATGCTGCATCTTTTTCCGGGGGCCTGTTTTTCCCCCAGGCCGTTTTCTGGGGTGACACCGGTTGTGAAGGCGGTGTATTTTCCTCAATGTTATTGTCGGCCATGATGGGATTTTTCGGCCCACCACGCCGAACAATTAAGCTTTTGTTGCTTTTTTAAGGTATGTTGGTGTTTTCAGAGACGTAAGAAATAATAATCAAAATAAACAAGAAAAAACGTACAAACTCAAACGGTAATAAACAACTCAAACGGTAATAAACAACTCAAACAAAAGAAGAAAGAATGGACTACGAAAACAAGGAAAATTTAAAAAAGAAAACAAAAACTGAAAGAAAAAGGCAAAATAATACAAAAAGCAAAAATAAAACGGAAAATAAAGAGAAAAAATTAAACAAATGCAAAAATAGAACGAGGAAAACTGAAAGTCAAAAAAGGTTGCAAAAATGTAAACTTAAAGCTTATCTTTTCGACGCAAAGGAAACAAGTCAGTAGCAAAAACAATATACTAGGGGATGAACTTAATACAAACCCTGAGGATTTATTGTAACAAAGGTTACAATTGTGGCACAAGGCCAAAAAGGGGAGGGGGAAAAGGCTGGTCAACACTTACTATCTTATACCTAGCTAATCTGACTCACGACCCATTCATACATTACAATTTACCCATTCACCACAAGAACTCGTCCGTCACCAAACAATCCTCCAACCACCATAATACCGCATCCTCTCAAGGGGAACCTACCAAAAAACGCGCCCCACACCATAAAAATTTGATGATAATACATAAAATACATAAAATTTTAATAATGATAGAATGAGAGGGGAGGGAGATGAACCCAATAATCAAATAAATATAAACACAAAATACAAACTAAACATAACAGATGTTAGTAGGGGACCGTCCAACCCTCAAAATAGAGAGGCCGCTGTATTCTGGCCAGGGGACAAAATCAAGAGGCAACTCTCGCTAAGGGAGTGGGAAGAAGGCTAAAATATTATGCGGGAAAGGGAAAATATAAAGCTGACCCAGTCGAGATAAAAGGGGGCCGAAACAAACTGGGGAGGTTGGGAATCTCGACTTGGATCATAACCAAAGAGTAGCCGGGTTACAGGCCAGGAACAACACTTACTCACATTAACTAGGTACACTGAAGCTTGTCTAATCCTAACCAAGGGGAGGGTTCCACAGGAAGCCACCCCGATGTGCAATAGGTTGACCTAGAAGAGAAAATCAAGGCTAGCCCCGGTCACACGAACCAAGCTCGCCTCTTTTACCCACCTTTCGCTAAAGACTGTCGAATGCAATCGTTTTCTATCAGATCTAATCTTCATCTTGAGCTGATGCTCAAAGAATAGGATTAGATGCTGATGAGAAAGACGGTTGCCCCGCAAGACTTCCTCCTTTCGCGTCGTCCAAATCACCATTCGAGCCGTGGCCAGCAGCGTCAGAAACACCATTCGTTTCACCCCGGAATACGGGGGCGACACATTGTCACACGCGTATGCGCGATCAATGGACACAAGCTGTTCGGGAGCGAGACGAGCCGTCAGCTCGCCGACATGGTCCCATAAGGGGCGGACCCGGGGGCAATGGTAGAAGGCGTGCGGAGCCGTTTCTTCTAAGCCAAGACCACACCGTTCACAGTCTGGCAAATCCGCCAAACCCCATATGAAAGCCTTGTCGTTGAGAGGCAGCCGATTCCGAGCCAATCGCCAGGTAAGCGAAAACTCAGGGTTACTGAGGTAATCCGCCGCTGGCGCCCAAGACCAGTAGGAGCGAAACTCCTCCTCCGACAAGCCGAGCGTATCACGTAGGGAATCCTTCGCGGGCCCCTCCACTAATCCACGATAGAAGACCTTCCTAGGCCGTGACAGGTCACTGGACCGGGGAATGGCCCTCAAGGCCGACCGACACTCGCGGATGAAATCCGACTCGTCCCGGGGTTTACGACGGCGCTCAACCCTCGAGATGGGGGGACTGATGGTAAGGCTAGGGAAGGCGTCCCTAACAATCCCCTCCAGAATCGGATCTCTCCCAGTCAATGCGCGGCGTAGGAAAGCCAACCTAGAGGCACGGACGTGACTCAAGAGGTGCGGCATTCCCAGCCCCCCATGACACGGACGTTTAGTGCAGACTCGTCTGTCGACCCTGTTCACGCGTCCCCTCCATAAAATGGAGGATAGCGATCGCTCGAGCGCCTTCCAATGGGTCCCACAGAGAGGAAGTACAGACAATCGATAAAGAATCAGGGGGAAAATGTATGTAACACACACCTCCGCCCTGCCCTTCACGGACAACCGCCGTCGATTCCAAGTCTTGCCGGCAGAACCGACCTTTGCAAGTACTTCAGACCAATTCTTCTCCAGCTGGAGGTCCGGTCCAAACCACACTCCAAGAATGCGGACAGGTCCATCCGTCCAACCGAAGCGGCCCGGAAGAGCGACCCCCTTCCAGGCACCTAACCGCAAGCCGGAAGACTTGTCGCGGTTTATCTTGGCCCCTGTCACCTTCTCGTACCGGTCAAGCACCTTCTGTACCGCCTCGATATCGTCCCGGGACGACACGAAAGCAGATACGTCATCGGCGTACGCGGAAACCCTGGCTCGAGCCCCTCCAGGAACGGCGATTCCGCGTAGGGCCGGACTGCCGGTCTCGTCCTTCAGCCGGCGAAGGAGAGGCTCCAACGCCAAAGCATAAAGGAGAGGCGACAGCGGACAACCCTGACGAACCGACCTAGACAGCACGAACGCGTCCGACAACCTTCCGTTCACCTGTACCACAGCACTGGGGGAGCGATACAGGAGGCTAATCCAGCGGCAGAAGTTGGGTGCGAATCCAGCGGCCTGCAGGACAGTAGCAAGGTAGCGATGGTCGACCCTATCAAATGCCTTGGACTGATCCAAATTGATCAGCGCGGCTTGCTCGTCGTCTTTTACACCCTCTATGATCGTGCGGATCAGATGCAGGTTGCTCTGAATTGTTCGGCCCCTCACAGAACAAGTCTGCTCAGGTCCCAACAGAGACTCGGCAACTGACTGCAAACGCTCCTGCAGGATCTTGGCCATAATCTTTAACTCTGTGTTTAGCAGAGTTATGGGCCTGTAGTCATCTAGTTTCCCCCCACCACCTTTGCCCTTTTTCAACAGAGTGATCACGCCCCTGGTGATCCGATTGGGGATGGACCCCGACCGAAACCAGTTGTTGAACACTGCAGTCAAAATCGGAACAAAGATGTGCGACAGCCTCAAGTACAATTCATAGGGCAAACCATCCAGACCGGGCGACTTGCCTCTGCCGACCTTCTTCAAAACCGCGTAGACTTCGCCGTCCGTGATCTCTCCCTCGCAGCTAGCCGCTTCAGTCGGCGAAAGCCGAGGAAAGTCAGCCAAATAGCTACGAAACTCCTCCTCACGGAGACCAGGCTCCTTGGTAAACCGGCTCTCGAAATGGCGCCGAAACGCCTCGCACATGTCGTCAGTGGCCCGAAGAGTACGCCCCTCCGGGGATTCGACTTCACGAATGTAACGATCGCCACCTCGACGGACCTCTTCCCTGCGCAGATCTGCGCCCAAGTTCACAGCTTCGGAAGACATCTTGCTTAACTTATGTCTAATTACCTGGCCCATGTACCGCTCGCTATTCGAACGATCCAGGGCCTCCTTAGCTAAGGCTATCTCTAGGGGATCCCCCCCCGCCACCGCCCGGGTGTAACTAGTTTTAAGCGTCTTCACCTTGTCAGCTCTATCTAGAGCGAGCCGTTTGCTGAAATCAGTGGTGAAGGACCTAATCCTACACTTAAGGCGTTCCCACCACTTATTCCCGATAACCGCCCCCACTAGCTCCCGCTGCACTAGTCTAATTAGCTGTTCCCGAAAGTCCTCCCTGTCCAGTAAGGACAGATTGAACTTCCAGTAACCAGCCATTCTAGGCCTACAGTCTAACGCCACCCGGGCACAAACGAGTTTGTGGTCCGAGTAGCCTACCCAGTGGAACGTAGGGCAATCTAATAGATCTATGTCGGCTCTTCTAACTAACATTCTGTCAAGGTAGCTAACTACCTTGTCAAAAGGCCAATTAAGAGCCCACGTCCACATTTTCCCCCCGGGATGATCGACCCGGTATCTATCGACGAGACCATAATCGTCGATCAGATCAACCAGGCTACGATCGCCCCTTCTCCCGCTAGCTCCCCGCCCCCTGTCTAACTTGGGGTCCAGGATGGCATTCCAGTCCCCCATTAAAACTAGGCGCGTTGAATCCACTAGGAACGGCCCCAACCGCCGAAAAAACGAGACCCGCTCCTCCCGGTCGTTGGGCGCATAAACCGCAACGACTCGGAACGAACCACTTTTCACGGCAATATCGGCCACGATCAACCGGCCCTCGGCATCGGTATGCACAAGGTCCACCTTCGCATCGAGAGTACGCCTGACAAGCAAAGAAACTCCTCCGGCAGAACGGTCCCCATATGCTGAATAGACGACAAAGTCATCGTCCAGCACACACGCATCGGAACTGCAAACAAAGTGGGTCTCCTCGATCGCGGCAACATCCACATCCAGGGACAGAAGGTCCCGGAGCAGGCGGGCAGCCTTACCCCGATCCCTTAAGCCCCTCACATTCAAAGTCGCTATCTTAATAGACATCTTCTAAGCCTGCAAAGAAAGAAAAGAAGAAGTGCAATAAACCTATTCACATACAGGACGGAAATCTGCGGGTGAAAGGACCCCGACGGATTGTCCCAGGCTCCCCACTCCTAACTCTGACGTTATCCGTCCTTCTGTGACAATCCCGCCGACGTCCGTGGGGTAATTTAGTTTTAGGGCCCTATATAATGAAGGGTGGAGACGTACGGGGGCCCTCCCTGAACAAAACAAGTGCATTTTTTTAAGATATTGCGACCCAGTCTCCACCATCCTTATCTCTGGGAAGGCTTCTCTGGCTTCGAAGAGATGGGTCCAGACTTTCAAGTGCCTGCCGGAATCCCGGATCAGTCCGACAACTCCCGGGGCACCAGGAAAATTTCTGGGGTCCTCCACTGATTTACCATCAACAGATGACAGTTTAATTAGAGGCCCCAGTAATGCTCTCTTGCGAGAGGAGAGGTTTTTGTCTATCTCCCCTTTCTCTGCTCTACAAATTTCTTCGACCTTGCCGAAGATCCTTTTCTTCTTTTTTCCCCTATCTGGGGGTGGTGGAGTGGGAGTGGACGAAGAGGTTGGAGTAGGGAGGGGTGATTGGGGAATTGGAGGGTCTGAGGCAGTAGGAGTAGGTGTGTGCGGGGGTGTGGGGGTGGTAGGCGGAAGTGGATATCGAGACAGGGAGGGAGGGAGACTCCTATCTGCAGAAGTGTTTTTTCCTTTTTTCAATGGTGAAGAGGGGGCGGATGTAACTTTGTTTTTCTCCCTGCCCCTATCGTCACTAATATGACCAATTAGTCTATGTATCCGGTCTGCTTGTTCGACATGTTGTTCTTCTTCCTCCTCGTCTTCCTCTCGGTTCCTTTTCAAGGAGGCAGCCCGTTTGGGAGGCACTTCCTCCACCTCCATGTCGCTGTTTTGTTGCTGGAGCTGTTGCTGCTGCTGCTGCTTCTGTTTTTTTTGCTCCTTTGAAGCTTGTCCTTCTTTTGGCCTCTTTTCGAGGTGTTTTTTAGGGGGCGTTTCCTGCGGGGCTGCAACAGATGTATTTTTCCGCCCCTTATCCACCTCTTTCCAGGCTTCTTGGGAAGGTTTTCCGGATGGTTTTTCAACCACTACTGTTGTTGTTGCTGCTGCTGGAGGGGGCATCGGCATGACTTTATTTTTGCCAGGGCACTCCTTGGACATGTGTCCTGACGCACCACACGCCCAACAGCATGGCTTCCTCCCCTCCACCACGACCAGCATTCTTCTTTTTCGGCACACCAAGGTGTTTGGGATCTCTTGGAAGTTTTCCCTGTTCAAGGTTACTTGCACCTCCATGTCGCCGGTCAGGATGCCGCCTTTGCTAACGAGGGCCTTGACGTCGTTCACCTCGCCATATTTGGCGAAGAAGGCCCCCATCCTGTCCTCGTTGATATCTACTGGGACCCCGAGGATCGTAACCTTGGTCCTGCGGGTTCCCATGTATTCGGTCTGAATGCGCAGGTTCTTTGTTGCAAGTAGGCTTCCTGCCAGAGCCTTTGCCTGCTCTTCCGTGGCGAGGAGTATGTCCCACAGAGCATTCGTCCTCCGCGCCAGAAACTTGGGGTTAATTTGTAAGGTTCTTAAGGCCTCCTCCATTACCTCTCTGCCGACGCCGATCAACTTTCGGGTTTTTATATCCGAAGTTAGGAGAGATATTGTTCTCGTGTCGACAGCATTCAGCGCTTCTTGAATCGTGAGGAATTCATTGCCTTTGAATGATTCCTCGAATTTTTTTCTCTGTTCGCAGTAATATGCTGCATCTTTTTCCGGGGGCCTGTTTTTCCCCCAGGCCGTTTTCTGGGGTGACACCGGTTGTGAAGGCGGTGTATTTTCCTCAATGTTATTGTCGGCCATGATGGGATATTTCGGCCCACCACGCCGAACAATTAAGCTTTTGTTGCTTTTTTAAAGGTATGTTGGTGTTTCCAGAGACGTAAAAAATAATAATCAAAATAAACAAGAAAAAACGTACAAACTCAAACGGTAATAAACAACTCAAACGGTAATAAACAACTCAAACAAAAGAAGAAAAATGGACTACGAAAAACAAGGAAAATTTAAAAAAGGAAACAAAAACTGAAAGAAAAAGGCAAAATAATACAAAAGCAAAAATAAAACGGAAAATAAAGAGAAAAAATTAAACAAATGCAAAAATAGAACGAGGAAAACTGAAAGTCAAAAAAGGTTGCAAAAATGTAAACTTAAAGCTTATCTTTTCGACGCAAAGGAAACAAGTCAGTAGCAAAAACAATATACTAGGGGATGAACTTAATACAAACCCTGAGGATTTATTGCAACAAAGGTTACAATTGTGGCACAAGGCCAAAAAGGGGAGGGGGAAAAGGCTGGTCAACACTTACTATCTTATACCTAGCTAATCTGACTCACGACCCATTCATACATTACAATTTACTCATTCACCACAAGAACTCATCCATCACCGTTCAATCCTCCAACCACCATAATACCACATCCACTCCAAGGGAACCTACCAAAACGCGCCCCAATCCATAAAAATTTGATGATACATAAATGATATACATAAAATTCTAATAATGATAGAATGAGAGGGGAGGGAGATGAACCCAATAATCAAATAAATATAAACACAAAATACAAACTAAACATAACAGATGTTAGTAGGGGACCGTCCAACCCTCAAAATAGAGAGGCCGCTGTATTCTGCCCAGGGGACAAAATCAAGAGGCAACTCTCGCTAAGGGAGTGGGAAGAAGGCTAAAATATTATGCGGGAAAGGGAAAATATAAAGCTGACCCAGTCGAGATAAAAGCGGGCCGAAACAAACTGGGGAGGTTGGGAATCTCGACTTGGATCATAACCAAAGAGTAGCCGGGTTACAGGCCAGGAACAGCACTTACTCACATTAACTAGGTACACTGAAGCTTGTCTAATCCTAACCAAGGGGAGGGTTCCACAGGAAGCCACCCCGATGTGCAATAGGTTGACCTAGAAGAGAAAATCAAGGCTAGCCCCGGTCACACGAACCAAGCTCGCCTCTTTTACCCACCTTTCGCTAAAGACTGTCGAATGCAATCGTTTTCTATCAGATCTAATCTTCATCTTGAGCTGATGCTCAAAGAATAGGATTAGATGCTGATGAGAAAGACGGTTGCCCCGCAAGCCTTCCTCCTTTCGCGTCGTCCAAATCACCATTCGAGCCGTGGCCAGCAGCGTCAGAAACACCATTCGTTTCACCCCGGAATACGGGGGCGACACATTGTCACACGCGTATGCGCGATCAATGGACACAAGCTGTTCGGGAGCGAGACGAGCCGTCAGCTCGCCGACATGGTCCCATAAGGGGCGGACCCGGGGGCAATGGTAGAAGGCGTGCGCAGCCGTTTCTTCTAAGCCAAGACCACACCGTTCACAGTCTGGCAAATCCGCCAAACCCCATATGAAAGCCTTGTCGTTGAGAGGCAGCCGATTCCGAGCCAATCGCCAGGTAAGCGAAAACTCAGGGTTACTGAGGTAATCCGCCGCTGGCGCCCAAGACCAGTAGGAGCGAAACTCCTCGTCCGACAAGCCGAGCGTATCACGTAGGGAATCCTTCGCGGGCCCCTCCACTAATCCACGATAGAAGACCTTCCTAGGCCGTGACAGGTCACTGGACCGGGGAATGGCCCTCAAGGCCGACCGACACTCGCGGATGAAATCCGACTCGTCCCGGGGTTTACGACGGCGCTCAACCCTCGAGATGGGGGGACTGATGGTAAGGCTAGGGAAGGCGTCCCTAACAATCCCCTCCAGAATCGGATCTCTCCCAGTCAATGCGCGGCGTAGGAAAGCCAACCTAGAGGCACGGACGTGACTCAAGAGGTGCGGCATTCCCAGCCCCCCATGACACGGACGTTTAGTGCAGACTCGTCTGTCGACCCTGTTCACGCGTCCCCTCCATAAAATGGAGGATAGCGATCGCTCGAGCGCCTTCCAATGGGTCCCACAGAGAGGAAGTACAGACAATCGATAAAGAATCAGGGGGAAAATGTATGTAACACACACCTCCGCCCTGCCCTTCACGGACAACCGCCGTCGATTCCAAGTCTTGCCGGCAGAACCGACCTTTGCAAGTACTTCAGACCAATTCTTCTCCAGCTGGAGGTCCGGTCCAAACCACACTCCAAGAATGCGGACAGGTCCATCCGTCCAACCGAAGCGGCCCGGAAGAGCGACCCCCTTCCAGGCACCTAACCGCAAGCCGGAAGACTTGTCGCGGTTTATCTTGGCCCCTGTCACCTTCTCGTACCGGTCAAGCGCCTTCTGTACCGCCTCGATATCGTCCCGGGACGACACGAAAGCAGATACGTCATCGGCGTACGCGGAAACCCTGGCTCGAGCCCCTCCAGGAACGGCGATTCCGCGTAGGGCCGGACTGCCGGTCTCGTCCTTCAGCCGGCGAAGGAGAGGCTCCAACGCCAAAGCATAAAGGAGAGGCGACAGCGGACAACCCTGACGAACCGACCTAGACAGCACGAACGCGTCCGACAACCTTCCGTTCACCTGTACCACAGCACTGGGGGAGCGATACAGGAGGCTAATCCAGCGGCAGAAGTTGGGTGCGAATCCAGCGGCCTGCAGGACAGTAGCAAGGTAGCGATGGTCGACCCTATCAAATGCCTTGGACTGATCCAAATTGATCAGCGCGGCTTGCTCGTCGTCTTTTACACCCTCTATGATCGTGCGGATCAGATGCAGGTTGCTCTGAATTGTTCGGCCCCTCACAGAACAAGTCTGCTCAGGTCCCAACAGAGACTCGGCAACTGACTGCAAACGCTCCTGCAGGATCTTGGCCATAATCTTTAACTCTGTGTTTAGCAGAGTTATGGGCCTGTAGTCATCTAGTTTCCCCCCACCACCTTTGCCCTTTTTCAACAGAGTGATCACGCCCCTGGTGATCCGATTGGGGATGGACCCCGACCGAAACCAGTTGTTGAACACTGCAGTCAAAATTGGAACAAAGATGTGCGACAGCCTCAAGTACAATTCATAGGGCAAACCATCCAGACCGGGCGACTTGCCTCTGCCGACCTTCTTCAAAACCGCGTAGACTTCGCCCTCCGTGATCTCTCCCTCGCAGCTAGCCGCTTCAGTCGGCAAAAGCCGAGGAAAGTCAGCCAAATAGCTACGAAACTCCTCCTCACGGAGACCAGGCTCCTTGGTAAACCGGCTCTCGAAATGGCGCTGAAACGCCTCGCACATGTCGTCAGTGGCCCGAAGAGTACGCCCCTCCGGGGATTCGACTTCACGAATGTAACGATCGCCACCTCGACGGACCTCTTCCCTGCGCAGATCTGCGCCCAAATTCACAGCTTCGGAAGACATCTTGCTTAACTTATGTCTAATTACCTGGCCCATGTACCGCTCGCTATTCGAACGATCCAGGGCCTCCTTAGCTAAGGCTATCTCTAGGGGATCCCCCCCAGCCACCGCCCGGGTGTAACTAGTTTTAAGCGTCTTCACCTTGTCAGCTCTATCTAGAGCGAGCCGTTTGCTGAAATCAGTGGTGAAGGACCTAATCCTACACTTAAGGCGTTCCCACCACTTATTCCCGATAACCGCCCCCACTAGCTCCCGCTGCACTAGTCTAATTAGCTGTTCCCGAAAGTCCTCCCTGTCCAGTAAGGACAGATTGAACTTCCAGTACCCAGCCATTCTAGGCCTACAGTCTAACGCCACCCGGGCACAAACGAGTTTGTGGTCCGAATAGCCTACCCAGTGGAACGTAGGGCAATCTAGTAGATCTATGTCGGCTCTTCTAACTAACATTCTGTCAAGGTAGCTAACTACCTTGTCAAAAGGCCAATTAAGAGCCCACGTCCACATTTTCCCCCCGGGATGATCGACCCGGTATCTATCGACGAGACCATAATCGTCGATCAGATCAACCAGGCTACGATCGCCCCTTCTCCCGCTAGCTCCCCGCCCCCTGTCTAACTTGGGGTCCAGGATGGCATTCCAGTCCCCCATTAAAACTAGGCGCGTTGAATCCACTAGGAACGGCCCCAACCGCCGAAAAAACGAGACCCGCTCCTCCCGGTCGTTGGGCGCATAAACCGCAACGACTCGGAACGAACCACTTTTCACGGCAATATCGGCCACGATCAACCGGCCCTCGGCATCGGTATGCACAAGGTCCACCTTCGCATCAAGAGTACGCCTGACAAGCAAAGAAACTCCTCTGGCAGAACGGTCCCCATATGCTGAATAGACGACAAAGTCATCGTCCAGCACACACGCATCGGAACTGCAAACAAAGTGGGTCTCCTCGATCGCGGCAACATCCACATCCAGGGACAGAAGGTCCCGGAGCAGGCGGGCAGCCTTACCCCGATCCCTTAAGCCCCTCACATTCAAAGTCGCTATCTTAATAGACATCTTCTAAGCCTGCAAAGAAAGAAAAGAAGAAGTGCAATAAACCTATTCACATACAGGACGGAAATCTGCGGGTGAAAGGACCCCGACGGATTGTCCCAGGCTCCCCACTCCTAACTCCGACGTCATCCGTCCTTCTGTGACAATCCCGCCGACGTCCGTGGGGTAATTTAGTTTTAGGGCCCTATATAGTGATGGATGGAGACGTACGGGGGCCCTCCCTGCACAAAACATCTGCATTTTTTTCAAATCTTGTGCGCCCATCTCAATCATCCTTATCTCTGGGAAGGCCTCTCTGGCCTCAAAGAGATGGGCCCACACTTTCATATGTTTGCCTGTGTCCCGGATAAGTCCAACCACTCCCGGGGCACGAGGAAAATTTCTAGGATCCTCAACTGATTTGCCGTCAACGGATGACAGCTTGATTAGAGGACCCAACAGTGCTCTCTTGCGGGAGGAGAGGTTCTTATCTATCTCCCCCTTATCCGCTCTGCAAATTTCCTCGACTTTGCCGAAGATTCTTTTTTTCTTTTTTCCCCTATCTGGGGGTGGTGGAGTGGGAGTGGATGAACGGGCTGGAGTAGGGAGGGATGGTTGGGGAGTTGGAGGGTCTGATGCAGTAGGAGTAGGTGTGTGCGGGGGTGTGGGGTTGCTAGCAGGGAGTGGAAATCGAGACAGGGAAGGAGGGAGACTCCTATCAGCTGGAGTGTTTTTTTCCTTTTTAGCTGGTGAAGAGGGGACGGATGTACATCTGTTTGTTTCCCTACCCCTCTCTTCACTAATCTGTCCAATTAACCTATGAATCTGCTTCACTTGTTCCTCTTGTTCCTCCTCATCTTCCTCCCGGTTTCTTTTCAAGGAGGTGGCCCGTTTGGGAGGCACTTCCTCCACCTCCATGTCACTGTTTTGCTTTTCCGGACTTTTTTCCGGACTTTTTGGACTCTTCTGCTGTTTTTGTTTCTGTTGTTGTTGTTGCTGTTTTTGTTTCTCTTTTTCGTGCACCTTTGAAGGCTGTACTTCTTTTTGCCTCTTTTCGGGCTGTTTCTTTTGGGGCGTCTCCTTCGGAGCTGGATCGCTAATATTTTTTCGCCCCCTATCCACCTCTTTCCAGGCTTCTACGGGAGGTTTTCCGGTTGTCTCTTTCGCAACCACTGCTGCTGTTGTTGCTGCTGGAGGGGGCATTGGTTTAACATTTTTGCCAGGGCATTCCTTGGACATGTGCCCTGACGCACCACACGCCCAGCAGCACGGCTTTCTTCCCTCGACAACAACCAGCATTCTTCTCTTTCGGCACACCAGGGTGTTTGGAATTTCCCGAAAGTTTTCCCTGTTGACAGTTATTTGGACTTCTATGTCCCCTGTTTGGATGCCGCTTTTACTGACAAGGGCCTTAACTTCGTTCACTTCACCATATTTAACGAAAAAGGCCCCCATCCTGTCCTCGCTGATATCTGCTGGGACACCGTGAATTGTTACCTTGGTTCTGCGAGTTCCCATGTACTCTGTCTGCATGCGCAGGTTCTTAGTTGAGAGCAGACTTCCAGCCAGTGCCTTTGCCTGCTCCTCTGTAGCTAGGAGTATATCCCACAGAGCGTTTGTCCTTCGAGCCAGGAGTTTTGGGTAAATTTGTAGAGACTTCAAGGCCTCCTCCATCACTTCTCTGCCGACACCGATCAACTTCCGGGTCTTTACCTCCGAAGTTAGAAGAGAGATTGTCCTGGTGTCGACTGCATCCAAGGCTTCTTGAATAGTAATGAATTCATTCCCTTGGAATGAATCCTCAAACTTTTTCCTTTGCTCGCAGTAAAAGGCTGGATCTTTTTCTGGCGGCCTGTTTTTACCCCAGGCCGTTTTTGGGGGTGACACCGGTTGTGAAGGCGGTGTATTGTCTTTGTCAATATTGTTGTCGGCCATGATGGGATTTTTCGGCCCACCACGCCGAACAATTAAGCTTTTGTTGCTTTCTTTAACTTATATTGGTGTTTCACATACGTAAAAAATAATAATCAAAAGAAAAAACGTACAAACTCAAACGGTAATAAACAACTCAAACGGTAATAAACAACTCAAACGGTAATAAACAACTCAAACGGTAATAAACAACTCAAACAAAAGAAGAAAAATGGACTACGAAAACAAGGAAAATTTAAAAAAGAAAACAAAAACTGAAAGAAAAAGGCAAAATAATACAAAAAGCAAAAATAAAACGGAAAATAAAGAGAAAAAATTAGACAAAAAATAGAACGAGGAAAACTGAAAGTCAAAAAAGGTTGCAAAAATGTAAACTTAAAGCTTATCTTTTAGACGCAAAGGAAACAAGTCAGTAGCAAAAACAACACACCAGGGGATGAACTTAATACAAACCCTGAGGATTTATTATGTTTTTATACATAATTGTGGCACGTGGCCGATGAAGGGGAGGGGTAAAGGCTGGTCCAAACTAACTATCCTATACCTAGCTAATCAGATTCACGACCCATTCATACATTACAATTTACCCATTCACCACAAGAACTCGTCCGTCACCAAACAATCCTCCAACCACCATAATACCGCATCCTCTCAAGGGGAACCTACCAAAAACGCGCCCCACACCATAAAAATTTGATGATAATACATAAAATACATAAAATTTTAATAATGATAGAATGAGAGGGGAGGGAGATGAACCCAATAATCAAATAAATATAAACACAAAATACAAACTAAACATAACAGATGTTAGTAGGGGACCGTCCAACCCTCAAAATAGAGAGGCCGCTGTATTCTGCCCAGGGGACAAAATCAAGAGGTAACTCTCGCTAAGGGAGTGGGAAGAAGGCTAAAATATTATGCGGGAAAGGGAAAATATAAAGCTGACCCAGTCGAGATAAAAGGGGGCCGAAACAAACTGGGGAGGTTGGGAATCTCGACTTGGATCATAACCAAAGAGTAGCCGGGTTACAGGCCAGGAACAACACTTACTCACATTAACTAGGTACACTGAAGCTTGTCTAATCCTAACCAAGGGGAGGGTTCCACAGGAAGCCACCCCGATGTGCAATAGGTTGACCTAGAAGAGAAAATCAAGGCTAGCCCCGGTCACACGAACCAAGCTCGCCTCTTTTACCCACCTTTCGCTAAAGACTGTCGAATGCAATCGTTTTCTATCAGATCTAATCTTCATCTTGAGCTGATGCTCAAAGAATAGGATTAGATGCTGATGAGAAAGACGGTTGCCCCGCAAGACTTCCTCCATTCGCGTCGTCCAAATCACCATTCGAGCCGTGGCCATCAGCATCAGAAACACCATTCGTTTCTCCCCGGAATACGGGGGCGACACATTGTCACACGCGTATGCGCGATCAATGGACACAAGCTGTTCGGGAGCGAGACGAGCCGTCAGCTCGCCGACATGGTCCCATAAGGGGCGGACCCGGGGGCAATGGTAGAAGGCGTGCGCAGCCGTTTCTTCTAAGCCAAGACCACACCGTTCACAGTCTGGCAAATCCGCCAAACCCCATATGAAAGCCTTGTCGTTGAGAGGCAGCCGATTCCGAGCCAATCGCCAGGTAAGCGAAAACTCAGGGTTACTGAGGTAATCCGCCGCTGGCGCCCAAGACCAGTAGGAGCGAAACTCCTCGTCCGACAAGCCGAGCGTATCACGTAGGGAATCCTTCGCGGGCCCCTCCACTAATCCACGATAGAAGACCTTCCTAGGCCGTGACAGGTCACTGGACCGGGGAATGGCCCTCAAGGCCGACCGACACTCGCGGATGAAATCCGACTCGTCCCGGGGTTTACGACGGCGCTCAACCCTCGAGATGGGGGGACTGATGGTAAGGCTAGGGAAGGCGTCCCTAACAATCCCCTCCAGAATCGGATCTCTCCCAGTCAATGCGCGGCGTAGGAAAGCCAACCTAGAGGCACGGACGTGACTCAAGAGGTGCGGCATTCCCAGCCCCCCATGACACGGACGTTTAGTGCAGACTCGTCTGTCGACCCTGTTCACGCGTCCCCTCCATAAAATGGAGGATAGCGATCGCTCGAGCGCCTTCCAATGGGCCCCACAGAGAGGAAGTACAGACAATCGATAAAGAATCAGGGGGAAAATGTATGTAACACACACCTCCGCCCTGCCCTTCACGGACAACCGCCGTCGATTCCAAGTCTTGCCGGCAGAACCGACCTTTGCAAGTACTTCAGACCAATTCTTCTCCAGCTGGAGGTCCGGTCCAAACCACACTCCAAGAATGCGGACAGGTCCATCCGTCCAACCGAAGCGGCCCGGAAGAGCGACCCCCTTCCAGGCACCTAACCGCAAGCCGGAAGACTTGTCGCGGTTTATCTTGGCCCCTGTCACCTTCTCGTACCGGTCAAGCACCTTCTGTACCGCCTCGATATCGTCCCGGGACGACACGAAAGCAGATACGTCATCGGCGTACGCGGAAACCCTGGCTCGAGCCCCTCCAGGAACGGCGATTCCGCGTAGGGCCGGACTGCCGGTCTCGTCCTTCAGCCGGCGAAGGAGAGGCTCCAACGCCAAAGCATAAAGGAGAGGCGACAGCGGACAACCCTGACGAACCGACCTAGACAGCACGAACGCGTCCGACAACCTTCCGTTCACCTGTACCACAGCACTGGGGGAGCGATACAGGAGGCTAATCCAGCGGCAGAAGTTGGGTGCGAATCCAGCGGCCTGCAGGACAGTAGCAAGGTAGCGATGGTCGACCCTATCAAATGCCTTGGACTGATCCAAATTGATCAGCGCGGCTTGCTCGTCGTCTTTTACACCCTCTATGATCGTGCGGATCAGATGCAGGTTGCTCTGAATTGTTCGGCCCCTCACAGAACAAGTCTGCTCAGGTCCCAACAGAGACTCGGCAACTGACTGCAAACGCTCCTGCAGGATCTTGGCCATAATCTTTAACTCTGTGTTTAGCAGAGTTATGGGCCTGTAGTCATCTAGTTTCCCCCCACCACCTTTGCCCTTTTTCAACAGAGTGATCACGCCCCTGGTGATCCGATTGGGGATGGACCCCGACCGAAACCAGTTGTTGAACACTGCAGTCAAAATTGGAACAAAGATGTGCGACAGCCTCAAGTACAATTCATAGGGCAAACCATCCAGACCGGGCGACTTGCCTCTGCCGACCTTCTTCAAAACCGCGTAGACTTCGCCGTCCGTGATCTCTCCCTCGCAGCTAGCCGCTTCAGTCGGCAAAAGCCGAGGAAAGTCAGCCAAATAGCTACGAAACTCCTCCTCACGGAGACCAGGCTCCTTGGTAAACCGGCTCTCGAAATGGCGCCGAAACGCCTCGCACATGTCGTCAGTGGCCCGAAGAGTACGCCCCTCCGGGGATTCGACTTCACGAATGTAACGATCGCCACCTCGACGGACCTCTTCCCTGCGCAGATCTGCGCCCAAGTTCACAGCTTCGGAAGACATCTTGCTTAACTTATGTCTAATTACCTGGCCCATGTACCGCTCGCTATTCGAACGATCCAGGGCCTCCTTAGCTAAGGCTATCTCTAGGGGATCCCCCCCAGCCACCGCCCGGGTGTAACTAGTTTTAAGCGTCTTCACCTTGTCAGCTCTATCTAGAGCGAGCCGTTTGCTGAAATCAGTGGTGAAGGACCTAATCCTACACTTAAGGCGTTCCCACCACTTATTCCCGATAACCGCCCCCACTAGCTCCCGCTGCACTAGTCTAATTAGCTGTTCCCGAAAGTCCTCCCTGTCCAGTAAGGACAGATTGAACTTCCAGTACCCAGCCATTCTAGGCCTACAGTCTAACGCCACCCGGGCACAAACGAGTTTGTGGTCCGAATAGCCTACCCAGTGGAACGTAGGGCAATCTAGTAGATCTATGTCGGCTCTTCTAACTAACATTCTGTCAAGGTAGCTAACTACCTTGTCAAAAGGCCAATTAAGAGCCCACGTCCACATTTTCCCCCCGGGATGATCGACCCGGTATCTATCGACGAGACCATAATCGTCGATCAGATCAACCAGGCTACGATCGCCCCTTCTCCCGCTAGCTCCCCGCCCCCTGTCTAACTTGGGGTCCAGGATGGCATTCCAGTCCCCCATTAAAACTAGGCGCGTTGAATCCACTAGGAACGGCCCCAACCGCCGAAAAAACGAGACCCGCTCCTCCCGGTCGTTGGGCGCATAAACCGCAACGACTCGGAACGAACCACTTTTCACGGCAATATCGGCCACGATCAACCGGCCCTCGGCATCGGTATGCACAAGGTCCACCTTCGCATCAAGAGTACGCCTGACAAGCAAAGAAACTCCTCTGGCAGAACGGTCCCCATATGCTGAATAGACGACAAAGTCATCGTCCAGCACACACGCATCGGAACTGCAAACAAAGTGGGTCTCCTCGATCGCGGCAACATCCACATCCAGGGACAGAAGGTCCCGGAGCAGGCGGGCAGCCTTACCCCGATCCCTTAAGCCCCTCACATTCAAAGTCGCTATCTTAATAGACATCTTCTAAGCCTGCAAAGAAAGAAAAGAAGAAGTGCAATAAACCTATTCACATACAGGACGGAAATCTGCGGGTGAAAGGACCCCGACGGATTGTCCCAGGCTCCCCACTCCTAACTCCGACGTCATCCGTCCTTCTGTGACAATCCCGCCGACGTCCGTGGGGTAATTTAGTTTTAGGGCCCTATATAGTGATGGATGGAGACGTACGGGGGCCCTCCCTGCACAAAACATCTGCATTTTTTTCAAATCTTGTGCGCCCATCTCAATCATCCTTATCTCTGGGAAGGCCTCTCTGGCCTCAAAGAGATGGGCCCACACTTTCATATGTTTGCCTGTGTCCCGGATAAGTCCAACCACTCCCGGGGCACGAGGAAAATTTCTAGGATCCTCAACTGATTTGCCGTCAACGGATGACAGCTTGATTAGAGGACCCAACAGTGCTCTCTTGCGGGAGGAGAGGTTCTTATCTATCTCCCCCTTATCCGCTCTGCAAATTTCCTCGACTTTGCCGAAGATTCTTTTTTTCTTTTTTCCCCTATCTGGGGGTGGTGGAGTGGGAGTGGATGAACGGGCTGGAGTAGGGAGGGATGGTTGGGGAGTTGGAGGGTCTGATGCAGTAGGAGTAGGTGTGTGCGGGGGTGTGGGGTTGCTAGCAGGGAGTGGAAATCGAGACAGGGAAGGAGGGAGACTCCTATCAGCTGGAGTGTTTTTTTCCTTTTTAGCTGGTGAAGAGGGGACGGATGTACATCTGTTTGTTTCCCTACCCCTCTCTTCACTAATCTGTCCAATTAACCTATGAATCTGCTTCACTTGTTCCTCTTGTTCCTCCTCATCTTCCTCCCGGTTTCTTTTCAAGGAGGTGGCCCGTTTGGGAGGCACTTCCTCCACCTCCATGTCACTGTTTTGCTTTTCCGGACTTTTTTCCGGACTTTTTGGACTCTTCTGCTGTTTTTGTTTCTGTTGTTGTTGTTGCTGTTTTTGTTTCTCTTTTTCGTGCACCTTTGAAGGCTGTACTTCTTTTTGCCTCTTTTCGGGCTGTTTCTTTTGGGGCGTCTCCTTCGGAGCTGGATCGCTAATATTTTTTCGCCCCCTATCCACCTCTTTCCAGGCTTCTACGGGAGGTTTTCCGGTTGTCTCTTTCGCAACCACTGCTGCTGTTGTTGCTGCTGGAGGGGGCATTGGTTTAACATTTTTGCCAGGGCATTCCTTGGACATGTGCCCTGACGCACCACACGCCCAGCAGCACGGCTTTCTTCCCTCGACAACAACCAGCATTCTTCTCTTTCGGCACACCAGGGTGTTTGGAATTTCCCGAAAGTTTTCCCTGTTGACAGTTATTTGGACTTCTATGTCCCCTGTTTGGATGCCGCTTTTACTGACAAGGGCCTTAACTTCGTTCACTTCACCATATTTAACGAAAAAGGCCCCCATCCTGTCCTCGCTGATATCTGCTGGGACACCGTGAATTGTTACCTTGGTTCTGCGAGTTCCCATGTACTCTGTCTGCATGCGCAGGTTCTTAGTTGAGAGCAGACTTCCAGCCAGTGCCTTTGCCTGCTCCTCTGTAGCTAGGAGTATATCCCACAGAGCGTTTGTCCTTCGAGCCAGGAGTTTTGGGTAAATTTGTAGAGACTTCAAGGCCTCCTCCATCACTTCTCTGCCGACACCGATCAACTTCCGGGTCTTTACCTCCGAAGTTAGAAGAGAGATTGTCCTGGTGTCGACTGCATCCAAGGCTTCTTGAATAGTAATGAATTCATTCCCTTGGAATGAATCCTCAAACTTTTTCCTTTGCTCGCAGTAAAAGGCTGGATCTTTTTCTGGCGGCCTGTTTTTACCCCAGGCCGTTTTTGGGGGTGACACCGGTTGTGAAGGCGGTGTATTGTCTTTGTCAATATTGTTGTCGGCCATGATGGGATTTTTCGGCCCACCACGCCGAACAATTAAGCTTTTGTTGCTTTCTTTAACTTATATTGGTGTTTCACATACGTAAAAAATAATAATCAAAAGAAAAAACGTACAAACTCAAACGGTAATAAACAACTCAAACGGTAATAAACAACTCAAACGGTAATAAACAACTCAAACGGTAATAAACAACTCAAACAAAAGAAGAAAAATGGACTACGAAAACAAGGAAAATTTAAAAAAGAAAACAAAAACTGAAAGAAAAAGGCAAAATAATACAAAAAGCAAAAATAAAACGGAAAATAAAGAGAAAAAATTAGACAAAAAATAGAACGAGGAAAACTGAAAGTCAAAAAAGGTTGCAAAAATGTAAACTTAAAGCTTATCTTTTAGACGCAAAGGAAACAAGTCAGTAGCAAAAACAACACACCAGGGGATGAACTTAATACAAACCCTGAGGATTTATTGCAACAAAGGTTACAATTGTGGCACAAGGCCAAAAAAGGGGGGGGGGAAAGGCTGGTCAGCACTTACTATCTTATACCTAGCTAATCTGACTCACGACCCATTCATACATTACAATTTACTCATTCACCACAAGAACTCATCCATCACCGTTCAATCCTCCAACCACCATAATACCACATCCACTCCAAGGGCATCTACCAAAACGCGCCCCAATCCATAAAAATTTGATGATACATAAATGATATACATAAAATTCTAATAATGATAGAATGCAAGGGGAGGGAGGTGAACCCAATAATAAATAAAAATAAACACAAAATACAAACTAAACATAACACATGTTAGTAGGGACCGTCCAACCCTCAAAAACAGAGAGGCCGCTGTATTCTGCCCAGGGGACAGAATCAAGAGACGCTCTCGCTAAGGGAGTGGGAAAGCGGAGAAAATATTATGCCGGAATGGGAAAATGTAAAGCTGACCCAGTCGAGATAAAAAAGGGGGGGCCAAAACAAACTGGGGAGGTTGGGAATCTCGACTTGGACCATAACCAAAGAGCAGCCGGGATACAGGCCAGGAACAACATTTACTCACATTAACTAGGTACACTGAAGCTTGTCTAACCTAACCAAGGGGAGGGTTCCACAGGAAGCCACCCCGATGTGCAATAGGTTGACCTAGAAGAGAAAATCAAGGCTAGCCCCGGTCACACGAACCAAGCTCGCCTCTTTTACCCACCTTTCGCTAAAGACTGTCGAATGCAATCGTTTTCTATCAGATCTAATCTTCATCTTGAGCTGATGCTCAAAGAATAGGATTAGATGCTGATGAGAAAGACGGTTGCCCCGCAAGCCTTCCTCCTTTCGCGTCGTCCAAATCACCATTCGAGCCGTGGCCAGCAGCGTCAGAAACACCATTCGTTTCACCCCGGAATACGGGGGCGACACATTGTCACACGCGTATGCGCGATCAATGGACACAAGCTGTTCGGGAGCGAGACGAGCCGTCAGCTCGCCGACATGGTCCCATAAGGGGCGGACCCGGGGGCAATGGTAGAAGGCGTGCGCAGCCGTTTCTTCTAAGCCAAGACCACACCGTTCACAGTCTGGCAAATCCGCCAAACCCCATATGAAAGCCTTGTCGTTGAGAGGCAGCCGATTCCGAGCCAATCGCCAGGTAAGCGAAAACTCAGGGTTACTGAGGTAATCCGCCGCTGGCGCCCAAGACCAGTAGGAGCGAAACTCCCCCTCCGACAAGCCGAGCGTATCACGTAGGGAATCCTTCGCGGGCCCCTCCACTAATCCACGATAGAAGACCTTCCTAGGCCGTGACAGGTCACTGGACCGGGGAATGGCCCTCAAGGCCGACCGACACTCGCGGATGAAATCCGACTCGTCCCGGGGTTTACGACGGCGCTCAACCCTCGAGATGGGGGGACTGATGGTAAGGCTAGGGAAGGCGTCCCTAACAATCCCCTCCAGAATCGGATCTCTCCCAGTCAATGCGCGGCGTAGGAAAGCCAACCTAGAGGCACGGACGTGACTCAAGGGGTGCGGCATTCCCAGCCCCCCATGACACGGACGTTTAGTGCAGACTCGTCTGTCGACCCTGTTCACGCGTCCCCTCCATAAAATGGAGGATAGCGATCGCTCGAGCGCCTTCCAATGGGTCCCACAGAGAGGAAGTACAGACAATCGATAAAGAATCAGGGGGAAAATGTATGTAACACACACCTCCGCCCTGCCCTTCACGGACAACCGCCGTCGATTCCAAGTCTTGCCGGCAGAACCGACCTTTGCAAGTACTTCAGACCAATTCTTCTCCAGCTGGAGGTCCGGTCCAAACCACACTCCAAGAATGCGGACAGGTCCATCCGTCCAACCGAAGCGGCCCGGAAGAGCGACCCCCTTCCAGGCACCTAACCGCAAGCCGGAAGACTTGTCGCGGTTTATCTTGGCCCCTGTCACCTTCTCGTACCGGTCAAGCGCCTTCTGTACCGCCTCGATATCGTCCCGGGACGACACGAAAGCAGATACGTCATCGGCGTACGCGGAAACCCTGGCTCGAGCCCCTCCAGGAACGGCGATTCCGCGTAGGGCCGGACTGCCGGTCTCGTCCTTCAGCCGGCGAAGGAGAGGCTCCAACGCCAAAGCATAAAGGAGAGGCGACAGCGGACAACCCTGACGAACCGACCTAGACAGCACGAACGCGTCCGACAACCTTCCGTTCACCTGTACCACAGCACTGGGGGAGCGATACAGGAGGCTAATCCAGCGGCAGAAGTTGGGTGCGAATCCAGCGGCCTGCAGGACAGTAGCAAGGTAGCGATGGTCGACCCTATCAAATGCCTTGGACTGATCCAAATTGATCAGCGCGGCTTGCTCGTCGTCTTTTACACCCTCTATGATCGTGCGGATCAGATGCAGGTTGCTCTGAATTGTTCGGCCCCTCACAGAACAAGTCTGCTCAGGTCCCAACAGAGACTCGGCAACTGACTGCAAACGCTCCTGCAGGATCTTGGCCATAATCTTTAACTCTGTGTTTAGCAGAGTTATGGGCCTGTAGTCATCTAGTTTCCCCCCACCACCTTTGCCCTTTTTCAACAGAGTGATCACGCCCCTGGTGATCCGATTGGGGATGGACCCCGACCGAAACCAGTTGTTGAACACTGCAGTCAAAATTGGAACAAAGATGTGCGACAGCCTCAAGTACAATTCATAGGGCAAACCATCCAGACCGGGCGACTTGCCTCTGCCGACCTTCTTCAAAACCGCGTAGACTTCGCCGTCCGTGATCTCTCCCTCGCAGCTAGCCGCTTCAGTCGGCAAAAGCCGAGGAAAGTCAGCCAAATAGCTACGAAACTCCTCCTCACGGAGACCAGGCTCCTTGGTAAACCGGCTCTCGAAATGGCGCCGAAACGCCTCGCACATGTCGTCAGTGGCCCGAAGAGTACGCCCCTCCGGGGATTCGACTTCACGAATGTAACGATCGCCACCTCGACGGACCTCTTCCCTGCGCAGATCTGCGCCCAAGTTCACAGCTTCGGAAGACATCTTGCTTAACTTATGTCTAATTACCTGGCCCATGTACCGCTCGCTATTCGAACGATCCAGGGCCTCCTTAGCTAAGGCTATCTCTAGGGGATCCCCCCCAGCCACCGCCCGGGTGTAACTAGTTTTAAGCGTCTTCACCTTGTCAGCTCTATCTAGAGCGAGCCGTTTGCTGAAATCAGTGGTGAAGGACCTAATCCTACACTTAAGGCGTTCCCACCACTTATTCCCGATAACCGCCCCCACTAGCTCCCGCTGCACTAGTCTAATTAGCTGTTCCCGAAAGTCCTCCCTGTCCAGTAAGGACAGATTGAACTTCCAGTACCCAGCCATTCTAGGCCTACAGTCTAACGCCACCCGGGCACAAACGAGTTTGTGGTCCGAATAGCCTACCCAGTGGAACGTAGGGCAATCTAGTAGATCTATGTCGGCTCTTCTAACTAACATTCTGTCAAGGTAGCTAACTACCTTGTCAAAAGGCCAATTAAGAGCCCACGTCCACATTTTCCCCCCGGGATGATCGACCCGGTATCTATCGACGAGACCATAATCGTCGATCAGATCAACCAGGCTACGATCGCCCCTTCTCCCGCTAGCTCCCCGCCCCCTGTCTAACTTGGGGTCCAGGATGGCATTCCAGTCCCCCATTAAAACTAGGCGCGTTGAATCCACTAGGAACGGCCCCAACCGCCGAAAAAACGAGACCCGCTCCTCCCGGTCGTTGGGCGCATAAACCGCAACGACTCGGAACGAACCACTTTTCACGGCAATATCGGCCACGATCAACCGGCCCTCGGCATCGGTATGCACAAGGTCCACCTTCGCATCAAGAGTACGCCTGACAAGCAAAGAAACTCCTCTGGCAGAACGGTCCCCATATGCTGAATAGACGACAAAGTCATCGTCCAGCACACACGCATCGGAACTGCAAACAAAGTGGGTCTCCTCGATCGCGGCAACATCCACATCCAGGGACAGAAGGTCCCGGAGCAGGCGGGCAGCCTTACCCCGATCCCTTAAGCCCCTCACATTCAAAGTCGCTATCTTAATAGACATCTTCTAAGCCTGCAAAGAAAGAAAAGAAGAAGTGCAATAAACCTATTCACATACAGGACGGAAATCTGCGGGTGAAAGGACCCCGACGGATTGTCCCAGGCTCCCCACTCCTAACTCCGACGTCATCCGTCCTTCTGTGACAATCCCGCCGACGTCCGTGGGGTAATTTAGTTTTAGGGCCCTATATAGTGATGGATGGAGACGTACGGGGGCCCTCCCTGCACAAAACATCTGCATTTTTTTCAAATCTTGTGCGCCCATCTCAATCATCCTTATCTCTGGGAAGGCCTCTCTGGCCTCAAAGAGATGGGCCCACACTTTCATATGTTTGCCTGTGTCCCGGATAAGTCCAACCACTCCCGGGGCACGAGGAAAATTTCTAGGATCCTCAACTGATTTGCCGTCAACGGATGACAGCTTGATTAGAGGACCCAACAGTGCTCTCTTGCGGGAGGAGAGGTTCTTATCTATCTCCCCCTTATCCGCTCTGCAAATTTCCTCGACTTTGCCGAAGATTCTTTTTTTCTTTTTTCCCCTATCTGGGGGTGGTGGAGTGGGAGTGGATGAACGGGCTGGAGTAGGGAGGGATGGTTGGGGAGTTGGAGGGTCTGATGCAGTAGGAGTAGGTGTGTGCGGGGGTGTGGGGTTGCTAGCAGGGAGTGGAAATCGAGACAGGGAAGGAGGGAGACTCCTATCAGCTGGAGTGTTTTTTTCCTTTTTAGCTGGTGAAGAGGGGACGGATGTACATCTGTTTGTTTCCCTACCCCTCTCTTCACTAATCTGTCCAATTAACCTATGAATCTGCTTCACTTGTTCCTCTTGTTCCTCCTCATCTTCCTCCCGGTTTCTTTTCAAGGAGGTGGCCCGTTTGGGAGGCACTTCCTCCACCTCCATGTCACTGTTTTGCTTTTCCGGACTTTTTTCCGGACTTTTTGGACTCTTCTGCTGTTTTTGTTTCTGTTGTTGTTGTTGCTGTTTTTGTTTCTCTTTTTCGTGCACCTTTGAAGGCTGTACTTCTTTTTGCCTCTTTTCGGGCTGTTTCTTTTGGGGCGTCTCCTTCGGAGCTGGATCGCTAATATTTTTTCGCCCCCTATCCACCTCTTTCCAGGCTTCTACGGGAGGTTTTCCGGTTGTCTCTTTCGCAACCACTGCTGCTGTTGTTGCTGCTGGAGGGGGCATTGGTTTAACATTTTTGCCAGGGCATTCCTTGGACATGTGCCCTGACGCACCACACGCCCAGCAGCACGGCTTTCTTCCCTCGACAACAACCAGCATTCTTCTCTTTCGGCACACCAGGGTGTTTGGAATTTCCCGAAAGTTTTCCCTGTTGACAGTTATTTGGACTTCTATGTCCCCTGTTTGGATGCCGCTTTTACTGACAAGGGCCTTAACTTCGTTCACTTCACCATATTTAACGAAAAAGGCCCCCATCCTGTCCTCGCTGATATCTGCTGGGACACCGTGAATTGTTACCTTGGTTCTGCGAGTTCCCATGTACTCTGTCTGCATGCGCAGGTTCTTAGTTGAGAGCAGACTTCCAGCCAGTGCCTTTGCCTGCTCCTCTGTAGCTAGGAGTATATCCCACAGAGCGTTTGTCCTTCGAGCCAGGAGTTTTGGGTAAATTTGTAGAGACTTCAAGGCCTCCTCCATCACTTCTCTGCCGACACCGATCAACTTCCGGGTCTTTACCTCCGAAGTTAGAAGAGAGATTGTCCTGGTGTCGACTGCATCCAAGGCTTCTTGAATAGTAATGAATTCATTCCCTTGGAATGAATCCTCAAACTTTTTCCTTTGCTCGCAGTAAAAGGCTGGATCTTTTTCTGGCGGCCTGTTTTTACCCCAGGCCGTTTTTGGGGGTGACACCGGTTGTGAAGGCGGTGTATTGTCTTTGTCAATATTGTTGTCGGCCATGATGGGATTTTTCGGCCCACCACGCCGAACAATTAAGCTTTTGTTGCTTTCTTTAACTTATATTGGTGTTTCACATACGTAAAAAATAATAATCAAAAGAAAAAACGTACAAACTCAAACGGTAATAAACAACTCAAACGGTAATAAACAACTCAAACGGTAATAAACAACTCAAACAAAAGAAGAAAAATGGACTACGAAAACAAGGAAAATTTAAAAAAGAAAACAAAAACTGAAAGAAAAAGGCAAAATAATACAAAAAGCAAAAATAAAACGGAAAATAAAGAGAAAAAATTAGACAAAAAATAGAACGAGGAAAACTGAAAGTCAAAAAAGGTTGCAAAAATGTAAACTTAAAGCTTATCTTTTCGACGCAAAGGAAACAAGTCAGTAGCAAAAACAACACACCAGGGGATGAACTTAATACAAACCCTGAGGATTTATTGCAACAAAGGTTACAATTGTGGCACAAGGCCAAAAAGGGGGGGGGGAAAGGCTGGTCAACACTTACTATCTTATACCTAGCTAATCTGACTCACGACCCATTCATACATTACAATTTACTCATTCACCACAAGAACTCATCCATCACCGTTCAATCCTCCAACCACCATAATACCACATCCACTCCAAGGGAACCTACCAAAACGCGCCCCAATCCATAAAAATTTGATGATACATAAATGATATACATAAAATTCTAATAATGATAGAATGCAAGGGGAGGGAGGTGAACCCAATAATAAATAAAAATAAACACAAAATACAAACTAAACATAACACATGTTAGTAGGGACCGTCCAACCCTCAAAAACAGAGAGGCCGCTGTATTCTGCCCAGGGGACAGAATCAAGAGACGCTCTCGCTAAGGGAGAGGGAAAGCGGAGAAAATATTATGCCGGAATGGGAAAATGTAAAGCTGACCCAGTCGAGATAAAAAGGGGGGGGCCAAAACAAACTGGGGAGGTTGGGAATCTCGACTTGGACCATAACCAAAGAGCAGCCGGGATACAGGCCAGGAACAACATTTACTCACATTAACTAGGTACACTGAAGCTTGTCTAACCTAACCAAGGGGAGGGTTCCACAGGAAGCCACCCCGATGTGCAATAGGTTGACCTAGAAGAGAAAATCAAGGCTAGCCCCGGTCACACGAACCAAGCTCGCCTCTTTTACCCACCTTTCGCTAAAGACTGTCGAATGCAATCGTTTTCTATCAGATCTAATCTTCATCTTGAGCTGATGCTCAAAGAATAGGATTAGATGCCGATGAGAAAGACGGTTGCCCCGCAAGCCTTCCTCCTTTCGCGTCGTCCAAATCACCATTCGAGCCGTGGCCAGCAGCGTCAGAAACACCATTCGTTTCACCCCGGAATACGGGGGCGACACATTGTCACACGCGTATGCGCGATCAATGGACACAAGCTGTTCGGGAGCGAGACGAGCCGTCAGCTCGCCGACATGGTCCCATAAGGGGCGGACCCGGGGGCAATGGTAGAAGGCGTGCGCAGCCGTTTCTTCTAAGCCAAGACCACACCGTTCACAGTCTGGCAAATCCGCCAAACCCCATATGAAAGCCTTGTCGTTGAGAGGCAGCCGATTCCGAGCCAATCGCCAGGTAAGCGAAAACTCAGGGTTACTGAGGTAATCCGCCGCTGGCGCCCAAGACCAGTAGGAGCGAAACTCCTCCTCCGACAAGCCGAGCGTATCACGTAGGGAATCCTTCGCGGGCCCCTCCACTAATCCACGATAGAAGACCTTCCTAGGCCGTGACAGGTCACTGGACCGGGGAATGGCCCTCAAGGCCGACCGACACTCGCGGATGAAATCCGACTCGTCCCGGGGTTTACGACGGCGCTCAACCCTCGAGATGGGGGGACTGATGGTAAGGCTAGGGAAGGCGTCCCTAACAATCCCCTCCAGAATCGGATCTCTCCCAGTCAATGCGCGGCGTAGGAAAGCCAACCTAGAGGCACGGACGTGACTCAAGAGGTGCGGCATTCCCAGCCCCCCATGACACGGACGTTTAGTGCAGACTCGTCTGTCGACCCTGTTCACGCGTCCCCTCCATAAAATGGAGGATAGCGATCGCTCGAGCGCCTTCCAATGGGTCCCACAGAGAGGAAGTACAGACAATCGATAAAGAATCAGGGGGAAAATGTATGTAACACACACCTCCGCCCTGCCCTTCACGGACAACCGCCGTCGATTCCAAGTCTTGCCGGCAGAACCGACCTTTGCAAGTACTTCAGACCAATTCTTCTCCAGCTGGAGGTCCGGTCCAAACCACACTCCAAGAATGCGGACAGGTCCATCCGTCCAACCGAAGCGGCCCGGAAGAGCGACCCCCTTCCAGGCACCTAACCGCAAGCCGGAAGACTTGTCGCGGTTTATCTTGGCCCCTGTCACCTTCTCGTACCGGTCAAGCGCCTTCTGTACCGCCTCGATATCGTCCCGGGACGACACGAAAGCAGATACGTCATCGGCGTACGCGGAAACCCTGGCTCGAGCCCCTCCAGGAACGGCGATTCCGCGTAGGGCCGGACTGCCGGTCTCGTCCTTCAGCCGGCGAAGGAGAGGCTCCAACGCCAAAGCATAAAGGAGAGGCGACAGCGGACAACCCTGACGAACCGACCTAGACAGCACGAACGCGTCCGACAACCTTCCGTTCACCTGTACCACAGCACTGGGGGAGCGATACAGGAGGCTAATCCAGCGGCAGAAGTTGGGTGCGAATCCAGCGGCCTGCAGGACAGTAGCAAGGTAGCGATGGTCGACCCTATCAAATGCCTTGGACTGATCCAAATTGATCAGCGCGGCTTGCTCGTCGTCTTTTACACCCTCTATGATCGTGCGGATCAGATGCAGGTTGCTCTGAATTGTTCGGCCCCTCACAGAACAAGTCTGCTCAGGTCCCAACAGAGACTCGGCAACTGACTGCAAACGCTCCTGCAGGATCTTGGCCATAATCTTTAACTCTGTGTTTAGCAGAGTTATGGGCCTGTAGTCATCTAGTTTCCCCCCACCACCTTTGCCCTTTTTCAACAGAGTGATCACGCCCCTGGTGATCCGATTGGGGATGGACCCCGACCGAAACCAGTTGTTGAACACTGCAGTCAAAATTGGAACAAAGATGTGCGACAGCCTCAAGTACAATTCATAGGGCAAACCATCCAGACCGGGCGACTTGCCTCTGCCGACCTTCTTCAAAACCGCGTAGACTTCGCCGTCCGTGATCTCTCCCTCGCAGCTAGCCGCTTCAGTCGGCAAAAGCCGAGGAAAGTCAGCCAAATAGCTACGAAACTCCTCCTCACGGAGACCAGGCTCCTTGGTAAACCGGCTCTCGAAATGGCGCCGAAACGCCTCGCACATGTCGTCAGTGGCCCGAAGAGTACGCCCCTCCGGGGATTCGACTTCACGAATGTAACGATCGCCACCTCGACGGACCTCTTCCCTGCGCAGATCTGCGCCCAAGTTCACAGCTTCGGAAGACATCTTGCTTAACTTATGTCTAATTACCTGGCCCATGTACCGCTCGCTATTCGAACGATCCAGGGCCTCCTTAGCTAAGGCTATCTCTAGGGGATCCCCCCCAGCCACCGCCCGGGTGTAACTAGTTTTAAGCGTCTTCACCTTGTCAGCTCTATCTAGAGCGAGCCGTTTGCTGAAATCAGTGGTGAAGGACCTAATCCTACACTTAAGGCGTTCCCACCACTTATTCCCGATAACCGCCCCCACTAGCTCCCGCTGCACTAGTCTAATTAGCTGTTCCCGAAAGTCCTCCCTGTCCAGTAAGGACAGATTGAACTTCCAGTACCCAGCCATTCTAGGCCTACAGTCTAACGCCACCCGGGCACAAACGAGTTTGTGGTCCGAATAGCCTACCCAGTGGAACGTAGGGCAATCTAGTAGATCTATGTCGGCTCTTCTAACTAACATTCTGTCAAGGTAGCTAACTACCTTGTCAAAAGGCCAATTAAGAGCCCACGTCCACATTTTCCCCCCGGGATGATCGACCCGGTATCTATCGACGAGACCATAATCGTCGATCAGATCAACCAGGCTACGATCGCCCCTTCTCCCGCTAGCTCCCCGCCCCCTGTCTAACTTGGGGTCCAGGATGGCATTCCAGTCCCCCATTAAAACTAGGCGCGTTGAATCCACTAGGAACGGCCCCAACCGCCGAAAAAACGAGACCCGCTCCTCCCGGTCGTTGGGCGCATAAACCGCAACGACTCGGAACGAACCACTTTTCACGGCAATATCGGCCACGATCAACCGGCCCTCGGCATCGGTATGCACAAGGTCCACCTTCGCATCAAGAGTACGCCTGACAAGCAAAGAAACTCCTCTGGCAGAACGGTCCCCATATGCTGAATAGACGACAAAGTCATCGTCCAGCACACACGCATCGGAACTGCAAACAAAGTGGGTCTCCTCGATCGCGGCAACATCCACATCCAGGGACAGAAGGTCCCGGAGCAGGCGGGCAGCCTTACCCCGATCCCTTAAGCCCCTCACATTCAAAGTCGCTATCTTAATAGACATCTTCTAAGCCTGCAAAGAAAGAAAAGAAGAAGTGCAATAAACCTATTCACATACAGGACGGAAATCTGCGGGTGAAAGGACCCCGACGGATTGTCCCAGGCTCCCCACTCCTAACTCCGACGTCATCCGTCCTTCTGTGACAATCCCGCCGACGTCCGTGGGGTAATTTAGTTTTAGGGCCCTATATAGTGATGGATGGAGACGTACGGGGGCCCTCCCTGCACAAAACATCTGCATTTTTTTCAAATCTTGTGCGCCCATCTCAATCATCCTTATCTCTGGGAAGGCCTCTCTGGCCTCAAAGAGATGGGCCCACACTTTCATATGTTTGCCTGTGTCCCGGATAAGTCCAACCACTCCCGGGGCACGAGGAAAATTTCTAGGATCCTCAACTGATTTGCCGTCAACGGATGACAGCTTGATTAGAGGACCCAACAGTGCTCTCTTGCGGGAGGAGAGGTTCTTATCTATCTCCCCCTTATCCGCTCTGCAAATTTCCTCGACTTTGCCGAAGATTCTTTTTTTCTTTTTTCCCCTATCTGGGGGTGGTGGAGTGGGAGTGGATGAACGGGCTGGAGTAGGGAGGGATGGTTGGGGAGTTGGAGGGTCTGATGCAGTAGGAGTAGGTGTGTGCGGGGGTGTGGGGTTGCTAGCAGGGAGTGGAAATCGAGACAGGGAAGGAGGGAGACTCCTATCAGCTGGAGTGTTTTTTTCCTTTTTAGCTGGTGAAGAGGGGACGGATGTACATCTGTTTGTTTCCCTACCCCTCTCTTCACTAATCTGTCCAATTAACCTATGAATCTGCTTCACTTGTTCCTCTTGTTCCTCCTCATCTTCCTCCCGGTTTCTTTTCAAGGAGGTGGCCCGTTTGGGAGGCACTTCCTCCACCTCCATGTCACTGTTTTGCTTTTCCGGACTTTTTTCCGGACTTTTTGGACTCTTCTGCTGTTTTTGTTTCTGTTGTTGTTGTTGCTGTTTTTGTTTCTCTTTTTCGTGCACCTTTGAAGGCTGTACTTCTTTTTGCCTCTTTTCGGGCTGTTTCTTTTGGGGCGTCTCCTTCGGAGCTGGATCGCTAATATTTTTTCGCCCCCTATCCACCTCTTTCCAGGCTTCTACGGGAGGTTTTCCGGTTGTCTCTTTCGCAACCACTGCTGCTGTTGTTGCTGCTGGAGGGGGCATTGGTTTAACATTTTTGCCAGGGCATTCCTTGGACATGTGCCCTGACGCACCACACGCCCAGCAGCACGGCTTTCTTCCCTCGACAACAACCAGCATTCTTCTCTTTCGGCACACCAGGGTGTTTGGAATTTCCCGAAAGTTTTCCCTGTTGACAGTTATTTGGACTTCTATGTCCCCTGTTTGGATGCCGCTTTTACTGACAAGGGCCTTAACTTCGTTCACTTCACCATATTTAACGAAAAAGGCCCCCATCCTGTCCTCGCTGATATCTGCTGGGACACCGTGAATTGTTACCTTGGTTCTGCGAGTTCCCATGTACTCTGTCTGCATGCGCAGGTTCTTAGTTGAGAGCAGACTTCCAGCCAGTGCCTTTGCCTGCTCCTCTGTAGCTAGGAGTATATCCCACAGAGCGTTTGTCCTTCGAGCCAGGAGTTTTGGGTAAATTTGTAGAGACTTCAAGGCCTCCTCCATCACTTCTCTGCCGACACCGATCAACTTCCGGGTCTTTACCTCCGAAGTTAGAAGAGAGATTGTCCTGGTGTCGACTGCATCCAAGGCTTCTTGAATAGTAATGAATTCATTCCCTTGGAATGAATCCTCAAACTTTTTCCTTTGCTCGCAGTAAAAGGCTGGATCTTTTTCTGGCGGCCTGTTTTTACCCCAGGCCGTTTTTGGGGGTGACACCGGTTGTGAAGGCGGTGTATTGTCTTTGTCAATATTGTTGTCGGCCATGATGGGATTTTTCGGCCCACCACGCCGAACAATTAAGCTTTTGTTGCTTTCTTTAACTTATATTGGTGTTTCACATACGTAAAAAATAATAATCAAAAGAAAAAACGTACAAACTCAAACGGTAATAAACAACTCAAACGGTAATAAACAACTCAAACGGTAATAAACAACTCAAACAAAAGAAGAAAAATGGACTACGAAAACAAGGAAAATTTAAAAAAGAAAACAAAAACTGAAAGAAAAAGGCAAAATAATACAAAAAGCAAAAATAAAACGGAAAATAAAGAGAAAAAATTAGACAAAAAATAGAACGAGGAAAACTGAAAGTCAAAAAAGGTTGCAAAAATGTAAACTTAAAGCTTATCTTTTAGACGCAAAGGAAACAAGTCAGTAGCAAAAACAACACACCAGGGGATGAACTTAATACAAACCCTGAGGATTTATTGCAACAAAGGTTACAATTGTGGCACAAGGCCAAAAAGGGGAGGGGGAAAAGGCTGGTCAACACTTACTATCTTATACCTAGCTAATCTGACTCACGACCCATTCATACATTACAATTTACTCATTCACCACAAGAACTCATCCATCACCGTTCAATCCTCCAACCACCATAATACCACATCCACTCCAAGGGAACCTACCAAAACGCGCCCCAATCCATAAAAATTTGATGATACATAAATGATATACATAAAATTCTAATAATGACAGAATGCAAGGGGAGGGAGGTGAACCCAATAATAAATAAAAATAAACACAAAATACAAACTAAACATAACACATGTTAGTAGGGACCGCCCAACCCTCAAAAACAGAGAGGCCGCTGTATTCTGCCCAGGGGACAGAATCAAGAGACGCTCTCGCTAAGGGAGTGGGAAAGCGGAGAAAATATTATGCCGGAATGGGAAAATGTAAAGCTGACCCAGTCGAGATAAAAAAGGTGGGGCCAAAACAAACTGGGGAGGTTGGGAATCTCGACTTGGACCATAACCAAAGAGCAGCCGGGATACAGGCCAGGAACAACATTTACTCACATTAACTAGGTACACTGAAGCTTGTCTAACCTAACCAAGGGGAGGGTTCCACAGGAAGCCACCCCGATGTGCAATAGGTTGACCTAGAAGAGAAAATCAAGGCTAGCCCCGGTCACACGAACCAAGCTCGCCTCTTTTACCCACCTTTCGCTAAAGACTGTCGAATGCAATCGTTTTCTATCAGATCTAATCTTCATCTTGAGCTGATGCTCAAAGAATAGGATTAGATGCCGATGAGAAAGACGGTTGCCCCGCAAGACTTCCTCCTTTCGCGTCGTCCAAATCACCATTCGAGCCGTGGCCAGCAGCGTCAGAAACACCATTCGTTTCACCCCGGAATACGGGGGCGACACATTGTCACACGCGTATGCGCGATCAATGGACACAAGCTGTTCGGGAGCGAGACGAGCCGTCAGCTCGCCGACATGGTCCCATAAGGGGCGGACCCGGGGGCAATGGTAGAAGGCGTGCGGAGCCGTTTCTTCTAAGCCAAGACCACACCGTTCACAGTCTGGCAAATCCGCCAAACCCCATATGAAAGCCTTGTCGTTGAGAGGCAGCCGATTCCGAGCCAATCGCCAGGTAAGCGAAAACTCAGGGTTACTGAGGTAATCCGCCGCTGGCGCCCAAGACCAGTAGGAGCGAAACTCCTCCTCCGACAAGCCGAGCGTATCACGTAGGGAATCCTTCGCGGGCCCCTCCACTAATCCACGATAGAAGACCTTCCTAGGCCGTGACAGGTCACTGGACCGGGGAATGGCCCTCAAGGCCGACCGACACTCGCGGATGAAATCCGACTCGTCCCGGGGTTTACGACGGCGCTCAACCCTCGAGATGGGGGGACTGATGGTAAGGCTAGGGAAGGCGTCCCTAACAATCCCCTCCAGAATCGGATCTCTCCCAGTCAATGCGCGGCGTAGGAAAGCCAACCTAGAGGCACGGACGTGACTCAAGAGGTGCGGCATTCCCAGCCCCCCATGACACGGACGTTTAGTGCAGACTCGTCTGTCGACCCTGTTCACGCGTCCCCTCCATAAAATGGAGGATAGCGATCGCTCGAGCGCCTTCCAATGGGTCCCACAGAGAGGAAGTACAGACAATCGATAAAGAATCAGGGGGAAAATGTATGTAACACACACCTCCGCCCTGCCCTTCACGGACAACCGCCGTCGGTTCCAAGTCTTGCCGGCAGAACCGACCTTTGCAAGTACTTCAGACCAATTCTTCTCCAGCTGGAGGTCCGGTCCAAACCACACTCCAAGAATGCGGACAGGTCCATCCGTCCAACCGAAGCGGCCCGGAAGAGCGACCCCCTTCCAGGCACCTAACCGCAAGCCGGAAGACTTGTCGGGGTTTATCTTGGCCCCTGTCACCTTCTCGTACCGGTCAAGCGCCTTCTGTACCGCCTCGATATCGTCCCGGGACGACACGAAAGCAGATACGTCATCGGCGTACGCGGAAACCCTGGCTCGAGCCCCTCCAGGAACGGCGATTCCGCGTAGGGCCGGACTGCCGGTCTCGTCCTTCAGCCGGCGAAGGAGAGGCTCCAACGCCAAAGCATAAAGGAGAGGCGACAGCGGACAACCCTGACGAACCGACCTAGACAGCACGAACGCGTCCGACAACCTTCCGTTCACCTGTACCACAGCACTGGGGGAGCGATACAGGAGGCTAATCCAGCGGCAGAAGTTGGGTGCGAATCCAGCGGCCTGCAGGACAGTAGCAAGGTAGCGATGGTCGACCCTATCAAATGCCTTGGACTGATCCAAATTGATCAGCGCGGCTTGCTCGTCGTCTTTTACACCCTCTATGATCGTGCGGATCAGATGCAGGTTGCTCTGAATTGTTCGGCCCCTCACAGAACAAGTCTGCTCAGGTCCCAACAGAGACTCGGCAACTGACTGCAAACGCTCCTGCAGGATCTTGGCCATAATCTTTAACTCTGTGTTTAGCAGAGTTATGGGCCTGTAGTCATCTAGTTTCCCCCCACCACCTTTGCCCTTTTTCAACAGAGTGATCACGCCCCTGGTGATCCGATTGGGGATGGACCCCGACCGAAACCAGTTGTTGAACACTGCAGTCAAAATCGGAACAAAGATGTGCGACAGCCTCAAGTACAATTCATAGGGCAAACCATCCAGACCGGGCGACTTGCCTCTGCCGACCTTCTTCAAAACCGCGTAGACTTCGCCGTCCGTGATCTCTCCCTCGCAGCTAGCCGCTTCAGTCGGCGAAAGCCGAGGAAAGTCAGCCAAATAGCTACGAAACTCCTCCTCACGGAGACCAGGCTCCTTGGTAAACCGGCTCTCGAAATGGCGCCGAAACGCCTCGCACATGTCGTCAGTGGCCCGAAGAGTACGCCCCTCCGGGGATTCGACTTCACGAATGTAACGATCGCCACCTCGACGGACCTCTTCCCTGCGCAGATCTGCGCCCAAGTTCACAGCTTCGGAAGACATCTTGCTTAACTTATGTCTAATTACCTGGCCCATGTACCGCTCGCTATTCGAACGATCCAGGGCCTCCTTAGCTAAGGCTATCTCTAGGGGATCCCCCCCAGCCACCGCCCGGGTGTAACTAGTTTTAAGCGTCTTCACCTTGTCAGCTCTATCTAGAGCGAGCCGTTTGCTGAAATCAGTGGTGAAGGACCTAATCCTACACTTAAGGCGTTCCCACCACTTATTCCCGATAACCGCCCCCACTAGCTCCCGCTGCACTAGTCTAATTAGCTGTTCCCGAAAGTCCTCCCTGTCCAGTAAGGACAGATTGAACTTCCAGTACCCAGCCATTCTAGGCCTACAGTCTAACGCCACCCGGGCACAAACGAGTTTGTGGTCCGAGTAGCCTACCCAGTGGAACGTAGGGCAATCTAGTAGATCTATGTCGGCTCTTCTAACTAACATTCTGTCAAGGTAGCTGACTACCTTGTCAAAAGGCCAATTAAGAGCCCACGTCCACATTTTCCCCCCGGGATGATCGACCCGGTATCTATCGACGAGACCATAATCGTCGATCAGATCAACCAGGCTACGATCGCCCCTTCTCCCGCTAGCTCCCCGCCCCCTGTCTAACTTGGGGTCCAGGATGGCATTCCAGTCCCCCATTAAAACTAGGCGCGTTGAATCCACTAGGAACGGCCCCAACCGCCGAAAAAACGAGACCCGCTCCTCCCGGTCGTTGGGCGCATAAACCGCAACGACTCGGAACGAACCACTTTTCACGGCAATATCGGCCACGATCAACCGGCCCTCGGCATCGGTATGCACAAGGTCCACCTTCGCATCGAGAGTACGCCTGACAAGCAAAGAAACTCCTCTGGCAGAACGGTCCCCATATGCTGAATAGACGACAAAGTCATCGTCCAGCACACACGCATCGGAACTGCAAACAAAGTGGGTCTCCTCGATCGCGGCAACATCCACATCCAGGGACAGAAGGTCCCGGAGCAGGCGGGCAGCCTTACCCCGATCCCTTAAGCCCCTCACATTCAAAGTCGCTATCTTAATAGACATCTTCTAAGCCTGCAAAGAAAGAAAAGAAGAAGTGCAATAAACCTATTCACATACAGGACGGAAATCTGCGGGTGAAAGGACCCCGACGGATTGTCCCAGGCTCCCCACGCCTAACTCTGACGTCATTCGTCCTTCTGTGACAATCCCGCCGACGTCCGTGGGGTAATTTAGTTTTAGGGCCCTATATAATGAAGGGTGGAGACGTACGGGGGCCCTCCCTGAACAAAACAAGTGCATTTTTTTAAGATCTTGCGACCCAGTCTCCACCATCCTTATCTCTGGGAAGGCTTCTCTGGCTTCGAAGAGATGGGTCCAGACTTTCAAGTGCCTGCCGGAATCCCGGATCAGTCCGACAACTCCCGGGGCACCAGGAAAATTTCTGGGGTCCTCCACTGATTTACCATCAACAGATGACAGTTTAATTAGAGGCCCCAGTAATGCTCTCTTGCGAGAGGAGAGGTTTTTGTCTATCTCCCCTTTCTCTGCTCTACAAATTTCTTCGACCTTGCCGAAGATCCTTTTCTTCTTTTTTCCCCTATCTGGGGGTGGTGGAGTGGGAGTGGACGAAGAGGTTGGAGTAGGGAGGGGTGATTGGGGAATTGGAGGGTCTGAGGCAGTAGGAGTAGATGTGTGCGGGGGTGTGGGGGTGGTAGGCGGAAGTGGATATCGAGACAGGGAGGGAGGGAGACTCCTATCTGCAGAAGTGTTTTTTTCTTTTTTCAATGGTGAAGAGGGGGCGGATGTAACTTTGTTTTTCTCCCTGCCCCTATCGTCACTAATATGACCAATTACTGCTTGTTCAACATGTTGTTCATCTTCCTCCTCGTCTTCCTCTCGGTTCCTTTTCAAGGAGGCAGCCCGTTTGGGAGGCACTTCCTCCACCTCCATGTCGCTGTTTTGTTGCTGGAGCTGTTGCTGCTGCTGCTGCTCTTGTTTTTTCTGTTTTGAAGCCTGTCCTTCTTTTGGCCTCTTTTCGAGGTGTTTTTTAGGGGGCGTTTCCTGCGGGGCTGAAACAGTTGTATTCTTCCGCCCCTTATCCACCTCTTTCCAGGCTTCTTGGGAAGGTTTTCCGGATGGTTTTTCAACCACTACTGTTGTTGTTGCTGCTGCTGGAGGGGGCATCGGCATGACTTTATTTTTGCCAGGGCACTCCTTGGACATGTGTCCTGACGCACCACACGCCCAACAGCATGGCTTCCTCCCCTCCACCACGACCAGCATTCTTCTTTTTCGGCACACCAAGGTGTTTGGGATCTCTTGGAAGTTTTCCCTGTTCAAGGTTACTTGCACCTCCATGTCGCCGGTCAGGATGCCGCCTTTGCTAACGAGGGCCTTGACGTCGTTCACCTCGCCATATTTGGCGAAGAAGGCCCCCATCCTGTCCTCGTTGATATCTACTGGGACCCCGTGGATCGTAACCTTGGTCCTGCGGGTTCCCATGTATTCGGTCTGAATGCGCAGGTTCTTTGTTGCAAGTAGGCTTCCTGCCAGAGCCTTTGCCTGCTCTTCCGTGGCGAGGAGTATGTCCCACAGAGCATTCGTCCTCCGCGCCAGAAACTTGGGGTTAATTTGTAAGGTTCTTAAGGCCTCCTCCATTACCTCTCTGCCGACGCCGATCAACTTTCGGGTTTTTATATCCGAAGTTAGGAGAGATATTGTTCTCGTGTCGACAGCATTCAGCGCTTCTTGAATCGTGAGGAATTCATTGCCTTTGAATGATTCCTCGAATTTTTTTCTCTGTTCGCAGTAATATGCTGCATCTTTTTCCGGGGGCCTGTTTTTCCCCCAGGCCGTTTTCTGGGGTGACACCGGTTGTGAAGGCGGTGTATTTTCCTCAATGTTATTGTCGGCCATGATGGGATATTTCGGCCCACCACGCCGAACAATTAAGCTTTTTGTTGCTTTTTAAAAGGTATGTTGGTGTTTCCAGAGACGTAAAAAAATAATAATCAAAATAAACAAGAAAAAACGTACAAACTCAAACGGTAATAAACAACTCAAACGGTAATAAACAACTCAAACGGTAATAAACAACTCAAACAAAAGAAGAAAAATGGACTACGAAAACAAGGAAAATTTAAAAAAGAAAACAAAAACTGAAAGAAAAAGGCAAAATAATACAAAAAGCAAAAATAAAACGGAAAATAAAGAGAAAAAATTAAACAAATGCAAAAATAGAACGAGGAAAACTGAAAGTCAAAAAAGGTTGCAAAAATGTAAACTTAAAAGCTTATCTTTTCGACGCAAAGGAAACAAGTCAGTAGCAAAAACAACACACCAGGGGATGAACTTAATACAAACCCTGAGGATTTATTGCAACAAAGGTTACAATTGTGGCACAAGGCCAAAAAGGGGAGGGGGAAAAGGCTGGTCAACACTTACTATCTTATACCTAGCTAATCTGACTCACGACCCATTCATACATTACAATTTACTCATTCACCACAAGAACTCATCCATCACCGTTCAATCCTCCAACCACCATAATACCACATCCACTCCAAGGGAACCTACCAAAACGCGCCCCAATCCATAAAAATTTGATGATACATAAATGATATACATAAAATTCTAATAATGATAGAATGCAAGGGGAGGGAGGTGAACCCAATAATAAATAAAAATAAACACAAAATACAAACTAAACATAACACATGTTAGTAGGGACCGTCCAACCCTCAAAAACAGAGAGGCCGCTGTATTCTGCCCAGGGGACAGAATCAAGAGACGCTCTCGCTAAGGGAGTGGGAAAGCGGAGAAAATATTATGCCGGAATGGGAAAATGTAAAGCTGACCCAGTCGAGATAAAAGGGGGGCCGAAACAAACTGGGGAGGTTGGGAATCTCGACTTGGACCATAACCAAAGAGCAGCCGGGATACAGGCCAGGAACAACATTTACTCACATTAACTAGGTACACTGAAGCTTGTCTAACCTAACCAAGGGGAGGGTTCCACAGGAAGCCACCCCGATGTGCAATAGGTTGACCTAGAAGAGAAAATCAAGGCTAGCCCCGGTCACACGAACCAAGCTCGCCTCTTTTACCCACCTTTCGCTAAAGACTGTCGAATGCAATCGTTTTCTATCAGATCTAATCTTCATCTTGAGCTGATGCTCAAAGAATAGGATTAGATGCTGATGAGAAAGACGGTTGCCCCGCAAGACTTCCTCCTTTCGCGTCGTCCAAATCACCATTCGAGCCGTGGCCAGCAGCGTCAGAAACACCATTCGTTTCACCCCGGAATACGGGGGCGACACATTGTCACACGCATATGCGCGATCAATGGACACAAGCTGTTCGGGAGCGAGACGAGCCGTCAGCTCGCCGACATGGTCCCATAAGGGGCGGACCCGGGGGCAATGGTAGAAGGCGTGCGGAGCCGTTTCTTCTAAGCCAAGACCACACCGTTCACAGTCTGGCAAATCCGCCAAACCCCATATGAAAGCCTTGTCGTTGAGAGGCAGCCGATTCCGAGCCAATCGCCAGGTAAGCGAAAACTCAGGGTTACTGAGGTAATCCGCCGCTGGCGCCCAAGACCAGTAGGAGCGAAACTCCTCCTCCGACAAGCCGAGCGTATCACGTAGGGAATCCTTCGCGGGCCCCTCCACTAATCCACGATAGAAGACCTTCCTAGGCCATGACAGGTCACTGGACCGGGGAATGGCCCTCAAGGCCGACCGACACTCGCGGATGAAATCCGACTCGTCCCGGGGTTTACGACGGCGCTCAACCCTCGAGATGGGGGGACTGATGGTAAGGCTAGGGAAGGCGTCCCTAACAATCCCCTCCAGAATCGGATCTCTCCCAGTCAATGCGCGGCGTAGGAAAGCCAACCTAGAGGCACGGACGTGACTCAAGAGGTGCGGCATTCCCAGCCCCCCATGACACGGACGTTTAGTGCAGACTCGTCTGTCGACCCTGTTCACGCGTCCCCTCCATAAAATGGAGGATAGCGATCGCTCGAGCGCCTTCCAATGGGTCCCACAGAGAGGAAGTACAGACAATCGATAAAGAATCAGGGGGAAAATGTATGTAACACACACCTCCGCCCTGCCCTTCACGGACAACCGCCGTCGATTCCAAGTCTTGCCGGCAGAACCGACCTTTGCAAGTACTTCAGACCAATTCTTCTCCAGCTGGAGGTCCGGTCCAAACCACACTCCAAGAATGCGGACAGGTCCATCCGTCCAACCGAAGCGGCCCGGAAGAGCGACCCCCTTCCAGGCACCTAACCGCAAGCCGGAAGACTTGTCGCGGTTTATCTTGGCCCCTGTCACCTTCTCGTACCGGTCAAGCGCCTTCTGTACCGCCTCGATATCGTCCCGGGACGACACGAAAGCAGATACGTCATCGGCGTACGCGGAAACCCTGGCTCGAGCCCCTCCAGGAACGGCGATTCCGCGTAGGGCCGGACTGCCGGTCTCGTCCTTCAGCCGGCGAAGGAGAGGCTCCAACGCCAAAGCATAAAGGAGAGGCGACAGCGGACAACCCTGACGAACCGACCTAGACAGCACGAACGCGTCCGACAACCTTCCGTTCACCTGTACCACAGCACTGGGGGAGCGATACAGGAGGCTAATCCAGCGGCAGAAGTTGGGTGCGAATCCAGCGGCCTGCAGGACAGTAGCAAGGTAGCGATGGTCGACCCTATCAAATGCCTTGGACTGATCCAAATTGATCAGCGCGGCTTGCTCGTCGTCTTTTACACCCTCTATGATCGTGCGGATCAGATGCAGGTTGCTCTGAATTGTTCGGCCCCTCACAGAACAAGTCTGCTCAGGTCCCAACAGAGACTCGGCAACTGACTGCAAACGCTCCTGCAGGATCTTGGCCATAATCTTTAACTCTGTGTTTAGCAGAGTTATGGGCCTGTAGTCATCTAGTTTCCCCCCACCACCTTTGCCCTTTTTCAACAGAGTGATCACGCCCCTGGTGATCCGATTGGGGATGGACCCCGACCGAAACCAGTTGTTGAACACTGCAGTCAAAATCGGAACAAAGATGTGCGACAGCCTCAAGTACAATTCATAGGGCAAACCATCCAGACCGGGCGACTTGCCTCTGCCGACCTTCTTCAAAACCGCGTAGACTTCGCCCTCCGTGATCTCTCCCTCGCAGCTAGCCGCTTCAGTCGGCAAAAGCCGAGGAAAGTCAGCCAAATAGCTACGAAACTCCTCCTCACGGAGACCAGGCTCCTTGGTAAACCGGCTCTCGAAATGGCGCCGAAACGCCTCGCACATGTCGTCAGTGGCCCGAAGAGTACGCCCCTCCGGGGATTCGACTTCACGAATGTAACGATCGCCACCTCGACGGACCTCTTCCCTGCGCAGATCTGCGCCCAAGTTCACAGCTTCGGAAGACATCTTGCTTAACTTATGTCTAATTACCTGGCCCATGTACCGCTCGCTATTCGAACGATCCAGGGCCTCCTTAGCTAAGGCTATCTCTAGGGGATCCCCCCCAGCCACCGCCCGGGTGTAACTAGTTTTAAGCGTCTTCACCTTGTCAGCTCTATCTAGAGCGAGCCGTTTGCTGAAATCAGTGGTGAAGGACCTAATCCTACACTTAAGGCGTTCCCACCACTTATTCCCGATAACCGCCCCCACTAGCTCCCGCTGCACTAGTCTAATTAGCTGTTCCCGAAAGTCCTCCCTGTCCAGTAAGGACAGATTGAACTTCCAGTAGCCAGCCATTCTAGGCCTATGGTCTAACGCCACCCGGGCACAAACGAGTTTGTGGTCCGTGTAGCCTACCCAGTGGAACGTAGGGCAATCTAATAGATCTATGTCGGCTCTTCTAACTAACATTCTGTCAAGGTAGCTAACTACCTTGTCAAAAGGCCAATTAAGAGCCCACGTCCACATTTTCCCCCCGGGATGATCGACCCGGTATCTATCGACGAGACCATAATCGTCGATCAGATCAACCAGGCTACGATCGCCCCTTCTCCCGCTAGCTCCCCGCCCCCTGTCTAACTTGGGGTCCAGGATGGCATTCCAGTCCCCCATTAAAACTAGGCGCGTTGAATCCACTAGGAACGGCCCCAACCGCCGAAAAAACGAGACCCGCTCCTCCCGGTCGTTGGGCGCATAAACCGCAACGACTCGGAACGAACCACTTTTCACGGCAATATCGGCCACGATCAACCGGCCCTCGGCATCGGTATGCACAAGGTCCACCTTCGCATCAAGAGTACGCCTGACAAGCAAAGAAACTCCTCTGGCAGAACGGTCCCCATATGCTGAATAGACGACAAAGTCATCGTCCAGCACACACGCATCGGAACTGCAAACAAAGTGGGTCTCCTCGATCGCGGCAACATCCACATCCAGGGACAGAAGGTCCCGGAGCAGGCGGGCAGCCTTACCCCGATCCCTTAAGCCCCTCACATTCAAAGTCGCTATCTTAATAGACATCTTCTAAGCCTGCAAAGAAAAAAGAAGTGCAATAAACCTATTCACATACAGGACGGAAATCTGCGGGTGAAAGGACCCCGACGGATTGTCCCAGGCTCCCCACTCCTAACTCCGACGTCATCCGTCCTTCTGTGACAATCCCGCCGACGTCCGTGGGGTAATTTAGTTTTAGGGCCCTATATAGTGATGGATGGAGACGTACGGGGGCCCTCCCTGCACAAAATATCTGCATTTTTTTCAAATCTTGTGCGCCCATCTCAATCATCCTTATCTCTGGGAAGGCCTCTCTGGCCTCAAAGAGATGGGCCCACACTTTCATGTGTTTGCCTGTGTCCCGGATAAGTCCAACCACTCCCGGGGCACGAGGAAAATTTCTAGGATCCTCAACTGATTTGCCGTCAACGGATGACAGCTTGATTAGAGGACCCAACAGTGCTCTCTTGCGGGAGGAGAGGTTCTTATCTATCTCCCCCTTATCCGCTCTGCAAATTTCCTCGACTTTGCCGAAGATTCTTTTTTTCTTTTTTCCCCTATCTGGGGGTGGTGGAGTGGGAGTGGATGAACGGGCTGGAGTAGGGAGGGATGGTTGGGGAGTTGGAGGGTCTGATGCAGTAGGAGTAGGTGTGTGCGGGGGTGTGGGGTTGCTAGCAGGGAGTGGAAATCGAGACAGGGAAGGAGGGAGACTCCTATCAGCTGGAGTGTTTTTTTCCTTTTTAGCTGGTGAAGAGGGGACGGATGTACATCTGTTTGTTTCCCTACCCCTCTCTTCACTAATCTGTCCAATTAGCCTATGAATCTGCTTCACTTGTTCCTCTTGTTCCTCCTCATCTTCCTCCCGGTTTCTTTTCAAGGAGGTGGCCCGTTTGGGAGGCACTTCCTCCACCTCCATGTCACTGTTTTGCTTTTCCGGACTTTTTTCCGGACTTTTTGGACTCTTCTGCTGTTTTTGTTTCTGTTGTTGTTGTTGCTGTTTTTGTTTCTCTTTTTCGTACACCTTTGAAGGCTGTACTTCTTTTTGCCTCTTTTCGGGCTGTTTCTTTTGGGGCGTCTCCTTCGGAGCTGGATCGCTAATATTTTTTCGCCCCCTATCCACCTCTTTCCAGGCTTCTACGGGAGGTTTTCCGGTTGTCTCTTTCACAACCACTGCTGCTGTTGTTGCTGCTGGAGGGGGCATTGGTTTAACATTTTTGCCAGGGCATTCCTTGGACATGTGCCCTGACGCACCACACGCCCAGCAGCACGGCTTTCTTCCCTCGACAACAACCAGCATTCTTCTCTTTCGGCACACCAGGGTGTTTGGAATTTCCCGAAAGTTTTCCCTGTTGACAGTTATTTGGACTTCTATGTCCCCTGTTTGGATGCCGCTTTTACTGACAAGGGCCTTAACTTCGTTCACTTCACCATATTTAACGAAAAAGGCCCCCATCCTGTCCTCGCTGATATCTGCTAGGACACCGTGAATTGTTACCTTGGTTCTGCGAGTTCCCATGTACTCTGTCTGCATGCGCAGGTTCTTAGTTGAGAGCAGACTTCCAGCCAGTGCCTTTGCCTGCTCCTCTGTAGCTAGGAGTATATCCCACAGAGCGTTTGTCCTACGAGCCAGGAGTTTTGGGTAAATTTGTAGAGACTTCAAGGCCTCCTCCATCACTTCTCTGCCGACACCGATCAACTTCCGGGTCTTTACCTCCGAAGTTAGAAGAGAGATTGTCCTGGTGTCGACTGCATCCAAGGCTTCTTGAATAGTAATGAATTCATTCCCTTGGAATGAATCCTCAAACTTTTTCCTTTGCTCGCAGTAAAAGGCTGGATCTTTTTCTGGCGGCCTGTTTTTACCCCAGGCCGTTTTTGGGGGTGACACCGGTTGTGAAGGCGGTGTATTGTCTTTGTCAATATTGTTGTCGGCCATGATGGGATTTTTCGGCCCACCACGCCGAACAATTAAGCTTTTGTTGCTTTCTTTAACTTATATTGGTGTTTCACATACGTAAAAAATAATAATCAAAAGAAAAAAAACGTACAAACTCAAACGGTAATAAACAACTCAAACGGTAATAAACAACTCAAACAAAAGAAGAAAGAATGGACTACGAAAACAAGGAAAATTTAAAAAAGAAAACAAAAACTGAAAGAAAAAGGCAAAATAATACAAAAAGCAAAAATAAAACGGAAAATAAAGAGAAAAAATTAGACAAATGCAAAATAGAACGAGGAAAACTGAAAGTCAAAAAAAGGTTGCAAAAATGTAAACTTAAAGCTTATCTTTTCGACGCAAAGGAAACAAGTCAGTAGCAAAAACAACACACCAGGGGATGAACTTAATACAAACCCTGAGGATTTATTGCAACAAAGGTTACAATTGTGGCACAAGGCCAAAAAGCGGAGGGGGAAAAGGCTGGTCAACACTTACTATCTTATACCTAGCTAATCTGACTCACGACCCATTCATACATTACAATTTACCCATTCACCACAAGAACTCGTCCGTCACCAAACAATCCTCCAACCACCATAATACCGCATCCTCTCAAGGGGAACCTACCAAAAAACGCGCCCCACACCATAAAAATTTGATGATAATACATAAAATACATAAAATTTTAATAATGATAGAATGAGAGGGGAGGGAGATGAACCCAATAATCAAATAAATATAAACACAAAATACAAACTAAACATAACAGATGTTAGTAGGGGACCGTCCAACCCTCAAAATAGAGAGGCCGCTGTATTCTGCCCAGGGGACAAAATCAAGAGGCAACTCTCGCTAAGGGAGTGGGAAGAAGGCTAAAATATTATGCGGGAAAGGGAAAATATAAAGCTGACCCAGTCGAGATAAAAGGGGGCCGAAACAAACTGGGGAGGTTGGGAATCTCGACTTGGATCATAACCAAAGAGTAGCCGGGTTACAGGCCAGGAACAACACTTACTCACATTAACTAGGTACACTGAAGCTTGTCTAATCCTAACCAAGGGGAGGGTTCCACAGGAAGCCACCCCGATGTGCAATAGGTTGACCTAGAAGAGAAAATCAAGGCTAGCCCCGGTCACACGAACCAAGCTCGCCTCTTTTACCCACCTTTCGCTAAAGACTGTCGAATGAAATCGTTTTCTATCAGATCTAATCTTCATCTTGAGCTGATGCTCAAAGAATAGGATTAGATGCTGATGAGAAAGACGGTTGCCCCGCAAGGCTTCCTCCTTTCGCGTCGTCCAAATCACCATTCGAGCCGTGGCCAGCAGCGTCAGAAACACCATTCGTTTCACCCCGGAATACGGGGGCGACACATTGTCACACGCGTATGCGCGATCAATGGACACAAGCTGTTCGGGAGCGAGACGAGCCGTCAGCTCGCCGACATGGTCCCATAAGGGGCGGACCCGGGGGCAATGGTAGAAGGCGTGCGGAGCCGTTTCTTCTAAGCCAAGACCACACCGTTCACAGTCTGGCAAATCCGCCAAACCCCATATGAAAGCCTTGTCGTTGAGAGGCAGCCGATTCCGAGCCAATCGCCAGGTAAGCGAAAACTCAGGGTTACTGAGGTAATCCGCCGCTGGCGCCCAAGACCAGTAGGAGCGAAACTCCTCCTCCGACAAGCCGAGCGTATCACGTAGGGAATCCTTCGCGGGCCCCTCCACTAATCCACGATAGAAGACCTTCCTAGGCCGTGACAGGTCACTGGACCGGGGAATGGCCCTCAAGGCCGACCGACACTCGCGGATGAAATCCGACTCGTCCCGGGGTTTACGACGGCGCTCAACCCTCGAGATGGGGGGACTGATGGTAAGGCTAGGGAAGGCGTCCCTAACAATCCCCTCCAGAATCGGATCTCTCCCAGTCAATGCGCGGCGTAGGAAAGCCAACCTAGAGGCACGGACGTGACTCAAGAGGTGCGGCATTCCCAGCCCCCCATGACACGGACGTTTAGTGCAGACTCGTCTGTCGACCCTGTTCACGCGTCCCCTCCATAAAATGGAGGATAGCGATCGCTCGAGCGCCTTCCAATGGGTCCCACAGAGAGGAAGTACAGACAATCGATAAAGAATCAGGGGGAAAATGTATGTAACACACACCTCCGCCCTGCCCTTCACGGACAACCGCCGTCGATTCCAAGTCTTGCCGGCAGAACCGACCTTTGCAAGTACTTCAGACCAATTCTTCTCCAGCTGGAGGTCCGGTCCAAACCACACTCCAAGAATGCGGACAGGTCCATCCGTCCAACCGAAGCGGCCCGGAAGAGCGACCCCCTTCCAGGCACCTAACCGCAAGCCGGAAGACTTGTCGCGGTTTATCTTGGCCCCTGTCACCTTCTCGTACCGGTCAAGCGCCTTCTGTACCGCCTCGATATCGTCCCGGGACGACACGAAAGCAGATACGTCATCGGCGTACGCGGAAACCCTGGCTCGAGCCCCTCCAGGAACGGCGATTCCGCGTAGGGCCGGACTGCCGGTCTCGTCCTTCAGCCGGCGAAGGAGAGGCTCCAACGCCAAAGCATAAAGGAGAGGCGACAGCGGACAACCCTGACGAACCGACCTAGACAGCACGAAAGCGTCCGACAACCTTCCGTTCACCTGTACCACAGCACTGGGGGAGCGATACAGGAGGCTAATCCAGCGGCAGAAGTTGGGTGCGAATCCAGCGGCCTGCAGGACAGTAGCAAGGTAGCGATGGTCGACCCTATCAAATGCCTTGGACTGATCCAAATTGATCAGCGCGGCTTGCTCGTCGTCTTTTACACCCTCTATGATCGTGCGGATCAGATGCAGGTTGCTCTGAATTGTTCGGCCCCTCACAGAACAAGTCTGCTCAGGTCCCAACAGAGACTCGGCAACTGACTGCAAACGCTCCTGCAGGATCTTGGCCATAATCTTTAACTCTGTGTTTAGCAGAGTTATGGGCCTGTAGTCATCTAGTTTCCCCCCACCACCTTTGCCCTTTTTCAACAGAGTGATCACGCCCCTGGTGATCCGGTTGGGGATGGACCCCGACCGAAACCAGTTGTTGAACACTGCAGTCAAAATCGGAACAAAGATGTGCGACAGCCTCAAGTACAATTCATAGGGCAAACCATCCAGACCGGGCGACTTGCCTCTGCCGACCTTCTTCAAAACCGCGTAGACTTCGCCCTCCGTGATCTCTCCCTCGCAGCTAGCCGCTTCAGTCGGCAAAAGCCGAGGAAAGTCAGCCAAATAGCTACGAAACTCCTCCTCACGGAGACCAGGCTCCTTGGTAAACCGGCTCTCGAAATGGCGCCGAAACGCCTCGCACATGTCGTCAGTGGCCCGAAGAGTACGCCCCTCCGGGGATTCGACTTCACGAATGTAACGATCGCCACCTCGACGGACCTCTTCCCTGCGCAGATCTGCGCCCAAGTTCACAGCTTCGGAAGACATCTTGCTTAACTTATGTCTAATTACCTGGCCCATGTACCGCTCGCTATTCGAACGATCCAGGGCCTCCTTAGCTAAGGCTATCTCTAGGGGATCCCCCCCAGCCACCGCCCGGGAATAACTAGACTTGAGTGTCTTCACCTTATCAGCTCTATCTAGAGCGAGCCGTTTGCTGAAATCAGTGGTGAAGGACCTAATCCTACACTTAAGGCGTTCCCACCACTTATTCCCGATAACCGCCCCCACTAGCTCCCGCTGCACTAGTCTAATTAGCTGTTCCCGAAAGTCCTCCCTGTCCAGTAAGGACAGATTGAACTTCCAGTAGCCAGCCATTCTAGGCCTATGGTCTAACGCCACCCGGGCACAAACGAGTTTGTGGTCCGTGTAGCCTACCCAGTGGAACGTAGGGCAATCTAATAGATCTATGTCGGCTCTTCTAACTAACATTCTGTCAAGGTAGCTAACTACCTTGTCAAAAGGCCAATTAAGAGCCCACGTCCACATTTTCCCCCCGGGATGATCGACCCGGTATCTATCGACGAGACCATAATCGTCGATCAGATCAACCAGGCTACGATCGCCCCTTCTCCCGCTAGCTCCCCGCCCCCTGTCTAACTTGGGGTCCAGGATGGCATTCCAGTCCCCCATTAAAACTAGGCGCGTTGAATCCACTAGGAACGGCCCCAACCGCCGAAAAAACGAGACCCGCTCCTCCCGGTCATTGGGCGCATAAACCGCAACGACTCGGAACGAACCACTTTTCACGGCAATATCGGCCACGATCAACCGGCCCTCGGCATCGGTATGCACAAGGTCCACCTTCGCATCAAGAGTACGCCTGACAAGCAAAGAAACTCCTCTGGCAGAACGGTCCCCATATGCTGAATAGACGACAAAGTCATCGTCCAGCACACACGCATCGGAACTGCAAACAAAGTGGGTCTCCTCGATCGCGGCAACATCCACATCCAGGGACAGAAGGTCCCGGAGAAGGCGGGCAGCCTTACCCCGATCCCTTAAGCCCCTCACATTCAAAGTCGCTATCTTAATAGACATCTTCTAAGCCTGCAAAGAAAAAAGAAGTGCAATAAACCTATTCACATACAGGACGGAAATCTGCGGGTGAAAGGACCCCGACGGATTGTCCCAGGCTCCCCACGCCTAACTCTGACGTTATCCGTCCTTCTGTGACAATCCCGCCGACGTCCGTGGGGTAATTTAGTTTTAGGGCCCTATATAATGAAGGGTGGAGACGTACGGGGGCCCTCCCTGAACAAAACAAGTGCATTTTTTTAAGATCTTGCGACCCAGTCTCCACCATCCTTATCTCTGGGAAGGCTTCTCTGGCTTCGAAGAGATGGGTCCAGACTTTTAAGTGCCTGCCGGAATCCCGGATCAGTCCGACAACTCCCGGGGCACCAGGAAAATTTCTGGGGTCCTCCACTGATTTACCATCAACAGATGACAGTTTAATTAGAGGCCCCAGTAATGCTCTCTTGCGAGAGGAGAGGTTTTTGTCTATCTCCCCTTTCTCTGCTCTACAAATTTCTTCGACCTTGCCGAAGATCCTTTTCTTCTTTTTTCCCCTATCTGGGGGTGGTGGAGTGGGAGTGGACGAAGAGGTTGGAGTAGGGAGGGGTGATTGGGGAATTGGAGGGTCTGAGGCAGTAGGAGTAGGTGTGTGCGGGGGTGTGGGGGTGGTAGGCGGAAGTGGATATCGAGACAGGGAGGGAGGGAGACTCCTATCTGCAGAAGTGTTTTTCTCTTTTTTCAATGGTGAAGAGGGGGCGGATGTAACTTTGTTTTTCTCCCTGCCCCTATCGTCACTAATATGACCAATTAGTCTATGTATCCGGTCTGCTTGTTCGACATGTTGTTCTTCTTCCTCCTCGTCTTCCTCTCGGTTCCTTTTCAAGGAGGCAGCCCGTTTGGGAGGCACTTCCTCCACCTCCATGTCGCTGTTTTGTTGCTGGAGCTGTTGCTGCTGCTGCTGCTTCTGTTTTTTTTGCTCCTTTGAAGCTTGTCCTTCTTTTGGCCTCTTTTCGAGGTGTTTTTTAGGGGGCGTTTCCTGCGGGGCTGCAACAGATGTATTTTTCCGCCCCTTATCCACCTCTTTCCAGGCTTCTTGGGAAGGTTTTCCGGATGGTTTTTCAACCACTACTGTTGTTGTTGCTGCTGCTGGAGGGGGCATCGGCATGACTTTATTTTTGCCAGGGCACTCCTTGGACATGTGTCCTGACGCACCACACGCCCAACAGCATGGCTTCCTCCCCTCCACCACGACCAGCATTCTTCTTTTGCGGCACACCAAGGTGTTTGGGATCTCTTGGAAGTTTTCTCTGTTCAAGGTTACTTGCACCTCCATGTCGCCGGTCAGGATGCCGCCTTTGCTAACGAGGGCCTTGACGTCGTTCACCTCGCCATATTTGGCGAAGAAGGCCCCCATCCTGTCCTCGTTGATATCTACTGGGACCCCGTGGATCGTAACCTTGGTCCTGCGGGTTCCCATGTATTCGGTCTGAATGCGCAGGTTCTTTGTTGCAAGTAGGCTTCCTGCCAGAGCCTTTGCCTGCTCTTCCGTGGCGAGGAGTATGTCCCACAGAGCATTCGTCCTTCGCGCCAGAAACTTGGGGTTAATTTGTAAGGTTCTTAAGGCCTCCTCCATTACCTCTCTGCCGACGCCGATCAACTTTCGGGTTTTTATATCCGAAGTTAGGAGAGATATTGTTCTCGTGTCGACAGCATTCAGCGCTTCTTGAATCGTGAGGAATTCATTGCCTTTGAATGATTCCTCGAATTTTTTTCTCTGTTCGCAGTAATATGCTGCATCTTTTTCCGGGGGCCTGTTTTTCCCCCAGGCCGTTTTCTGGGGTGACACCGGTTGTGAAGGCGGTGTATTTTCCTCAATGTTATTGTCGGCCATGATGGGATTTTTCGGCCCACCACGCCGAACAATTAAGCTTTTGTTGCTTTTTTAAAGGTATGTTGGTGTTTCCAGAGACGTAAGAAATAATTATCAAAATAAACAAGAAAAAACGTACAAACTCAAACGGTAATAAACAACTCAAACGGTAATAAACAACTCAAACGGTAATAAACAACTCAAACGGTAATAAACAACTCAAACAAAAGAAGAAAAATGGACTACGAAAACAAGGAAAATTTAAAAAAGGAAACAAAAACTGAAAGAAAAAGGCAAAATAATACAAAAGCAAAATTAAAACGGAAAATAAAGAGAAAAAATTAGACAAAAAATAGAACGAGGAAAACTGAAAGTCAAAAAAGGTTGCAAAAATGTAAACTTAAAGCTTATCTTTTCGACGCAAAGGAAACAAGTCAGTAGCAAAAACAACACACCAGGGGATGAACTTAATACAAACCCTGAGGATTTATTGCAACAAAGGTTACAATTGTGGCACAAGGCCAAAAAGGGGAGGGGGAAAAGGCTGGTCAACACTTACTATCTTATACCTAGCTAATCTGACTCACGACCCATTCATACATTACAATTTACTCATTCACCACAAGAACTCATCCATCACCGTTCAATCCTCCAACCACCATAATACCACATCCACTCCAAGGGAACCTACCAAAACGCGCCCCAATCCATAAAAATTTGATGATACATAAATGATATACATAAAATTCTAATAATGATAGAATGCAAGGGGAGGGAGGTGAACCCAATAATAAATAAAAATAAACACAAAATACAAACTAAACATAACACATGTTAGTAGGGACCGTCCAACCCTCAAAAACAGAGAGGCCGCTGTATTCTGGCCAGCGGACAAAATCAAGAGGCAACTCTCGCTAAGGGAGTGGGAAGAAGGCTAAAATATTATGCGGGAAAGGGAAAATATAAAGCTGACCCAGTCGAGATAAAAGGGGGCCGAAACAAACTGGGGAGGTTGGGAATCTCGACTTGGATCATAACCAAAGAGTAGCCGGGTTACAGGCCAGGAACAACACTTACTCACATTAACTAGGTACACTGAAGCTTGTCTAATCCTAACCAAGGGGAGGGTTCCACAGGAAGCCACCCCGATGTGCAATAGGTTGACCTAGAAGAGAAAATCAAGGCTAGCCCCGGTCACACGAACCAAGCTCGCCTCTTTTACCCACCTTTCGCTAAAGACTGTCGAATGCAATCGTTTTCTATCAGATCTAATCTTCATCTTGAGCTGATGCTCAAAGAATAGGATTAGATGCCGATGAGAAAGACGGTTGCCCCGCAAGCCTTCCTCCTTTCGCGTCGTCCAAATCACCATTCGAGCCGTGGCCAGCAGCGTCAGAAACACCATTCGTTTCACCCCGGAATACGGGGGCGACACATTGTCACACGCGTATGCGCGATCAATGGACACAAGCTGTTCGGGAGCGAGACGAGCCGTCAGCTCGCCGACATGGTCCCATAAGGGGCGGACCCGGGGGCAATGGTAGAAGGCGTGCGCAGCCGTTTCTTCTAAGCCAAGACCACACCGTTCACAGTCTGGCAAATCCGCCAAACCCCATATGAAAGCCTTGTCGTTGAGAGGCAGCCGATTCCGAGCCAATCGCCAGGTAAGCGAAAACTCAGGGTTACTGAGGTAATCCGCCGCTGGCGCCCAAGACCAGTAGGAGCGAAACTCCTCCTCCGACAAGCCGAGCGTATCACGTAGGGAATCCTTCGCGGGCCCCTCCACTAATCCACGATAGAAGACCTTCCTAGGCCGTGACAGGTCACTGGACCGGGGAATGGCCCTCAAGGCCGACCGACACTCGCGGATGAAATCCGACTCGTCCCGGGGTTTACGACGGCGCTCAACCCTCGAGATGGGGGGACTGATGGTAAGGCTAGGGAAGGCGTCCCTAACAATCCCCTCCAGAATCGGATCTCTCCCAGTCAATGCGCGGCGTAGGAAAGCCAACCTAGAGGCACGGACGTGACTCAAGAGGTGCGGCATTCCCAGCCCCCCATGACACGGACGTTTAGTGCAGACTCGTCTGTCGACCCTGTTCACGCGTCCCCTCCATAAAATGGAGGATAGCGATCGCTCGAGCGCCTTCCAATGGGTCCCACAGAGAGGAAGTACAGACAATCGATAAAGAATCAGGGGGAAAATGTATGTAACACACACCTCCGCCCTGCCCTTCACGGACAACCGCCGTCGATTCCAAGTCTTGCCGGCAGAACCGACCTTTGCAAGTACTTCAGACCAATTCTTCTCCAGCTGGAGGTCCGGTCCAAACCACACTCCTAGAATGCGGACAGGTCCATCCGTCCAACCGAAGCGGCCCGGAAGGGCGACCCCCTTCCAGGCACCTAACCGCAAGCCGGAAGACTTGTCGCGGTTTATCTTGGCCCCTGTCACCTTCTCGTACCGGTCAAGCGCCTTCTGTACCGCCTCGATATCGTCCCGGGACGACACGAAAGCAGATACGTCATCGGCGTACGCGGAAACCCTGGCTCGAGCCCCTCCAGGAACGGCGATTCCGCGTAGGGCCGGACTGCCGGTCTCGTCCTTCAGCCGGCGAAGGAGAGGCTCCAACGCCAAAGCATAAAGGAGAGGCGACAGCGGACAACCCTGACGAACCGACCTAGACAGCACGAACGCGTCCGACAACCTTCCGTTCACCTGTACCACAGCACTGGGGGAGCGATACAGGAGGCTAATCCAGCGGCAGAAGTTGGGTGCGAATCCAGCGGCCTGCAGGACAGTAGCAAGGTAGCGATGGTCGACCCTATCAAATGCCTTGGACTGATCCAAATTGATCAGCGCGGCTTGCTCGTCGTCTTTTACACCCTCTATGATCGTGCGGATCAGATGCAGGTTGCTCTGAATTGTTCGGCCCCTCACAGAACAAGTCTGCTCAGGTCCCAACAGAGACTCGGCAACTGACTGCAAACGCTCCTGCAGGATCTTGGCCATAATCTTTAACTCTGTGTTTAGCAGAGTTATGGGCCTGTAGTCATCTAGTTTCCCCCCACCACCTTTGCCCTTTTTCAACAGAGTGATCACGCCCCTGGTGATCCGATTGGGGATGGACCCCGACCGAAACCAGTTGTTGAACACTGCAGTCAAAATCGGAACAAAGATGTGCGACAGCCTCAAGTACAATTCATAGGGCAAACCATCCAGACCGGGCGACTTGCCTCTGCCGACCTTCTTCAAAACCGCGTAGACTTCGCCGTCCGTGATCTCTCCCTCGCAGCTAGCCGCTTCAGTCGGCGAAAGCCGAGGAAAGTCAGCCAAATAGCTACGAAACTCCTCCTCACGGAGACCAGGCTTCTTGGTAAACCGGCTCTCGAAATGGCGCCGAAACGCCTCGCACATGTCGTCAGTGGCCCGAAGAGTACGCCCCTCCGGGGATTCGACTTCACGAATGTAACGATCGCCACCTCGACGGACCTCTTCCCTGCGCAGATCTGCGCCCAAGTTCACAGCTTCGGAAGACATCTTGCTTAACTTATGTCTAATTACCTGGCCCATGTACCGCTCGCTATTCGAACGATCCAGGGCCTCCTTAGCTAAGGCTATCTCTAGGGGATCCCCCCCAGCCACCGCCCGGGTGTAACTAGTTTTAAGCGTCTTCACCTTGTCAGCTCTATCTAGAGCGAGCCGTTTGCTGAAATCAGTGGTGAAGGACCTAATCCTACACTTAAGGCGTTCCCACCACTTATTCCCGATAACCGCCCCCACTAGCTCCCGCTGCACTAGTCTAATTAGCTGTTCCCGAAAGTCCTCCCTGTCCAGTAAGGACAGATTGAACTTCCAGTACCCAGCCATTCTAGGCCTATGGTCTAACGCCACCCGGGCACAAACGAGTTTGTGGTCCGTGTAGCCTACCCAGTGGAACGTAGGGCAATCTAATAGATCTATGTCGGCTCTTCTAACTAACATTCTGTCAAGGTAGCTAACTACCTTGTCAAAAGGCCAATTAAGAGCCCACGTCCACATTTTCCCCCCGGGATGATCGACCCGGTATCTATCGACGAGACCATAATCGTCGATCAGATCAACCAGGCTACGATCGCCCCTTCTCCCGCTAGCTCCCCGCCCCCTGTCTAACTTGGGGTCCAGGATGGCATTCCAGTCCCCCATTAAAACTAGGCGCGTTGAATCCACTAGGAACGGCCCCAACCGCCGAAAAAACGAGACCCGCTCCTCCCGGTCGTTGGGCGCATAAACCGCAACGACTCGGAACGAACCACTTTTCACGGCAATATCGGCCACGATCAACCGGCCCTCGGCATCGGTATGCACAAGGTCCACCTTCGCATCAAGAGTACGCCTGACAAGCAAAGAAACTCCTCTGGCAGAACGGTCCCCATATGCTGAATAGACGACAAAGTCATCGTCCAGCACACACGCATCGGAACTGCAAACAAAGTGGGTCTCCTCGATCGCGGCAACATCCACATCCAGGGACAGAAGGTCCCGGAGCAGGCGGGCAGCCTTACCCCGATCCCTTAAGCCCCTCACATTCAAAGTCGCTATCTTAATAGACATCTTCTAAGCCTGCAAAGAAAGAAAAGAAGAAGTGCAATAAACCTATTCACATACAGGACGGAAATCTGCGGGTGAAAGGACCCCGACGGATTGTCCCAGGCTCCCCACGCCTAACTCTGACGTTATCCGTCCTTCTGTGACAATCCCGCCGACGTCCGTGGGGTAATTTAGTTTTAGGGCCCTATATAATGAAGGGTGGAGACGTACGGGGGCCCTCCCTGAACAAAACAAGTGCATTTTTTTAAGATCTTGCGACCCAGTCTCCACCATCCTTATCTCTGGGAAGGCTTCTCTGGCTTCGAAGAGATGGGTCCAGACTTTCAAGTGCCTGCCGGAATCCCGGATCAGTCCGACAACTCCCGGGGCACCAGGAAAATTTCTGGGGTCCTCCACTGATTTACCATCAACAGATGACAGTTTAATTAGAGGCCCCAGTAATGCTCTCTTGCGAGAGGAGAGGTTTTTGTCTATCTCCCCTTTCTCTGCTCTACAAATTTCTTCGACCTTGCCGAAGATCCTTTTCTTCTTTTTTCCCCTATCTGGGGGTGGTGGAGTGGGAGTGGACGAAGAGGTTGGAGTAGGGAGGGGTGATTGGGGAATTGGAGGGTTTGAGGCAGTAGGAGTAGGTGTGTGCGGGGGTGTGGGGGTGATAGGCGGAAGTGGATATCGAGACAGGGAGGGAGGGAGACTCCTATCTGCAGAAGTGTTTTTTTCTTTTTTCAATGGTGAAGAGGGGGCGGATGTAACTTTGTTTTTCTCCCTGCCCCTATCGTCACTAATATGACCAATTAGTCTATCTGCTTGTTCGACATGTTGTTCTTCTTCCTCCTCGTCTTCCTCTCGGTTCCTTTTCAAGGAGGCAGCCCGTTTGGGAGGCACTTCCTCCACCTCCATGTCGCTGTTTTGTTGCTGGAGCTGTTGCTGCTGCTGCTGCTTCTGTTTTTTTTGCTCCTTTGAAGCTTGTCCTTCTTTTGGCCTCTTTTCGAGGTGTTTTTTAGGGGGCGTTTCCTGCGGGGCTGCAACAGATGTATTTTTCCGCCCCTTATCCACCTCTTTCCAGGCTTCTTGGGAAGGTTTTCCGGATGGTTTTTCAACCACTACTGTTGTTGTTGCTGCTGCTGGAGGGGGCATCGGCATGACTTTATTTTTGCCAGGGCACTCCTTGGACATGTGTCCTGACGCACCACACGCCCAACAGCATGGCTTCCTCCCCTCCACCACGACCAGCATTCTTCTTTTTCGGCACACCAAGGTGTTTGGGATCTCTTGGAAGTTTTCCCTGTTCAAGGTTACTTGCACCTCCATGTCGCCGGTCAGGATGCCGCCTTTACTAACGAGAGCCTTGACGTCGTTCACCTCGCCATATTTGGCGAAGAAGGCCCCCATCCTGTCCTCGTTGATATCTACTGGGACCCCGTGGATCGTAACCTTGGTCCTGCGGGTTCCCATATATTCCGTCTGAATGCGCAGGTTCTTTGTTGCAAGTAGGCTTCCTGCCAGAGCCTTTGCCTGCTCTTCCGTGGCGAGGAGTATGTCCCACAGAGCATTCGTCCTCCGCGCCAGAAATTTGGGGTTGATTTGTAAGGTTCTTAAGGCCTCCTCCATTACCTCTCTGCCGACGCCGATCAACTTTCGGGTTTTTATATCCGAAGTTAGGAGAGATATTGTTCTCGTGTCGACAGCATTCAGCGCTTCTTGAATCGTGAGGAATTCATTGCCTTTGAATGATTCCTCGAATTTTTTCCTCTGTTCGCAGTAATATGCTGCATCTTTTTCCGGGGGCCTGTTTTTCCCCCAGGCCGTTTTCTGGGGTGACACCGGTTGTGAAGGCGGTGTATTCTTCTCAATGTTATTGTCGGCCATGATGGGATTTTTCGGCCCACCACGCCGAACAATTAAGCTTTTGTTGCTTTTTTAAGGTATGTTGGTGTTTTCAGAGACGTAAAAAATAATAATCAAAATAAACAAGAAAAAACGTACAAACTCAAACGGTAATAAACAACTCAAACGGTAATAAACAACTCAAACAAAAGAAGAAAAATGGACTACGAAAACAAGGAAAATTTAAAAAAGAAAACAAAAACTGAAAGAAAAAGGCAAAATAATACAAAAAGCAAAAATAAAACGGAAAATAAAGAGAAAAAATTAAACAAATGCAAAAATAGAACGAGGAAAACTGAAAGTCAAAAAAGGTTGCAAAAATGTAAACTTAAAGCTTATCTTTTCGACGCAAAGGAAACAAGTCAGTAGCAAAAACAACACACCAGGGGATGAACTTAATACAAACCCTGAGGATTTATTGCAACAAAGGTTACAATTGTGGCACAAGGCCAAAAAAGGGGGGGGGAAAGGCTGGTCAACACTTACTATCTTATACCTAGCTAATCTGACTCACGACCCATTCATACATTACAATTTACTCATTCACCACAAGAACTCATCCATCACCGTTCAATCCTCCAACCACCATAATACCACATCCACTCCAAGGGAACCTACCAAAACGCGCCCCAATCCATAAAAATTTGATGATACATAAATGATATACATAAAATTCTAATAATGATAGAATGCAAGGGGAGGGAGGTGAACCCAATAATAAATAAAAATAAACACAAAATACAAACTAAACATAACACATGTTAGTAGGGACCGTCCAACCCTCAAAAACAGCGAGGCCGCTGTATTCTGCCCAGGGGACAGAATCAAGAGACGCTCTCGCTAAGGGAGTGGGAAAGCGGAGAAAATATTATGCCGGAATGGGAAAATGTAAAGCTGACCCAGTCGAGATAAAAATGGGGGGCCAAAACAAACTGGGGAGGTTGGGAATCTCGACTTGGACCATAACCAAAGAGCAGCCGGGATACAGGCCAGGAACAACATTTACTCACATTAACTAGGTACACTGAAGCTTGTCTAACCTAACCAAGGGGAGGGTTCCACAGGAAGCCACCCCGATGTGCAATAGGTTGACCTAGAAGAGAAAATCAAGGCTAGCCCCGGTCACACGAACCAAGCTCGCCTCTTTTACCCACCTTTCGCTAAAGACTGTCGAATGCAATCGTTTTCTATCAGATCTAATCTTCATCTTGAGCTGATGCTCAAAGAATAGGATTAGATGCTGATGAGAAAGACGGTTGCCCCGCAAGCCTTCCTCCTTTCCCGTCGTCCAAATCACCATTCGAGCCGTGGCCAGCAGCGTCAGAAACACCATTCGTTTCACCCCGGAATACGGGGGCGACACATTGTCACACGCGTATGCGCGATCAATGGACACAAGCTGTTCGGGAGCGAGACGAGCCGTCAGCTCGCCGACATGGTCCCATAAGGGGCGGACCCGGGGGCAATGGTAGAAGGCGTGCGGAGCCGTTTCTTCTAAGCCAAGACCACACCGTTCACAGTCTGGCAAATCCGCCAAACCCCATATGAAAGCCTTGTCGTTGAGAGGCAGCCGATTCCGAGCCAATCGCCAGGTAAGCGAAAACTCAGGGTTACTGAGGTAATCCGCCGCTGGCGCCCAAGACCAGTAGGAGCGAAACTCCTCCTCCGACAAGCCGAGCGTATCACGTAGGGAATCCTTCGCGGGCCCCTCCACTAATCCACGATAGAAGACCTTCCTAGGCCGTGACAGGTCACTGGACCGGGGAATGGCCCTCAAGGCCGACCGACACTCGCGGATGAAATCCGACTCGTCCCGGGGTTTACGACGGCGCTCAACCCTCGAGATGGGGGGACTGATGGTAAGGCTAGGGAAGGCGTCCCTAACAATCCCCTCCAGAATCGGATCTCTCCCAGTCAATGCGCGGCGTAGGAAAGCCAACCTAGAGGCACGGACGTGACTCAAGAGGTGCGGCATTCCCAGCCCCCCATGACACGGACGTTTAGTGCAGACTCGTCTGTCGACCCTGTTCACGCGTCCCCTCCATAAAATGGAGGATAGCGATCGCTCGAGCGCCTTCCAATGGGTCCCACAGAGAGGAAGTACAGACAATCGATAAAGAATCAGGGGGAAAATGTATGTAACACACACCTCCGCCCTGCCCTTCACGGACAACCGCCGTCGATTCCAAGTCTTGCCGGCAGAACCGACCTTTGCAAGTACTTCAGACCAATTCTTCTCCAGCTGGAGGTCCGGTCCAAACCACACTCCAAGAATGCGGACAGGTCCATCCGTCCAACCGAAGCGGCCCGGAAGAGCGACCCCCTTCCAGGCACCTAACCGCAAGCCGGAAGACTTGTCGCGGTTTATCTTGGCCCCTGTCACCTTCTCGTACCGGTCAAGCGCCTTCTGTACCGCCTCGATATCGTCCCGGGACGACACGAAAGCAGATACGTCATCGGCGTACGCGGAAACCCTGGCTCGAGCCCCTCCAGGAACGGCGATTCCGCGTAGGGCCGGACTGCCGGTCTCGTCCTTCAGCCGGCGAAGGAGAGGCTCCAACGCCAAAGCATAAAGGAGAGGCGACAGCGGACAACCCTGACGAACCGACCTAGACAGCACGAACGCGTCCGACAACCTTCCGTTCACCTGTACCACAGCACTGGGGGAGCGATACAGGAGGCTAATCCAGCGGCAGAAGTTGGGTGCGAATCCAGCGGCCTGCAGGACAGTAGCAAGGTAGCGATGGTCGACCCTATCAAATGCCTTGGACTGATCCAAATTGATCAGCGCGGCTTGCTCGTCGTCTTTTACACCCTCTATGATCGTGCGGATCAGATGCAGGTTGCTCTGAATTGTTCGGCCCCTCACAGAACAAGTCTGCTCAGGTCCCAACAGAGACTCGGCAACTGACTGCAAACGCTCCTGCAGGATCTTGGCCATAATCTTTAACTCTGTGTTTAGCAGAGTTATGGGCCTGTAGTCATCTAGTTTCCCCCCACCACCTTTGCCCTTTTTCAACAGAGTGATCACGCCCCTGGTGATCCGATTGGGGATGGACCCCGACCGAAACCAGTTGTTGAACACTGCAGTCAAAATCGGAACAAAGATGTGCGACAGCCTCAAGTACAATTCATAGGGCAAACCATCCAGACCGGGCGACTTGCCTCTGCCGACCTTCTTCAAAACCGCGTAGACTTCGCCGTCCGTGATCTCTCCCTCGCAGCTAGCCGCTTCAGTCGGCAAAAGCCGAGGAAAGTCAGCCAAATAGCTACGAAACTCCTCCTCACGGAGACCAGGCTCCTTGGTAAACCGGCTCTCGAAATGGCGCCGAAACGCCTCGCACATGTCGTCAGTGGCCCGAAGAGTACGCCCCTCCGGGGATTCGACTTCACGAATGTAACGATCGCCACCTCGACGGACCTCTTCCCTGCGCAGATCTGCGCCCAAGTTCACAGCTTCGGAAGACATCTTGCTTAACTTATGTCTAATTACCTGGCCCATGTACCGCTCGCTATTCGAACGATCCAGGGCCTCCTTAGCTAAGGCTATCTCTAGGGGATCCCCCCCAGCCACCGCCCGGGAATAACTAGACTTGAGTGTCTTCACCTTATCAGCTCTATCTAGAGCGAGCCGTTTGCTGAAATCAGTGGTGAAGGACCTAATCCTACACTTAAGGCGTTCCCACCACTTATTCCCGATAACCGCCCCCACTAGCTCCCGCTGCACTAGTCTAAATAGCTGTTCCCGAAAGTCCTCCCTGTCCAGTAAGGACAGATTGAACTTCCAGTACCCAGCCATTCTAGGCCTACAGTCTAACGCCACCCGGGCACAAACGAGTTTGTGGTCCGAATAGCCTACCCAGTGGAACGTAGGGCAATCTAGTAGATCTATGTCGGCTCTTCTAACTAACATTCTGTCAAGGTAGCTAACTACCTTGTCACAAGGCCAATTAAGAGCCCACGTCCACATTTTCCCCCCGGGATGATCGACCCGGTATCTATCGACGAGACCATAATCGTCGATCAGATCAACCAGGCTACGATCGCCCCTTCTCCCGCTAGCTCCCCGCCCCCTGTCTAACTTGGGGTCCAGGATGGCATTCCAGTCCCCCATTAAAACTAGGCGCGTTGAATCCACTAGGAACGGCCCCAACCGCCGAAAAAACGAGACCCGCTCCTCCCGGTCGTTGGGCGCATAAACCGCAACGACTCGGAACGAACCACTTTTCACGGCAATATCGGCCACGATCAACCGGCCCTCGGCATCGGTATGCACAAGGTCCACCTTCGCATCAAGAGTACGCCTGACAAGCAAAGAAACTCCTCTGGCAGAACGGTCCCCATATGCTGAATAGACGACAAAGTCATCGTCCAGCACACACGCATCGGAACTGCAAACAAAGTGGGTCTCCTCGATCGCGGCAACATCCACATCCAGGGACAGAAGGTCCCGGAGCAGGCGGGCAGCCTTACCCCGATCCCTTAAGCCCCTCACATTCAAAGTCGCTATCTTAATAGACATCTTCTAAGCCTGCAAAGAAAGAAAAGAAGAAGTGCAATAAACCTATTCACATACAGGACGGAAATCTGCGGGTGAAAGGACCCCGACGGATTGTCCCAGGCTCCCCACGCCTAACTCTGACGTTATCCGTCCTTCTGTGACAATCCCGCCGACGTCCGTGGGGTAATTTAGTTTTAGGGCCCTATATAATGAAGGGTGGAGACGTACGGGGGCCCTCCCTGAACAAAACAAGTGCATTTTTTTAAGATCTTGCGACCCAGTCTCCACCATCCTTATCTCTGGGAAGGCTTCTCTGGCTTCGAAGAGATGGGTCCAGACTTTCAAGTGCCTGCCGGAATCCCGGATCAGTCCGACAACTCCCGGGGCACCAGGAAAATTTCTGGGGTCCTCCACTGATTTACCATCAACAGATGACAGTTTAATTAGAGGCCCCAGTAATGCTCTCTTGCGAGAGGAGAGGTTTTTGTCTATCTCCCCTTTCTCTGCTCTACAAATTTCTTCGACCTTGCCGAAGATCCTTTTCTTCTTTTTTCCCCTATCTGGGGGTGGTGGAGTGGGAGTGGACGAAGAGGTTGGAGTAGGGAGGGGTGATTGGGGAATTGGAGGGTCTGAGGCAGTAGGAGTAGGTGTGTGCGGGGGTGTGGGGGTGGTAGGCGGAAGTGGATATCGAGACAGGGAGGGAGGGAGACTCCTATCTGCAGAAGTGTTTTTTTCTTTTTTCAATGGTGAAGAGGGGGCGGATGTAACTTTGTTTTTCTCCCTGCCCCTATCGTCACTAATATGACCAATTAGTCTATCTGCTTGTTCGACATGTTGTTCTTCTTCCTCCTCGTCTTCCTCTCGGTTCCTTTTCAAGGAGGCAGCCCGTTTGGGAGGCACTTCCTCCACCTCCATGTCGCTGTTTTGTTGCTGGAGCTGTTGCTGCTGCTGCTGCTTCTGTTTTTTTTGCTCCTTTGAAGCTTGTCCTTCTTTTGGCCTCTTTTCGAGGTGTTTTTTAGGGGGCGTTTCCTGCGGGGCTGCAACAGATGTATTTTTCCGCCCCTTATCCACCTCTTTCCAGGCTTCTTGGGAAGGTTTTCCGGATGGTTTTTCAACCACTACTGTTGTTGTTGCTGCTGCTGGAGGGGGCATCGGCATGACTTTATTTTTGCCAGGGCACTCCTTGGACATGTGTCCTGACGCACCACACGCCCAACAGCATGGCTTCCTCCCCTCCACCACGACCAGCATTCTTCTTTTTCGGCACACCAAGGTGTTTGGGATCTCTTGGAAGTTTTCCCTGTTCACGGTTACTTGCACCTCCATGTCGCCGGTCAGGATGCCGCCTTTGCTAACGAGGGCCTTGACGTCATTCACCTCGCCATATTTGGCGAAGAAGGCCCCCATCCTGTCCTCGTTGATATCTACTGGGACCCCGTGGATCGTAACCTTGGTCCTGCGGGTTCCCATATACTCGGTCTGAATGCGCAGGTTCTTTGTTGCAAGTAGGCTTCCTGCCAGAGCCTTTGCCTGCTCTTCCGTGGCGAGGAGTATGTCCCACAGAGCATTCGTCCTCCGCGCCAGAACTTTGGGGCTAATTTGTAAGGTTCTTAAGGCCTCCTCCATTACCTCTCTGCCGACGCCGATCAACTTTCGGGTTTTTATATCCGAAGTTAGGAGAGATATTGTTCTCGTGTCGACAGCATTCAGCGCTTCTTGAATCGTGAGGAATTCATTGCCTTTGAATGATTCCTCGAATTTTTTTCTCTGTTCGCAGTAATATGCTGCATCTTTTTCCGGGGGCCTGTTTTTCCCCCAGGCCGTTTTCTGGGGTGACACCGGTTGTGAAGGCGGTGTATTTTCCTCAATGTTATTGTCGGCCATGATGGGATTTTTCGGCCCACCACGCCGAACAATTAAGCTTTTGTTGCTTTTTTAAAGGTATGTTGGTGTTTCCAGAGACGTAAAAAATAATAACCAAAATAAACAAGAAAAAACGTACAAACTCAAACGGTAATAAACAACTCAAACGGTAATAAACAACTCAAACAAAAGAAGAAAAATGGACTACGAAAACAAGGAAAATTTAAAAAAGAAAACAAAAACTGAAAGAAAAAGGCAAAATAATACAAAAAGCAAAAATAAAACGGAAAATAAAGAGAAAAAATTAAACAAATGCAAAAATAGAACGCGGAAAACTGAAAGTCAAAAAAGGTTGCAAAAATGTAAACTTAAAGCTTATCTTTTCGACGCAAAGGAAACAAGTCAATAGCAAAAACAACACACCAGGGGATGAACTTAATACAAACCCTGAGGATTTATTGCAACAAAGGTTACAATTGTGGCACAAGGCCAAAAAGGGGGGGGGGAAAGGCTGGTCAACACTTACTATCTTATACCTAGCTAATCTGACTCACGACCCATTCATACATTACAATTTACTCATTCACCACAAGAACTCATCCATCACCGTTCAATCCTCCAACCACCATAATACCACATCCACTCCAAGGGAACCTACCAAAACGCGCCCCAATCCATAAAAATTTGATGATACATAAATGATATACATAAAATTCTAATAATGATAGAATGCAAGGGGAGGGAGGTGAACCCAATAATAAATAAAAATAAACACAAAATACAAACTAAACATAACACATGTTAGTAGGGACCGTCCAACCCTCAAAAACAGAGAGGCCGCTGTATTCTGCCCAGGGGACAGAATCAAGAGACGCTCTCGCTAAGGGAGTGGGAAAGCGGAGAAAATATTATGCCGGAATGGGAAAATGTAAAGCTGACCCAGTCGAGATAAAAAAGGGGGGGCCAAAACAAACTGGGGAGGTTGGGAATCTCGACTTGGACCATAACCAAAGAGCAGCCGGGATACAGGCCAGGAACAACATTTACTCACATTAACTAGGTACACTGAAGCTTGTCTAACCTAACCAAGGGGAGGGTTCCACAGGAAGCCACCCCGATGTGCAATAGGTTGACCTAGAAGAGAAAATCAAGGCTAGCCCCGGTCACACGAACCAAGCTCGCCTCTTTTACCCACCTTTCGCTAAAGACTGTCGAATGCAATCGTTTTCTATCAGATCTAATCTTCATCTTGAGCTGATGCTCAAAGAATAGGATTAGATGCTGATGAGAAAGACGGTTGCCCCGCAAGCCTTCCTCCTTTCGCGTCGTCCAAATCACCATTCGAGCCGTGGCCAGCAGCGTCAGAAACACCATTCGTTTCACCCCGGAATACGGGGGCGACACATTGTCACACGCGTATGCGCGATCAATGGACACAAGCTGTTCGGGAGCGAGACGAGCCGTCAGCTCGCCGACATGGTCCCATAAGGGGCGGACCCGGGGGCAATGGTAGAAGGCGTGCGCAGCCGTTTCTTCTAAGCCAAGACCACACCGTTCACAGTCTGGCAAATCCGCCAAACCCCATATGAAAGCCTTGTCGTTGAGAGGCAGCCGATTCCGAGCCAATCGCCAGGTAAGCGAAAACTCAGGGTTACTGAGGTAATCCGCCGCTGGCGCCCAAGACCAGTAGGAGCGAAACTCCTCGTCCGACAAGCCGAGCGTATCACGTAGGGAATCCTTCGCGGGCCCCTCCACTAATCCACGATAGAAGACCTTCCTAGGCCGTGACAGGTCACTGGACCGGGGAATGGCCCTCAAGGCCGACCGACACTCGCGGATGAAATCCGACTCGTCCCGGGGTTTACGACGGCGCTCAACCCTCGAGATGGGGGGACTGATGGTAAGGCTAGGGAAGGCGTCCCTAACAATCCCCTCCAGAATCGGATCTCTCCCAGTCAATGCGCGGCGTAGGAAAGCCAACCTAGAGGCACGGACGTGACTCAAGAGGTGCGGCATTCCCAGCCCCCCATGACACGGACGTTTAGTGCAGACTCGTCTGTCGACCCTGTTCACGCGTCCCCTCCATAAAATGGAGGATAGCGATCGCTCGAGCGCCTTCCAATGGGTCCCACAGAGAGGAAGTACAGACAATCGATAAAGAATCAGGGGGAAAATGTATGTAACACACACCTCCGCCCTGCCCTTCACGGACAACCGCCGTCGATTCCAAGTCTTGCCGGCAGAACCGACCTTTGCAAGTACTTCAGACCAATTCTTCTCCAGCTGGAGGTCCGGTCCAAACCACACTCCAAGAATGCGGACAGGTCCATCCGTCCAACCGAAGCGGCCCGGAAGAGCGACCCCCTTCCAGGCACCTAACCGCAAGCCGGAAGACTTGTCGCGGTTTATCTTGGCCCCTGTCACCTTCTCGTACCGGTCAAGCGCCTTCTGTACCGCCTCGATATCGTCCCGGGACGACACGAAAGCAGATACGTCATCGGCGTACGCGGAAACCCTGGCTCGAGCCCCTCCAGGAACGGCGATTCCGCGTAGGGCCGGACTGCCGGTCTCGTCCTTCAGCCGGCGAAGGAGAGGCTCCAACGCCAAAGCATAAAGGAGAGGCGACAGCGGACAACCCTGACGAACCGACCTAGACAGCACGAACGCGTCCGACAACCTTCCGTTCACCTGTACCACAGCACTGGGGGAGCGATACAGGAGGCTAATCCAGCGGCAGAAGTTGGGTGCGAATCCAGCGGCCTGCAGGACAGTAGCAAGGTAGCGATGGTCGACCCTATCAAATGCCTTGGACTGATCCAAATTGATCAGCGCGGCTTGCTCGTCGTCTTTTACACCCTCTATGATCGTGCGGATCAGATGCAGGTTGCTCTGAATTGTTCGGCCCCTCACAGAACAAGTCTGCTCAGGTCCCAACAGAGACTCGGCAACTGACTGCAAACGCTCCTGCAGGATCTTGGCCATAATCTTTAACTCTGTGTTTAGCAGAGTTATGGGCCTGTAGTCATCTAGTTTCCCCCCACCACCTTTGCCCTTTTTCAACAGAGTGATCACGCCCCTGGTGATCCGATTGGGGATGGACCCCGACCGAAACCAGTTGTTGAACACTGCAGTCAAAATCGGAACAAAGATGTGCGACAGCCTCAAGTACAATTCATAGGGCAAACCATCCAGACCGGGCGACTTGCCTCTGCCGACCTTCTTCAAAACCGCGTAGACTTCGCCCTCCGTGATCTCTCCCTCGCAGCTAGCCGCTTCAGTCGGCAAAAGCCGAGGAAAGTCAGCCAAATAGCTACGAAACTCCTCCTCACGGAGACCAGGCTCCTTGGTAAACCGGCTCTCGAAATGGCGCCGAAACGCCTCGCACATGTCGTCAGTGGCCCGAAGAGTACGCCCCTCCGGAGATTCGACTTCACGAATGTAACGATCGCCACCTCGACGGACCTCTTCCCTGCGCAGATCTGCGCCCAAATTCACAGCTTCGGAAGACATCTTGCTTAACTTATGTCTAATTACCTGGCCCATGTACCGCTCGCTATTCGAACGATCCAGGGCCTCCTTAGCTAAGGCTATCTCTAGGGGATCCCCCCCAGCCACCGCCCGGGAATAACTAGACTTGAGTGTCTTCACCTTGTCAGCTCTATCTAGAGCGAGCCGTTTGCTGAAATCAGTGGTGAAGGACCTAATCCTACACTTAAGGCGTTCCCACCACTTATTCCCGATAACCGCCCCCACTAGCTCCCGCTGCACTAGTCTAATTAGCTGTTCCCGAAAGTCCTCCCTGTCCAGTAAGGACAGATTGAACTTCCAGTACCCAGCCATTCTAGGCCTATGGTCTAACGCCACCCGGGCACAAACGAGTTTGTGGTCCGTGTAGCCTACCCAGTGGAACGTAGGGCAATCTAGTAGATCTATGTCGGCTCTTCTAACTAACATTCTGTCAAGGTAGCTAACTACCTTGTCAAAAGGCCAATTAAGAGCCCACGTCCACATTTTCCCCCCGGGATGATCGACCCGGTATCTATCGACGAGACCATAATCGTCGATCAGATCAACCAGGCTACGATCGCCCCTTCTCCCGCTAGCTCCCCGCCCCCTGTCTAACTTGGGGTCCAGGATGGCATTCCAGTCCCCCATTAAAACTAGGCGCGTTGAATCCACTAGGAACGGCCCCAACCGCCGAAAAAACGAGACCCGCTCCTCCCGGTCGTTGGGCGCATAAACCGCAACGACTCGGAACGAACCACTTTTCACGGCAATATCGGCCACGATCAACCGGCCCTCGGCATCGGTATGCACAAGGTCCACCTTCGCATCAAGAGTACGCCTGACAAGCAAAGAAACTCCTCTGGCAGAACGGTCCCCATATGCTGAATAGACGACAAAGTCATCGTCCAGCACACACGCATCGGAACTGCAAACAAAGTGGGTCTCCTCGATCGCGGCAACATCCACATCCAGGGACAGAAGGTCCCGGAGCAGGCGGGCAGCCTTACCCCGATCCCTTAAGCCCCTCACATTCAAAGTCGCTATCTTAATAGACATCTTCTAAGCCTGCAAAGAAAGAAAAGAAGTGCAATAAACCTATTCACATACAGGACGGAAATCTGCGGGTGAAAGGACCCCGACGGATTGTCCCAGGCTCCCCACGCCCAACTCTGACGTTATCCGTCCTTCTGTGACAATCCCGCCGACGTCCGTGGGGTAATTTAGTTTTAGGGCCCTATATAATGAAGGGTGGAGACGTACGGGGGCCCTCCCTGAACAAAACAAGTGCATTTTTTTAAGATCTTGCGACCCAGTCTCCACCATCCTTATCTCTGGGAAGGCTTCTCTGGCTTCGAAGATATGGGTCCAGACTTTCAAGTGCCTGCCGGAATCCCGGATCAGTCCGACAACTCCCGGGGCACCAGGAAAATTTCTGGGGTCCTCCACTGATTTACCATCAACAGATGACAGTTTAATTAGAGGCCCCAGTAATGCTCTCTTGCGAGAGGAGAGGTTTTTGTCTATCTCCCCTTTCTCTGCTCTACAAATTTCTTCGACCTTGCCGAAGATCCTTTTCTTCTTTTTTCCCCTATCTGGGGGTGGTGGAGTGGGAGTGGACGAAGAGGTTGGAGTAGGGAGGGGTGATTGGGGAATTGGAGGGTCTGAGGCAGTAGGAGTAGGTGTGTGCGGGGGTGTGGGGGTGGTAGGCGGAAGTGGATATCGAGACAGGGAGGGAGGGAGACTCCTATCTGCAGAAGTGTTTTTCTCTTTTTTCAATGGTGAAGAGGGGGCGGATGTAACTTTGTTTTTCTCCCTGCCCCTATCGTCACTAATATGACCAATTAGTCTATCTGCTTGTTCAACATGTTGTTCTTCTTCCTCCTCGTCTTCCTCTCGGTTCCTTTTCAAGGAGGCAGCCCGTTTGGGAGGCACTTCCTCCACCTCCATGTCGCTGTTTTGTTGCTGGAGCTGTTGCTGCTGCTGCTGCTTCTGTTTTTTTTGCTCCTTTGAAGCTTGTCCTTCTTTTGGCCTCTTTTCGAGGTGTTTTTTAGGGGGCGTTTCCTGCGGGGCTGCAACAGATGTATTTTTCCGCCCCTTATCCACCTCTTTCCAGGCTTCTTGGGAAGGTTTTCCGGATGGTTTTTCAACCACTACTGTTGTTGTTGCTGCTGCTGGAGGGGGCATCGGCATGACTTTATTTTTGCCAGGGCACTCCTTGGACATGTGTCCTGACGCACCACACGCCCAACAGCATGGCTTCCTCCCCTCCACCACGACCAGCATTCTTCTTTTTCGGCACACCAAGGTGTTTGGGATCTCTTGGAAGTTTTCCCTGTTCAAGGTTACTTGCACCTCCATGTCGCCGGTCAGGATGCCGCCTTTGCTAACGAGGGCCTTGACGTCGTTCACCTCGCCATATTTGGCGAAGAAGGCCCCCATCCTGTCCTCGTTGATATCTACTGGGACCCCGTGGATCGTAACCTTGGTCCTGCGGGTTCCCATGTATTCGGTCTGAATGCGCAGGTTCTTTGTTGCAAGTAGGCTTCCTGCCAGAGCCTTTGCCTGCTCTTCCGTGGCGAGGAGTATGTCCCACAGAGCATTCGTCCTCCGCGCCAGAAACTTGGGGTTAATTTGTAAGGTTCTTAAGGCCTCCTCCATTACCTCTCTGCCGACGCCGATCAACTTTCGGGTTTTTATATCCGAAGTTAGGAGAGATATTGTTCTCGTGTCGACAGCATTCAGCGCTTCTTGAATCGTGAGGAATTCATTGCCTTTGAATGATTCCTCGAATTTTTTTCTCTGTTCGCAGTAATATGCTGCATCTTTTTCCGGGGGCCTGTTTTTCCCCCAGGCCGTTTTCTGGGGTGACACCGGTTGTGAAGGCGGTGTATTTTCCTCAATGTTATTGTCGGCCATGATGGGATTTTTCGGCCCACCACGCCGAACAATTAAGCTTTTGTTGCTTTTTTAAAGGTATGTTGGTGTTTCCAGAGACGTAAAAAATAATAACCAAAATAAACAAGAAAAAACGTACAAACTCAAACGGTAATAAACAACTCAAACGGTAATAAACAACTCAAACAAAAGAAGAAAAATGGACTACGAAAACAAGGAAAATTTAAAAAAGAAAACAAAAACTGAAAGAAAAAGGCAAAATAATACAAAAAGCAAAAATAAAACGGAAAATAAAGAGAAAAAATTAAACAAATGCAAAAATAGAACGCGGAAAACTGAAAGTCAAAAAAGGTTGCAAAAATGTAAACTTAAAGCTTATCTTTTCGACGCAAAGGAAACAAGTCAATAGCAAAAACAACACACCAGGGGATGAACTTAATACAAACCCTGAGGATTTATTATGTTTTTATACATAATTGTGGCACGTGGCCGATGAAGGGGAGGGGTAAAGGCTGGTCCAAACTAACTATCCTATACCTAGCTAATCAGATTCACGACCCATTCATACATTACAATTTACCCATTCACCAAAAGAACTCGTCCGTCACAAACAATCCTCCAACCACCATAATACCGCATCCTCTCAAGGGGAACCTACCAAAAACGCGCCCCACACCATAAAAATTTGATGATAATACATAAAATACATAAAATTTTAATAATGATAGAATGAGAGGGGAGGGAGATGAACCCAATAATCAAATAAATATAAACACAAAATACAAACTAAACATAACAGATGTTAGTAGGGGACCGTCCAACCTTCAAAATAGAGAGGCCGCTGTATTCTGGCCAGGGGACAAAATCAAGAGGCAACTCTCGCTAAGGGAGTGGGAAGAAGGCTAAAATATTATGCGGGAAAGGGAAAATATAAAGCTGACCCAGTCGAGATAAAAGGGGGGGCCGAAACAAACTGGGGAGGTTGGGAATCTCGACTTGGATCATAACCAAAGAGTAGCCGGGTTACAGGCCAGGAACAACACTTACTCACATTAACTAGGTACACTGAAGCTTGTCTAATCCTAACCAAGGGGAGGGTTCCACAGGAAGCCACCCCGATGTGCAATAGGTTGACCTAGAAGAGAAAATCAAGGCTAGCCCCGGTCACACGAACCAAGCTCGCCTCTTTTACCCACCTTTCGCTAAAGACTGTCGAATGCAATCGTTTTCTATCAGATCTAATCTTCATCTTGAGCTGATGCTCAAAGAATAGGATTAGATGCTGATGAGAAAGACGGTTGCCCCGCAAGGCTTCCTCCTTTCGCGTCGTCCAAATCACCATTCGAGCCGTGGCCAGCAGCGTCAGAAACACCATTCGTTTCACCCCGGAATACGGGGGCGACACATTGTCACACGCGTATGCGCGATCAATGGACACAAGCTGTTCGGGAGCGAGACGAGCCGTCAGCTCGCCGACATGGTCCCATAAGGGGCGGACCCGGGGGCAATGGTAGAAGGCGTGCGCAGCCGTTTCTTCTAAGCCAAGACCACACCGTTCACAGTCTGGCAAATCCGCCAAACCCCATATGAAAGCCTTGTCGTTGAGAGGCAGCCGATTCCGAGCCAATCGCCAGGTAAGCGAAAACTCAGGGTTACTGAGGTAATCCGCCGCTGGCGCCCAAGACCAGTAGGAGCGAAACTCCTCCTCCGACAAGCCGAGCGTATCACGTAGGGAATCCTTCGCGGGCCCCTCCACTAATCCACGATAGAAGACCTTCCTAGGCCGTGACAGGTCACTGGACCGGGGAATGGCCCTCAAGGCCGACCGACACTCGCGGATGAAATCCGACTCGTCCCGGGGTTTACGACGGCGCTCAACCCTCGAGATGGGGGGACTGATGGTAAGGCTAGGGAAGGCGTCCCTAACAATCCCCTCCAGAATCGGATCTCTCCCAGTCAATGCGCGGCGTAGGAAAGCCAACCTAGAGGCACGGACGTGACTCAAGAGGTGCGGCATTCCCAGCCCCCCATGACACGGACGTTTAGTGCAGACTCGTCTGTCGACCCTGTTCACGCGTCCCCTCCATAAAATGGAGGATAGCGATCGCTCGAGCGCCTTCCAATGGGTCCCACAGAGAGGAAGTACAGACAATCGATAAAGAATCAGGGGGAAAATGTATGTAACACACACCTCCGCCCTGCCCTTCACGGACAACCGCCGTCGATTCCAAGTCTTGCCGGCAGAACCGACCTTTGCAAGTACTTCAGACCAATTCTTCTCCAGCTGGAGGTCCGGTCCAAACCACACTCCAAGAATGCGGACAGGTCCATCCGTCCAACCGAAGCGGCCCGGAAGAGCGACCCCCTTCCAGGCACCTAACCGCAAGCCGGAAGACTTGTCGCGGTTTATCTTGGCCCCTGTCACCTTCTCGTACCGGTCAAGCGCCTTCTGTACCGCCTCGATATCGTCCCGGGACGACACGAAAGCAGATACGTCATCGGCGTACGCGGAAACCCTGGCTCGAGCCCCTCCAGGAACGGCGATTCCGCGTAGGGCCGGACTGCCGGTCTCGTCCTTCAGCCGGCGAAGGAGAGGCTCCAACGCCAAAGCATAAAGGAGAGGCGACAGCGGACAACCCTGACGAACCGACCTAGACAGCACGAACGCGTCCGACAACCTTCCGTTCACCTGTACCACAGCACTGGGGGAGCGATACAGGAGGCTAATCCAGCGGCAGAAGTTGGGTGCGAATCCAGCGGCCTGCAGGACAGTAGCAAGGTAGCGATGGTCGACCCTATCAAATGCCTTGGACTGATCCAAATTGATCAGCGCGGCTTGCTCGTCGTCTTTTACACCCTCTATGATCGTGCGGATCAGATGCAGGTTGCTCTGAATTGTTCGGCCCCTCACAGAACAAGTCTGCTCAGGTCCCAACAGAGACTCGGCAACTGACTGCAAACGCTCCTGCAGGATCTTGGCCATAATCTTTAACTCTGTGTTTAGCAGAGTTATGGGCCTGTAGTCATCTAGTTTCCCCCCACCACCTTTGCCCTTTTTCAACAGAGTGATCACGCCCCTGGTGATCCGATTGGGGATGGACCCCGACCGAAACCAGTTGTTGAACACTGCAGTCAAAATCGGAACAAAGATGTGCGACAGCCTCAAGTACAATTCATAGGGCAAACCATCCAGACCGGGCGACTTGCCTCTGCCGACCTTCTTCAAAACCGCGTAGACTTCGCCGTCCGTGATCTCTCCCTCGCAGCTAGCCGCTTCAGTCGGCAAAAGCCGAGGAAAGTCAGCCAAATAGCTACGAAACTCCTCCTCACGGAGACCAGGCTCCTTGGTAAACCGGCTCTCGAAATGGCGCCGAAACGCCTCGCACATGTCGTCAGTGGCCCGAAGAGTACGCCCCTCCGGGGATTCGACTTCACGAATGTAACGATCGCCACCTCGACGGACCTCTTCCCTGCGCAGATCTGCGCCCAAGTTCACAGCTTCGGAAGACATCTTGCTTAACTTATGTCTAATTACCTGGCCCATGTACCGCTCGCTATTCGAACGATCCAGGGCCTCCTTAGCTAAGGCTATCTCTAGGGGATCCCCCCCAGCCACCGCCCGGGAATAACTAGACTTGAGTGTCTTCACCTTATCAGCTCTATCTAGAGCGAGCCGTTTGCTGAAATCAGTGGTGAAGGACCTAATCCTACACTTAAGGCGTTCCCACCACTTATTCCCGATAACCGCCCCCACTAGCTCCCGCTGCACTAGTCTAAATAGCTGTTCCCGAAAGTCCTCCCTGTCCAGTAAGGACAGATTGAACTTCCAGTACCCAGCCATTCTAGGCCTACAGTCTAACGCCACCCGGGCACAAACGAGTTTGTGGTCCGAATAGCCTACCCAGTGGAACGTAGGGCAATCTAGTAGATCTATGTCGGCTCTTCTAACTAACATTCTGTCAAGGTAGCTAACTACCTTGTCACAAGGCCAATTAAGAGCCCACGTCCACATTTTCCCCCCGGGATGATCGACCCGGTATCTATCGACGAGACCATAATCGTCGATCAGATCAACCAGGCTACGATCGCCCCTTCTCCCGCTAGCTCCCCGCCCCCTGTCTAACTTGGGGTCCAGGATGGCATTCCAGTCCCCCATTAAAACTAGGCGCGTTGAATCCACTAGGAACGGCCCCAACCGCCGAAAAAACGAGACCCGCTCCTCCCGGTCGTTGGGCGCATAAACCGCAACGACTCGGAACGAACCACTTTTCACGGCAATATCGGCCACGATCAACCGGCCCTCGGCATCGGTATGCACAAGGTCCACCTTCGCATCAAGAGTACGCCTGACAAGCAAAGAAACTCCTCTGGCAGAACGGTCCCCATATGCTGAATAGACGACAAAGTCATCGTCCAGCACACACGCATCGGAACTGCAAACAAAGTGGGTCTCCTCGATCGCGGCAACATCCACATCCAGGGACAGAAGGTCCCGGAGCAGGCGGGCAGCCTTACCCCGATCCCTTAAGCCCCTCACATTCAAAGTCGCTATCTTAATAGACATCTTCTAAGCCTGCAAAGAAAGAAAAGAAGAAGTGCAATAAACCTATTCACATACAGGACGGAAATCTGCGGGTGAAAGGACCCCGACGGATTGTCCCAGGCTCCCCACGCCCAACTCTGACGTTATCCGTCCTTCTGTGACAATCCCACCGACGTCCGTGGGGTAATTTAGTTTTAGGGCCCTATATAATGAAGGGTGGAGACGTACGGGGGCCCTCCCTGAACAAAACAAGTGCATTTTTTTAAGATCTTGCGACCCAGTCTCCACCATCCTTATCTCTGGGAAGGCTTCTCTGGCTTCGAAGATATGGGTCCAGACTTTCAAGTGCCTGCCGGAATCCCGGATCAGTCCGACAACTCCCGGGGCACCAGGAAAATTTCTGGGGTCCTCCACTGATTTACCATCAACAGATGACAGTTTAATTAGAGGCCCCAGTAATGCTCTCTTGCGAGAGGAGAGGTTTTTGTCTATCTCCCCTTTCTCTGCTCTACAAATTTCTTCGACCTTGCCGAAGATCCTTTTCTTCTTTTTTCCCCTATCTGGGGGTGGTGGAGTGGGAGTGGACGAAGAGGTTGGAGTAGGGAGGGGTGATTGGGGAATTGGAGGGTCTGAGGCAGTAGGAGTAGGTGTGTGCGGGGGTGTGGGGGTGGTAGGCGGAAGTGGATATCGAGACAGGGAGGGAGGGAGACTCCTATCTGCAGAAGTGTTTTTCTCTTTTTTCAATGGTGAAGAGGGGGCGGATGTAACTTTGTTTTTCTCCCTGCCCCTATCGTCACTAATATGACCAATTAGTCTATCTGCTTGTTCAACATGTTGTTCTTCTTCCTCCTCGTCTTCCTCTCGGTTCCTTTTCAAGGAGGCAGCCCGTTTGGGAGGCACTTCCTCCACCTCCATGTCGCTGTTTTGTTGCTGGAGCTGTTGCTGCTGCTGCTGCTTCTGTTTTTTTTGCTCCTTTGAAGCTTGTCCTTCTTTTGGCCTCTTTTCGAGGTGTTTTTTAGGGGGCGTTTCCTGCGGGGCTGCAACAGATGTATTTTTCCGCCCCTTATCCACCTCTTTCCAGGCTTCTTGGGAAGGTTTTCCGGATGGTTTTTCAACCACTACTGTTGTTGTTGCTGCTGCTGGAGGGGGCATCGGCATGACTTTATTTTTGCCAGGGCACTCCTTGGACATGTGTCCTGACGCACCACACGCCCAACAGCATGGCTTCCTCCCCTCCACCACGACCAGCATTCTTCTTTTTCGGCACACCAAGGTGTTTGGGATCTCTTGGAAGTTTTCCCTGTTCAAGGTTACTTGCACCTCCATGTCGCCGGTCAGGATGCCGCCTTTGCTAACGAGGGCCTTGACGTCGTTCACCTCGCCATATTTGGCGAAGAAGGCCCCCATCCTGTCCTCGTTGATATCTACTGGGACCCCGTGGATCGTAACCTTGGTCCTGCGGGTTCCCATGTATTCGGTCTGAATGCGCAGGTTCTTTGTTGCAAGTAGGCTTCCTGCCAGAGCCTTTGCCTGCTCTTCCGTGGCGAGGAGTATGTCCCACAGAGCATTCGTCCTCCGCGCCAGAAACTTGGGGTTAATTTGTAAGGTTCTTAAGGCCTCCTCCATTACCTCTCTGCCGACGCCGATCAACTTTCGGGTTTTTATATCCGAAGTTAGGAGAGATATTGTTCTCGTGTCGACAGCATTCAGCGCTTCTTGAATCGTGAGGAATTCATTGCCTTTGAATGATTCCTCGAATTTTTTTCTCTGTTCGCAGTAATATGCTGCATCTTTTTCCGGGGGCCTGTTTTTCCCCCAGGCCGTTTTCTGGGGTGACACCGGTTGTGAAGGCGGTGTATTTTCCTCAATGTTATTGTCGGCCATGATGGGATTTTTCGGCCCACCACGCCGAACAATTAAGCTTTTGTTGCTTTTTTAAAGGTATGTTGGTGTTTCCAGAGACGTAAAAAATAATAACCAAAATAAACAAGAAAAAACGTACAAACTCAAACGGTAATAAACAACTCAAACGGTAATAAACAACTCAAACAAAAGAAGAAAAATGGACTACGAAAACAAGGAAAATTTAAAAAAGAAAACAAAAACTGAAAGAAAAAGGCAAAATAATACAAAAAGCAAAAATAAAACGGAAAATAAAGAGAAAAAATTAAACAAATGCAAAAATAGAACGCGGAAAACTGAAAGTCAAAAAAGGTTGCAAAAATGTAAACTTAAAGCTTATCTTTTCGACGCAAAGGAAACAAGTCAATAGCAAAAACAACACACCAGGGGATGAACTTAATACAAACCCTGAAGATTTATTGCAACAAAGGTTACAATTGTGGCACAAGGCCAAAAGGGGGAGGGGGAAAAGGCTGGTCAACACTTACTATCTTATACCTAGCTAATCTGACTCACGACCCATTCATACATTACAATTTACTCATTCACCACAAGAACTCATCCATCACCGTTCAATCCTCCAACCACCATAATACCACATCCACTCCAAGGGAACCTACCAAAACGCGCCCCAATCCATAAAAATTTGATGATACATAAATGATATACATAAAATTCTAATAATGATAGAATGCAAGGGGAGGGAGGTGAACCCAATAATAAATAAAAATAAAAACAAAATACAAACTAAACATAACACATGTTAGTAGGGACCGTCCAACCCTCAAAAACAGAGAGGCCGCTGTATTCTGCCCAGGGGACAGAATCAAGAGACGCTCTCGCTAAGGGAGTGGGAAAGCAGAGAAAATATTATGCCGGAATGGGAAAATGTAAAGCTGACCCAGTCGAGATAAAAAAGGGGGGGGGCCAAAACAAACTGGGGAGGTTGGGTATCTCGACTTGGACCATAACCAAAGAGCAGCCGGGATACAGGCCAGGAACAACATTTACTCACATTAACTAGGTACACTGAAGCTTGTCTAACCTAACCAAGGGGAGGGTTCCACAGGAAGCCACCCCGATGTGCAATAGGTTGACCTAGAAGAGAAAATCAAGGCTAGCCCCGGTCACACGAACCAAGCTCGCCTCTTTTACCCACCTTTCGCTAAAGACTGTCGAATGCAATCGTTTTCTATCAGATCTAATCTTCATCTTGAGCTGATGCTCAAAGAATAGGATTAGATGCTGATGAGAAAGACGGTTGCCCCGCAAGCCTTCCTCCTTTCGCGTCGTCCAAATCACCATTCGAGCCGTGGCCAGCAGCGTCAGAAACACCATTCGTTTCACCCCGGAATACGGGGGCGACACATTGTCACACGCGTATGCGCGATCAATGGACACAAGCTGTTCGGGAGCGAGACGAGCCGTCAGCTCGCCGACATGGTCCCATAAGGGGCGGACCCGGGGGCAATGGTAGAAGGCGTGCGCAGCCGTTTCTTCTAAGCCAAGACCACACCGTTCACAGTCTGGCAAATCCGCCAAACCCCATATGAAAGCCTTGTCGTTGAGAGGCAGCCGATTCCGAGCCAATCGCCAGGTAAGCGAAAACTCAGGGTTACTGAGGTAATCCGCCGCTGGCGCCCAAGACCAGTAGGAGCGAAACTCCTCGTCCGACAAGCCGAGCGTATCACGTAGGGAATCCTTCGCGGGCCCCTCCACTAATCCACGATAGAAGACCTTCCTAGGCCGTGACAGGTCACTGGACCGGGGAATGGCCCTCAAGGCCGACCGACACTCGCGGATGAAATCCGACTCGTCCCGGGGTTTACGACGGCGCTCAACCCTCGAGATGGGGGGACTGATGGTAAGGCTAGGGAAGGCGTCCCTAACAATCCCCTCCAGAATCGGATCTCTCCCAGTCAATGCGCGGCGTAGGAAAGCCAACCTAGAGGCACGGACGTGACTCAAGAGGTGCGGCATTCCCAGCCCCCCATGACACGGACGTTTAGTGCAGACTCGTCTGTCGACCCTGTTCACGCGTCCCCTCCATAAAATGGAGGATAGCGATCGCTCGAGCGCCTTCCAATGGGTCCCACAGAGAGGAAGTACAGACAATCGATAAAGAATCAGGGGGAAAATGTATGTAACACACACCTCCGCCCTGCCCTTCACGGACAACCGCCGTCGATTCCAAGTCTTGCCGGCAGAACCGACCTTTGCAAGTACTTCAGACCAATTCTTCTCCAGCTGGAGGTCCGGTCCAAACCACACTCCAAGAATGCGGACAGGTCCATCCGTCCAACCGAAGCGGCCCGGAAGAGCGACCCCCTTCCAGGCACCTAACCGCAAGCCGGAAGACTTGTCGCGGTTTATCTTGGCCCCTGTCACCTTCTCGTACCGGTCAAGCACCTTCTGTACCGCCTCGATATCGTCCCGGGACGACACGAAAGCAGATACGTCATCGGCGTACGCGGAAACCCTGGCTCGAGCCCCTCCAGGAACGGCGATTCCGCGTAGGGCCGGACTGCCGGTCTCGTCCTTCAGCCGGCGAAGGAGAGGCTCCAACGCCAAAGCATAAAGGAGAGGCGACAGCGGACAACCCTGACGAACCGACCTAGACAGCACGAACGCGTCCGACAACCTTCCGTTCACCTGTACCACAGCACTGGGGGAGCGATACAGGAGGCTAATCCAGCGGCAGAAGTTGGGTGCGAATCCAGCGGCCTGCAGGACAGTAGCAAGGTAGCGATGGTCGACCCTATCAAATGCCTTGGACTGATCCAAATTGATCAGCGCGGCTTGCTCGTCGTCTTTTACACCCTCTATGATCGTGCGGATCAGATGCAGGTTGCTCTGAATTGTTCGGCCCCTCACAGAACAAGTCTGCTCAGGTCCCAACAGAGACTCGGCAACTGACTGCAAACGCTCCTGCAGGATCTTGGCCATAATCTTTAACTCTGTGTTTAGCAGAGTTATGGGCCTGTAGTCATCTAGTTTCCCCCCACCACCTTTGCCCTTTTTCAACAGAGTGATCACGCCCCTGGTGATCCGGTTGGGGATGGACCCCGACCGAAACCAGTTGTTGAACACTGCAGTCAAAATCGGAACAAAGATGTGCGACAGCCTCAAGTACAATTCATAGGGCAAACCATCCAGACCGGGCGACTTGCCTCTGCCGACCTTCTTCAAAACCGCGTAGACTTCGCCCTCCGTGATCTCTCCCTCGCAGCTAGCCGCTTCAGTCGGCAAAAGCCGAGGAAAGTCAGCCAAATAGCTACGAAACTCCTCCTCACGGAGACCAGGCTCCTTGGTAAACCGGCTCTCGAAATGGCGCCGAAACGCCTCGCACATGTCGTCAGTGGCCCGAAGAGTACGCCCCTCCGGGGATTCGACTTCACGAATGTAACGATCGCCACCTCGACGGACCTCTTCCCTGCGCAGATCTGCGCCCAAGTTCACAGCTTCGGAAGACATCTTGCTTAACTTATGTCTAATTACCTGGCCCATGTACCGCTCGCTATTCGAACGATCCAGGGCCTCCTTAGCTAAGGCTATCTCTAGGGGATCCCCCCCAGCCACCGCCCGGGAATAACTAGACTTGAGTGTCTTCACCTTATCAGCTCTATCTAGAGCGAGCCGTTTGCTGAAATCAGTGGTGAAGGACCTAATCCTACACTTAAGGCGTTCCCACCACTTATTCCCGATAACCGCCCCCACTAGCTCCCGCTGCACTAGTCTAATTAGCTGTTCCCGAAAGTCCTCCCTGTCCAGTAAGGACAGATTGAACTTCCAGTAACCAGCCATTCTAGGCCTACAGTCTAACGCCACCCGGGCACAAACGAGTTTGTGGTCCGTGTAGCCTACCCAGTGGAACGTAGGGCAATCTAGTAGATCTATGTCGGCTCTTCTAACTAACATTCTGTCAAGGTAGCTGACTACCTTGTCAAAAGGCCAATTAAGAGCCCACGTCCACATTTTCCCCCCGGGATGATCGACCCGGTATCTATCGACGAGACCATAATCGTCGATCAGATCAACCAGGCTACGATCGCCCCTTCTCCCGCTAGCTCCCCGCCCCCTGTCTAACTTGGGGTCCAGGATGGCATTCCAGTCCCCCATTAAAACTAGGCGCGTTGAATCCACTAGGAACGGCCCCAACCGCCGAAAAAACGAGACCCGCTCCTCCCGGTCGTTGGGCGCATAAACCGCAACGACTCGGAACGAACCACTTTTCACGGCAATATCGGCCACGATCAACCGGCCCTCGGCATCGGTATGCACAAGGTCCACCTTCGCATCAAGAGTACGCCTGACAAGCAAAGAAACTCCTCTGGCAGAACGGTCCCCATATGCTGAATAGACGACAAAGTCATCGTCCAGCACACACGCATCGGAACTGCAAACAAAGTGGGTCTCCTCGATCGCGGCAACATCCACATCCAGGGACAGAAGGTCCCGGAGAAGGCGGGCAGCCTTACCCCGATCCCTTAAGCCCCTCACATTCAAAGTCGCTATCTTAATAGACATCTTCTAAGCCTGCAAAGAAAAAAGAAGTGCAATAAACCTATTCACATACAGGACGGAAATCTGCGGGTGAAAGGACCCCGACGGATTGTCCCAGGCTCCCCACTCCTAACTCCGACGTCATCCGTCCTTCTGTGACAATCCCGCCGACGTCCGTGGGGTAATTTAGTTTTAGGGCCCTATATAGTGATGGATGGAGACGTACGGGGGCCCTCCCTGCACAAAACATCTGCATTTTTTTCAAATCTTGTGCGCCCATCTCAATCATCCTTATCTCTGGGAAGGCCTCTCTGGCCTCAAAGAGATGGGCCCACACTTTCATATGTTTGCCTGTGTCCCGGATAAGTCCAACCACTCCCGGGGCACGAGGAAAATTTCTAGGATCCTCAACTGATTTGCCGTCAACGGATGACAGCTTGATTAGAGGACCCAACAGTGCTCTCTTGCGGGAGGAGAGATTCTTATCTATCTCCCCCTTATCCGCTCTGCAAATTTCCTCGACTTTGCCGAAGATTCTTTTTTTCTTTTTTCCCCTATCTGGGGGTGGTGGAGTGGGAGTGGATGAACGGGCTGGAGTAGGGAGGGATGGTTGGGGAGTTGGAGGGTCTGATGCAGTAGGAGTAGGTGTGTGCGGGGGTGTGGGGTTGCTAGCAGGGAGTGGAAATCGAGACAGGGAAGGAGGGAGACTCCTATCAGCTGGAGTGTTTTTTTCCTTTTTAGCTGGTGAAGAGGGGACGGATGTACATCTGTTTGTTTCCCTACCCCTCTCTTCACTAATCTGTCCAATTAGCCTATGAATCTGCTTCACTTGTTCCTCTTGTTCCTCCTCATCTTCCTCCCGGTTTCTTTTCAAGGAGGTGGCCCGTTTGGGAGGCACTTCCTCCACCTCCATGTCACTGTTTTGCTTTTCCGGACTTTTTTCCGGACTTTTTGGACTCTTCTGCTGTTTTTGTTTCTGTTGTTGTTGTTGCTGTTTTTGTTTCTCTTTTTCGTACACCTTTGAAGGCTGTACTTCTTTTTGCCTCTTTTCGGGCTGTTTCTTTTGGGGCGTCTCCTTCGGAGCTGGATCGCTCATATTTTTTCGCCCCCTATCCACCTCTTTCCAGGCTTCTACGGGAGGTTTTCCGGTTGTCTCTTTCACAACCACTGCTGCTGTTGTTGCTGCTGGAGGGGGCATTGGTTTAACATTTTTGCCAGGGCATTCCTTGGACATGTGCCCTGACGCACCACACGCCCAGCAGCACGGCTTTCTTCCCTCGACAACAACCAGCATTCTTCTCTTTCGGCACACCAGGGTGTTTGGAATTTCCCGAAAGTTTTCCCTGTTGACAGTTATTTGGACTTCTATGTCCCCTGTTTGGATGCCGCTTTTACTGACAAGGGCCTTAACTTCGTTCACTTCACCATATTTAACGAAAAAGGCCCCCATCCTGTCCTCGCTGATATCTGCTGGGACACCGTGAATTGTTACCTTGGTTCTGCGAGTTCCCATGTACTCTGTCTGCATGCGCAGGTTCTTAGTTGAGAGCAGACTTCCAGCCAGTGCCTTTGCCTGCTCCTCTGTAGCTAGGAGTATATCCCACAGAGCGTTTGTTCTTCGAGCCAGGAGTTTTGGGTAAATTTGTAGAGACTTTAAGGCCTCCTCCATCACTTCTCTGCCGACACCGATCAACTTCCGGGTCTTTACCTCCGAAGTTAGAAGAGAGATTGTCCTGGTGTCGACTGCATCCAAGGCTTCTTGAATAGTAATGAATTCATTCCCTTGGAATGAATCCTCAAACTTTTTCCTTTGCTCGCAGTAAAAGGCTGGATCTTTTTCTGGCGGCCTGTTTTTACCCCAGGCCGTTTTTGGGGGTGACACCGGTTGTGAAGGCGGTGTATTGTCTTTGTCAATATTGTTGTCGGCCATGATGGGATTTTTCGGCCCACCACGCCGAACAATTAAGCTTTTGTTGCTTTCTTTAACTTATATTGGTGTTTCACATACGTAAAAAATAATAATCAAAAGAAAAAACGTACAAACTCAAACGGTAATAAACAACTCAAACGGTAATAAACAACTCAAACAAAAGAAGAAAGAATGGACTACGAAAACAAGGAAAATTTAAAAAAGAAAACAAAAACTGAAAGAAAAAGGCAAAATAATACAAAAAGCAAAAATAAAACGGAAAATAAAGAGAAAAATTAGACAAATGCAAAAATAGAACGAGGAAAACTGAAAGTCAAAAAAAGGTTGCAAAAATGTAAACTTAAAGCTTATCTTTTCGACGCAAAGGAAACAAGTCAGTAGCAAAAACAACACACCAGGGGATGAACTTAATGCAAACCCTGAGGATTTATTGCAACAAAGGTTACAATTGTGGCACAAGGCCAAAAAGGGGAGGGGGAAAAGGCTGGTCAACACTTACTATCTTATACCTAGCTAATCTGACTCACGACCCATTCATACATTACAATTTACTCATTCACCACAAGAACTCATCCATCACCGTTCAATCCTCCAACCACCATAATACCACATCCACTCCAAGGGAACCTACCAAAATGCGCCCCAATCCATAAAAATTTGATGATACATAAATGATATACATAAAATTCTAATAATGATAGAATGCAAGGGGAGGGAGGTGAACCCAATAATAAATAAAAATAAAAACAAAATACAAACTAAACATAACACATGTTAGTAGGGACCGTCCAACCCTCAAAAACAGAGAGGCCGCTGTATTCTGCCCAGGGGACAGAATCAAGAGACGCTCTCGCTAAGGGAGTGGGAAAGCGGAGAAAATATTATGCCGGAATGGGAAAATGTAAAGCTGACCCAGTCGAGATAAAAAAGGGGGGGCCAAAACAAACTGGGGAGGTTGGGAATCTCGACTTGGATCATAACCAAAGAGCAGCCGGGTTACAGGCCAGGAACAACACTTACTCACATTAACTAGGTACACTGAAGCTTGTCTAATCCTAACCAAGGGGAGGGTTCCACAGGAAGCCACCCCGATGTGCAATAGGTTGACCTAGAAGAGAAAATCAAGGCTAGCCCCGGTCACACGAACCAAGCTCGCCTCTTTTACCCACCTTTCGCTAAAGACTGTCGAATGCAATCGTTTTCTATCAGATCTAATCTTCATCTTGAGCTGATGCTCAAAGAATAGGATTAGATGCTGATGAGAAAGACGGTTGCCCCGCAAGACTTCCTCCTTTCGCGTCGTCCAAATCACCATTCGAGCCGTGGCCAGCAGCGTCAGAAACACCATTCGTTTCACCCCGGAATACGGGGGCGACACATTGTCACACGCGTATGCGCGATCAATGGACACAAGCTGTTCGGGAGCGAGACGAGCCGTCAGCTCGCCGACATGGTCCCATAAGGGGCGGACCCGGGGGCAATGGTAGAAGGCGTGCGCAGCCGTTTCTTCTAAGCCAAGACCACACCGTTCACAGTCTGGCAAATCCGCCAAACCCCATATGAAAGCCTTGTCGTTGAGAGGCAGCCGATTCCGAGCCAATCGCCAGGTAAGCGAAAACTCAGGGTTACTGAGGTAATCCGCCGCTGGCGCCCAAGACCAGTAGGAGCGAAACTCCTCCTCCGACAAGCCGAGCGTATCACGTAGGGAATCCTTCGCGGGCCCCTCCACTAATCCACGATAGAAGACCTTCCTAGGCCGTGACAGGTCACTGGACCGGGGAATGGCCCTCAAGGCCGACCGACACTCGCGGATGAAATCCGACTCGTCCCGGGGTTTACGACGGCGCTCAACCCTCGAGATGGGGGGACTGATGGTAAGGCTAGGGAAGGCGTCCCTAACAATCCCCTCCAGAATCGGATCTCTCCCAGTCAATGCGCGGCGTAGGAAAGCCAACCTAGAGGCACGGACGTGACTCAAGAGGTGCGGCATTCCCAGCCCCCCATGACACGGACGTTTAGTGCAGACTCGTCTGTCGACCCTGTTCACGCGTCCCCTCCATAAAATGGAGGATAGCGATCGCTCGAGCGCCTTCCAATGGGTCCCACAGAGAGGAAGTACAGACAATCGATAAAGAATCAGGGGGAAAATGTATGTAACACACACCTCCGCCCTGCCCTTCACGGACAACCGCCGTCGATTCCAAGTCTTGCCGGCAGAACCGACCTTTGCAAGTACTTCAGACCAATTCTTCTCCAGCTGGAGGTCCGGTCCAAACCACACTCCAAGAATGCGGACAGGTCCATCCGTCCAACCGAAGCGGCCCGGAAGAGCGACCCCCTTCCAGGCACCTAACCGCAAGCCGGAAGACTTGTCGCGGTTTATCTTGGCCCCTGTCACCTTCTCGTACCGGTCAAGCGCCTTCTGTACCGCCTCGATATCGTCCCGGGACGACACGAAAGCAGATACGTCATCGGCGTACGCGGAAACCCTGGCTCGAGCCCCTCCAGGAACGGCGATTCCGCGTAGGGCCGGACTGCCGGTCTCGTCCTTCAGCCGGCGAAGGAGAGGCTCCAACGCCAAAGCATAAAGGAGAGGCGACAGCGGACAACCCTGACGAACCGACCTAGACAGCACGAACGCGTCCGACAACCTTCCGTTCACCTGTACCACAGCACTGGGGGAGCGATACAGGAGGCTAATCCAGCGGCAGAAGTTGGGTGCGAATCCAGCGGCCTGCAGGACAGTAGCAAGGTAGCGATGGTCGACCCTATCAAATGCCTTGGACTGATCCAAATTGATCAGCGCGGCTTGCTCGTCGTCTTTTACACCCTCTATGATCGTGCGGATCAGATGCAGGTTGCTCTGAATTGTTCGGCCCCTCACAGAACAAGTCTGCTCAGGTCCCAACAGAGACTCGGCAACTGACTGCAAACGCTCCTGCAGGATCTTGGCCATAATCTTTAACTCTGTGTTTAGCAGAGTTATGGGCCTGTAGTCATCTAGTTTCCCCCCACCACCTTTGCCCTTTTTCAACAGAGTGATCACGCCCCTGGTGATCCGATTGGGGATGGACCCCGACCGAAACCAGTTGTTGAACACTGCAGTCAAAATCGGAACAAAGATGTGCGACAGCCTCAAGTACAATTCATAGGGCAAACCATCCAGACCGGGCGACTTGCCTCTGCCGACCTTCTTCAAAACCGCGTAGACTTCGCCCTCCGTGATCTCTCCCTCGCAGCTAGCCGCTTCAGTCGGCAAAAGCCGAGGAAAGTCAGCCAAATAGCTACGAAACTCCTCCTCACGGAGACCAGGCTCCTTGGTAAACCGGCTCTCGAAATGGCGCCGAAACGCCTCGCACATGTCGTCAGTGGCCCGAAGAGTACGCCCCTCCGGGGATTCGACTTCACGAATGTAACGATCGCCACCTCGACGGACCTCTTCCCTGCGCAGATCCGCGCCCAAATTCACAGCTTCGGAAGACATCTTGCTTAACTTATGTCTAATTACCTGGCCCATGTACCGCTCGCTATTCGAACGATCCAGGGCCTCCTTAGCTAAGGCTATCTCTAGGGGATCCCCCCCAGCCACCGCCCGGGAATAACTAGACTTGAGTGTCTTCACCTTATCAGCTCTATCTAGAGCGAGCCGTTTGCTGAAATCAGTGGTGAAGGACCTAATCCTACACTTAAGGCGTTCCCACCACTTATTCCCGATAACCGCCCCCACTAGCTCCCGCTGCACTAGTCTAATTAGCTGTTCCCGAAAGTCCTCCCTGTCCAGTAAGGACAGATTGAACTTCCAGTAACCAGCCATTCTAGGCCTACAGTCTAACGCCACCCGGGCACAAACGAGTTTGTGGTCCGTGTAGCCTACCCAGTGGAACGTAGGGCAATCTAGTAGATCTATGTCGGCTCTTCTAACTAACATTCTGTCAAGGTAGCTGACTACCTTGTCAAAAGGCCAATTAAGAGCCCACGTCCACATTTTCCCCCCGGGATGATCGACCCGGTATCTATCGACGAGACCATAATCGTCGATCAGATCAACCAGGCTACGATCGCCCCTTCTCCCGCTAGCTCCCCGCCCCCTGTCTAACTTGGGGTCCAGGATGGCATTCCAGTCCCCCATTAAAACTAGGCGCGTTGAATCCACTAGGAACGGCCCCAACCGCCGAAAAAACGAGACCCGCTCCTCCCGGTCGTTGGGCGCATAAACCGCAACGACTCGGAACGAACCACTTTTCACGGCAATATCGGCCACGATCAACCGGCCCTCGGCATCGGTATGCACAAGGTCCACCTTCGCATCAAGAGTACGCCTGACAAGCAAAGAAACTCCTCTGGCAGAACGGTCCCCATATGCTGAATAGACGACAAAGTCATCGTCCAGCACACACGCATCGGAACTGCAAACAAAGTGGGTCTCCTCGATCGCGGCAACATCCACATCCAGGGACAGAAGGTCCCGGAGAAGGCGGGCAGCCTTACCCCGATCCCTTAAGCCCCTCACATTCAAAGTCGCTATCTTAATAGACATCTTCTAAGCCTGCAAAGAAAAAAGAAGTGCAATAAACCTATTCACATACAGGACGGAAATCTGCGGGTGAAAGGACCCCGACGGATTGTCCCAGGCTCCCCACTCCTAACTCCGACGTCATCCGTCCTTCTGTGACAATCCCGCCGACGTCCGTGGGGTAATTTAGTTTTAGGGCCCTATATAGTGATGGATGGAGACGTACGGGGGCCCTCCCTGCACAAAACATCTGCATTTTTTTCAAATCTTGTGCGCCCATCTCAATCATCCTTATCTCTGGGAAGGCCTCTCTGGCCTCAAAGAGATGGGCCCACACTTTCATATGTTTGCCTGTGTCCCGGATAAGTCCAACCACTCCCGGGGCACGAGGAAAATTTCTAGGATCCTCAACTGATTTGCCGTCAACGGATGACAGCTTGATTAGAGGACCCAACAGTGCTCTCTTGCGGGAGGAGAGATTCTTATCTATCTCCCCCTTATCCGCTCTGCAAATTTCCTCGACTTTGCCGAAGATTCTTTTTTTCTTTTTTCCCCTATCTGGGGGTGGTGGAGTGGGAGTGGATGAACGGGCTGGAGTAGGGAGGGATGGTTGGGGAGTTGGAGGGTCTGATGCAGTAGGAGTAGGTGTGTGCGGGGGTGTGGGGTTGCTAGCAGGGAGTGGAAATCGAGACAGGGAAGGAGGGAGACTCCTATCAGCTGGAGTGTTTTTTTCCTTTTTAGCTGGTGAAGAGGGGACGGATGTACATCTGTTTGTTTCCCTACCCCTCTCTTCACTAATCTGTCCAATTAGCCTATGAATCTGCTTCACTTGTTCCTCTTGTTCCTCCTCATCTTCCTCCCGGTTTCTTTTCAAGGAGGTGGCCCGTTTGGGAGGCACTTCCTCCACCTCCATGTCACTGTTTTGCTTTTCCGGACTTTTTTCCGGACTTTTTGGACTCTTCTGCTGTTTTTGTTTCTGTTGTTGTTGTTGCTGTTTTTGTTTCTCTTTTTCGTACACCTTTGAAGGCTGTACTTCTTTTTGCCTCTTTTCGGGCTGTTTCTTTTGGGGCGTCTCCTTCGGAGCTGGATCGCTCATATTTTTTCGCCCCCTATCCACCTCTTTCCAGGCTTCTACGGGAGGTTTTCCGGTTGTCTCTTTCACAACCACTGCTGCTGTTGTTGCTGCTGGAGGGGGCATTGGTTTAACATTTTTGCCAGGGCATTCCTTGGACATGTGCCCTGACGCACCACACGCCCAGCAGCACGGCTTTCTTCCCTCGACAACAACCAGCATTCTTCTCTTTCGGCACACCAGGGTGTTTGGAATTTCCCGAAAGTTTTCCCTGTTGACAGTTATTTGGACTTCTATGTCCCCTGTTTGGATGCCGCTTTTACTGACAAGGGCCTTAACTTCGTTCACTTCACCATATTTAACGAAAAAGGCCCCCATCCTGTCCTCGCTGATATCTGCTGGGACACCGTGAATTGTTACCTTGGTTCTGCGAGTTCCCATGTACTCTGTCTGCATGCGCAGGTTCTTAGTTGAGAGCAGACTTCCAGCCAGTGCCTTTGCCTGCTCCTCTGTAGCTAGGAGTATATCCCACAGAGCGTTTGTTCTTCGAGCCAGGAGTTTTGGGTAAATTTGTAGAGACTTTAAGGCCTCCTCCATCACTTCTCTGCCGACACCGATCAACTTCCGGGTCTTTACCTCCGAAGTTAGAAGAGAGATTGTCCTGGTGTCGACTGCATCCAAGGCTTCTTGAATAGTAATGAATTCATTCCCTTGGAATGAATCCTCAAACTTTTTCCTTTGCTCGCAGTAAAAGGCTGGATCTTTTTCTGGCGGCCTGTTTTTACCCCAGGCCGTTTTTGGGGGTGACACCGGTTGTGAAGGCGGTGTATTGTCTTTGTCAATATTGTTGTCGGCCATGATGGGATTTTTCGGCCCACCACGCCGAACAATTAAGCTTTTGTTGCTTTCTTTAACTTATATTGGTGTTTCACATACGTAAAAAATAATAATCAAAAGAAAAAACGTACAAACTCAAACGGTAATAAACAACTCAAACGGTAATAAACAACTCAAACAAAAGAAGAAAGAATGGACTACGAAAACAAGGAAAATTTAAAAAAGAAAACAAAAACTGAAAGAAAAAGGCAAAATAATACAAAAAGCAAAAATAAAACGGAAAATAAAGAGAAAAATTAGACAAATGCAAAAATAGAACGAGGAAAACTGAAAGTCAAAAAAAGGTTGCAAAAATGTAAACTTAAAGCTTATCTTTTCGACGCAAAGGAAACAAGTCAGTAGCAAAAACAACACACCAGGGGATGAACTTAATGCAAACCCTGAGGATTTATTGCAACAAAGGTTACAATTGTGGCACAAGGCCAAAAAGGGGAGGGGGAAAAGGCTGGTCAACACTTACTATCTTATACCTAGCTAATCTGACTCACGACCCATTCATACATTACAATTTACTCATTCACCACAAGAACTCATCCATCACCGTTCAATCCTCCAACCACCATAATACCACATCCACTCCAAGGGAACCTACCAAAACGCGCCCCAATCCATAAAAATTTGATGATACATAAATGATATACATAAAATTCTAATAATGATAGAATGCAAGGGGAGGGAGGTGAACCCAATAATAAACAAAAATAAACACAAAATACAAACTAAACATAACACATGTTAGTAGGGACCGTCCAACCCTCAAAAACAGAGAGGCCGCTGTATTCTGCCCAGGGGACAGAATCAAGAGACGCTCTCGCTAAGGGAGTGGGAAAGCGGAGAAAATATTATGCCGGAATGGGAAAATGTAAAGCTGACCCAGTCGAGATAAAAAGGGGGGGGACAAAACAAACTGGGGAGTTTGGGAATCTCGACTTGGACCATAACCAAAGAGCAGCCGGGATACAGGCCAGGAACAACATTTACTCACGTTAACTAGGTACACTGAAGCTTGTCTAACCTAACCAAGGGGAGGGTTCCACAGGAAGCCACCCCGATGTGCTATAGGTTGGCCTAGAAAAGAAAATCAAGGCTAGCCCCGGTCACACGAACCAGGCTTGCTACTTTTACCCACCTTTCGCTGAAGACTGTCGAATGCAATCGTTTTCTATCAGATCTAATCTTCATCTTGAGCTGATGCTCAAAGAATTGGATTAGATGCTGATAAGAAAGACGGTTGCCCCGCAAGACTTCCTCCATTCGCGTCGTCCAAATCACCATTCGAGCCGTGGCCATCAGCATCAGAAACACCATTCGTTTCTCCCCGGAATACGGGGGCGACACATTGTCACACGCGTATGCGCGATCAATGGACACAAGCTGTTCGGGAGCGAGACGAGCCGTCAGCTCGCCGACATGGTCCCATAAGGGGCGGACCCGGGGGCAATGGTAGAAGGCGTGCGCAGCCGTTTCTTCTAAGCCAAGACCACACCGTTCACAGTCTGGCAAATCCGCCAAACCCCATATGAAAGCCTTGTCGTTGAGAGGCAGCCGATTCCGAGCCAATCGCCAGGTAAGCGAAAACTCAGGGTTACTGAGGTAATCCGCCGCTGGCGCCCAAGACCAGTAGGAGCGAAACTCCTCCTCCGACAAGCCGAGCGTATCACGTAGGGAATCCTTCGCGGGCCCCTCCACTAATCCACGATAGAAGACCTTCCTAGGCCGTGACAGGTCACTGGACCGGGGAATGGCCCTCAAGGCCGACCGACACTCGCGGATGAAATCCGACTCGTCCCGGGGTTTACGACGGCGCTCAACCCTCGAGATGGGGGGACTGATGGTAAGGCTAGGGAAGGCGTCCCTAACAATCCCCTCCAGAATCGGATCTTTCCCAGTCAATGCGCGGCGTAGGAAAGCCAACCTAGAGGCACGGACGTGACTCAAGAGGTGCGGCATTCCCAGCCCCCCATGACACGGACGTTTAGTGCAGACTCGTCTGTCGACCCTGTTCACGCGTCCCCTCCATAAAATGGAGGATAGCGATCGCTCGAGCGCCTTCCAATGGGTCCCACAGAGAGGAAGTACAGACAATCGATAAAGAATCAGGGGGAAAATGTATGTAACACACACCTCCGCCCTGCCCTTCACGGACAACCGCCGTCGATTCCAAGTCTTGCCGGCAGAACCGACCTTTGCAAGTACTTCAGACCAATTCTTCTCCAGCTGGAGGTCCGGTCCAAACCACACTCCAAGAATGCGGACAGGTCCATCCGTCCAATCGAAGCGGCCCGGAAGAGCGACCCCCTTCCAGGCACCTAACCGCAAGCCGGAAGACTTGTCGCGGTTTATCTTGGCCCCTGTCACCTTCTCGTACCGGTCAAGCGCCTTCTGTACCGCCTCGATATCGTCCCGGGACGACACGAAAGCAGATACGTCATCGGCGTACGCGGAAACCCTGGCTCGAGCCCCTCCAGGAACGGCGATTCCGCGTAGGGCCGGACTGCCGGTCTCGTCCTTCAGCCGGCGAAGGAGAGGCTCCAACGCCAAAGCATAAAGGAGAGGCGACAGCGGACAACCCTGACGAACCGACCTAGACAGCACGAACGCGTCCGACAACCTTCCGTTCACCTGTACCACAGCACTGGGGGAGCGATACAGGAGGCTAATCCAGCGGCAGAAGTTGGGTGCGAATCCAGCGGCCTGCAGGACAGTAGCAAGGTAGCGATGGTCGACCCTATCAAATGCCTTGGACTGATCCAAATTGATCAGCGCGGCTTGCTCGTCGTCTTTTACACCCTCTATGATCGTGCGGATCAGATGCAGGTTGCTCTGAATTGTTCGGCCCCTCACAGAACAAGTCTGCTCAGGTCCCAACAGAGACTCGGCAACTGACTGCAAACGCTCCTGCAGGATCTTGGCCATAATCTTTAACTCTGTGTTTAGCAGAGTTATGGGCCTGTAGTCATCTAGTTTCCCCCCACCACCTTTGCCCTTTTTCAACAGAGTGATCACGCCCCTGGTGATCCGATTGGGGATGGACCCCGACCGAAACCAGTTGTTGAACACTGCAGTCAAAATCGGAACAAAGATGTGCGACAGCCTCAAGTACAATTCATAGGGCAAACCATCCAGACCGGGCGACTTGCCTCTGCCGACCTTCTTCAAAACCGCGTAGACTTCGCCGTCCGTGATCTCTCCCTCGCAGCTAGCCGCTTCAGTCGGCAAAAGCCGAGGAAAGTCAGCCAAATAGCTACGAAACTCCTCCTCACGGAGACCAGGCTCCTTGGTAAACCGGCTCTCGAAATGGCGCCGAAACGCCTCGCACATGTCGTCAGTGGCCCGAAGAGTACGCCCCTCCGGGGATTCGACTTCACGAATGTAACGATCGCCACCTCGACGGACCTCTTCCCTGCGCAGATCCGCGCCCAAATTCACAGCTTCGGAAGACATCTTGCTTAACTTATGTCTAATTACCTGGCCCATGTACCGCTCGCTATTCGAACGATCCAGGGCCTCCTTAGCTAAGGCTATCTCTAGGGGATCCCCCCCAGCCACCGCCCGGGAATAACTAGACTTGAGTGTCTTCACCTTATCAGCTCTATCTAGAGCGAGCCGTTTGCTGAAATCAGTGGTGAAGGACCTAATCCTACACTTAAGGCGTTCCCACCACTTATTCCCGATAACCGCCCCCACTAGCTCCCGCTGCACTAGTCTAATTAGCTGTTCCCGAAAGTCCTCCCTGTCCAGTAAGGACAGATTGAACTTCCAGTAACCAGCCATTCTAGGCCTACAGTCTAACGCCACCCGGGCACAAACGAGTTTGTGGTCCGTGTAGCCTACCCAGTGGAACGTAGGGCAATCTAGTAGATCTATGTCGGCTCTTCTAACTAACATTCTGTCAAGGTAGCTGACTACCTTGTCAAAAGGCCAATTAAGAGCCCACGTCCACATTTTCCCCCCGGGATGATCGACCCGGTATCTATCGACGAGACCATAATCGTCGATCAGATCAACCAGGCTACGATCGCCCCTTCTCCCGCTAGCTCCCCGCCCCCTGTCTAACTTGGGGTCCAGGATGGCATTCCAGTCCCCCATTAAAACTAGGCGCGTTGAATCCACTAGGAACGGCCCCAACCGCCGAAAAAACGAGACCCGCTCCTCCCGGTCGTTGGGCGCATAAACCGCAACGACTCGGAACGAACCACTTTTCACGGCAATATCGGCCACGATCAACCGGCCCTCGGCATCGGTATGCACAAGGTCCACCTTCGCATCAAGAGTACGCCTGACAAGCAAAGAAACTCCTCTGGCAGAACGGTCCCCATATGCTGAATAGACGACAAAGTCATCGTCCAGCACACACGCATCGGAACTGCAAACAAAGTGGGTCTCCTCGATCGCGGCAACATCCACATCCAGGGACAGAAGGTCCCGGAGAAGGCGGGCAGCCTTACCCCGATCCCTTAAGCCCCTCACATTCAAAGTCGCTATCTTAATAGACATCTTCTAAGCCTGCAAAGAAAAAAGAAGTGCAATAAACCTATTCACATACAGGACGGAAATCTGCGGGTGAAAGGACCCCGACGGATTGTCCCAGGCTCCCCACTCCTAACTCCGACGTCATCCGTCCTTCTGTGACAATCCCGCCGACGTCCGTGGGGTAATTTAGTTTTAGGGCCCTATATAGTGATGGATGGAGACGTACGGGGGCCCTCCCTGCACAAAACATCTGCATTTTTTTCAAATCTTGTGCGCCCATCTCAATCATCCTTATCTCTGGGAAGGCCTCTCTGGCCTCAAAGAGATGGGCCCACACTTTCATATGTTTGCCTGTGTCCCGGATAAGTCCAACCACTCCCGGGGCACGAGGAAAATTTCTAGGATCCTCAACTGATTTGCCGTCAACGGATGACAGCTTGATTAGAGGACCCAACAGTGCTCTCTTGCGGGAGGAGAGATTCTTATCTATCTCCCCCTTATCCGCTCTGCAAATTTCCTCGACTTTGCCGAAGATTCTTTTTTTCTTTTTTCCCCTATCTGGGGGTGGTGGAGTGGGAGTGGATGAACGGGCTGGAGTAGGGAGGGATGGTTGGGGAGTTGGAGGGTCTGATGCAGTAGGAGTAGGTGTGTGCGGGGGTGTGGGGTTGCTAGCAGGGAGTGGAAATCGAGACAGGGAAGGAGGGAGACTCCTATCAGCTGGAGTGTTTTTTTCCTTTTTAGCTGGTGAAGAGGGGACGGATGTACATCTGTTTGTTTCCCTACCCCTCTCTTCACTAATCTGTCCAATTAGCCTATGAATCTGCTTCACTTGTTCCTCTTGTTCCTCCTCATCTTCCTCCCGGTTTCTTTTCAAGGAGGTGGCCCGTTTGGGAGGCACTTCCTCCACCTCCATGTCACTGTTTTGCTTTTCCGGACTTTTTTCCGGACTTTTTGGACTCTTCTGCTGTTTTTGTTTCTGTTGTTGTTGTTGCTGTTTTTGTTTCTCTTTTTCGTACACCTTTGAAGGCTGTACTTCTTTTTGCCTCTTTTCGGGCTGTTTCTTTTGGGGCGTCTCCTTCGGAGCTGGATCGCTCATATTTTTTCGCCCCCTATCCACCTCTTTCCAGGCTTCTACGGGAGGTTTTCCGGTTGTCTCTTTCACAACCACTGCTGCTGTTGTTGCTGCTGGAGGGGGCATTGGTTTAACATTTTTGCCAGGGCATTCCTTGGACATGTGCCCTGACGCACCACACGCCCAGCAGCACGGCTTTCTTCCCTCGACAACAACCAGCATTCTTCTCTTTCGGCACACCAGGGTGTTTGGAATTTCCCGAAAGTTTTCCCTGTTGACAGTTATTTGGACTTCTATGTCCCCTGTTTGGATGCCGCTTTTACTGACAAGGGCCTTAACTTCGTTCACTTCACCATATTTAACGAAAAAGGCCCCCATCCTGTCCTCGCTGATATCTGCTGGGACACCGTGAATTGTTACCTTGGTTCTGCGAGTTCCCATGTACTCTGTCTGCATGCGCAGGTTCTTAGTTGAGAGCAGACTTCCAGCCAGTGCCTTTGCCTGCTCCTCTGTAGCTAGGAGTATATCCCACAGAGCGTTTGTTCTTCGAGCCAGGAGTTTTGGGTAAATTTGTAGAGACTTTAAGGCCTCCTCCATCACTTCTCTGCCGACACCGATCAACTTCCGGGTCTTTACCTCCGAAGTTAGAAGAGAGATTGTCCTGGTGTCGACTGCATCCAAGGCTTCTTGAATAGTAATGAATTCATTCCCTTGGAATGAATCCTCAAACTTTTTCCTTTGCTCGCAGTAAAAGGCTGGATCTTTTTCTGGCGGCCTGTTTTTACCCCAGGCCGTTTTTGGGGGTGACACCGGTTGTGAAGGCGGTGTATTGTCTTTGTCAATATTGTTGTCGGCCATGATGGGATTTTTCGGCCCACCACGCCGAACAATTAAGCTTTTGTTGCTTTCTTTAACTTATATTGGTGTTTCACATACGTAAAAAATAATAATCAAAAGAAAAAACGTACAAACTCAAACGGTAATAAACAACTCAAACGGTAATAAACAACTCAAACAAAAGAAGAAAGAATGGACTACGAAAACAAGGAAAATTTAAAAAAGAAAACAAAAACTGAAAGAAAAAGGCAAAATAATACAAAAAGCAAAAATAAAACGGAAAATAAAGAGAAAAATTAGACAAATGCAAAAATAGAACGAGGAAAACTGAAAGTCAAAAAAAGGTTGCAAAAATGTAAACTTAAAGCTTATCTTTTCGACGCAAAGGAAACAAGTCAGTAGCAAAAACAACACACCAGGGGATGAACTTAATGCAAACCCTGAGGATTTATTGCAACAAAGGTTACAATTGTGGCACAAGGCCAAAAAGGGGAGGGGGAAAAGGCTGGTCAACACTTACTATCTTATACCTAGCTAATCTGACTCACGACCCATTCATACATTACAATTTACTCATTCACCACAAGAACTCATCCATCACCGTTCAATCCTCCAACCACCATAATACCACATCCACTCCAAGGGAACCTACCAAAACGCGCCCCAATCCATAAAAATTTGATGATACATAAATGATATACATAAAATTCTAATAATGATAGAATGCAAGGGGAGGGAGGTGAACCCAATAATAAACAAAAATAAACACAAAATACAAACTAAACATAACACATGTTAGTAGGGACCGTCCAACCCTCAAAAACAGAGAGGCCGCTGTATTCTGCCCAGGGGACAGAATCAAGAGACGCTCTCGCTAAGGGAGTGGGAAAGCGGAGAAAATATTATGCCGGAATGGGAAAATGTAAAGCTGACCCAGTCGAGATAAAAAGGGGGGGGACAAAACAAACTGGGGAGTTTGGGAATCTCGACTTGGACCATAACCAAAGAGCAGCCGGGATACAGGCCAGGAACAACATTTACTCACGTTAACTAGGTACACTGAAGCTTGTCTAACCTAACCAAGGGGAGGGTTCCACAGGAAGCCACCCCGATGTGCTATAGGTTGGCCTAGAAAAGAAAATCAAGGCTAGCCCCGGTCACACGAACCAGGCTTGCTACTTTTACCCACCTTTCGCTGAAGACTGTCGAATGCAATCGTTTTCTATCAGATCTAATCTTCATCTTGAGCTGATGCTCAAAGAATTGGATTAGATGCTGATAAGAAAGACGGTTGCCCCGCAAGACTTCCTCCATTCGCGTCGTCCAAATCACCATTCGAGCCGTGGCCATCAGCATCAGAAACACCATTCGTTTCTCCCCGGAATACGGGGGCGACACATTGTCACACGCGTATGCGCGATCAATGGACACAAGCTGTTCGGGAGCGAGACGAGCCGTCAGCTCGCCGACATGGTCCCATAAGGGGCGGACCCGGGGGCAATGGTAGAAGGCGTGCGCAGCCGTTTCTTCTAAGCCAAGACCACACCGTTCACAGTCTGGCAAATCCGCCAAACCCCATATGAAAGCCTTGTCGTTGAGAGGCAGCCGATTCCGAGCCAATCGCCAGGTAAGCGAAAACTCAGGGTTACTGAGGTAATCCGCCGCTGGCGCCCAAGACCAGTAGGAGCGAAACTCCTCCTCCGACAAGCCGAGCGTATCACGTAGGGAATCCTTCGCGGGCCCCTCCACTAATCCACGATAGAAGACCTTCCTAGGCCGTGACAGGTCACTGGACCGGGGAATGGCCCTCAAGGCCGACCGACACTCGCGGATGAAATCCGACTCGTCCCGGGGTTTACGACGGCGCTCAACCCTCGAGATGGGGGGACTGATGGTAAGGCTAGGGAAGGCGTCCCTAACAATCCCCTCCAGAATCGGATCTTTCCCAGTCAATGCGCGGCGTAGGAAAGCCAACCTAGAGGCACGGACGTGACTCAAGAGGTGCGGCATTCCCAGCCCCCCATGACACGGACGTTTAGTGCAGACTCGTCTGTCGACCCTGTTCACGCGTCCCCTCCATAAAATGGAGGATAGCGATCGCTCGAGCGCCTTCCAATGGGTCCCACAGAGAGGAAGTACAGACAATCGATAAAGAATCAGGGGGAAAATGTATGTAACACACACCTCCGCCCTGCCCTTCACGGACAACCGCCGTCGATTCCAAGTCTTGCCGGCAGAACCGACCTTTGCAAGTACTTCAGACCAATTCTTCTCCAGCTGGAGGTCCGGTCCAAACCACACTCCAAGAATGCGGACAGGTCCATCCGTCCAATCGAAGCGGCCCGGAAGAGCGACCCCCTTCCAGGCACCTAACCGCAAGCCGGAAGACTTGTCGCGGTTTATCTTGGCCCCTGTCACCTTCTCGTACCGGTCAAGCGCCTTCTGTACCGCCTCGATATCGTCCCGGGACGACACGAAAGCAGATACGTCATCGGCGTACGCGGAAACCCTGGCTCGAGCCCCTCCAGGAACGGCGATTCCGCGTAGGGCCGGACTGCCGGTCTCGTCCTTCAGCCGGCGAAGGAGAGGCTCCAACGCCAAAGCATAAAGGAGAGGCGACAGCGGACAACCCTGACGAACCGACCTAGACAGCACGAACGCGTCCGACAACCTTCCGTTCACCTGTACCACAGCACTGGGGGAGCGATACAGGAGGCTAATCCAGCGGCAGAAGTTGGGTGCGAATCCAGCGGCCTGCAGGACAGTAGCAAGGTAGCGATGGTCGACCCTATCAAATGCCTTGGACTGATCCAAATTGATCAGCGCGGCTTGCTCGTCGTCTTTTACACCCTCTATGATCGTGCGGATCAGATGCAGGTTGCTCTGAATTGTTCGGCCCCTCACAGAACAAGTCTGCTCAGGTCCCAACAGAGACTCGGCAACTGACTGCAAACACTTAATGCAAACCCTGCAAATTAACTGATGAATCAAGCTGGTATTTATATAGAAATACCTCCACTCAGGTACCAGCAGCCAATCACAGGCCAAGCAATGGACTATCCCACTTTAGCACAATGAGATGCTCCATTGCACCATAAATAGCTCTCTTTCTCAAGGTTGAATTACTTTTTACCTCAGCTTGCTCCACAACTGAGTGTTTATATTGACCACGTGATTGTTCGACACTGACATTCATCAAACATAGGACGTGGAACTAGAACAGTCTACCCCAGTGATCGAAATAAAGGGTGCAGTTTGAAATTCCAACCACCTGAAGAAGGCCGGAGCGTACAAGGGCCGAAACGTTGTGACAAATATGGCGACAAAGATGAGGACAATAGTCCGACTAATGTAAATACTGAACTTTTTCGCTGTCGGAAGAGCTGCTTCAGGATCCAAATAGCTTTCTGTTTTTTTTTTTTGTTTTTTTTTTGTTTTTTTGCTGTAGTTGCAAGAATTACACATTTCCGACATTTATAGACCATAATATGGTGAAAGTGAAAATTTAATTCTCCATCTTTAAGGCATTCATATGTGGACAATTTCCAAAATTCAACAAAGTCTGTCTCGCAACTGAACGATGCAGGGTTTCGATCTCGAACACACCAGAATTCAGCACAGAATCAAATGCCAGTGTCAACTGCAGTCATTTAATGTTTTTAATGAAAATCATGCATAAACTTTTGCAATGGAATGATATAATCTGTCTATATTTCTGAGATGAGGTATTATTTACATTATTCGGACTATTGTCCTCATCTTTTTCGCCATATTTATCACATTTCGGCCGTTGTACGCTCAGGCCTTCTTCAGGTGGTTGGAATGTCGAACTGAACCCTTTATTTTGTTCTAGTTCCACGTGCCATGCTTTTGATGGGTATCAGTTATTAGTTATCTCCTGCAAATTTCCCTCTGAAAGTTCTCCACTGCCTTAACCAGGTATTGAACTCACACACTTTGGGTCCTGTCACTGGATCTAACCAACACCTTTATCCACTGTGCCATGTGTCCTTGAGTTAAGGCAGTGGAGAACTTTCAGAGGAAAAGTAGCAGGAGATAACTAATAACTGACATCCATCAAAAACATGGCACGTGGAACTAGAACAGTCTATCCCAGTGAGCGAAATAAAGGGTTCAGTTTGACATTCCTATCACCTGAAGAAGGCCGGAGCGTACAACGGTCGAAACGTTGTGATAAATATGGCGACAAAGATAAGGACAATAGTCCGAATAATGTAGATAATGGGAATGATATATTTGCATTAAACATTAATATACTATATGACATTACTAATAACTTATTTAATCCTGAATACGACAATCAAATACGTCCGGCAGCAAGGCCTCTGTGGGGCATGGAACCACCTCTTCATTGCTATAGTTCCCAGGTCCACCCTGACTGGGGTTGTAGCACTTGTTAGGGTTCCAGCTATGGGCAAATAGTAAACACCAAAGCTAGAGTCAAAATATGAAAAAACATTAGAAAAAAATACCAGCAATACATTTTCATAGTAATAAAAAATTACCAGCAGTACATTTTTTGGAGAAAAAAAGTTACCAAAACTCACAAGAAAATAAAATTTGGGTGTAAATGGCCTATAAGTAGTTTATATGCCGTTAAACACACCAAACCAAACCAATAATAACCTATTAGTATAATTTTTACCTTGGATATTAATATTCAGTATGCGTATCTCAAGAGCTGACTTGCGAGGACCATTCTGGCTACAGATTTGGAATAAGTATTCTTGATTTAATTATTTGTCTTGGCAGAAACTTTTTCCAGTGTTGGCAAATATTTTTCGTATCTGAAACCAACAGCTTTTCTTAGACTTTTCCAGAGTGCAAGGATTTCCAGGAAATACAGTTAACTATATATCTCTCATTTTTTTCTTGCAAATTTGGTTTTGAAATCTCGACTGATACACGAATATTTAAAGATTTCATTTAATAAACACTTACCATAGCGGATCCCAAACTTTTTAGGTTTGCAAATCTCTTGGTTTCCATCATTAGACCCCCCCCTGCTCCACCTATATAAAGAAACTTTGTTGGCACTAGGCAGACAGCAAATTTAAAACCAGTCTTAAACTGTAAGTAGATAAATATATTTAAACTTTTCTTTGATGAAACATAAGAGGTCGCCAAACGACCATGCGTGGCTATATCCCTAAATCTGAAAACCTAGAGTAAATATCTGATAATTAGGGAAGTAAATGATTTTTACGTTTTTCGCATTAAAAATCTAACATTTAACATGTAATGATTTTTCTGATTACAAGATAAATATTCTATCCCATTTGAATTGTTGATCTCGATAAATATCAAAGCAGTTTTGTTTATTAGCAGCTATAAAGATAATTAGAGTATAATTTAATTTTAAACTCCTGCGTTTTAATGTATTTGACATTCTTATGAGAAAATGTTTTAAATTTCTGATTAAATATTTTTCTACAGATGAGAAAATGCCATTTTAAATTTCTGATTAAATATTTTTCTATAGATGAGAAAATGTCGTTTTAAATTTCTGATTAAATATTTTTCTATAGATATTTGGAGTGCAGAATTAATTTAAACTCGGAATTAATTTAAATTCGGAACTAATTTCACCTCGGAACTAAGGGTTAGGCTTTAGGTTAGGGTTTTTAAATCAAGTTGAAATTAGTTCCGAGTTTAAATTAGTTCCGATTTAAAATTAGTTCCGAGTTGAAATTAGTTCTGAGTTGAAATTTGTTCCGAGTTATAATTAATTCCGAGGTGAAATTAGTTCCGAGTCCAAATTAGTTCCGAGTAGAAATTAGTTCCGAGTTCAATTTAGATCTGACATTCAATTACTTTCATAGTATTTAACCCTTATTTTTAAATAAATATGTTCATATTAATTTTTTCCCGATGAACTTTACTCTTTGATACCTAGATTTTATGAATTTAAGTGCTAGTTGGGACTTCTGGTATGTATTTAGCTATTATTGATGAAATCCAAAGAAGAATCTGTAATGTTATCCGTCCCGACTTCACATCTCAAATCCAGTCACTTTCACACTCTCATAAATATTAGCCCGGTTCGCCTATACCGGTTTGGACGCTAAGAGACAGACGGTCAAGCGAAGTCAGTTTAATACTGTTTAGTACTGTTTAATATATAAACGGCGCGCCTACTCAAATCAGTATCCACTAATATATCTGCCTCAGTATATAATCTAGCCAATTTCATATAGTTTATTTATACTGTCTTTTGTGCTTTTTCTTTTTTTTTTGTATCTCTTTAGTGAAATGAAAGAACCTGTGCACAAATTTACTGCAGATAATGTAGCGATTAAAGAACTTTGTATAAACTTTCATCTTAGTAAATTGCATTCTCTTTTAATTAAAATGGTATTTTAAAACCCCAATCATAGTTATACTCATTACAGTGAGTAACTAATATATTGAGTGTGTTCTTTTATAAAAGTTCCCTTTTATGTTCATATAGTCTTTGGTTTAAATTCCTAGCGGTTTCTCCGATGGATTCTTTGCAGAAATTATTACAGGTGATAGACGAAATTCTTTCTTCAAGTTTAAGGGTATTATTAATTTGTTTTGAAGTAATGTCAATTTTTATTTTTTCAGTAGTTGCAAAAGTTTTACGTTAAGCTCAGGTAAATACTTTTCAGTGGTAGTTGTGATTGTCTTGGTGCATAGGATACTATATATTCGTTGGTTTTGTCAGAATAGTCCACTTCTCTATTTTGAAATATTTTATGAGCTTTTTGCTTCGCATTGAATAGGAAATAATTAAGATATTGGAAGAGTTTAAAAGTATTTCGATACATATCTCCTCTTTACATATATTTTGAGGGCTACAAATTCTGAGTTCTATTGAATGGAATTCGATAACAAAAAAATAAAACCAGGAATAATTATTTCGTCTTAGTCGAGGTTTCACCTACGTATTTCTTGTGGCAATTATTACAGGTGAGAGAATAAATTCCTCCTACTAGTTAGAGCTTGCTATTCTGCTTTATTCTAATCACGCCTCCACTATTCTGTCTGTACAGCATTAATCCTTGGCTACTGGCAATGTATTCATTTTTATTCTCACCTCATATCTGTAGTAAACGTTTGTCTTTTATTGATATAATAGTCCAGTTGTTACTGTATCTTAAACACTACCATTGTGACCATGATGTCTTCAGAATTTCCCTCTTATTCCGTAGTTATTATGATCAGGAGCAAAGCACATGATCATTATGTTTTTGTGGTTTTTTATATTCATTTATTTGATTTGATTTTATATATTTTTTTTACAAAAGGACGAGCACAAAAGATGTGAATCGTGAGAAATTTGCGCGAGTTGGCAGAATGAAAAAGCGAGAGAAATAATTTCGTATTCTAAAATACGTCTTTCGAAAACTTGAACATGTTCCAAAACTTTCAATAATCGAAATGTTTGAAGGTATAATGGAAAATGTCAGGAATGAGAAGGAAGGAAGCATTGAACTTTATCCACAGAAGAAAGAAAGAAAGAAAGAAAGAAAGAAAGAAAGAAAGAAAGAAAGAAAGAAAAATGATAAAGGAAAGGAAAGCAAAGCAAGAAAGATATTTAAGATATATAAACTAATATCCGGAAAGAAAGAAAGAAAGAAAGAAAGAAAGAAAGAAAGAAAAAAATCGGGATGAAAGAAAAAAAGAAAAAAAGTATGAAATATAAATAAAGAGATAAAAAATAATCGTCACTAAAATCGAATCGTCTTTATCAATCTTCTCTTGATTTGACTTTGCCGCCATTAATCTTCGTCCTGACTCAAGCTACTTCCTTTTTCTTATGTTAATTCTTCTTTTTCTTCCATATGCATTTTCAAAGTTCTCCTTTTTCTTTCGTTTCCTACAAATTTCTTTTTCGTTCGCCTACTGACCCATCTGTTTATCTATTATTCACTCTTTGTTTATTTTCTTTCTTTCTTCTAGTTGTTATTCCTATCTATCTATCTATCTATCTATCTATCTATCTATCTATCTATCTATCTACTGGCTTTTTTTTCTTTTTTTCTGTTATATATGTTTATTTCCCCTCATTCATTCGTTCTTTCTTTCTCATTTTATCTTTTCTTTCTTTCGTTCTCTATTTCTTTCTTTCTATCTTTCTTTCTTTCTTTTTTTTTCTTTTTTTTCTTTCTTTCTTTCTTTTCGTCCTTCTTAACCCACGCCTTCTTTCCATTTCTTCCTGTCACTTTTCTTCGAATTTTCTTTCTTTCTTTTACATTTCACTCTTAGTTTCTCTTTTCTTCTTTTCGTTTTTGTCTTACCTTTCTTGTTTTTTTTCTTAAACTTTCTTACCTCCTTTTATTTCCTTCTCTCATCTTTCTCCATTATTTCTCTTATTTTACATCCTTTTAAATTATTTTCTTTTCAAATCATTTCTTATTCTCCCCACTTTCGTTCCTTTTTATTCCTATTTTTCTTCACTTCTTTTTTTGCTATTGTCTTTCTTTCCTAGATATTTTTTCATTCATTCTCTTTCTCCTTCTTTTCCTACTAGTTTTATTTTCATTTCCCTTCTCTTCGTCATTTTTTTAAATTTTCTGCACGTTCCTCTTTTTCATAGATTTTCTCTTTCTTTTTTCTTTCTTCTTGTTTTTGTTTTCATTCTCCTTATATCATATCCTTCTTCTTCTTTTTTCATATAACGAACCACTTTCAATTCATCTTCCTTTGTTATATCCCCGGCCGTTTTTTTTTCCTTTCGGAAATTAGAATTATTTAGAAATAAACAGGAGTCAATAATAAAAGCATTTTTGTGTGTTACAACTCAGTGGAAAACTTCCGACACACACAATTATAGTCAACGTCCTCTCCGCCTGATGGCGCCACTGCCTAAATTGGGAAAGCATGTTCTCACTTTTCCTGACTTTTGTATTAACCGTTTTTGTTCTTTTAACTTAGTTAAAGATACCTAGTGAGTATCGAATTCACTTTTATTGACCTACAACTATAGCTTACTGTTTAATCACTGAAAGTTTGTCTTTGTAAAAATTGGAAGTTAACTGAAATGTCCTTCCCGCTAAGCGAAATGATAGAAAAGACTTGGTGATTGTTATATAATCTTAAGTGAGAAATAAAAAAAGTAATAAAGTTTTGAAACAAGAGTTAAAGAAAACTTCTTGCCACTGCTTGATCTCCCGACAATAGGCAGTTCGTTGCGCGTTCTGGAAAGCAATATCCTCAGATACAATTTGAATTCGCATCCTGTAACCTTAAAGATCTGACAACACAGACTCGTCAACGGACGGTAAAAAGCCTTATCTCGTCTTATTTTCCCCATTCCTCATTAATTGTTTAAGCGTAGTAATAATACAACGTTTGATTTTCCGGAATTAATCAGGTTATCGGTCTGGAGGAGGCGATCCCAGCGTCCGGCACCTTTGGAAAGGTGACAATACTGCACCCGGACAATAATAACAATTATAATATATAGGAACCTCAGGTATATGAGATTTTTTTTTATGACTATCATGAACAGCATTATGAATATCTGTACAAGACACAAATCACACTTCTAGTTGTTATTCCTATCTATCTATCTATCTATCTATCTATCTATCTATCTATTTATCTATCTATCTATCTATCTATCTATCTATTCAGACCTACCTCTTAGTCTATTCAGACCTATCTATCTATCTATCTATCTATCTATCTATCTATCTATCTTCTTTCTTTCTTTCTTTCTTCTAGTTGTTATTTCTATCTATCTATCTATCTATCTATCTATCTATCTATCTGTTTGCATTATAACAAAGAAATATATCTTTTCAATGATACTTATTTATCAACACAGAGCTTGAAAACCATGCCACGGGCTAAACCAAGCCTTGTGAGGGAAATTGGTTAGACGGAAAACTTGGGGGGCCCCGATAGCTGTGCTAGCACGAAGTCACAAACACAATTGTGTCTGAGTAAGCATCTGCAATAGGGATTGGCTAGCCGCCCTAATAGATGGGTATCCTCGAATACGAGTGACCAGCTATTAGTAATAATACGAATAACAACTTTTAGCTGTTAGAATTTTTGTGCTGATTGATAGGGTAACAAAATTTCGAGTTGGAAACACATGTGAAAATAAAACAATTACTCCTAGAAAAAATATTAATAAAAATGCATAGATAGTAATACAAATACTGACATGATAGTGTGAGAATGGTGATCCTATAGGAACTCTACAAGGGACTATATTTTGCCGTTAGAGACCAGACGAATAAAAAACCTGAATTTGTTTCTAACGAATAAAACACATAAAAACGTTGTTATATATCCTTCTAATTGGATCAGCATGCGCATCTTGGTGGTTATACTCACAAATAAGAGGATGGTTTCGAATTGAAAGGAATACGAACAGGATATATCCTCATCCGAAAAAGTTAAAAATACAGAATAGGCGAATATGCCAACTAAAAGACTAAAATGTCTACATTTCTTTGGTTATTTTGTGTCAGCAAACACATTTTGAAATTTTATTTTTGGACGTTGTATTTCACAATTATCAAACCAGATAATAATTCTTAATGTATATTTATTTATACATTTCCTGTCCCATCCAAAAGTGATAGGGGATCGAAATCAATTTAAAAAAGGGAGATAAATCAACTTAAAAAAGGGAGATAAATCAAGTTAAAAAGGGAGATAAATCAACTTAAAAAAGGAGATGAATTAACGTTAGTATATTTATAAGTGAAAATTAGTTTCTAAGCAAAATGAGCCGCTTAATTAATCACTTGCGTTGCTTCTAAGTTTCTTAGATTGCAGTCTTATTTGTTCAAGATTTTCCTGTGAGACACTTCTGTACTTTTGGCTATTAAGTGATCGGCTTGCTTCATTTTGGTCTTGGAATAAGCTTTTGTTGTAAATGTTGTGCTGCTAATCATTTTCTTCTGAGTGGTATATCTATTTCAGTGTTGTATTAATTGAAATTTTTGACATGAAAAGATTTTGAACAAAAAGCGATTTATATAATACCAGAAGTAATCAATGAATCGTGGATACCATTGAGCATTTACAAAATATAAAGAGAAAGAATTAATTAAACGGTTCATTGGCCTTTATTTTAGTTGTGATTTCTTTATCTCCACTTTATTAAATCACAACAAATTGTTTCAAGATTTTTGTTTCATTGCCTTTCACTATTAAAACTTTCTAACAGAAGCCATTATTTTTGGCGGCATGGATACACTACCTAAAACTTAATTAATGAAGAACAACAATTCAGAATTGTCCAGAAGAAAAGAAGATTTAAAATATTAAAACATATCTTGTTAAGGAAAATAAACCATTAAAAAAAATTATCATTTTTTTTTTCACAGACCAAGTGGATGTGCGGATGATGTAACTGATATCTGATGACGAATGTGAAATCCAGTCGTGTTAAATTTATTTAAACGCAAATACCATTGGGAATGGTACGAAACCATTTCCTCTCCCCAGTAAATATAGATTAAAATTTTCTTTCTTTATTTTTAAAATCAGTGAGCACTCGAAGCAGAACTGAAATTCTAGATCGCACTTGAAATAAGGGAAAAAAATTTGTTTTAATCATCTCGCCCTAAGCAAAGCTATGAAGCCACAAAAACGGAAGGAATTAGGGTTAAGTTTAGGGTATCTCTATCTATAAAAGGCAGGATGTGTGTGTGTGTGTGTGTGTGTGTGTGTGTGTGTGTGTGTGTGTGTGTGTGTGTGTAACGAATGCTCGGCCGCAATTTTCGACGGATTTGAACCAAAATTTACATGCACATGCTCCAAGTTAGCGAGGAGGCCAAGACCGACTTTGCATTTTCCAACTTCCATCGATAGTGGAAATAATCGAGTTTTTCATGCTCCTACGGCAGTTTTCAAGTAGTTTGCGACCATTTTGTACTGGCCAGAGTGAGACCCTATAGCTGGCTGCCACGAACAACCAGGAATATTCTATTGGCCAGCGTGAGAGACAACAGCTGACTGACACGAATGCTAACTTAGACGAGTAGTAATATTCGTCGGCGACTGTCGAACTCTCTGCATTAGCAGAGAGGAACCAGGTCGAGGCTTTGCCGAAGGGCAAAGTTTCGTCCGGGGAGGTTGACAGGGCCTGAACCCGTCTAGGCGTGTTCAGAAAGGCCATATTTTTGGCCGAGCCTACGGGCTCGGGGATACCCACATTAAAACGGCCTTGTGCCACATTCGATCCTCGTGGGTGGATTGATAAATACCGACACGAATGCTAACTAGCATGCTAGCATGCAAAAAAAATCGATTGCTGCATTCGTCACAAGTGGGAAAAATTTAAATCTGCATGGCACTTTACTTCAATTGGCTCATTCGCTTGCTTAAACTCAACTCTGATTCTGATTCCGCAGAACTGGGTTGGATGTGAAAAAGTATTTGTTGTTAACATTCTTTTTTCATTCGCTTTTTCCAGTTACGACTGCTTTTTTAAAGCTGATCGTCTTGTGTTCATTTTGTTTATTTTGTTTTTTTCGTAACAGATTTAATGTTTAGTATAGAGCTTAGAAAAAACTCGCAGTGTGAGATAGGCTAGAAGTAAGGCAGGTAGCAACATCAGCACAGGAAAAGGGCAATCCTTTAAAGGCAAGGAAGAGCAAAAATCTTTTAAGTGAAGTGATAGCCATTGGTGTATGAGTCGTACGATTTTTGAATCAAGCACGGGTAACTCCGGACCATGCTGCTAGTATTACAATAAAATAGAAAAAAGGAGCAGCAACAATAACAAAAAAGATTTAAGAAGAAGATGACTATTAATATTGTATTTAAGTTTTGAA
>OZ010592.1:45525162-45610162 GCA_963932145.1 Acanthosepion lycidas | reverse complement strand
GTTCGTTTTGCAGTTTTCTGTTTCTGGTCGTTAAGCAAACAGTCGTGATATAATGATGTGTCGCTTGCGGCGGAGGAAAGGTACATGGAAATGACCTGAGGAAATGACATCGGTGGAGATGAAGGTTTGAACTGAAAATGACCCGAGCTTTATTCCAAAACGACCGACCGGAAGTTGTTAGCATAGCTATCATGTTCCAGGCGCGAACCGAGGTAAATACAGGCATCTGGTGAGCCTCGGGACGTAAAGAGACACAGACAGGGGGGAGAAACGTTAACAGACTGAGATTCAGATGTCAACGTGGCGCGCTAGCACCAGCGTGTAACGGTGTGAAAGAATGAGAAGTCTGGGTCTCCTATTTAAGTGAGATATTTCACATGCATAATCTGAAAGAGGTAAAGACTATCACATTAGGGCAAGTCGATTTGGAAACCGTAGTATTGCACTCACTCTAAAAGTTGGAAGGGTAGTATTGCACACAACTTGAAATATGGATCCGTAGTTTTGCACTCACTTTGAAAATTGTTAAATAATGAATTTTTTTTTTTTTTTTCAAAGGGTTGCCGTTTTTTTTTTGTTGTTTTTTTTTGAGAAAACTAGTTTAAGGATTAAGTTTTATTTCAAAATTGGATCGTTGAAATTTTATCCCGGTGATCAGTGAAAGCTTTATGGACAATCTTATAATATTTAATTGAAATGCAGTTAGCTGGTTTGAAATTAAAAGGGTAACACATTTCATTAACAAAAACTGTATATCTTCAACACGATCCATAAAATAAAACAAGTGTCGACTGTAATAAAGAATGCTGCATTAAAAAAATATACAGCACGATGTTTTCAACAAGTCATACGAATTTGATGTTAGGGAAGAGGTTATAAAAATTGTACATTAGATAAGTAAAATATTTATTCATGTCTAATTAGGTATGTCAATTTACAAAACTAATTTCGCTGATTAGCCATTTTTGTTATCTTTTACAATTTTTTTTAATCGTTTTTACTTATCAGTTATGGCAAGTTACAGATCTTGTTTGAGGTGATTCATAATTAGAATTCTGGTTTGGATATATTGTCCATTCAATGTACCGAATACAAAAAACAAAAAAAAACAAACTACTTGGATTTATTCTTGAAATAAAAAAAGTAGTTGATTAAAACCATTTCATCACAATTTAATTTTCCCCATTAAAAATCTTCCAAAAATAAAATATGCTTTGCTTTCCTGAAACTATTTGAGAAATATTTGCTGATTTAAAACATAATTAATCCGGTTTGAAACATATTATTTACTTTAAGTTTAAAATAACACAGAAATGCATTTTAAAACAAAGAGGAGCTGTGTTTTAACCGACAGTAGCCATGTTTACGTGTTTGATGAGTGTTCACAGGTGACGAGACAGGGATACATGCTTTATTGTTCTTCTACGGGGGATTTATGTGTAAAACATAATTTAACAAAATAACCTGAGTAGGTTTTTATATAATTTTTAAGTACTCAGTAATCTTAAAATGTTGGAAATAATCTAATCTAACCTGTAGGAAAATTCTGCGGAAATTAGAAATTTCCATACATTTTTCAGACAATCTTGAAACCTAAATGCTCAAAAATTGGTAAAAGCTATGAACTTTTGTAGTCAGTGCTTATCACATCAAACGCCATCTTTCGCAGAGAATACAATGTTGATTTCCTATACAAAGTTAAAAATCAACCTGCCCTACTGCCACATGTGTCAATTGAGTAAAAAAGTAATAAATTCATTAAATGTCTTTTAAAGAAGACATACTTTTTATTTTTACTAGATACTAGCAGCATGGCCCGGCGTTGCCTGTGCCGTTTCTATAAATACTTTCATCTATAGCATTCTAACCTTTATGAATTTAAACGCAGTACGATATTGGAGGCAACGCTTAATCTTTTTGCATTTGAAATGGTTAGAATTAACCGTACTTTTTATGCTGATAGTTTCCTCTATTTATTACACTCTCGCTTCTTTCGGCTTCTTAGTCAATTTTAATCTTCAAAACTTAAATACAATATTAATAGTCATCTTCTTCTTAAATCTTTTTTGTTATTGTTGCTGCACCTTTTTTCTATTTTATTGTAATACTAGCAGCATGCCCCGGCGTTGCCCGTGCTTAATTCAAAAATCGTACGACTCATACAACAATCGCTATCACTTGACTTAAAGTATTTTTTGCCCTTCCTTACCTTAAAGGATTGCCCTTTGCCGTGCTGATGTTGCTACATGTCTTACCTCTTGCCTATCTCACACTGCGAGTTTTTACTAAGCTCTATACTAAACATTAAATCTGTTACGAAAAAAAAAAATTAAAATAAACAAAATGAACACAAAACTATCAGCTTTAAAAAAGGACTCGTAACTGGAAAAAGCGAATGAAAAAAGAATATTAACAACAAATACTTTTTCACACCCATTCCCAGTTCTGCGGAAATGGGAATCAACGTTGGGTTTAAGCAAGTGAATGAGCCAACTGGAGAAAAGTGTCATGCAGATTTAAATTTTCCCACTTGTGACGAATGCAGCTATCGATTTTTTTGCATGCTAGTTAGTATTCGTGTCAGTCAGCTGTTGGCTCTCACGCTGGCCAGTAGAATCTTCCTGCCTATTCGTGGAAGCCAGCTATTGGCTCTCACACTGGCCAGTACAAAATGGTCTCAAACTACATGAAAACTATCGTAGAAGCATGAAAAATTTCCACTATCGATGGGAGTTGGGAAATGCTAAGTCGGTCTTGACCTTCTCATTAACTTGGAGGTTGTGCATGTAAATTTTGGTGCAAATCCGTCGAAAATTTCGGTCGTGCATTCGTTACACCCCCCCACACACACATCCTGCCTTTATAGATAGAAATTCGTTCACCCTCCACCAGGAATACGCGGTTTCTGAGACATTGCGGAAAACAACATCATCTGATGAAATCAGTTTCAGTTTGAGTTTACATCCTGTGACCGTACGGATCTGCTCGCTGAAATCCTCCGAGCAAGACAAGGAAAGTTCAAATTTCATCATATAACCAGATCATTTGCTTACACAGAATAGCTATACACGTAGCAGCTTTGATCAATCTAGAAGGATTACGGCCGTATCACGTTCAAAGACCGGTTTTCGCGTGATCACCGAAGTTAAGCAACGCCGAGCCTGACCATTACTGAGGTAACTGCTTTAGAATACCAAGGGCTGTAAGCTTGGATATCCGGATGGTGTCATGGATAATTGCTAGGAATTGAAAAACAGTGAGCCGAGTTCTAATTCTAGAAAGTTTCGTTATATTCACTTGCGTGCCAATACCTTCGGAATGGTATGAATCCACCTCTTTTCTCCCTAGCTATTGGTTAATTATTAGTACTTGTATCGGTAAATCATTATTATCTTCAATATATTCTTATATTCCAAAAATATTTTCTGGCTTTAAATAACACGTAAAAGGTTGATAAGACATCAAACAATTATGCATGTGTCCTTTTTTGTCTATATTTCCTCTAAAACTCCATCGTTGCTTACAGGATAGATTAACAGTAGAAGAGAAAAGAGGTAAACAACGTATAATCTACATTGCAAGCTTGTGCAAATCGGAAGGCAGGACAGGATTTAGGAATTATAACAAAAAATACACAATTTATTAGGGGCTATAAAAGACGGAGATTACGGAGAGCTATGATTGCCCACGTCCTGAAGAGAAAGGTTACATAAAAGAGGTCATTTTACAGCTTAAGTAAAGAGTCTAGATAGGAAAATAATGAAATAGCTTCCGACAAGATTCGAAGTTGCACTGAGTACCCAGGGGCGCCCGTTTGGTACAAAGATCACCTGACCGATTTGACTTCGAAGACCCATCAATAGAGATAATTCATATTCTTAATTAAAAATGACAACCCAAAATATACAAAAATTGTTATCACATAGGGACACTGTCTTTTCACAGAAAATGAATGACAAGCTGTTAAGCTTAAAATGTGGGAACAATTTATGTCAATTTTGAAAATCAGTCTTTTTAAACAATTTTACTTCATTCTTTTATTTGTCGTGTATTTTCACAACGTGATCGGCCATGGGTCTCCAGAAATCCCTCTCTCTTTTTGCTGAACAAAAAAAAAAACTATTTGAGCGTCTGTCTTTGTCCTGTTCTACCATCCGTTTACACAAACTAGTTAGGTTACTCATAGTTTCCCTCCTCCTCTCAGTATGTCTTGTGAGTTTTATAGTCTCCAAGTCCTCGTACTCCAGAGATTTCAAGAGTGCCTTTTTGAGCAATAATAGACAGGAGGTAGTGGAAGCCATGCTGTTCTACGCCCTGAAGGAGAGGGTATAAAGAATCAAACATTGCTTACAGCACTTTGTTTTATTTTCTGTTTTTTACATTGATGTTCACCCTGTAAAAATTCCGGGAGCCACTCGAGGTAGCGTAAGAGGCAAGGTTTATGCGGTTATGCAGAGAAGATAGCGGTTAATACTAGACTTGAACAGGTTAAGATTGTAGCGATCGCGGAAACATCCACTTAGGTGGTTCCACAGAGCAGTGCATCGTGGGAAGAAGCTACTCGAGTAGAACATGGATCTCAGATATGATTCTCTAGAATGTGTGTAGCATAGCATGTCTTAGCCGTGAAAGTTTGAACTGGTGGAACTAAAAGAGGTATTTCGTCCAAGCACTTTCCAGATAGTGACAGTGCAGTGAGAGGTTTGCGATATTTCGTCTGTGAGAAAGGGGGTCTCTTGTTGGAAAATAATATGTCACTCACAAGAACGCGAAGATCCTTTTGATCTCTATCGAGACAAGAAAATGAAGGCTGTGTAGCTCTTTCCAACATATGGCAACAGTATTTTATTTTTCGACCGGATCTGGCTTTTGTAAGAGGTAGAGAATAAAGACAAGGGTCAGGTACTTTCTGGAATGATACAGAGAACAGACCATTTTCCCAACATCTTTAGTGGTGAATCGTGTGTACGAGCTCTACTTGAGGTATGGGTCTACAACAGAAAGGAGGTTGAGGAGAGCCATAATCACTTACGCCAAGAATTCACGAGACTTTTTTTTCATTTTTATTCAAATAAGATTCTTTTCCATAGTTCATTAAAAAAAAAAAAAGACTCTGCGATCTTTAAAGGCAAGGATTTTTTTGGCCATTTTCTGAACGATCGCCATTCTCATGAACCTGACACAAGCAAACACGAAAATGGACTTTATTCGATTTAAAAGATTTGAATGTTGGAATAGGAAATAAGATTTAAGCAATTAATTTCTGGGATTTAGAAAGGCGGAAGAATTGAAGTTGAAAGAGAAATCAAAACTTTCTGCAAATTGTCGAAAGCAGACGACTTAAAAGAGAAAACGAAAAAACAAATTTGGAAACAAAAATAGTGACTTTAAAAGAATTAGTATCAGTTGTAATAATAATAATAATAATAATAATAATAATAATAATAATAATAATAATAATAATAATGAGAAAAACAAGAAATGGGAAGAGAAAAATAAAATAAAACGATTAAACAGAAGAAAAACAAAGAAAGAAAGCAAAGAAAAACAAACAACAAATAAGAAAGACGAAAACAACAAATATAAAAATAGTTAATTAAATAGAAGAAATGAGAAGACATGAAGAGAAAGAAAATTGAAAAAAAGCAGGAAAAGAAAACGGACAGAAATAAGTAAGAAAAGAAAAGGAACGTAAGGAAAATAAGGAAAAGAAAAAGGGTGTAAAAAAAAGATGAATGAAGAAAGGGCGAAGAGAAAAAAAATAATATATACTGTATCAGAAACTAGAAGAAAAAGAAAGAAAGAAAGAAAGAATGAAAAAAATAAAAGGAAAAATAAAAAGTAGGAAAGAAAATGAATGAAAGAAAAAAGAACGGGAAAAATAAGAAAAAGTAAGAAAGAAATTCAATGAAAGATAAAAAGTGCGGAAAAATAAAAGAAGAAAAAGTAAGAAAGAAGGAAAAAAAGAATCTAAAATATAGAACGAGAATAATTGAAATTAAACAAAACGGAAAATAAACGAAGAAGAAAGAAACATAAAAAAATGCTAATGATGTCAAAAAAGTTATCTTTTCAAAACGTTTTTGAACGGATATAATGAAAGAAAGAAAAGAAAGAAGGAATAAGGAAAGAAAGAAAGAAAAGAAAGAAGGAATAAGGAAAGAAAGAGAGAAAAGAAAGAAGGAATAAGGAAAGAAAGAAAGAAAAGAAAGAAGGAATGAGGAATGAAAAAAAAGATGGAAGGTATGAGGAGTGAAAAAAAATTTAATTAACGTACAGATTTGAAAATGAGAACGAAAAATAAAACGTAAAGAAAAGAAAAGAAGAAGGAATAAGGAAAGAAAGAAATAAAAGAAAGAAGGAATAAGGAAAGAAAAGAAAGAAAAGAAAGAAGGAAGGAATAAGGAAAGAAAGAAAGAAAAGAAAAAAGGAATAAGGAATGAAAGAAAGAAAAGAAAGAAGGAATGAGGAATGAAAAAAAGATGGAAGGTATGAGGAGTAAAAAAAAAAATTAATTAACGTACAGATTTGAAAATGAGAACGAAAAATAAAACGTAAAGAAAAGAAAAGAAGAAGAAATAAGGAAAGAAAGAAATAAAAGAAAGAAGGAATAAGGAAAGAAAGAAAGAAAAGAAAGAAGGAAGGAATAAGGAAAGAAAGAAAGAAAAGAAAGAAGGAATAAGGAAAGAAAGAAAAGAAAGAAGGAATGAGGAATGAAAAAAAGATGGAAGGTATGAGGAGTAAAAAAAAAATTAATTAACGTACAGATTTGAAAATGAGAACGAAAAATAAAACGTAAAGTCGTGGAGAAAATGTGACTGACAACACATTGAGGAGAAAGAAACAGTTCAAAGACGAGTTAGAAAGAGAAAAAGACGATAAAACGTCTTTTGCTCAGGAACACTGCTATGCCTTGCCAAGACTACGAACGAGGAATTCGATTAATTTGCAAATGAACTGTCTTCTTAAATAAGTGAATTACAGATGTCTTATGTCAAAGGCATGAAATAGCAATCACGCATCGGACGAATCTTCCAGATAATATATAAAAAGAAACGCAAAAGAAATAGTTCATTATTTATTAGTTTACCAGCAGCGTCAGTTCGTGTTGCCCGGGTTAATAATACCTAGGAGATGGCAATCATGAATAGCACTTGGTTGAAGAGGATACGCTTTATAAGATTTTTTCTAATTTCTGTCTTAATTTCTGGGATGAGGAGTTATCATTATTTACACTATCAAGAAACCGACTACTCTTCACATCTTTATTGCTGTTACCACGAGCTTTCGGCCGTTTAGCCCAACGGCCTTCCTTAGATGTATTTATATCGATATGGATAGCCTACAGGGATTTCTGGACCCTTTATTTAATCTACGCGGGTACACTGTTCCAGTTTCATGGTAATGACTAGAGATATCGTCTTGTCATTATTTTTATTGCTGCTTAGTTATTGCTCGTCCATTTTCACTGGGTCCGGGTAGACACTGCCCGGTCCAGGGATTGAACTCGCACTAGGCCCTTGACAAGGTGTGGCACAACGGTGTGCTACACAAGCTCTCAAGGTACGGGATCACAGCAAGAGTTTTCTCAATTATAAAGTCCTTCCTAACAGAAAGGTCTCTGAAGATAGTTGTTAAGACCCTAGCAATCAAGGCAGATGTCACCCAGGGGTCACTTTTCGGACTAAGCCTGTTTATTTTACATAAATTATCTGCTTAAGAGTATACTCAGATCATTTATGACTATCTATGCCGATGATAAGACGGTATACGGATGCAACCCCCAAAAAACTCGTGCTGATCAGAGATTGGCAGCTGGTTTCTCATCCGATCTCATCCGATCTTGTTGTAACTTCTCAGTAGGGGCAAAAACCAAACTGGTTACATTCAATGCCTCGAAAATCAAATTAGTTAAATTGAATCATCGCCGAGCGACCAGCTGTCACGATGAACGGACACCTCGTAGAGGAGACTACTTGCCTTGACAGACGTTTGGGTTGTAAACTCACTCCTGACCTAAAGTGGAACAGGTATATACGGTCCATCGCTAAAGATACAGAAAAATGATCGGTACTCTGTACGGCTCCAGTAAGTACCTGACTCAGGCTATCCTCTATATTTACAGATCAGTGCAAAAATAGACTACCGTTGTCATATTTGGGCTGAAGCAGACCTTCTTCACTTTCCAGGTCCGACAGAGTCCAAAAGCGTCTCAGAGTCCTTCTAGATGACAATTTATTTCCCCACCTTCAACTTCACGCTTTCAGGCGGGATGTGGCAAGTCTATAACTGCTCTATCACTACTTACATAGAAAGTGCCCGGAGTGACTGGATTCCTTGGTTCCGCTCGTTCTAACCCCCAGGGCTACGAAGCACCATGCCATTGTAGTGAACCACACCCATTCCCTTCGTATTCTATTGGTGAGAAGTAATAGCTTCTTCTCGCGATGTACTGCTCTGTGGCAACGACTTCCAAGACTATGTATTTATGATAATTACAGTCTTAACCTAGGGTTTACCGTTATCTTCCCATCCTATCCGCCTTGACAGACATTTGGGCCGTAAACTTACCCTTGACCTAACCTGGAATTCGTATATACGACCCATCGCTAAAAATACAGAAAAATGATCGGTACTCTGTACGGCTCCAGTAAGTACCTGACTCATGCTATCCTCTAGATTTACAAGAGACAAATCAGTTCACAGAGACCAAAAGCGTCCTTATAGATGACAAATTATTTCCCAACCTCCAATATCACGCTTTCAGGCGGGATGTGGCAAGCCTATTACTGCTTTATCGCTACTTCCATAGAAAGTGCTCGGACGAACTGCATTTCTTGCTTCCGCCAGTTCTACCCTCCAGGGCTAGGTACTACCATGCCATTGTAGTGAACCACACCCATTCCCTCCGTATTCTATTGGTGTGAAGTAATTTCCATTCGAACAGCTTCTTTTTGCGACGTACTGCTCAGGAGAAGCGACTCCAAATAATATTTATCTCCGATAACTACATTTTTAACTTGTTCAAGTCTAGGGTTAACAGTTACCTTCCCATTCTACCCGCATAAACTGGCTCTTACTTTAACACTCTACCTCGTGGCCCGGAGAGCTCAATTCACTTGAAGAGCAATGCGTTAATAGCAGTAGGAGCCACTGTTTTTAAATTACCCTTTTCTCATAAAAAAGAAAATTATTCATTACTACAATAAGAAATTCATATTTTTGATGTCGTAATTTCTTATGACAGAGGATCACTGTGATTCGCCTTTGGGCAAGCGATTTAAAACCTTTTATCCCCCAGCGGTTACTAATCTAGCTACTGGCCAGGATCGATGTTGTTTAAATTGGTGAACGTATGGACACCAGTGTTTCAACGTAAGCCAATAATTTTGAAGATGAAATTAAAATTAATATAAAAGTACTCGAACGAACTGTATTCCTTGATTCCGTCAGTTAGAACCTTCAGGACCAGGACTAACTATGCCACCCTCATTGTAGCAAACCACCCACATTCTCTCCGTATTCCACTGGTGAGAAATAAGTTCCACTCCCACAGCTTCTTCCCTTTGCGATCTCCTGCTCTGTAGAAACCGACTTCCAAGAGTATATTTCCCGTTCACTAAAATATTAACCTGTTCAAGTCTTGGGTTAACCGTTATCTTTTATCCTACTCGCATAAACTGCCTCTTACTGTAACCATCTACCTCTATTGGACCTTTGTGAAAGGTGAACCTCGTTGTAAAGAAAATCACCAAATTCAAAAAGCAACGAATTAGTCAAAAAGGCAGGGTGTACTTGAACGCAGTGGTATGGTTTTCAGACACTTTCCAACGGTGTTGGACGCTGGGATAGCCGCCCCAGGCCGATAAGACCAATAATGAATCAACAAAGATAACTTTTTCACCCGAGTCTCATGGTTGGAAAGCGAACGTTATCTGTCTGTCTGTCTGTCTGTCTGTCTGTCTCTTTATATATATATATATATATATATATATATATATATATATATATATTGATGTGGGTGTCATGTCGCTATTGATATGGTGAGAACGAAATTCTCAAATCGTTCTGTCGCCACTGTTGTGGGACTGGTAAGGTATTGCGGTTTTTCAACGTGAATGCGTTTCTAGAATACGTCGTCGACCCAGATGTGGGATTGGTAAGGTATTTAGGTTTCGTCGTGAGTGCGTTTCTAGAATCCTCGTCGCCACTGATGTGGGTGCCAAAGTTGGGACCACAGAAGTAAATCACGGAACACGGATTAGATGTAAGAAAGATATATTAACAACAGGTTACAGAGATAGGGTAAGCGGAGCTTACTATAAGTTAGTGTCCAACACTGGTAGTCGTACTAGACTCTCTGTGTCACTGTCTGACACTCTCTGTAGAGTCCTATGTCTCCTACTTAATATAGGCCCGGAAGAGTCTATTGTGTAGGTAGTTTCCGGTCTCACAATATATATATATATATATATATATATATATATATATATATATATATATTTAAGTAATTTATCGAGTTTGAAAGAAACATCAACAGAATGCAAAAAGCACTGGACGCCCGTTTCGTCCTATATTTGGGACTCCTAATAATTTTTATCGTGTACATCATTGCTTGAACCGGCTTCTAATGCTCTAGAGTGAGCGGCTTGGTGATAGTAGTCGTGGCTCGAGGGGGCACAGTCCTATGGTTACAGAGAACTCAGTAAGAGTTCCACCATGGAATATGTGAGCGAGTGGTGCTATATCGAGTCTGATTTGCAATCTCTTCGTCACCGAGGCCCGGTGGGACAGTTGGTGTGATGTTTGCTTGACAACCTAACTGTCAGGTTTTCAATTCTCGGTAGTGGATGCGCACTGCTGATGAGTCCTCCTTCGAATTAATTGGTCAACGTTATCGGCTTGTTTGGAGAGTGGTAGTCGTCAGTTTGAATATTTGTAAACCGGCGTTTAAATTCATTTAATTTAAACCGTTAATCTTCTTTGTAACTCAATAAACATTAATATTTCAATTTTAATCATTAATCTTGTCTGCAAGTCAAAAAAAAAAAAGAAAAAAAAACACTGCATTTATTGTCATTTACTTAGTGGGTGCATTTATGGGCGGACACCCTGTAGTAAGATTGGCGCAGCACAATCTTGAAAGTTGTGATAGAGGAGGGGAATCAGCCCAACTTGAGTCCAAACAATGATCGCCCAACACCACTGCTCGTATCGGAGATAACTTTGTAGCTGATGGAACTCTTTCCGACGTTTATAAGCAACATTCAGGAAGAAGAAAAATTGCTAAAAACCTTATCGAGTCTGAAAGAAACATCAACAGAATGCAAAAAGCACTGGACGGCCGTTTCGTCCTATATTTGGGACTCCTAATAATTTTTATCGTGTACATCACGTATACAATTAATCATGTTTGCAAGTCAATAAATACTTTTGACTTCCTATAGCTTCTTCATTTTTGTTTCATTTTTTCAGATCCAGTGCGCCCTTATAATTGCAGGAGTACGACTAATTTTTGAAGAAAGAAAAGATATGTACAAAAACGCACAACCTTAAAATTTAAATTCAAACTCAGCGTTGCGACTGCACGTTCCAAAACAATCACATTTCTCATAGCATTTTTTCAGATTATATCTCTATTTTCGTTGTCCTCTTATTACTTAGATTAAAAACAAGAACAAATCTATTTCCATACCTGAGGATGTCTGTAGGAACAGACGAAAGCTTGTAAAAATTAAAAAGACCTAATGCAACTGAAATTTATAAACGAGGATCATATCATTCATGTACAGGTTCGGGGTTTATGTATCTTATTTGAATTGTTTGCGACGATGGATTCTCGCCAAATAAATCATTCGGCGCTTAAACTTAATTGACATTTAAAATTGGTCAACGTTATTGGAACACCCTTTACTTCCCATATACACATACACAAATATATATGTATATACAAAATCCAGAGACGGATATGCAATGTAATAGGTCCTGATCTGGCATCTCGTCTACAGTTACTTTCTCAAAGACGTGCTGTGGGTTCTTTCTGTCATTTCTGCAACTATTTTCACGGCAACTGTTCCGACGAGCTACTTTCGCTGGTTCCCAGACTGCATGAATTTAAGCGAGCTACTAGGCTGGCATCTCCGTCTCATTCTTTCACTGTCGAAACAGTTAAATATAGACGTCTTTTTGTAGCCATCGATTTGCTTGAGATGAAATGCTTAAAAAACCTCTTCAATTACAATGGTATACAGGGATATATACAAATACATACAAAAATATTTGATATTAGAATTTTTACCTTCATATACACATGTACACAACTACATGCATACAAATTTATATATATATATATATATATATATATATATATATATATATATATATATATATATATATATTATCGGATAAACTTTCGGCTGTGGTAACTAGGTCTTATGAATTTAAGCACAGTTCTAGATTAGCAACAATGTCTGAATGTTTACAGTTGAATTGGCTAGATGGAACCGTAAGTTCTATGCAAACAGTTTGTTTTCTCCCTTGTGGAACACTCTTTCGGCTTCATGCCTTCACGGTTCATTCTTTACAGTTAATTTTGACCTTCAAATATTTAAATGCAATGTCAATCGTTATCTACAGTCATCTTGATTTCTTTTCTTTTATTGTGCTCGCCCCTTAATAATATTTTACCTTTTTCTTATTCTTTAACAGCAAGTAATCCCTAGTGTCGTAGTGGCTTTATTGCCTTGCTTGTGGTGATATGATTACACACACACACACACACACACACACACACACACACACACACATATATATATTCATGGATCATTCATACAAAAAACAAATACAGAGGTTAATGATTTAATTGGCGAGAATCCATCGTTGCAAACAATTCAAATAAGATACATAAACCCCGATCATGTAGATTTTCCGTCAAAGTGGCATGAACTATATTGTTCAATAATTACAGTAATGTCGCACTTATTATCCATCTACCAGTAAAAAAGAATTCTCTTATTACTATATTTGTACAAAAACGCACAACCTTAAAATTTAAATTCAAACTCAGCGTTGCGACTGCACGTTCCAAAACAATCACATTTCTCATAGCATTTTTTCGGATTATATCTCTATTTTCTTTGTCCTCTTATTGCTTAGAGTAAAAACAAGAACAAAATCTATTTCCATACCTGAGGATGTCTGTAGGAACAGACGAAAGCTTGTAAAAATAGAAAGACCTTATGCAACTGAAATTTGTAAACGAGGATCATATACTTCATGTACAGGTTCGGGGTTTATGTATCTTATTTGAATTGTTTGCGACGATGGATTCTCGCCAATTAAATCATTAACCTCTGTATTTGTTTTTTGTATGAATGATTCATGCATTTATAAATTAATTGCACCTTTATTGATATATACATATATATATATATATATATATATATATATATATATATATAATTATGCATCCGTACATTTAAATCTATTCCTAAAATGTCTATAAATGTGTATGCACATATACATACACATATATACATATACACACAAACACACACACATATATATACACACACACACATTTAAAGAATTTGAGAGTAAAATTTACAAAAAACATAAAAAATTAACTTTAATAAGATAAAAGCTACTTGGGGCAATAGCAGAATCTTCAGATAATGATGAGTTCACATCAAGTGCTCAAACTGGTTGCCGTTCTGTTCAATACACTTTTCATATCTTGAAGAAATAGACTTACAAACGTCCAGTATCATTTCCTCTTGTATTTGAGCATTTTCTTCTTCAATTGCTACTCTCATTTCAGCAATTGTTTCAGGTTTCCTGCTGTAAACTTTGGATTTTAGAAACGCCCACAAAAAGAAATCCAAGGGTGTCAAATCTGGTGATTTAGGTGAGTATTCAACTGTCCGTCTTCTTCCAGTCCATCTGCTTTGCAGATTTTCATCCATATAAGTTCTCACATCACGGTAATTTATTATTAACTATTAATATTTAAAGAGTGTATACATTATTTTGGGACACCCTATATTTTTGCCTACGAGTATTATGTTATTTCTCTTGTTTAATTAGCTAAGTTTTTTTTTAAATGTTTTAAGATTACTAATTTTTCAACAAGACATAAATTACACCTATTTCCTTTCCATTTGTGAGATTTGGCTTTTGCTAAAATATCTCACTTGATAATAGGTGCATTATCACTATTTTTTAATTGCCAGAAATGATTAGAGAGCTCGCGTTTTAACAGGTCTGTCGCCGGTATCTTAATGACCATCACTGAATTTGTATATCAAGCTATAGATAAGAAGGGCGAACTTTGTGGCTTTAGATACCTCGAAGATGTTCGACAAGGTTTGGCATGCTGACCTTCTACAGAAAGTCGAGGGTTATTGAGTCACAGGAAAATATTTTGTTTAATCCAATCATTCCTATCAAATAGTGTTATGAAGGTCGTGTTGAACGGACTCGCTTCAAGATCATTTCATATGAATGCGATGGTCCCCAAGCCCTATCTTGGATCCTGCGCTAGTTCTCATCTTAATGAATGATCTCAGTTAGATATTTAGGCAATTAACCCTGTTTCAGTAGCAAATACGACAGATTAAACATGACAGCTGCTCATAAAAAGGAAGTCCAATCAGTGGTTAACTGGGGCAAGAAATGCCTTGCAAATTTTAACACCCACAAAAAAATCTGCTTTCATTTAACCACCAGCGAGAACCTTTTCTGCCCGCCATCAGCATGATTGATTCTAGACTCCAAGAGAGCAACATACTACGCCTTTTGGGCCTAACGTTTTCCACTGACATGAAGTGGAAAGGCTATAACGAATCAATAACTGCATCTACTGCAAGGAAAGTTGTTTCACTCTGTAGTGTCAGAATTTTTTCTCGTCAGAATATATCTTGCACATTTACAAATCTAGCCTTCGTCTATGAATTGAATGCTCCTACCATATATGGTCTGGTGCTTCTGCTGTACATCTCGAGATTGTTGATAATATCCATAAAACGATCTGTAATGTAATCGATTCGGCCCAGGCATCTCGACTTCAGTCACTTTTTCACTAATGTGACGTGGCTTCCCTCTCTCTTTTCTACAAATATTTTCATGGCAACTGTTCCGACGATCTTTTTTCTTTTTTTACTCTGGTGACCTGAAGAGACGTATTTAAGCGTGCTACTTGATTGGGATTTTACTGTTGAAATAGCTAAATGCAAACGCCATTTCTATCGCAATACTTTCTTTTCTCGCGCTTCCCTTCCGTTTAATTCATTTCCTGATAACTACAATCTGCAAAAATTTAAATCTTCTGTTTTCTTGATCATCGTTCGTCTTTGTCCCTTTTCTCAATCCTCCCTATTCTCAGTATTATTTTTCACTTTCACACACACACTCTCTGTAACACGCATCCTTGCATACGAGTGACATTAAAGCCTTGCTTGGGGTGACATGATTAAAATAATATATAAAAGTATTGGCAAAAACAACACATTTGACAAAAGAAAATAAAAACCAAGACCAATAAATCAAAACCGAAAAAAAACAAAAAGGATATTTTCTTTAGATAGACGGATAATGCTTAGCTTTCCGGTTCATTCTCCTAACGTCTTATTCAATTTAACTTCCTGTAAGCCGTTGTCTTCTTAGTGGTATCATCACCTTGCTTGGGATGAAATGATAAAATATATAGAATATTAAAACACATCTACGATGAAATATCTGTTATCTTTCGAAATCAGAGACGAGATGATAAAACAAAATTAGAATTTCTTTACGCAGCTCTTATATTGAAAAGAAAACTACTTCATATTATTTAATCTTATCGCATTTAATGTCAGAAGTAAACGACCATATTTATCCACTGATTCTTTTCTTACTCATCTACGAGATACCATGATGTCTTCGTAAAGATAGTGGAGTTGATTTCCATTGTTTTCTTCACGATCTGTAGTTTTCCTCCTCCTAATCTGACCTACAACCAAGGCTAGATCCTCTAGTCTATTACTTAACCAAGTCGTTGAATTCGTCTCCAGTCAGCTGGACGTGACCGAGGCAACGAATGGTGCGCTGATCTTTGGTGCTTCGGATTGTTTTGCTAGCCAGTCTTGTGGCGGAGCCTCGCATTGGACAGAAGATTGATCATGCACACCACCTATTCGCAGGGAGATTAAGGGGTAAACATTGTCATATTTTAAGAGCTATTATCACGTGTATCCTGACGTGACAGGGTATAAGAATACTGTTATATTTATGCATGTCCTTCCCTTTGTTAGTTCGCACGACCGTTACGTTCTGCCAATACCTCATAAATAATGGACTATCCCGTTTTTAATGCATGACAAGATGGGAAACGATACTACTTGGTTTCAATAAAAAAAAAATTAAATGAATAAAGAAAGAAAGACAGAAGTGAACAGAAGAGAAGATGAGATAGAATTGGGGAGAGAGAATCAGATTAATCTCATAAGAACAGGTACTACACTTTGATCTTTGCCAAACGTACGAGAAGAGATTGTATTAGGTTGGTGCAAAAAAATGTCGTTTTCTCACATAGTAACATATGTGAGAAAACGACATTATTTTTGCACCAACCTAATATTTTCTTATCGCCTCACGCTGATAGATACAAGGTGAGTTTCATGCGGGTCGCTCAAGTGACTGCATCGGGGTCACGTCTAAAAATAGCCCATCCCCTGCAACCGTCGTTTGCGCTGGCACTGGTATTACAAGCAACTCCCACCTCTTTAGTGCAATGAGGGATGTGCAGCTGTGGGCAGCGATTTCCAAACCGGACACCTCTCGATGATATTTTAAGTTCGGCTCTGTCGGATACAACTAAGAGATGAAATGCAATTTATCCAGTCGAGGGAAGATACTAAACTTTGGCTCCAAATAAAACACCGAGAATCTATGACGAAGGTCATAAAATTGACATTTTGCAGACCCGCAAACTACGGAAGATGAGTGAGGCAATAAACAAACACACAGTTACCATACATCAAATAATAGTCTACTGAATTATTTTTAAATGCTGAATTGTTTTTAAATTATCATTAAGATAAACGTTCGTAAGATGGGGACTTGACTCATCGATGAAGAACATTCACAAATATAATGTAGGAGGGGCCGAATAAAACTTCGTGTAACCTAGATAACTTGATTGTGTAAATGGATGTTAGAACAAAGAATGGGACGGTCATTTTCTTTCTATTTATGTGATATGTCCTTTCAGGACGTAGGAGATCATGGCTCTCCACCTCCTTCTATCCCTTGCAGATCTCAACAAGTTATTTCCCTCTGCCACCTTCCCCCGACCATGTTCTGTCATCCACTTGCTTAAGCCCGCCAGGTATGTCACACGTTGTTTTCCCTTGTCTCTCTTTCCCGCTATTCGACCCGTGCGCGTCAGATTCTCCAAGCCCTCATTCGTCATTATATTTCCCTTGAACTTCAGCTGCCTCTTCCCGATATTAAGTATAAGCCTCCTCCTTGTTTGCATCCTCTCTAAGACGCTCGGTCCATAATATTCTCAGCATACTTCTGTAGAACAATATCTCCGTCGCCTCTAGTCTCTACTTCATCTTTGAGGAAATCGTCTAACATTCGCTGCCGTAAAAAAGGACAGATGTCACGTAACAGCTCTGCATTCTTTTCTTTGTTACCAAAGAAATTCTCCTGTCTCGCAGTTCTCTGACCAGCTTTTGGAATGTGTCTTTGGTCATTCCAATACGTCTACGGATTTCAGTGTCGCACTTGCCGTCCTCTGTCAAAACGCTCCCTGATATATAACCTTCTGTGTCTGCTTGATTCTAGTGTTCCCGACCTGCAAATCGCATTTCGGGTTCATCTTACTAATGACCATGCATTCTGTCTTCTTGTTTTTTTTTTTATGCTTAGTCCTTTCTTCTCACTCTCCGTTGCTGCTATCAGTACTGTGTCATCTACGTAAAAAGAAATCCTCCTGTTTCTACTCTACTCAGCTTTTAGAATGCGTCCTTGGCTATCCCAATATGTCTATGGATCTCAGTGTCGCACTTATAGTCCTCTGTCATGACGCTTCCCAGATATTTAAACTTCAGCGTCTGCTTGATTAGTTAGTGCTACAAAGGATGGTAAGTTGTGGATAGACATGATCCTGAAAGATATTTTTAAATCATAAAGAAGTATATTTTCAAATGTCATTTTCCCCTTTTTTCTTTTCTCTTACTTTTTTATTTATTTTATTTATTTATTTTTTTTTTTTTTTACAGATTTTGGGTTTGTCTATTTGACAGTGCAAAACACTCAATCATTTCAATTCTAGCTTGCTTTTTTACACTGACACTTTGAAATACGCTGCTTGATTTCTTCTTTTTTTTTATCAGCATATTTTTTTTTTTTTTAGCTTTCCTTGTTCCTCCCGAGTGTTTAATCTTTTGTTATTATTAAAAAATTAGATTCTCTTTTTCTTGAGCAATAGCATTGATATCAAACAGTTTTTCCATAACACAATGCAATCATCTTCCTATTGAAGACAGACATTTTCCCTTTTTTGCAAAGAATAAAAACTTGCTCTTTACCTTGATTTCCTACTGAATGGAGATTTTATTTCTACAAAGCCGCGATGTAACAAAAAAAGAAAAGAAAAAAATATTAGATAAAAATAATCAGAATATATTTTTGATTGAATCGTATAATAAAGTTTAACACATAGACTACCTAATTTATTTGAACAATTCCCAAGGACATCGATGACAAGCAAGCTATTCTACAGACTATGACAACGCAGTTCGATATTCTACAGATTTATATATAAAATAACTCTTCATATGTTCGCAAAAAGTTGTATGGGATGTATCGTCAGAGATATCATCTTTTGACGCGAGACGATCGACTCTGCTTTACGGAACTGTACCGCCAACTCTACGCGGCCTTATATCCAACTCTCACACATGGGTCCAAGATATCGCATTGGCACTGCCTTGGTCACAGCCTGATCAACAGCTTTGACCTGCCGGCTAAACTGTGTGAGGTTAGTCAGAAATATTTCCCCACCGGTGAAAGGAAACATAATTCCCTAACAGACCGGTGACAAGCGGCCATCGGCTAGTCACTACCTTGCTCATAAAAGCTGCGCATCAGAGGTCAGTGGGTGAATGAATATCTGGGAGTAGGGCCGGAGTAACCTCAATATGCCCGATGCAAAAGGAAACGGCAAGCTATTGCACAATTTTGCCTTGATCGACACCAACAATCGCAATTACAACAGGCGGCGGGGGTTGACCACAGCGGCGCAATAATGAAATTGAGTAAATGGATGGCAGAACATGTTTTGAGAGAAAGACAAAATTTATTAAGAGCTACAAAGGACAAGAAATTGTGGAGAGCCATAATCGCATACGTCCTGAGGGCACACGACACATAAAGAAGTAAGTATGCCAAAGTAACAAGAGCCTTTATTTGATTATTAGCAGAGTTACCCGGCGATGCCTGGGAACTAATTTTGTCTAAATAAAAATGCAAACAGGAAATTGTGGAGAGCCATGATCGCTTACGTCCTGAGGGGACACGAAACATAAAGTAAAATATGCCAAAGTAACAAGAGCCTTTATTTCATTACTAGCAAAGGAACTAATTTTGTCTAAGTAAAAATGCAAACAGATAATTGTAGAGAACCGTGATCTCCCACGACGTAATGTAAATCATTGTATTAGGTTGTTGCAAAAATAATGTCGTTTTTTGACGTATTTTTTAACGTCAAAAAACGCCATTATTTTTGCACCAGCCTATATGAGTGATTTTGTTTGGAAATATATATTTAATTTTCTGCTTCATCATAGCTGGTTAAACAAGGTCTGTTGTTTAAAATGAGTAATGTGCAATTTTGAAATCGGTGGATAAATACTCAAAAATGTATTTGCCTTTTTGTTGTTGTCATGACTGAAGATAGCTATTATAAATCTATATTTTTTTTAAATAGGTATGTCCCATTACATTTTATATGTGTGTGTTCCATTGCATACACGGATAGATCTGAATAAAAATATTTTACAAGTCTTTTTTAATTAACAAACAAAGACGTGTAGGCAGGCATGCCATCAATAGTGTGTCGAAATTTCAGAGATTTCTTTCGACTGGACTGGTTGCCACTTGTAAGAGAGCCCAGTCTACCTTACTATTTAACCCATGGATGGAAGAAGAAGACTCACGCCTTTTTAAATGTATTGGCACGTAGTGAACGAAAGAGAATCGATGAGATTTACTTTCCACGCCGTTACCCAGTACATTATCCGCACATCATGAGATGATTAAAAAAAAAATTCGCACATAAGCTCGTTTTACGGTCAAATCACAAAAAGATTACTGTTATGTAATATCAGTTCTCCTATATGGAAGTGGATGCTGGACAATCTCATCACAGATGAAAAGACGAGGTAACAGAAATGTGGTTCTACAAAATGATGCTTAGAATCCCATGAAATGAAAATCTGAGCCGTCCTGGGTAATGACGATAAACTATATCCGCGTCCTGGATAAAATGATAAACTACGCCCAACAGCAAGGCCCCTGATCAAGGGGTTTTAAGGAGCGTGGAACGACCTCTCAATTGCTGGTTTTCCAAGGTCCACTCTGAACCGGGCTGGTAGCACCTGTTAGGGTCCAAGCTATGAGTAAATAGTTAACCCCCAAGCTGGTGTCAAAACATCATGAAAGAGTAAAAATAGGTTTTAATACTAGAAATAATTTGTAAAAATTATTATTAGCAACAATAAATTACTACCAGAAGTACATTATTACCAACAGTACATTTCTGGAAAAATTAGCACAATAAAAATTGACGGAATCAAGTAATCTGTTTAGTTTGTTATTCCGTAAAACAAAACAAAACAAACCAAAACGAAAATCTGAGCAACGATGAAGTTTTAGAGAAACTTGAAAGAAAAAGAACACTTATACTTCATATCATAAAGAGATATTTGAAATGTTTACGGTACATCACGAGGAAAGAGGGGTTAGTTAATTTAACACACATTAAAGGAAAGCGGAAAACAGCTTTTATAAATTGTTGGTAAAACTGGGCTTAAGAGAGATAGCAAAAAAACATTTACTAAGAGCCACAATGAAGAGGAAAATATGGACAGCCTTAATCGCCCATGTCATATAAGGATAAGTTGCTTGAGCGTGTATCATTCTGGATCAAGTTTTTATTGTCTTTATTGTGCAGGTGATCTCCACACTGTTCTCGTACGATCACTGAAGGTTACCAATGTCAAAACCCTAGGTGGGTGAGCGCCTGGAAATACCAGGAGCTGTAAGCTTAGATATTCATGTAGTGAAATGGATAATGGCCCAGAATTGTTTATCGGAGAGCCGTGTTCCAATCCCGATATTTACCTGGTCGAACATAGTCTTGGCGAACGTATAAATCCACCTCTTTTCCCTCTAGCTATGAGTTAATTAGTAGGACCTATATCATTAAATCATTATTATCTAAAAAAAAAATGTTACAATCTAAAATGTTGTTTGGCTTTAAATAACCTTCTCTTGTGGAGTTATTTCGCAGTGGAGGCTTGTATTTGTACTAAATCGGTCCTAAAATAAGGTCGACGTACAAAACGTTAAGAACTTAATATAATAGGTATTACGCAGAGTAATCTTGTTTTGGTCGTTGACTACTTTCGTATTCGGCTAACTGTCGACTACTGTCGTCCGACATCAACTAGTATTTAGTCACTCACCCAACACGGTATCATGTGGCACAAGGCCGGTTTAACGTGGGATCTCGGCCAAAAATATACCCTTTGAAACCGTATAAACGGATTCAGGGTCGGTTTACCTCCCCGAACGAGACTCCGCCCTTCGGCGTAGTCTCGTTCGGGTTCCTCCCCGCCCGACGGCGGAGAGCTCAACCGGTCAGCCGGTCGTCCGACATCGACTAGTATTTAGTCACCCCCACAACAAGGGCATCATGTGGCACAAGGTCAGTTTAACGTGGAATCTCCGAGCCTGTGGGCTCGGCCAAAAATATACCCTTTGAACCCGTATAAACGGATTCAGGGTCGGTTTACCTCCCCGAACGAGACTCTGCCCTTCGGCAGAGCCTCGTCCGGGTTCCTCCCCGCCCGAAGGGAGAGAGTTCAACCGTTCAGCCGCTCATCCGACATCGACTGACCCTCGTTTCTCTTACTACTCCTAGTTATATTAAGTGGTAGCGACTATTAACTATAGAATAGGTGTGTTTCATCATAACACCTTCAAAAGTAGAAAACATTCAATCGAATAGAAAATCCTACAAATGAAGTGTGGAGTAATGGGTAGCAGCTCGTATTGAGGAATAGGAGAGCCGAGTTCGAATTATAGTCAAATCCATTACATTCACTTACATACTAATACCCTTACCAGAGCTATGCGTAAATATCAGGACAGACCAGGTTCCATAGCCTTGGATGGCAAAATCAGCCTTGTCAATCATTTATCGAAAGATACCTGATCGTTTAAGCGTGTATCTCGCATGGCACATAATTGACTGATTCACTCACTACTAGGTAGGTTAATATTCGTAAATATCATCTTCAAAAGGTACAACATCTGCCTCAGATTATTTACATTATTCGGACTATACTGATACAGATACTGTCTCAGATTGTTTATATATATATATATATATATATATATATATATATGTGTTTGTGGGCGCAACAAAGCTTTCAGTTACGTTCTAATACCCTTGGGAAAAGTATGAGTCATCATCAACCTACCCCAAGCTATGAGTAAATAGTACAAACCGGGTTCTGTAGCCTTGGATGGCAACTAGTCTACCGCAGAAAGAAATAGCAACCTACTGCGGAAAAAAATCTGCCTCGTCAGTCATATATCGAAAGATACTTGATTGCCTAAGCGTGTATCACGCATGGCACATTGATAAATTCTTATCAAGAAATGCGAGAAGATTCGAACCACTTTCAAATTTGAAATAATATATTCAACGCCTTTGCCTAATGAAGTACATTAGCGATCAACCTGTCCTTCTCCTCAGCGCCCTTGTTACTATCCGGATAGTGTGATAACAACGACACCATGATAGATTTCTTTATTTGAGGCTCTCGATAAAGCAAGGAGATTAATTATTGATTTTTCTAGGCTTCCATAGCGAAGTGTCTGAAGCATTTGTTTTCTCCACCTCTAGTTTGTCGAAATATTTGTAAGTGAATTTGAACTTCTCCTTGACATCCTTTCACGAGGGGAATGCCGTCGACATTACTTTGTTTTTAGTTTATCCTTTACTGGTCTTCATCCTTGTTTATTGAGAGAATGGACGTGGATTTTAAACAATGCCTGTGACATCAATAAGACTGTTGATGAGTTCAAAGGGATAAACTGGAGAATTGTTGGAAAATGGGATGGAAAATATCAGCTCTTTCTTTTTCTTCCTTTCTTTTTATTAATTCATTCTACCATTTTCTTTCTTTTACTTAGTCAATCATTCTTTCCAATATACTTTCATTGCATCTTTCAAGGAAATTTTCTTCCATTTTTAATTTTTCTTTATTTTTCTCTTTTTTTGTCAAATTCTCTTTTTTGCGTCATTCTTTTCCCTTTGTTTATTTCATTTCAATTTATTAATGTTTATATGGCTTTCTTTTTTACAAACATTGATTCGTTTTAGGTCGCATTGAAAAGTTTCCCAAAATTGTTCTTACTCTCTTTCTTTCCTTCTTTCTTTCTTTCTTTCTTTCTTCCAGTAATTCCATCCCCATAAAATCTTTTCAATTTTTTCTTTATTTGTTTCGCCCTTTCTTTCTTTCACTGATTCTATTCCCATACATTATTTCCAATTCTTTCTTTCTTTCTTTCTTTCTTTCTTCCTTTCTTTCTTTCTTTCTTTCATTCTTTCTTTCTTTCGTTCGTTCGTTCCTTAGTTCACTGATTCGATCCCCATAAACTCTTTTCCATTCTTTCTTTCTTTCTTTCTTTCGTTCGTTCGTTCGTTCGTTCGTTCCTTAGTTCATTAGTTCGTTCGTTCGTTCGTTCACTGATTCCATCCCCATAAACTCTTTTCAATTCTTTCTTTTTTTCTTTCTTTCTTTCTTTCTTTCTTTCTTTCTTTCGTTCGTTCGTTCACTGATTCCATCCCCATAAACTCTTTTCAATTCTTTCTTTCTTTCTTTCTTTCTTTCTTTCGTTCGTTCGTTCGTTCATTCGTTCGTTCACTGATTCCATCCCCATAACCTCTTTTCAATTCTTTCTTTTTTTCTTTCTTTCTTTCTTTCTTTCTTTCTTTCGTTCGTTCGTTCACTGATTCCATCCCCATAAACTCTTTTCAATTCTTTCTTTTTTTCTTTCTTTCTTTCTTTCTTTCTTTCTTTCTTTCGTTCGTTCGTTCACTGATTCCATCCCCATAAACTCTTTTCAATTCTTTCTTTCTTTCTTTCGTTCGTTCGTTCGTTCATTCATTCGTTCGTTCACTGATTCCATCCCCATAACCTCTTTTCAATTCTTTCTTTCTTTTTTGCTTTCACTGATTTTTTACAGATTCTATCCCCATACACTCTTTTCAATTCTCTCTTTCTTTAATTCAATTTTAATTTATTAATAATTATCTCTTCTAAACATTGATTTAGTTATGTTGCATTGAAAGGTTTCTCTAAATCTTTCTTTTCTTTCCCTTAATATTTCTTTGTTCTAATCTTTCTTTCTTTTAGTTAAAATTTCTTTATCCTAATCTTTCTTTCTTTCTCTTTTGCGATCTCCTTCTTTCCACTTTCATAAGCCAATCGCACATTTTTCTTTGTTTTCTTCAATTTTTCTTTTCTTCCGTCTACATTTATTTATTTTTCTAAGTTTTTTTTATATATATATATATACATATATATATATATATATATATATATATAATGTTTGTCCTTCGATATATATCTTTTTTCTGCAATCATTCTTTAAATGTTCTACTTTCTTTCTTTGTTTCTATCCTTCTTTCTTTTCATTTCTTTCTTTCTCCATTTCTATTTTTTCTTTCTTTCTCCTTTCTTTCTTTTTTTCTTCCTTTTTGTTTTTAATTTTTTTAATATTTTTTTGTAGCTGTGCATAATACGCACTCTTAATTTCGCTCATTATGTTTTAGAAACAAATGCGTATTATATATGGGGAATTACGGTATTCTCCTCCCGTTTAACCCACAGAAAGTATGTGGCAAGTCTCTCACTGCTATTTTCCAAGAAACTGCTCGGATGAAATATATTCCATTCAGCTCGACTCTCCGATTTCCAATTCCAGGGATACAAGCTTACAGAACCGGGTATTTCCAAGCAGTCACCCATCTAGGATACTGACCCAGCACGACGCTGCTTAACTTCGGTGATTGGACGAGAACCGGTGTTTCGCAAACGTGGAGATTATAACGGGAAGATAAGCCCGTGGAAAGCCACGATAACCTGCCTCTTGGGAAGAACATGGCATTTAGACGAAAAATAACTGTAAGTTATCTGCTGCTTCTCTTGTGCAAAAACCGGCGAATATTCGTCTCTGTGGAAAACAAACAATCCGTCGAGTGTGTTTCATTGGTCGGTCGCTAATTAAATGTTTAAACAAACGCCAAAATATGATTGAATTTTCTAATCAAGATTCATTTATGCATCCAATGCATTAGAAATTAATTTCGGATTAATTAAAGAACGGCTCTGATATTTTTTTCTTTTAAAAAAAAAGATTTCTTTGGCGTTCGATGCGAAATTGGGGTTTAATTTCCGCTAAAAACAATTGTAATCATTGCCCCAAATCCTAAGTCAATAGAAGCTTGTATGAAAACAGTATCAGGCAGTTAATAGATATTTACTATGCATAGATTATAGTTTGACACAAGGTCTCTATGATGCAGCACTTAATGAGGAATTAATTTACAGTTAACAAATATTTTACTAGCGTTACAAAATTAAATAATTTCAATAAAAAAGGAAATAAAATCAAACAACAGGAAGCAGTAACAAAAAAATATATTGCTACCGTAAAGTCGATTGGTTGTTTTTGTTTAGCGGCATATCTATGGGTTATATAAGGCCAAAATTTGAATATTTTGTAAGCAATTTTATTTCATTATTGGGGATAATAATAATTTATTTTGTGACCTTGTCGAGGCCTGAAATAAAGACACAAAGAAAGAAACTGAGTTAAGCAAATATATTAACAGAAACAGTAATACAAACATAAAAACGAGTGGTACAGCAAGAATGTTCGGTCCGACTGTACGAGCTGACTGCTCTAAAAGGCAGTACCTGCTCCTATTTATAGCTGGAAGAGTCCATGCGTGCGTGGGTAAATTATCGTAACAGTTTACTAATTAACTCATAGAAGGGCGGAGAAGAGATGGCTGCATATGTTTCCGAAGCGTATTTGTGTCTAAGGGAATACATTGAACCCAACTGGAATTGCAATTCGGCTCTCCGATTAACAATTTTGAAAAAAAAAAAACTAAAATATTACATAGGACAAATATAAATAAAGGAAAAAAATAAAGCTAAACAGCCACACAAAAGTCTAAAAGAATTTATTCATAACTAGCAGCATGGCCCGGAGTTGCCCGGGCTTGATTCAAAAATCGTACGACTCATACAGCAATCGCTATCACTTGAAATATTTTTGCTCTTCCTTGCCTTCCTTTGCCATGCTGATGTTGCTACATGCCTTACTTCTTGCCTATCTCACACTGTGAATTTTTTAAACGCACTATACTAAACATTAAATCTGTTACGAAAAAAGAACTAAACAAAATGAACACAAAACGATCAGCTTTAAAAAAAGGACTCGTAACTGGAAAAAACGAATGAAAAAAGATTGTTAACAACAAATACTTTTTCACACCCAACCCAGTTCTACGGAATCAGAATCAACGTTGAGTTTAAGCAAGCGAATGAACCAATTGGAGTAAAGTGTCATGCAGATTAAAATTTTTCCCACTTGTGACGAATGCAGCTATCGATTTTTTTGCATGCTAGCATTCTAGTTAACATTCGTGTCAGTCAGCTGTTGGCTCTCACGCTGACCAATAGAATCTTTCTGCCTATTCGTGGCAGCCAGTTATTGGCCCTCACTCTGGCCAGTAGAAAATGGCCGCAAACTACATGAAAAGTGAGTTGAAGCTTGAAAATATCGATTATTTCCACTATCGCTCTTGGCCTTCCCGCTAACTTGCAGGATGTACATGTCAATTTTGGTGCAAATCCGTCGAAAATTGCGCCCGTGCATTCACACACACACACACACACACACACACACACACACACACACACACATCCTGCGTTTTATAGATAGAGATCATTCAACCACCCACACATTCTGTAGTCACGGATTGGTATTAAATACGATTAGATTGTTTTTGTAAAATGTCACATAATTCGGGTGCTCTATCTGGATTGAATATATTAATGCAATGATAATCTTCCAAATTTGCAAGGATAATCTTCCAAATTTGCATTACACTACAGTGAGGCTTCCCATTCCACATTATATCTTCATTCATAGGTGCTCGCTTCTCTTGGCTTTGTATGGCACGAGGCCTTATATTTTGCTTGCTATGAGTGGATTTGCTATACAGGGTGAGATGAGTAAATTGTTGCCATTTTATATTTTCAATGTTGCGCATGCGCGTTGTTTGTTTCTCATTTAATCGACTGCCCAGTATATTAGGGTCAGTTGGGCAACGTCTGTGAGAAAAAGATCACCATGACGCAATTTTCTCCGCCAAAAGAGACATGCTGTACTGCTTGGGATTCGCACCGGACGCTTCAATACCAATAGTTCAGCGTTTTGGGGTGTAGAGGATACGGAAAGAGTTGGATGAGTCTAATTACGAGAGGTACAGCAACTCGGAAAAATAACTCTGATAGTTCTGTAAGCGGAACTCAGACTGAACCCGGAGGTCTACATCAAGTGCCTTGAGGAGGTAGTGCTACCCTGGGTCAAGAGGGTGGCTGCTAGACGACCCTATGACTGGCAACCGGAATCTGCGCCGTTCCATACAAGCAGAAGAACACATTTATTGCTGTCAGACAATTTCTGCGACCACATCACCCCTATATCTGGCCACCTAACTCCCCAAACTGCAACCCCCTTGATTATTATGTGTGGGGCGCAATTGGGCGAGAGACAAACAAAACAGTTCTAATTTAGTATATATACTATTCATTTTTTACCAAGCGTTGGAAATATGAAAAATGTTAGGGCTAGAGTTAGGGGTTAGGGTTAGGGGTTAGGGTTAGGAGTTAGGGTGTAGATTAAAGGCAGTGAACTAGTTAACAATCAATAGTGATTTTAATTTTTGTAAACTCAATTTAAAAAACAGTAAGTAGGTCATCGTTTTTCCTGAACATTTTCCAGCAATGATCAGTGCATCGTCCTTTACGGTAGGTCGCAAATACCTCGGTAAATATCATACTATAGTGGCAGCAATAAAACTCCTTGTAACACCAAAGATGAACGGAAGTCAAGGATTATAGCAGTATTCACCAATTTAAACAAGGAGACCGTCCAGAAGAGTTACAGGAGATTTCGAAGTCGCCTGGAGGTCGTGGTTGCTGGCAATGGCGATTTTATTTAATTAATTTACTCTTTAGTATTTCAAGATATTTTTCTGTTACTCAGGTAAATATATCTGTCAAAATAAGAAGACAGTGTTATTTTATTATTTAGACGACAATTTATCCATCGCACTCTGTATTAATGTAGGTACCTCCAAAACTTCTTTGAAAAAGAGAATACATGATGCATAGAGTTTTATCGTTATGTTATTATTGAGTTGAATGATCAAAGGGTTTTTGATGCGAAAATTATTTTTTTTATCCTTTTCAGAACTTAGGAAATTTGGGTTAAATGATTTTGCGATGAAAGACATTGATTTTGAAATTCTTGGAAAAATCAGATAATTGCAATAAAACTCAGACGTTATTTAATAAAATGGAAATATTTAAAAAAAATAATCTTTGAGTAATGACCTTTTACAATAATTGTTTTCATTTCTATAAAAAATTGATTAGAATAATTTATAAAGTTGTAAATCTTTCAAAATTCTGTATTAATTTGTAGCGGTCAAGTGATATTCTTATTAAATTAAACTGTCAGAATGTCCCGGCTCGTACGACTCATACAGCAATCGCTATCACTTGACTTAAAATATTTTTGCCTTTTCTTGCCTTTAAAGGAGTGCCCTTTGTCATGCTGATTTTGCTACATGCCTTACTTCTTGCCTATCTCACACTGCGATTTTTTTCTAAGCTCTATACTAAACATTAAATCTGTTACGAAAAAAGAACTAAACAAAATGAACACAAAACGATCAGCTTTAAAAAAGGACTCGTAACTGGAAAAACCGAATGAAAAAAGAATGTTAACAACAAAAACCTTTCCACACCCAACCCAGTTCTGCGGAATCAGAATCAACGTTAAGTTTAAGCAAGCGAATGAGCCAATTGGAGTAAAGTGCCATGCAGATTAAAATTTTTCCCACTTGTGACGAATGCAGCTATCGATTTTTTTTTTTGCATACTAGCATGCTAGTTAACATTCGTGCCAGTCAGCTGTTGGCTCTTACGCTGGCCAATAGAATCTTTCTGCCTATTCGTGGCAGCCAGCTATTGGCTCTCACTTTGGCCAGTAGGAAATGGCCGCAAACTATATGAAAATTGCCGTAGAAGCATGAAAAAAAAGAGATTATTTCCACTATCGATGGGAGTTGGGAAATGCCAAGTCGGTCTTGGCCTTCCCGCTAATCTGGAGCATGTTCATGTAAATTTTAGTGCAAATCCGCCGAAAATTGCGGCCGTGCATTCGTTACACACATATCCTGCCTTTTATAGATAGAGATACGCATTTAGTAATCATAAATAGAAAAGCTTACAATTCAACAACCCACAGTATTTTAAAATAAATTTTGAAATTATTCTATATCTGTATAAACGTATTGATATAATGGAATATGTATACACCTGTTTTCCTCCTCACTGAAATATGATTGGCTGGTGTCCGTCATAAATACCGACGGAGGTGTAGGAGAGTCAAAGAGCCTTAGTCTGAGAGCTAAGTCTATAACGACGCCCATTGGATTACGCCATTGATCTACACTTCTTACCTGCGACTACGACGCGTACCAGTCGATTACTGCTACCGTATTCTACTTGGTTATAGTAGCCAAAACCACTTAGCTACTCCGTTCAAATATATCCCTTTCCGGGACATATCACATATACACTAGGGCAACACGGACGTTATCAGACATTATCACAAAATAAGAGCAGAAGGATGCTGAGGATAGCATGGACCGAATATGTGAACAACGACGAGGTTTTGGAGAAAATGGAAACAAAAGGTAAACTTATACTTAACATCATAAAGAAACAGTTGAAATTTCTACAGAAGGATGCTGAGAATACCATGGACCGAACATGTGAACAACGACGATGTTTTGAGGAAAATTGATACAAAAGGAAAACTTATACTTAACATCAGAAAGAGGCAGTTGAAATTTCTACAGAAGGATGCTGAGGATACCATGGAACGAACATGTGAACTAGGAGGGGGTTTTGGAAAGAATGTAAACAAAGTGAAAATTTATACTTAACATCAGGAAGAAGCAGTTGAAGTTTCTAGGGTACGTAATGAGGAAGGAGAACTTCTAGAACCCGATACTCACAGGACAGACGAAGGGAAAGAGAGCAAGAGGAAACCAGAGTCTAACATACTTGAGCTTCAGTAAATGGATGATAGAACAGGGTTTGGGAGAAATAACAAGACCAAAAATAACAAAACTTATTAAGAGTTACAAGAGACAGGAAGATGTGGAGGGCCGTAATCCTCTACATACTGTAGGGACACGGCACATAAAACAAGGCAGAAATATAGTAAATTTAAAATTTATTGGTCATTTTCTAAGATTTCCTCAACAAGCGTCTTCGTAAAGTACCTAAAATTTAATAAAATGTTAGAATGCTCAAAATATTTATTTAAGAGTACTACATAGTTAACACACACACACACTCGCGCATACATACATATATATATATATATATATATATATATATATATATATATGTGAACAAATATAATCTTAAGGTGTGCTATATTTATGGAATAAAGTGTTCAATATCAGAGATAGAGCTTGTGTAAATATAAAAGTGAACATTGATGTCAACACATAGAGGCGACAGACTGTTTGATGCTAGGCTCAATCGGTGGCCTGACGATTGCGTCTCGCATGAAACAGGATGTGGCCTCTAAGTTTGATTTCAATGTTTATACACACACACATATATATATATATATATAGCTTAAAAGCCGCCCAATCCGTTGGCATTTCAGCAAGCTCCTGCGGAGGACTCTTGATTAGGCCTTCAGTTTCTTCAGGAGTTTGAGAGTCTTTGCATATTCTCAGCATTGGAAGCACTCCTGGCTGCCTCTTGATCTGGATTTTCATTTGCACGGGACTTCCTTTTCTTTGCTGCAGCCTTGTTTTTTTTTATTGCAATCTGGTCGTCTCTTACCGAGGATTTCTTTTGCCGAGGCATACTGCTAACTCATGCGATAGGCAACAGTAAACTACAGAAGATATGATCGCCGCGATTAAGCATTACATTTATATTTAAGCTTACTTTTTAAAAGTCCAACGATAATTCTTCTGCAGCCACTTAATTTAAAGACAATTTGATGTGCGTAGGTCCTCACTTTCCCTACAAACTATTATATTTATTTCATCGGTGACTTTCGCTGGACTTCGCAATTAATTTCGAATATTCCCAAATTTATTTCCAGATTATTGCACAAAAATTCGTCGCAAAAGATCACGTCAAAATTCACCGAATTTTCAGTAATGAAAACTTTGAGAATCTAAAATTTCTGTAGCATGATCTATTGAAAGTTAGAGAGTTGTGTCCCTTTAACTTAAAATATGTGACACACTGACATTCACATTCATTGCATAGATATATAAGGCGTTCACGTTGTATTCGTCATGTAATCATATTTCTATTACTTCTTCTTTACTTAAATTTTCCCGATATCTAGTTGTCGATACATCATTCAACATGTAAAAAACTCCCACCTCTATGTTAAGAAATATTTTTTCTGTGATATTTTAAACTATAAGTAATAGTTTTTTGTCAACTCTGATTAAATAAACTTCTTCTAATTCTTCCTGAAATAAAGTTTCAGAATAATTTATTTTTGAAAACGTTTTTTTAATAAATAGAATTACGTTGCGTTAACAGATTTATCAATATGATTTTATAAATTTTAATGATAATCAGAGAAAATGATTCCAATCAATTTAAATTCGGTTTGAAATACAGCAAAAATATTTTGCTTATTAGAAATAGTAACTTTTATCTATTATGTTTGATTAAACCCTCAGGAAATATTTTTCACATTTCTGTAAATGCATTTTAAACCTTAGGTAACGTCTTTTTTGGATAGAATCTATATTATGGTCTGCAAGGTTTGGTGGTCTTCATTATTCAAGATGCTTACTAAGTCACATAACTGTTTCATGAGTCAATTGGTGAGCCTTACACTATGCTCTATACTCTTTAATGGATATTTGCTACTTCTGGCTTAGTCTGGCATATATTTCAGGTGCTTGGTTTGCATTTAATCTATTAATATAATAATTGTCAGATGCGTTGTTTAATAATTAAGTTGTTTTTTAAAAGTTTTTTTTTTTTTACTAATATTCACCCAATACAAGGCCCAAGAGTCATTCAATGTAGAGGGTGACTGTGACTAAAAAAAAGTAAGAAGTTCTTGGAGCTATGCAAGAAAGATAACGGCTAACTTTAGACTTGAAGAGGTCAAGATTTAATCAGTGAATGAAATTTCAGAGTTCAGCCGTAGACGTTAGAAGTATAGAGTAGTAAATGACTTTAGAAAGAATCAGAAATCCAATCCTAAAACGGTAACAAAGAGCATTTGTGTGAAAATGAACGCAGCAGTGTAAACTGGAATTTTAACTTACTAAATCGCGTTTACGCGCCGATAACCGCTACGCTATACTCACATCCCATGAACCGGTAGCTGAAGGATTGTATTTTACGGTTTATCGGCACTTTTTTCGGTTATTTAATGCCAAAAATTATTTTTAGGGGATTTGTAAGAATAATTCTTTATTTCTGCGAGTGAATATTACGCTAGCCATTTTGAAGAATAATTTTTTTTTCTGGATATCAGTGATACTATTCAAAAGACAGCTGGAGGAATCGGTCTATTCATAACTTTCCAACGGGTATTTGCGCGTAAGCGAATATAACGAACCCAACTTGATTTCGAACTCGGTTCTCTGATTTGACATTCTCTACAGCTATCCATTGCACCAGCGCGCATCTTGGAAGTTGAAGGAAAAGAGAATGGGTGATTGTCTATAACTAAAACTACTGCATTAATGCCCAGGCACCTCCCTCCCTCCCTCTCTCTCACGTACACACACACACAGACACACACACACACACACACATTCTTTCTCTCTCCTTTGTGTATGTACTTATGTGATATGTATCATCAGGAAGAGAGCAATCATTGCTCTCCAGATCTTTCTGTCTTCTTTTAATCTCAACAGTATATTCTCTTTTTTTTTTTTTTTTTTTTTAGATATTTATCCTTACATAATTTCCTGAAAGCTTTGTGGGACAGACTCCCAAGAGGATGTTTCCCTGATCACTATAACCTGTTCAAATCTAGAGGTAACCGTTATCTTCCCCTCCTATCCGCATAAACTGCTCCTAAACTTATCCCTCTACCTCGAGTGGCCCTCGGGGCTTGTACGGCGTGAACCTGCTGTAAAAAAAAGTAGCCAACTCACCGAATTTTATATTGTTCTCTCGCCGTCGATGTGCGTTTTAAGTGATAAATTCTTGTAGAGAATATGAAGAGTTCGCTGAAGATCGAACTCTTGATTCCCCGATGTATATGTACTGTAAGGTTAAACCAAGCGTGGGTGAATATTCAATGATAGATTTTATAACCAGACGACTGGGTAGTGCCCAGGCAATCGAAAGGAACCAGAATCAATCTGATGACTGCAATGTTCCTTAATATGAGCCAAACTTAAGAGTTAGGAATTGACGCTGAAACTTGTACTGCCCGTTTCTATACAACTGGACATTGGGGAATGCCAGCTAGATTGCCTGCTCGCCTCAGCCTGATCGATATGTTTCCAAGCTGCAACTAATCGATAGCATTATAATTCATAGTAATGCTATCGCCTGGGACTGGCGTCGACGAAATCCGAAAAAAAAAAAAAAAAAACACCCACAGAGAGAGAGAAAGAGAGAGAGAGAGAGCCATGCAAGCTCCGCGTTCACACACAAACTTACGACTTACAGCCATATCATGTTGAAACACTGGTGCTCGTACAATCATCGAAGTTAAGCAACGTTGAGCCGAGATGGGTGACAGTATGTCATTAATTGATTGAGTTGCTTTTTACGGCTTATCAACCCTTTACAGGTTACTTAAAGCCAGAAAATATTTTTAGATTTTAAGAATATTTTTTTAGAGACAATAATGTTTTAATCATACATGTCTTACTAATTAAGAAGTTCTGGATTAATAGAAGAGAAGGGGTGGGTTTATAACTTTCCCAGGGGTATTTGCCCCTAAGTAAATATAACGTAACCAACGAGATTTGAAACTTGGTTCCATTGTCCCAGGTGCTGTAAGCTTGGATGTGTGGGTGGTGTGTTAGATAACGGCTCAGAATTTGAAATTGAAGCCGAGTTTCGATTCCAGTCAGGTTTCTTATATTCACTTCCCCCGGGTTACGTATGAATCCAAAAATCGACCATGGCGTAATTCGAACGCTAACGCTCGGCCATGCGCCAAAGATAATAAGAAATGTATACATTGTTAGAAGTGGGCAAAAGTTTCAAGTGTTCTCATTAAAATTACTTTATTAACAATAACCTGTGCACATATAAATTACCCATCCTCTTCCCCAGTTATGGGTTAATCAGTAGATCTTGTATCAGTAAATCATTATTCTCTCCAAAATATTTTTACAGCCACATCACGTTGAAACACTAGTTCTTGTACAATCGCCGAAGTTAAGCAATGTCGAACCTAGATGGGTGACGGCTAGCGAATACCAGGCTTGAATGTTTGGAGCGCTTTAATGAATAACGGCACGGAATTTCAAGTTGAAGTTGAGTTTCAATTTCCCGTAAATACCCTAGAGAAAAGTATGAGTCAGTTTCTTCTCCCCGTCCCCTGGTATGAGTTAATTAGTAGAACTTGTATCATTAAATCATTATTATCTCCAAGAGTCTAAAAATATTTCCTGGCTTTAAATAACCTGCAAGAGGTTAATAAACCGTAAATAAATCAATTTAATCTGTCAGAACTTTTCTGATGATTGTGTTCGTAACATCTTTGAAGATAAAATATGTTTGTTCATTAAAAAACAACAATTGTTATGATATTGATAAGAAAAAAAATGACAGATCTGAAAGGGCGAGAAAGTTGATCGACTAGGAACTGTGCAAGTGACGTTTTGATCCCAGTCACAAGTATATTACCAGTCCAGAATCTGTCCTACAGAATAAAACAGATAAAAATCATAATTTTATATTTTGCTATTCGGATCAGTAAGATCATCTTAATTGTTATTCTTGCAACCAAGATGAGCTTACGTGCGGGCAAAGACAGGAAAGTAATTCGAAAAAATCCTCATGTTGAAAATTCAAACATAATAAAAATGAAAAATTAACGGTGTCCAGTGAGTATCGAACGACTAATAGATTGCAACTACAGCTTGATGACCAATATCAAGTGAGGTGTCCAAGAATTGCTTTTAATGAATACCCTCTCTTTAAATTAAAATTGAGGTTAATTGAAATTTACCACTTGGGAATACCAGATTCTGTAAGCTTGGATATGTGGGTGGGACAATAGAATCTAGTTTCAAATCCCGTTGGTTTCGTTATATTTACATAGGCGCAAATGCCCCTGGGAAAGTTATGAAGACATCGCTTCTCTCCCAGATCCATCTACGGCTTAATTAGTAAGACATGTATCACTAAAACATTATTGCCTCTAAAAAAATAGTCTTATAATCTAAAACTCTTTTCTAGCTTTAAGTAAAATGTAAAGGGTTGATAAGCCGTAAAAAACAACTCAATCAATGACATTAGCTACACAGACATGTATTGTAGATTTAATTACATTCTCTTGAATAAGTATGTATAGAAACTACTGATCCCAAAAAGTGAGGGATACGTTTGTATATTAATCGTAATATAGAATTGATCCCCACTTTATATACACATATAATTTTTTTGCTTTTGTTATCAAATTCTGATTAGCTATTAATTCGGCACTTCTTAATTAGTAAGACATGTTTCACTAAAACATTATTACCCCTAAGAATATTCTTACAATCTAAAAATATTTTCTAGATTTAAGTAATTTATAAAGGGTTGATAAGCCGTAAAAAAAAAAATTCAATCACTTAATGCGATACCGATTAGCTACACATTCTCTGGAATATAAATGTATAGAAACTATGAGCCCGCAAAGTGAGGGATACTTTTATATATTAATCGTAATATAGAATTGATGTCCCATTTTATATCCATACTATAATTCTTTGATTTTGTTATCAGATAATGATTAGCTATAATCCACCTCTTCTTAAATAGTAAGACTTGTACCACTAAGTTATTATACTAATTTTTATAATCTGAAAATATTTTCTGGCTTTAAATAACCTTCAAATGTTTCAATAAACACCTGTTGATGTAATCTAGGAAGGGTTGCAGGTGGGGTAACGAAGCAAGACAAGGGTTGTCTCACCATGTCCCATATTCGTTCGATGGGATACAGATCTGCCGATCTTCCTGACCGGGGAAATTAATAAACATTATTATGAACATTGTGAATATCACGGGCATCATGTCAGCAGGCATTATCCTTCTGGACAAGCTCTTCTTTCTGCTGCAGGAATAATTGCAGAATAATGTTCTTGGCGTACATGGTGCTCTTCTTGGTTTCTTCCCGAACCACCAAAGTTGAGCAAGAGCTGTAACTTATGACATCCGTGACAATGATGTCAGGACTTAGGCCTGTGTGTTGTGTACGGTTACGCTCTGAAAAGTATCTACACGTCTATGCCGCACACTTGTTCTTCACTCACATTAAGGCAATACATTCTCTCATCGTTGAACATTGCAGGGAGCCATTAGACACTCTGGTATCTCTCTGGGCTTGTGTATATCAACATTGTGGCTAGTGTCACACATGCATGGAGTACAGTTCCAGGTAACGATTACCAACAAGGTCATACTTTGCTTTGCGCCTGGGACGTCATGGGCTCTGCCTTTTACGAAGCGTCGATATTGTAGATTATTTGCAACACATTGTCACCCAGGACCTAGTCAAATAATGTTTATTTGACCATTATTAGCAACCTCAAGGCACCCACATTTCGAGCCAATAAGCAAAACTGTTCCCAACAATGGCTATCCAAGCCGTTCGAAGACCCATAATCTGACTAATTGTTTTAGTTGAAGAAATGCGGCATAATCCCATCTCCAATTTTACGCCCTCAAATTCTACATCCGCACTGGCTGACATGACTCTAGTATGATATTTCTTTGCATTAGTTTAATTCATCATATACAAATGCGTGGCCGAGGTGTTAAAACGTTAGATTTCTTACCGAGGTTCGAATCTCACCAGAGTCCATTTGTCCAGTAAGGTGACTTATTGATGTTATCAAGTGGGTTGAAAGAAAAATGAAAATCATTATTGAGATAATAATAAAAGAACAGGAATGAAGATGGTAGATAACGATTGTTATAGGGAAGATTCCAGCTTACGGCAGCATAGAAATGTTTAGCACAAGCGTTGTGAGTTGATTGGGCAGACGGAATTATTTGTCGAAGGCTGTATTAGCACAAAGTCACAAGTCATTGTGAACGATGGATTAAGTGTACTTCTTTCTAGCTGTTAATAGTGCACTCCCTCTCCCAGAAAGTGTAACTACTGTCCGCCGAACATCGTTGCAGTATAAACCACAAGTGTCTGCAACAGGGATTGACTAGCAGTCCGAGCAGACAGACATACTAGGGTATTTCACAGCATCGATGAACTGGTATGAGTGTTGTTACATCGTATTATGACAGAGGATTGAGCATTTTATTAAAATATCGGCTGGTCCGTATCATTATTTAAACATTTACTGTTAAAAATAACAGACAATGAATGTCTATTATGTCTGATCAGGAGCCGTTCTCAAGTTCGTATGCTTGCTTTAATTTCAGGTGAAAATAAAAACAAAAATTGAACAACATATGGATTTTCACCATCGAAGATAATATATATTGTGTTGACATAGAAGATTGCTATGAGAAGATAACGGTCGCGGAATAACAGACGCAGTTCGTAATTTCAAGATGCGATTATATGACGTCATACTACGCGAGAGGCCGAAATATTAACAACAGAAACATATGTTTAGATGCAATGTAATGTGTTTTTACTTCTATCGTGTGCATACTGTATCAAGAAAAAAAAAAGATATATTACCCTTTAGAATGTTGCAATTTTAATTTCCAACAGTGTATGATTAACTCTAGATACAGCTGGACAGACTGAGCTAGGCATATACAAACTGAGATATCTGACATCAACTAGATCTATGCCGAGAAGCATACGAATAATTTCTGTTATATACAGAACAACAAAACGAACTCGTTTATTTTATTATTTTTTAAAGCATTTCACCCCAAGCAAGATGGGATGCGACTAGTACGCAGGGGGTTACAGAGTGGGAGCATGAGAGTAAAGTGGTGTGATGGGGGAAAGGATGGAGAGAAGTATAAAGGATAGATCAGAACATCTGGAGATGTCGGTTGACATTACATTTGAATAGTTGGAGAATATAGCTATCAGGGAAACAAATAATAGGAAGGGAATTCCACAGACGGAAGGTGCGAGACAAGAAGCTATTGAAGTAGAAGAGACGGCTACATTTAACCGTTTCGACAGTGAAAGGGTGGGACTGAGATGCCAATCTAGCAGCACGCTTAAATTCATGCAGTCTGGGAACTAGCGACAGTAGATCGTCAGAGCAGTTATTAGGTTGGTGCAAACATAATGATGTAATAATGTCGTTTTTTGACGTTAAAAAATACGTCAAAAAACGACATTATTACGTCATTATTTTTGCACCAACCTAATACCATGAAAATATTTGTAGAAAAGACGGAGGGAGGCGACGGCACGTGTGCGAGAGAGTGACTGAAGACGAGATGCCAGATCAAGACTTAAACACATTGCTTATCCGTCTCTAGATTTTGTTATTTATTGATTTATTTATGTGTTGTTTTTAATCTGGAGCGTTAATCCTTTCTTTATTTTCAGAGATCTGAAACTAAATCAATAAACATTGTCATGATATGAGCTCGTATTTAGCTGCATGGATAGTCCGTCTGCCATGAGCGAGATCCAAACTGCTTGCATAACAATAAAAAGTAAAATTACAACGGGGACCCCAACGAAGCCACCCAAATACAATTGAATTAGAGAACAAATACAATGAGCTTTGAAAATTTTATTTGTTGAACTTTATCAGAAATCTTTACGAATGAGGACGGCGCGCAGATGTCACGATTTTTTGAAATTTATGATTGTTTTCATTGGTCGGGTAGATAACACGTGTCAAAATAAATGTCAAATTTCAGTTTTCCTTCGTGTCCCTTACCCAATCATTTTGTTGGATTCAATCCACACTTTCAACACACACACACACATAAATACATACATACATATATATATATATATATATATATATATATATATATATATATATATAAGGTTGGTGCAAAAATAATGACGTAATAATGTCGTTTTTTGACGTTAGAAAATATGGCAAAAAACGACTTTATTACGTCATTATTTTTGCACCAACCCAATATATTAGGTTAGTGCAAAAATAATGTCGTTTTTCTTTTGAAGTTGAACGTCAAAAAAAACGAAATTATTTTTGCACCAACCTAATATATAAAATGAGAAATATCAGTAAGAGTTATAATCCGGTGTTTTTCCAGTTCTTTGCAGTTATTTTTAAATAAATTCGATACAAAACAGCAGAGCAAAATATTATAAATATTTTCCTTTTTAAAAATATGATTCTATCGTGACACAGAAAATTTCTATGTTTCAGTATTGAAACTAAATTTATAAATTTAATTACTATAAAATCCACAGTCTCGTTCCATTGTCAAGAGATGATAGGAATAAACTTCCAAAAGATTTCTTTGAAAGTTTATTCCTATCATCCCATGACAATGGAACGAGACTATGGAATCATTTTAAAAAGAAAATAATATATAAACACAAGTGGACAATGGGGTCAACACCCAGCAGTGACAGTCTGTTTCATGATTAAACATGCAATCTTCAGCACTGACGATAGCGTTTCAGCATGAAACAGACAGTAGCTATTGTGTGTTGACATCAATGACCACTTTTATATTTGTATAATCTCTATCCCTGATATCGTGCACTTTAATTCAGAAATATAACATACCTTGAAACTAAATTTAATCATATATATATATATATATATATGTATATATATATATATATATATATATATATATAAATAATCCGAAGTTCCTTAGTATTTTTGTTTTTATTTTTAAGAAGACAGTGCTCCATACATAAGTAGAGCTTATATTATAATATTTGACTATATGATTATAATATTTTTTTAAAAATATTATAATACGAGCTCTACTTATATAGAAGTAAATGCGAAGGAATCATATTTTTTTAAAAATATTATAATATATATGTATATGTGTGTGTGTGTGTGTGTGTGTGTGTGTGTGTGTGTGTGTGTGTGTGTAATCATATCACCACCAGCATCGCAATAAAGTCACTATGGTACTAGGGATTACTGCGTGTTAAAGAATAAGAAAAACGCAAAACATTATTAAGGAGCGAGTACAATAAAAGAAAAGAAATCAAGATGTCTGTAGATAACGATTGACATTGCATTTAAATATTTGAAGATCAAAATTAACTGGTAAGCATGAACCGTGAAAGCGTGAAGCCGAAATAGAGTTCCACAAGGGAGAAAAGAAACTGTTTTTTTTTTTTGTTTTTTTTTTTTAAGCGTTTCACCCCAAGCAAGGCGGGAAGCCACTAGGACGCAAGGGGTTACAGAAAAATTTGGAGGAAGATCAGATAGGAGTAACAGAAGAAAGGAAGAGGAGAAGGGTAGTGAATAGATAAAGGCAACAAGAGATACACACAGAGTGAGAGAGAGAGAGAGTGTGTGTGTGTGTTTGCATAGAACTTACAGTTCTATCTAGCCAATACAACTGTAAAACCTTCAGACTTTGTTGCCAAGTTTGTACTGTGCTTAAATTCATAAAACATAGTTACCATAGCCGAAAGTTCATCCGAAAAATTACCATGAAATTACTCCTAGAAAAGGCACAGGAAAACTACATTATGGTTTTGGGAAAATGACTGAAGCCGAAATGCCAGGCCAGGACCTATAATATTACTTATTCTTTTTTGTATTTTATCAAGTGGCAACAATATTCAAAGTATAAACGAATAGTGGATTTATAAATATATAAGATAGTCTCCGGAGAGAAAAAAAATTTCTTCCGTGACAGTGTAAAAGAACATATCACAGATCTAGCAATTGATTCAATATAATCTTCCCCCTTCATGTCAGCAGGGAATGTTAGCCCGAAAAGGCGTAACGAGTCACTTTTTTGCTGGTTAGTATCAGCCATGCAGAAAGAGGTCTCTCAGATGTTTAGTAGAGGTAAATTCAGTTTTAGGGGAGTGAAAATTAACAAACCATTTCTGGCCTCAGTAAACAGTAGATTGTAGCACATTTAAGGCCGCCAATGTGACCTCATCGGACCGATCAAACTTACTATTGAGACAGGAGACAGTGTCATTAGTATAGATAACCTGTTGATGCCATTAAGAAGGTCATTGGTAAAAGCGTAGGTTTCCAAGGATGACCCTGGTGATGGTGGGGGGTGATGGTGGGGGGTGATGGTGGGGGGTGATGGTGGGGGGTGATGATGGGGGGTGATGGGGGTAGGGGGGGCATTTGCATTATTACAAAAAGAATGTGGTCATTTAGGTCAAGTTTCATTTCGCAATTTTGATAAGACAGATATTAATCAGTTCAAAATTCCTTTAGAAAGACCATAACCACCTTTGAACTTGTGAAGAAGACCGGTATGTCAAACTCTGTTGAAAGTTTTCGATAAAAGCAACAGCCCGAGCTTCACCAATCTTATCTAAAACTTGATAGACTCAGCAATAATACTTAATACGTTATCAGTTGACCTAGAGAAACGAAAGAAGGTCTTGTGATGTGAGATGCTTAACTAATTCAGAGTTGATCAGAGTCTCTAGTAGTTTGTCAGAATTATGTAGAAGGCTATTAGATTGATAGAATGATCAGGGGGTTCGCCTGAGTTCTTAAAGGCTGAAGCTACAGAAGAGGATTTCCAACAAGCAGGAAAGCAAGACATTTATTGCAGAGAGTTTGGGAGCTCATTTCTCAAGAGATACTACAGGGATACCATCGGGTTAACTTACTGTTTGGGGATCCACTTTGTGAGGAGATGATATCAGAATTCGTGGAAGAGTCATATGTATATCACCCAATAGGGACAGTTAGAAAATTAGTCAAGCATGCTCCAGTTGCCAAGGGTAGAGTTTGAAAAGAATTTATGAGCAAAGCAATCTACATTATCAACAGAGGTTAACACCTGAAATTGAATAAAAAGAGGAATAGATATTAGTACTCATATTTTACACACTATTATAAAATGATGAGATTATTTGCGTACAGATGCTATAATTTCAGTGCATGTGTGGTTTCAAGATACGACCTAAGTGTCGCTTGATGGTTCTCAGCCTAAGGTCAAAGTAGAGTGAAGTTGCTAGGATTTTGATTCATGTTCCTTTGATTATAGCCAGAGAAACGGAAAGTTGCTTGGATTTTGCTTCATGGTCCTCCTCTTAAAATCAGAACAAAGAAAGGCTGCTAAATTTCGTTTCGTAGTCCTCCATGTATGATCAGAACAGAGGAAAGCCGATAAATTACGATTCATGGACTTCACCTAAGAATCGGAGCAAATAAAAGCTGCTAAAATTCTTTTCAGGGTCCTTGCCTTAGCTTCAGAGCCGAAAAAAAAGTCGCTAAATTTCGTTTCAGGGTTGTATTTTTTATTTTTTTATTTTTTTTGCTTAGGGTCAGAGAAGATAATTTAGTTCATCTCTCCTTTCCCAGGTTCACAATAATATAAAGCTGTAAGGATTTATTTTTATTGCCCTTTGCTTTAGCCCAGTGTAGATTATAACAGGTACGATATCGGGCTATGATCAAGCAACAATACCTAAATTGAATTTTGGTTTTCAGGCTTAACGGACACTAAATATGGAGGAGCTATATTGAAAAATAAACCTCATTTAGTCACATTCCATGAGAGTATTAAGGTTAGCCTATGAACTTTTCAGTCGACCCTCGTATATCTAACACACAAAAAGTGGATTGTAATAGGTTGTCACTGTAGATTTTTTTGATAATCACTAAAGTTTCAGTTGATTCACGAATCTTCGTCACGGCTTGATATTGAATGGTGTTTATAGAACTGGGCTAAATTTCAAATCCAGGAGACATTAATGGCCTGAGTGCAAGAAAGACCAATTCTTTGGTCGTGTCATCAGATAAGCATTATTTTATCTTATTGAATTATTGCTAAAGATTTGACGAAACAGAAGTCATCTATGATTGCCCTAACCGAGAATGCTCAACTATTTATCATTTTCGGCAAATCTAAGACTTCCTCAGCATAGTTCTGGTATAATACATATCTAGGCTCCGGGTATTGAAGAAAAACAAATTCGCCTGAGCAAGCGTCTACTACAGGGATTAACTATCGACCTCAGCATACTCGGAAACGCAGGTAATACGTATGGATTGACTTTCCTTCCGCTGTACTGATAGATTGTTTTGATCGATTTGATTCTTTTGCGGTTTATCAACCTTTTGCTGCTTATTTAAAGCCAGAAAAGATTTTTCGATTGTAAGACTATTTTGTGAGATAATGATTTACTGATAAAAGTGCTATTAATTAACCAATAGCTGGGGGAGAAGAGTTGGATTCATATCTTTCCTAAAGCTATTTGCGCGTAAGTGAATATAACGAACTCGAATGGAATTGGAACTCAGCTTCTCTCATTTACAATTCCGAGCCATTATCTATGACACCAGCCGCACATCCAAGCTTACAACACTTGGTATCAGATCAGATTTTGCAGTCTCTTCCAGAATTTCCAGAATAAGGTATACTCAGCATAATTAAAAATATAATCTATGTCACGTCTGGGTGCTGAAGAAACAAAAATGAGACTGAGTAAGCGTCTACTACAGGGATTAACTAGCGACCCCAGTTTTCTCGGAAACGTGCACCCATTATGCCGCAGGTATTGCATTGAATTTGATCCTAACTGAGTGCCCTAATACTACTGATCGATGAACAATATTGATGCACGTCTCAGGTATCGAATTTTTTGTCATTTCGTTCCTCTCTGGGCGTCCCATCATTGAGGCCTTGTTACCGTTAAGGAGAGCCGAGGTAATGATTACGGATTTAATATCATGGCCCAGTGGATGAAAGATTTTGTTAATTGATCCAGTGGTGACGTAAATGAAAGAGTTGTGCGTTCAATCGCTGGCCTCAGAAGAGATAACAACAAAAACCACAACAAAAAAAAAACCCTGGAGTCTTATCAAAGGAAATTAACTAAAACAGAGATATTCAAAGACATGTTAGAACACTCTGTCCTCATGGGTTCGTTTAGAAATTCCAGATATCATCTGAAAGCCGAAGCTTACAACGGCGGAAACGTTGTGAATAATGCAATAAAAATGAGGGTAACAGTCCAAACAATGTAAATAGTGTTAATATCAAAGACTTTGTACGTCCTGGGTATGACAATAAACTACATCCGCGTCCTGGGTATGGCGATAAACTACCTCCAAGAGCAAGGCCTCAGATAATGTTTCCGGAAAAATAATGTTCCCTGCTATACGTTTTTGAAACAATAATGTTGCCAGCTATACGTTTTTGAAACAATAATGTTGCCAGCTATCCGTTTTTGGAACCATAATGTTGCCAGCTATGCGTTTTTGAAACAATAATATTGCCAGCTATACGTTTTTGAAACCATAATGTTGCCAGCTATACGTTTTTTTAAAACCATAATGTTGCCAGCTATACGTTTTTTTGAAACCATAATGTTGACAGCTATACGTTTTTTGTAAAAAATAATGTTGCCAGCTATACGTTTTTTTTAAACCATAATGTTGCCAGCTATACATTTTTTTTAAACCTTAATGTTGCCAGCTATGCGTTTTCGACTTTTAAAGTCACTCAAAATCATTTTCGGCATAAAGTGACCTCTAAGGTTTAGATGCCGTTAAATAAAACAATCAACAATCAACAATCAAATGGAAATTCTTGACTTAAACAAAAAATATCTAGGATCATTTTGCAGTGTACAAGCAAATAAGCTTTAGCTTGCTAAAAAAATTCCATACAAAATAGGCATTTAAAATTCATATATTTGGCATATATATATAAAATGGATTTGGCATTAAATAACCCACAGTGGTTGTTATGCCATAAAACCCAAAAAAACAAACAAAGACTTTGTTTTTGTCAAATTCTAAAAATTAAGAACAGAAATTCCCATTTTCCAAATGAAATAATTGGTTGATAAGGAGTTTAGCACAATGCTGCGAAATGTTATAAGCAGATTAAAGTATAAATCACATCGATATGGCCATGTTCCGAATAGTGAACATCGGAGCGGAGAACTGATTCGGGACCGACATTATAAATCTGAAATATTACATCGTATTTACGAGAAATGGCTTCGACGTAAAACTGTAGCCGATTTGTGCAGTTGACCAAACGTGCCATTGACAAAAGCATCGGGGATTAACTCAGCAAGCGACTGCTTTCCGGCACGCATGAAGTTAGACAGCGCGAAATTGGCCAATAGCCAGCGAAATTCAAGGATTTCATTTACTCTTTGTGATAGCATACTAGCATGCTGCTGGTGTTATTGTCTGAGGTAAACGGTTCGATTGTTCTTCCACAAGACTTGTTCCATTCTAATAAAATTCCAGCTTCAAAAATAAATCCTTATATATATGGAGAACGATAAATGGGGGTCAGCATTGGATGATGCCTTTCATTTTACACTTATGCCTGCTAACAGGGGCTATTGTGAAGAAAATCAGGTAAGGGAAAGACATATTTAATTTGTCCTTTCTTATTAGCCCAGCCTTGCTTATGGCGACAAAGCCACACCGGCAGATGGAATCTGTTAAAGCAGGATTTTGATGGCGTCTCTGCTTCAGAGCTTTATAAAGCTGATCACGGTGCTTTAACCTACTGTTTTCAAACTTAATGAAACATGTCTTACGCCACTTCTTTCGGCTTGTTGCTTGGGCTTCCCAGGTTTTCAGATCAAAATTTAGACGTTTAAGTTGTCTTTCAATTTGTATTTGTAGCGGAAGAGTAGGCCTCCAACTGAACGCTTGGAGCTTGGTAGTTTTCTATACAGAACCATGTTTGGAAGCCTATGCTGATCCATTCTAACAAAGTGACCAGCCCACGTAAGTTGTATTTTTGCTAGAATGGTTTCAGTATTTGTGATGTTGTTACTTTCTTAAGTATTGCAGTATTCTTGACCCTGTTATCCCATTTCATATCACGAAGACAGCGCATGTGATATATATATATATATATATATATATATATATATATATATTTGATTGGATTGATGTGAGTTTCTGACCCTGGGTTTCACGCTTTTGCAATCGTCAGACGATTACAAAAGCGTGAAACCCAGGGTCACAAACTCACATCAATCCAACCAAATATGTTAGCTCTATCTCTGATATTGAGCGCTTTCTAATAAGTACCGCGCATATAATATATAAATAATTATATATATATATATTTATTTATATTTATATACACACACTTTTCACACACACAGACACACACACACACACATACATACATATATATATATATATATATATATATATATATATATATATATATATATATATATATATATATATATAATCTTCTTATACAGCGTTTATCAAAAATACTTTTACAAAATTTTGGGAAGGGTTCCTCACATAAAACAAGGACAAAAGTCTAGATAAATCTATGCCCACAGATCCTTCGTTTTTGAGACACTGTTAAAAGTATATTCTAAGATACAATCCCAAAATACGTTTACAAATTTTGAGGTCGGGTTCCTGACACCAAAATAAATTCATATAAACATATGTCCAAAAGGCAATCTATGTAACTCAACATTGAAACTCATAAAAAAATGTTCAAAATGTCCCCCCCGCTTGCATTCACGCACTCGTGCACCCGTGAGATCATTTACTGGTGGACCTTTTCAAATACTCCCACACGAATGTCGAATGGTTTCACAGGCTGCCATAACCCGATAACGAAGTGCCTCTGCATTATTAATATCTGCTGCATAAATCAATTGTTTTAGGTGGACCCAGAGATTGACGTCGGGGAAAAGTGTAGGATATGGAACCTGTTCTCCTCTACCTATGCATCTTTCCAGTCAGTAAAACGCGAACAACGTGGCTAAAATGTGCTGGAACCCCATTATGAATGAACCACTTACGCCTTCGTATTAACAGGTCTGGAAATGTGTTTGAAACAAAGTCACTGTATACAGATTCTTTAAGACTTGCTGGGAGAACATATGAACCTACCAGACAGTCACCTGCAATTCCAGCCCGCACATTGATCGTAAACTGATGCTGGTGTCTAGCTTGTATTGTTCTATGGGGATTCCGATCTGCCCAAAAATATTGGTTGTGTAAATTTGTTATTTCATCTCTTCCAAATGATGTCACCACCGTAAACAAGACTGAAGAGACAAACAATGGATCCGCAGGCTGTGCAATAAAACATCGGCAAATATTCTCCCATGGTGAGTGGTCAGAAGACGAAAGACCCTGTACACATTGCAAATGATACGGATACAGGAGCTGCTCTTGAAGTACTTTCCATGCGATACAATGAGATTTATGTCATGCTAGAACCACTTGAGCTGAATCGTCTCCGAAAGCCTGTAGAATGCGTTCTTCGTAGTCAGTCTTCCTCGATCCATAGTTTGTGGTGCCACGGACCCTGTCTCAGCAACGCAACGATAAAAAGAAGCATATGTTGGATGACTCGCCTTCCTTCGGTCAGGAAAGTCAATCTCATGCAGCCACGCCTACATCATCATTAGCGCGGGCGTATGTAAAAATCATACCTTCCTGCCCGCGATATCAATGCACTGTCTCTGCTAAACAGAACACTTCTCAGACTGTCCACGAATAACAAATGTAACCTAGTCCATATAGGTACACAGCGTCATCTACCGTAAACTTTATTTAAACTTAATAACTCAAAAAGAATGATTAACGGACATAATTTTTTTTCCTTGTTCTGGTGTGAGGAACCCGCCCCCAAAATTTTAAAAGTAGTTTTGATACACCCGATATATATATATATATATATATATATATATATATATATATATATATATATATATATATATATATTATATTGTATTATATCGTATTGGTTTTAAATATAGTATTCAACTCATATTATATCCCTAATTTATTTGTAGAGGAGTTGAATATTTAAATTGCTAACAAGCATTAAATTAATTTCTTCGTAGATTTTTTTAAACATTTAAATTATTATCAAACATTAAAATCTGTTTTTTACCTAAATTACTAAAATTATATCACTCTTCTACTTCCTCCGTAAAACCTAAATACATCACCTTTCTCTTTACTTCCCCCATTTTTCTTTTTTCTCTTTTCTCTCATAGCACAATAACTTCTCATTATATTTTTTAGAAAAACTAAGGGTTTTATTATTTAACGTACAAAATACTCCCACTATTTTAAAAACAAGTTAACAGTTAAAATAACAAATACTTAATTAATAAAAATGCAATATTTTTTGCATATCTTCTCGTTAAGTTTTTATATATACAAGGATCCTTTTTCAAGTTCGCCCTGAACTAAAAAGATCACAAGACCAAACGGTTCAAAAAGTTGGAAAAATATTTACGCATGGCCAGTTGTATGTTGAATGCTCAAGAGTAAGAAATCCTAATAATTTATTCTTCGCTGTTAAAAAGGAAAAAACTATTTTTTTTTATTTCTTATTTGCCAAGAATTCCTATGAAATTAAAGTCAATAAAATAAATGATTAAACCGCGAGGTGGGATTTTTGTCAAAGTATTTAAAAAAAATATCTGCTTATTCAAATTTTATCGACTGGTTTGAGAAATTGAACGAAACGTAGAGTTTGTAAATTTCGACAAAAGTGTTAGCGATAATACTAAATACTGTGAGGATTTTGAAAACATATCAGCGTGGTACAAATAGTTCTAGTTTTTAAAAATTCTGTTTCATGAGATGTCTAAACGTCATACGCCTGCTCACTTGTTACTTCTGTAATGTGCAAGGATTTTCATACGATATGGACAATTTCCCATGCAGTAAGTCCTCCCTCTCCACACGACTGGATTTGCATTCAGAGTTTTTCTTCTCTTTGTTTGTCAAACATGGTTACAAAGCACAGACTGACATACTATTTACCCTTAGCTGGAAATTTGGAATTTAGAGTTTTTCTTCCTGGTTGCCATCTGGTTGCTAATGTTGTGATAGCTGTTTCCTACATATGCGTGTTAGAATGTCTTCCTAGTCAAAAAAAATGAAAATTCTTCAGATCTTTTTATTTGCTTAGTTCTTCGAAAGCCTTCGTAGAGATATTTTGTCACTTGGTACGCTTCTGTCAATAAGAAATACAAACTTTTTCTTTTCTGTCTTTGCTAATAATATCTGAGAGATTTGCTTTTTCTTGTTCGATCTGCGTTGATATAAAACTCTCAGAGTATGGTAACATCTGCAAGGCTAGCCCGTCCTGATATTAATCTATAGTTCAACGTCTTTTTTTAAATACAGAGATTCTTTTTTCCTAGACAGCCTAGGTTCTGTGCTGTTATTTATCCATAGCTTAGGAGGAGGAGAATTCGAATTCGAACTCGGCTCTCAGTTTCACGAATCCGTTATCTATATATGATTGCAAATAATATTTAGTCCTTTCTTACCGCTTTCTTTCATTACCTTAGTTTTCTAGTTTCCTTTCTGTGTCTGCAATCCACACTGTGGCATCTGCATATCTAATGCTGTTAAGATTGTGTCCTCGTAGGATTTCTAATTCTCGCGGAATTGCTCGACTGTATAGGTCGGCTGTATTCAGAGATTCCTACGCCTAGACAGATTAGGTTCTGTCCTGCTATTTACCCATGGCTGGCAGGAGAAGAAGAGGATTTCCTAATGATATTAATACGTAAGTGTATGTAATCAACTTAACTGCAATTCGAACTCTGCATTCCGATTCCAATAGTTCGAGCCTCACAACCCATTACTCCACCGTGCCTCCTTGCCTAAGTAATAAACAGTACTCTCCAAATAGATTTCTAAGATTTCAGTAATATTACGCAAATAGCGGTGTTATGAAATTTTACATTATCATTATATATATATATATATATATATATATATATATATATATATATATATATATAGAATTTCCCGATATCCATCGATCTATATCTCGTTACGCAAACTGCGCGGATTGGGAGGCATATGCTAAGCCGGCTGCTCTTTCCAGAGACATTTGACCTCAAAGCTTCTTTCAAGAATATGAAGAAGTTGGCCCTTGACAGCAATCGCAACTTCCTCCGAGTAGATACCGCCATTCGATTACAATTCGGTAACATTTGAATTCGTGAGGTTATAGCAACCGGTCGTGATTGGGCGAGTTAAGAATAAGATATAAATAATTAGGCGGAGAGGGCACGTAAGGGAACGTTTGGTTGTTTTTAAAGACTTATTGGATCCCCGTAGAACGAAAGAAGACAATAGCGTCTGTGCCTGGAAGACAGATGGAGACACGCACTCAGAGAAGTTGCTGCCACAGCTGTACTGATTCAGATTCCATTGTTCTGTAAGAGAGGTGAGTGTGGGCCGAATGTTAAATGTAGGTATATTTACAGTCCTTTTCATGGACAAAGAGTCATTTGAGAAATTAGAATCGTCCGGGTAGAAAATAAGTAGCCACCGGCTATTTTAACCTGAGTATTTACATCAAGGGTTTCGGCTAATATTCAAACACACACCCTCGGGCGAGCATGTGCACGCCTTTACTCATTCCCTGTGTGTAAATTTATATGTTTTGATATTCTACAAAATGTTTCACTTTAAGATCGTCAGAGATGTTAATGTTTTGTTTATTTCTAGATAAAGAACGTTTGAATAATTTAATAATTAATGATTTTTAATTGATCATATAGTGTATTTCATTTCCTCTTATATGACAGGAAATGCAGGACCTCGCATAACCTAACAGATGAAGCAAAATGGACTTAGTCTTAGTGAAGGATATTGAGAATACCACTTGGATGTTTCAAGGAAAATGAAAACAAAAAAGAAAACAGTATAAAAAGGTGGAATAATGGTTGGCTCGGATTGAGAAATCGGAGAGCTGAGTTCGAATTCCAGTCGAGTTTATTACATTCACTTACGTGCTAATGAAAGTTATGAATCTGTCTCTTCTCCCACAGCTATAGGTAAAATAGCAAGGTAAATTTGGCTGCATTGTAGACACATTGTACCCTGTTTAAGCAGAGGCTAGAAGAAGGTAACTTTAATAACAAATCCACTTATGAGGGATTCATACCCAGCGAAAAAAAAAACGTTTTGGAAGAAATCTTGGGTCATTTTCAGTTGAAACCTTCATTTCCACCGATGTCATTTCCTCAGGTCATTTCCATGTACCTTTCCTCTGCCGTAAGCGACACATCATTATATCACGACAGAAACAGAAAACTGTAAAACGAACTGAACGTTGAACGAAAGAAAGCAACACAAATAAGAGACAAGGATTAGTCTGAAATAAATAATAATGAAAATATACCATTTTTAAAAATATAATAATCACACAACACAAAGCGCAAGAGCCACTCAAGGCAGATTGATTAATTGATTTGTTTGTTCAACGGCATAACAAAATATTATGGATCATTTAATGCCGAAATTTAATTTTGCTGGGAGGTTTGAAGTAATAAAAATATGATATATGTTATTCTGCTTTCTCAATACAATACTTGGTAGATAAATACTCTGCTTTTGAGTTAAATCAAAATTTTGAGATCGATGGGGGTGACAAAATGCGCAAACTGAATAAAATAAATGATACTTAGAAGCAGAACATCCGGTTTAAATTCTTACAGCACATAATGGGGAAAGAGGGCTCGGAGAACTTGACACTCACAGGTCGTATTGTAGACAAAAGGAGCAGAAGCAAAGCAACGTATCTAATGAACTTGTTCAAATAGATTACAAAACAAGAAATGGAATAGGATAATAAGCGAAAGTACAGTACCTTCTAGAATCTAGGATTTCTAACTTGTTGTTTTCTAAGTGATTGTTTGGTTTGTTTGTTTTTTTATCGTCATATCAACTCATTTATGAGCCATTTAAAGATGAAATTGAATTTTCTTGTGAGATTTGAAGGACTACAATTAAGATATATGTTATTCTGCTTTCACAGTTGAATACATGGTAGATGATACTCTGCTTTTAGGCATATATATGTTTGTGTGGACATAATTATAGAGTCGGTGATATTTTGGTATAGTTTGATTTCTTTAAGAAATTGTAGGAGTATTTTGTATGTTAAATAATAAAACTTTAATTCACCTCACCCCACAAAAAATAATTATGAAATTTTTTGTACTAGGCAATTCACGCTAGTAAAACCAAATGCACTTTGTACTCCCTTACCTGTTTGCACTCCTCCCCCAAATCTGGTTTCGATCGGTCAATGTATGGCTATTTTAGAGAGCGACACGGATGTACGGACGGAATAACGGAAGACACATAATTTTATATATAGATGACAACACTGAAAGAGAATGTATCTATCCTGATTTCTAGGGACCAAATCTGACATCTTGGCCCAGCGCCATCGGAGTAAAACGCGTGAAAAAAAAATCACCATGTTAGCATCCATGTTTGGCACAAGAAGTTTATAGAAACAGAAAGGGGAAGAGTTCTGATGTGTTTAGATAAAAAAAAAATATTTGTTTACCTATATTTTTTTCAATATATCCAAACTTAATCTCCGTCGAGCCTGCTTATTACCTAGATGGGTGACCGCTTAGGAATATCAGGTATCGTAAATCGTTGGGTTTGTTATATTCACAGTTTGTATAATCCACCTATTTTCCCCCAACTAAGGGTTAATTATTGGGAGTCGTATCACTGAATCATTATTATCGCCAAAGACCTGCTTACAATCTAAATATATTTTCTGGCTTTAAATAACCTGCAAAGGGTTGATAAGCCGTAAAAAACAAATCAATCAATGAACCGTGTAGAGTGATTTTCATGTTTTTGAAATTGTACAGATAATTTATGGACATCCTGTATTTCTTTTCATGCTCATAATTTGAAGCCTACACGAGACAATATAGAAACGTATAAAAGAGACTTGTAAACCATTATTATCACCAAAATATATTCTTACAATCTAAATTTTTTTTCTGCAAAGGGTTGATAACTCGTAAAAAAAACGAATCAATTAATCTACTGATTAAGCAGAAGAAATTAAAAGAAGAAATTAGTAAGACTTGTAAACCATTATTATCATCAAAATATATTCTTACTATCTAAAAATATTTTCTGCCTTTAAATAACCTGCAAAGGGTTGATAAGCCGTGAAAAACGAATCAATTAATCAATCTACTGATTAAGCAAAAGAAATTAAAAGAAGAAATTAGTAAGACTTGTAAACCATTATTATCGCCAAAATATATTCTTACAATCTAAAAATATTTTCTGGCTTTAAATAACCTGCAAAGGGTTGATAAGCCGCAAAAAAAGGAATCAATCAATGAACCCTGTAGAGTGATTTTCATTTTTATGAATGTTTGGAATTGTACAGATAATTTATGACATCCTGTATTTCTTATCGTGCTTATAATTTGAAGCGTACATGAGGCAATATCTGCCAAACATATGACAAGTCAGAAACGTAACAATATATTTTATTATTCATTCTTGTATGACACTTTTGTGCGGGAAGATCAGTACTTTTTTTCTCACTATCTTGACATGTTTCTTAAACGACAGTCTTCTTTTTACAATCACCAAAGTTAAACAACGCCGAGCCTGGTCAATATTTAGATGGGTAAATGCTTGGGTATACCATATACCGTAAGCTTGGAAGAGCGCGTAATGTAATGGATAATGGCTCGGAATTGTTAATCGGAGAGCCGTGTTCCAATTCCAGTTGGGTTTGTTATATTCACTTACTCGCAAATACCCTTGGGAAATGTATGAAACCATGTTTCTTTTCTCGCACTTCTCACCTGTGGATCTCTTTTCTTGGTTTTCTGCCAAATATCTTCCAAAATTGAACTGCAGCGTCAATAGCCATCTTCTTTTTTTCCTGAAACCTATTCTTTTATTGACCTTTCTTCTCACTAAAGTTTTTTATTCTTTTCTACTGCCACCAAACATTTCTGTCTTATTGGTATTATCGTCTTCCGTGGAGTGAAAGGATAAATAAATAATAAAAAAAGAATTGTTTTCAACGGTATGAAGGGATCAAGGAGTTCAGAAATTGATTTGAGGGGGAGTAAAAAATTGTATAGACTGTCGCTAGCAGCGTTAAAACGATTGACCAAAGTGTAGGAGGCTGAGATTTTTTCTCTTTATATAGACTTTTTATATATAGTATATATATAAAGGATTTTTTTTCTTATCTACGACACGTGAATTATCACAAGCCAATCTAATTTGTATCGAAAAGAAAATGGTCAGGTGTAAGATTTCATACTTTTTACTATGATGAATATTTTTCCAAAATGTTTTACATCATTCATAAATCATTTTTTTCTTCTTCTTCTTCTTCTTCTTCTTCTTCTTCTTCTTCTTCTTCTTCTTCTTTCTTTCTTTCTTTCTTTTTTTCTGTTTTTCTTTATTTTTTCTAGAATGTTCGGCGATGATAAGATAAGTTGTGATAAAACAACTTCAAAGTAAAATAAATGTGCGGGCTTGTCCGTATATTAAAAATATCAAAATTCAGATCGCGGCACGTAACAAAGATCAGAAGTATCTGTAGTTACGTAATTAATACTAGCATGTATCGTCTTCTTCTTCTTCTTCTTCTTCTTCTTCTTCTTCTTCTTTCTTTCTTTCTTTTTTCTGTTTTTTCTTTCTTTTTTCTAGAATGTTCATAGTGATACATCGATGTATATACCGAAACTGGAGTGTTGTGTACATATTCTGACAACGTTGGTAACGTTCATTTTCGGAGTAATGCCCTTGGAAAAAGGCATCAATTAATTTATTCTTCCCCAAGTTATGGGCTAAACAGTAGAGTAGGTTTCGGCTTTATAGTTTTGGCTAGTAGCTAGTCTAGATAAAAAACTACTTTGAAAATCTTGAGGTGGAAGTAGACTAGAGACGCTATAAGAACTATCACATGAAGAATTAATTTTTACTTCTGTTGTTATGTAACCCTGTACAGTCTGTCTCCTGTTGCTTGGAGAGGAGAGGAGAGCCGCCAAGTAATTCCTGTAGTCATATAAATGCCATTCGAGCCAGTTATTCAGGATGGCACCCGTAGATCTCTTAAATTTGAATATTCTCTTTTCACTACTTTCTTCTTCTTCTTCTTCTTCTTCTTCTTCTTCTTTTCAAGTCAATTTCCCTCTTTTTCTTTTTTAACTCATGTCCTATCTTTCTCCTTCTTTGACGTAATTTCCTTTTCTTCTATTTTCTTTCTGTCAGTTTCATTTGTATTCCTTTCTTCTTCTTCTTCTTCTTCTTCTTCTTCTTCTTCTTCTTCTTCTTCTTCTTCCTTTTCTCTCTTCTTATACTTTTATTCTACCTCTCTGTCATTTTCCTGTTTTGCTCTTCTTCACTTGCACCTCCTTCCTCAACTCTTTATTCTTTTTTTTTTTCTTGTTCTCTTTCTTTTTCGACTTCCTCTCTCTTTTTCTTCTTCATTCTCTTTTACTTTCACAAACCTGAAGTGTGGAACACGGGAGCGTCCAAGGAAAACAAACGCCCATTTTTAAAGCTCACACAGCGTGAAACAGTCTACTAATGGGCAAATAAGCAAAAAGGCGTTATTGTTATGTGTATTAAAATAATTTTCAAAAGTATTTGAAATAGCGAACTTTTACATAGACAAGAAAATGAATATATGTGTGTTCTTTCAGGGATTTCGAAAAACTACGGGGAAATGTAGATACCCTGTGAGGATCGAACTCATTATTCAGTCGTAATAGATCTATCGAGTTCTTTATTACAAAACCTGTAATATCTTCCGAATTTCGGTAACAAGGCTAAAACAAATGTTCTATTTGATTATTCTATGAAAAATAAAATTAATATCGTCAGGTACGTGCCATGCATGATACACGCTTAAGCAATCATGTATCTTTCCATGCACGACTGACGAAGCAGATTTTTTCCCGCCGCAGGTTGTATTTCTTTCTGCGTAAGACGAGTTGCCATCCAAGATTATAGAACTCGGTCTGTCCTATTATTTACCCATAGCTGAGGTACCCTTTTCCAAGGATACTAGCATGTAAGTGAATGTAATGGATTCGAGTGAAATTCGAAATTCGGCTCTCCGATTCCTCGATCCGAACCGCTATCCATTACTCCACCTTAGTGATTAATGAAAACTATATTTAATTATCAATATAGCAACCATTGTTTTCACATAACTTATCCCATCTGACATTTATATTTTTAATGAGACATTTATAAAATTCTTCTAAAATGTCTGTAAAATATCAGGTCATCCCATAAGTTCTGTCCGAATTTTGAATAAAGAAAACAAGTGACCTAATGTTACATTTAATTAGAGATTCAATCAACAATGTATTTTCCCTGATTATCTATGACTTCCTTCCATCTATTAACAAGCTTACTAATTCCATTACTGTAAAATTGGTGATTGATATCTCTTCCGATCTTGTACAAAATACCCAATGGGGTAAAAAATAGCTGGTTACATTCAATGCCGTGCAGATCAAGCTAGTTACGTTCCATCATCGTTGATCTGACCCTGAACTACCACCACTCAAGATGAACGGAGTTTCCTCTCGGGGAAGCGCCATGCCTTGAAAGACAGTTGGGCCTTAAACTCACACCCGACCTCAAGTGGAAAGATCCTTGGCTAAGGATATAGGTAAAATGGACAGTTACCTGTACCACTCCAGTAAGTACCTGGCTCTTCCTGATACCTTCTACCTTTACAAGAGACAGATCAGGCCTAAAATAGAAGATTGCTGTCATATTTGGGCAGGAGCTGCACAGTCCTTACTTTCCAGTCTCCGCGTCCTTTTGAGTGACAACTCACTTTCCATCCTGCAGACAAAATGTTACAAGACTTTCATTGGTCTATCGCTACTTCCATGGAAAGTGCTCAAACGAATTATATTCTTTAGTTCCGCCATTTCTCATCTTCATAGAGAGGACCCGCTATGCCACCCACGTGTTCCATTGGTGTTGAGTTCCACTCGAGCAGCTTCTTCCCACGAATCACTGCTCTGTGGTACCGACTCCCAAGTGGATGTTTCCCTGTTCACAACAATCTTAACCTGTTTAAGTCTTCTTCTTCATTTTTTTTTCTTCTTCTTTTTTCGCCCTTAACCCAGGAAGGAGTCGTTGGAGTGCTGATGTTCTAAACGGTCCACTATTCCCCTCCATCTGTCGTAGTCGTGTGCCCGAGCCTGGGTCTCAGCGAATGGTTTCTTTGTGTCCTCACCATGTGGCGAGTCTTGGATGTTTTAACCTTGGGGAGCTCATCCCGCTCTAGCCGATGTTCTCCAACTAGGTTGCTAACCTTGGTCGTGGATACGTGACAGCTGCAGTTCATCTGAGGAATACTTCCGCCCTGCGTCGAGGCGGTCATTCGCCCAGTGGTGACGTGTTAACACCACATCCTCATGTTGCTTAGACTGCCAGCTGTGAAACGGTTGAACGGGTCATTTCAACATGGAGCCATCACATGAGAGATTTAGGAGATAGTCGAGGACCAGTTATGCGCGTCCACCCGAAGGTGTAGCGTGCCAGACATGAAAGGTACTACCTCTATCTAGAGCCCACTATTTCCCTCCTATTCTCATAAAATGTTTCACTTTCTGTGATCTCGAGAGGCTTCTGGGACATGTACAAGGAGAACCTCATTGTAGCTTCTTAGCATTTGATCATATTGTTCAAGGGTTCACATCTGAGAAAAGAAATACATCAACGACAGGTTCACATTCACACTTCACACTTCACATCTAAACAAGAACCAATTACATTATTTACATTGTTCGGACTATCGTCCTCATCTTTGTCGCCATATTTATCACAACGTTTCGGACGTTGTACGCTCCGGCCTTCTTCAGGTGGTTGGAATGTCGAACTGAACCCTTTATTTCACTCACTGGGGTAGACTGTTCTAGTTCCACGTGCCATGTCTGATGGATGTCAGTTATCAGTTATTTCCTGTTAATTTTTCCTCTGAAAGTTCTCCACTGCCTTAACCGGGTATTGAACTCACACTCTTTGGGTCCTCTCACTGGATCTAACCAACACCTTTATCCACTGTGCCATGTGCCCTTGAGGAACTGATATCCATCAAACATGGCACTTGGAACTATTAGGTTGGTCCAAAAATAATGACGTAATAATGTCGTTTTTTGACGTATTTTTTAACTTCAAAAAACGACATTATTACGTCATTATTTTTGCACCAACCTAATAGAACAGTCTACCCCAGTGAGCGAAATAAAGGGTTCAGTTCGACATTCCAAACACCTGAAGAAGGCCGGAGCGTACAACGGCCGAAACGTGATAAATATGGCGACAAAGATGAGGCCGATAGTCCGAATAATGTAAATAATGTACATAATACCTCATCTCAGAAATATAGAAAGAACCAATTAGGAAAATAAGATCGGGAAATAATATCTCCAATGCAAGTCAGGCAACTGGCCAGGTAAAAGATATTTACATACAAGGAATGTACACAGTATGGCTTTAATTAGTACGTTACTTAGACCTTCATTCAAATATTAGTGTAGATTCGTGTAATCGGGCCAGTAGCCTCATCTAGTTTTGGTCAACCATTACGGAACGGAAAATGCGACACTGTAATCGCTTCGTTATAGCGAAAGATGCCTTCCAAAAGTTAAGCAAACTATTAAGAAACATGAAAATTTCACTAGAAACCACGTGTTGTATTGTCCCCTTCTTCTGGGAATCTCATTTCGTTGATGGAGTCGATTCCCTAACGAAGCTGCATTCCTGCCTCGCTCGTCTTCTCCCGGTCGGGTCGGTGATCGCTCGTTGGTTTGTTCGGAGGTAAAATGAGGACTTCAACAAAACGGATTTTTAAACTTATCTGTTTTATTAACCACGTCGACGTGTACATTTTAACTAGCCAATGGGGTCGCTCTATTATATACACTGTGAAGCAAGTTCCACGTGACACGAAATAACCAAGTCTAATGTGTATGACGTGTAAAAACTTAACTGATGAGGTCTTGGCCGCTGCACCAAATAAGCAAAATGTTGTATAATTTTCCTTATTGGAAGAGGGTGTTGGTTGACGGAGTCGATTCCACGTTGAATCTTCTCTCGCTCGTCTTCTCCCCGCCGGATGTCGAAATTTTTTTGGAGTCCGGAGATGAAAGAGACATCAACAAAAGGCAATCTGAAAGCTTATCTATTTTATTAAACACGTCGTCGTGTACATTTTTTACTAGCCAGTGGGATCAATCTATCACCTGCATTGGGGAGCAAGTTCCTCGAGACACGAAATTAACACGTCTGCATTCTTCGACACCTAAAACTTAACTCCTCGAAAACAGCTTTTTTGGGTATCCAACATAGAAATCCCGGAATCTGAAGCATAAGGCTAATTAACACTGCCCCACCATCTCTAAACTTGAACAACGGATTGCCAGACGCACCTGCAGTGTCAGGCGTTGTGTCATTTTGGGTTACACTTACCTAGATGGTTGACTGCTGTATGCTTCGATGTGCGGGTGGATAATGGCTCAGAATTCTTAATAGGAGAGCTATGTTCCAATTCAGGTTATGTTTGTTATATTCACTTACGTACAATTGCCATGTTCACACTGCTCAAACAGCGCAGACACAGTTGGTTGGACCACGTCCATCGATTACCAGACGGCCGAATTGCTAAATACTTCTTGTATGGAGATCTGGCCGCTGGAAGAAAACCGGCCGGGTGGCCACAGGTGCGGTACCGCGATATAGTGAGACGCGACATGAAAGCTGTGGACATCAACACAGAGTCCTGGGAGAGCCTGTTAGCCATACGATCCGAATGGAGAGGAACACTGACCAAACATCTCAAATTAGGGGAAGAGAAGCTGACACAAGTCGCCACGGAAAGGCGGTCCCTTGACAAGTGACAAACCAGAGACAGAAAATACATGCGACATTTGCAACGGAGATTGTCGCTGTCGCATCGGCCTCTACAGTCACAGACGTCGATGCTCTAGATAAGCAGACAACTAGAATGCCCTGACTGACGGAGGCCTACACAATTGCTCATATAAAAGTATGAATTCACCTCCCAGCTATGGATTATTACGAAATTATCTAAAAAAATATTATAATCTAAAAATATATTATCTGCAAAGTGTTGATAATTCGTAAAAAATGACTGAATTTGACACTCTGAAATAAATACAAAAATTATTCATCTAATTCTACCATTTTAGGGATCACAATATACTTTGCTTCGATTCAAATGTGAAGATATTAACAAAAGTAATTTTCACTATGGAAGTTTATCTATATGGACGTGTGTATGTCCCATGGGGGTACATACCCCAGAGCATTGGGAGCCCTTCCAACTAGACAGTACTTCGGGAGGGAGCTGGGTTTATTGCCCGGTGCCTGAGACGTCCTCAAAAAGGGAAGTGCCGAGGGGTCTTGGGTCATTTTCCCACAGTATGGCTTTTAAACCCACTTTAAACATCGACCTTGTGTCACATCTGGTTGTGTGTAGGCGCAGTATGAAATACCTATATCGACGTGTGAAAGACCAGAGGGGTATTTCCTCCCAGGCAGTTGGGAGTTGCTGAATTTGTGGCCCGGCAACTGATCTGTCTCCAAAAGGGGTTGTTTAGAGAAAGCTTGGGAATTTTTCTACAGTACAGCCGTTAAGCCCAATTTAAACTGCGACCTTTTGCGACAACGTGTGTCGTTGTGTATTGGGAAAAGATTATATTAAAAAGAACGAAACAATGAAATTAAGAGGAGAAAGAATTATGATATTTTGTGCTTGTACATTGTTTTATTTACTGTGATCATTGAATAGTAGGTTAAAGTTTGAGATTCAGATTTTAATAACAGCATAAGCTGCAACTTAATTTTTCAGGGCCCATTTGTATTAACAAGTCTGCTTTTATAATTACTCTCCGTATTCGAAACCCATTCTATCCACGCGCGATCGCATCAGTAAAGTTGTGTAAAGATGCGAGTCGAAATTGTCGATTTACTCGATTTGGGGACGGCGTTTGCTAGTCGTAGCGCCGGAACGGCATCAAATCTGATAGACAAAAAAAAACTTTTTTTTTTTCTGCACCGTTCGTTTCAGACTTCGCTGAGCACACATCCCGGGGTTCGTCAAATCATCCGGGTGGAGTTCACTGTATCAAAGGAAATCAACAATAAATCGGCAGTTCCTACTACGCATCAATCGGACTCTACCCTTTGCGGAATTTCTGCCTCCGCGCCCACAGGAAACGCTAAACGGACGCCATTGTTAAGCCAGCCTCCGTTGTGGCCACTGAGTAATTTGTTTCCCGATGATTACGTCTTGAGTATCTGTTCCACTCTCACTTTCTACTCCCCCTCTTGCTCCCCGTGTCTCCCTTTAAACGGCAATTACTATCAATGTTCAGAAATTTACAAAACAGTACCAATTGTTTGGACCTATATTCTTTTCGCGGATATATTCAAATCATGTTTATTTATGCCTTGCTAATCTGAGTCCAATGGGCGCGGAGCAATTTGCACGAGAGCAACCCGCCCATTGTTATTGTGTGTATAATCATATTTTTAGGCGGAAAAAACTATGACAAAGTGTAAAAGGTTTTCGTGGGGTACGTTTCGTCTTTTAGGACTTCATTAGACTAAATTGATGTTTACGTTAATGCGACTACACATGCGCAAGAGCAAGAGGGGTCACTAAGAATTTTAATATTTTAGATTTATTTTTTTATTTTTTTTATTAAAATAAAATATACGTTTAAATTACATATATACCTAAATTATATATGTTTTGCGACTTACTGGCATATCACTTTTAAGCACCACTTTTCACATGATCACCGAAGTTAAGCAACATCGAGCTTGGTCATTAATTATATGGGTGAGCCCTTGGAAATAAGAAGTGTCGTAAGCTTGGATATGTGTAGGGTGTAATGGATAACAGCACGGAATTTTTAATCGGAGAGCCGAGTTCCGATTCTATTCAATTCTTTATATTCACAGACGCACAAATAGCTTCGGTAAAAGGAAGAATCCTCCACTTCTCCCTCGAACTATGTGTTAATTCATTGGTATTTTATAAGTAAATCATTATTAACTCCCCAACATTATTATAGGATAAAAAAAATAACATTCAAAGGTTTGGTAAGTCGTAAAACACAAATCAATAAATCAATATATTTTGGTTATATAGTCTAGACCAGTTCATTTAGATTTTTTCTTATTATAGGTCGGGTGTTGTCCTATCAATATAAACATCACTTTAGTCCGTTAGAGTACTAAATTACGAAACGCGTCACATGTAACCCTTTTGAGGCTTTGTCAAAGGTTTTTCCTTACCTCGAGATATTCAGAACTGTTGGATACTTGTCGGTCAAACCGTATATATATATATATATATATATGTGTGTGTGTGTGCAAAGATTTCTCAGAATTAACTTGTAGAAAGAAACAATAAGAAAAAGACAATAGGAAAACTGCTGTTTTAGCCGACGCATTTCATCCAATGCAGACTTTATCAAGGCAAAAAACGAAATGAATTTGTTCAAACAGAGTATCTATAAACAACAAACAAAATGTTGTTAGCAACTACAAGGATTCAGAAACGCCATTGTATTGAAATCAGTTGAAACGCCATTGTATTGAAAATGGTTGAATCCGGGAACACAACAATACAAACATTATTTCTACACGTAACGTAATTTTTCACTTGAACAAATGAATATACAATAGCATTTCTAAATTCAAGTTTTCTTATTGTCTTTTTCCTTAATATATATGTGAGTGTGCGTGTGTGTGTTTCTGTGTGTGTATTTAGGCAGCAGTCCTTCTTTCATGCACATTTCATTGAATAAGACAGAAAAGGTGCTTTAATTTAGTTTTATATACAATTTATCATGCGATGTAATTTTTTTTATTCTTTTCAGAAGATAAATTATATAAAAACTGACCAAATGTTCTTTTTATCCCAGCGCTTTCGGCTATACATTTAGCTATTTATTTTTATATAATTTATCATCTGAAAAGAAAAAAATGTATTAGATCGCATGAGAAATTGTATAAAAGACTAAATAAAAGCATCCCAGTCGGTCGTATTCAATGCAATGTGCATATATATATATATATATATATATATATATATATATATATATATATATATATATATATATATATATATATATATATATAACACATATATTCTGTATTTGGGCAGCAATCCCTCTGTTAAACAGGTTTTCATTGCGATTAATATTCTCATTAAATTTTTCTTGCATTGATACAAGTGGTTTCTGTTCTGGATATAGAGTGTATAAAGCTGTCTAAACAATTTGTGTTTTCTAAAGCTTTCGGCTAATCTATTATCAATTTAGAAGGATATGTGCTTTTTTTTGTTGTTTTTTTGCTTAACGTAATATGTACATTTTACACACACACACACACGCACGCGCGCACACACACACACACACACACACACACACACACACACATATATATATATATATATATATATATATATATATATATATGGACGGACGTTTTAATTTCTGAACCTGGTTAGTCAGCAAGTGTTCAATATTGATATTAAAAGACTGCTTCTTTTACTTTTAACGCTTCCCTTATTTCAACTATTTTTGCATGCATACTCGGGTCATCTAGGGCCATCTTTCATTAGAATTAACGTTATCAAGCGTTTTTATCTCTGTCTAGGTAATCTGGGCTTTGAACATTTTACTTTAGGTTGGTGTTTGACCTTTAGGTCAGTTTTTTTTCTGTTGTTGTTATTGTTCGAGATTTTATCTGGATTAAGTGTATATAGGTCTATTATAAATTGTTTTAGCTTTTCTTTAATAATATATATATATATATATATATATATATATATATATATATATATATATATATATATCATTGGCTGATGTTGACTGACATATTTCAATAAGAACGGTTGTACTCCTAACCATATCTGAATTTTCTTTTCTTTTTTTTTGCAATGTCGAGTGCGTAGCAGGACGCTATCAAGGAGGGGGCCTGGCCCTTTTGGAATCAGCTCGGGATTGCTGTTTAAGCCGATATGATGCAAAACCCGAAATCGACGATGATGGCAGTGCATCACTGAAGACCACCCTTGATGCATCTGAAATGTATTATTCTACTAATACGATGAAATTGCAATGAAAAGGGATTGCTGCCCAAATGCACAATATATATATATATATATATATATATATATATATATATATATATATATATATTAGGTTAGTGCAAAAATAATATTGGCTTTTGACGTATTTCTTAACGTCAAAAACCGACATTATTTTTGCACCAACCTAATATATAAGGTTTGTCCGATAAGTATCCAATCATTCCAATCCTCTGGAGAAACGGTCTTGTAACCATAAAAGTTTCTTTATAATAACATTACTTGTACTTTGATATTTGGCTTAGAAAGGAGAATACATATTTTCTGAGAAGAATCTAACAGTTCGAATTTCATATCAACTAGTCATTATATAGTTGGCACTAATTTCCTTGAGAAAGGCATGTATCCAACCCTCAAAACAAATATAGGTCATCCATAACCCCTCGCTGATGATACAGAGTAACCTAGACACTTGTGGGCGCCTGTTGTAAAGAAGATGACTTGAAAAAATTTGTTTGTTCCTGGGATAATTTCAGATCAGATTTGAGTGAGCATGGGGATCGTGTGACTATCGCTTCACGGTCCCCGAACGAGTAGATTTTACATATTTTTGAGGTTAGGTTAGGCTAGTTGATTTTATATATCACCCCTTGTTCGTGGGGGTAAGTTCAGATTGAATTTGAGTGAGGATGTGTATCGTGTAACTGTAGCTTTCACAATTTGACATATTTTGTGGTTCGGTTAGTTTAAGCTGGTTGATTTTAAATCTCAACCCTTGTCCGTGAGGTTAAGTTAAGTTAGGTTAAGCTGGTTCATTTAAAATCTCAACCCTTGTCCGGGAGGTTAAGTTAGGTTAGGTTAAGCTGGTTGATTTTATATCTCAACCCTTGTTCGTGAGGTTAAGTTAGGTTAGGTTAAGCTGGTTGATTTTATGTCTCAACCCTTGTTCGTGAGGTAAGTTCAGATCGAATTTGAGTGAGTATGTGTATCGTGTGACTGTCGCTTTCACAATAACCGTACGAGCAGCTTTTACATTTTTTGCAGGTTACGTTAGGCTGGTTTATTTTATATCTCAACCATTGGGGGTTCATTTAATGTCGAATTGTGTAAGAGACATTCAATCAAACTCGAACACCCTACCCATCACTAGACTCACTATGACCCAACGCTGAGGTGCCTTAATTTAGTTAGGCTATTCGATTTTATGATCGCTCAGCTCTCACCTGGTTCTTTCATATCGAATTTTGCAAAGACGCATGCATTGAAAACCAAACATCCAATTCAACTAAAATTATTCTTCTTCTGTTATTTCTATGACTCTCCACAACTGCCCAGTCCGTGTAGACCTTAACAACGTTTTTTGTCATTTGCTAAGTCTCCCAACCTATATTGCTGCACCCATTCCCACAAGCCCGTCAGGTAAGTGGACTTCCACTATCCCGTTTTTTTTTTTCAATATGACCTCTGAGTGCCAAATTCTTAAGGCCTTCATTCTTTCCTCATGTTTTCAAGAAATTTTTATTTTCACTTTGTGATTCTGATTATAAACGTCCTTTTTGTTTCCATTAATTCCATGAACGCGCTCCATCCATTGTAGTCTCAGCATCCTTCTGTAGAACTATATTTTGTTGCTTCCAGTTTTTCCTTCATCTGTGAGGAGATTGTCCAGCATTTACTGCCATACAAGAGGATTCATATTGCATAAAAGTTCAGAATTCTTTTCTTTGTTTCTCATGAGATTTTCCTGTTTCTTAATACTTTGCTTAGCTTTTGGCAGGCTCTTTTACTAAATCCACGCACCTTCGGATTTCGATGTCGCATATTTAATTCACAGTTAAAACACTTCCCAGATATTTAAACGTCTGTACATGTTTAATTTTAACATCTCAATTTCGTAGTTCGCAACTTGAACTATTTTTTAAAATGTTTCAATCAAACAAGCATTCTATCTTCCTGCAATTGATGGATAGTACTTTCTTCTCACTTTCCTTCTCTTCCTTATCTAGAAGATCATGTAGCTTTCTCCTTTGTCCGTCATCAACAATTCCTATTTTTGCGTACCAATTCAATTAAAAAAAAAAATAAATTTAAGCGTTCCAGCATTATAAGTGTTTTCTGTCGATGGATATTTTTTTTAAATCCGTTCACCACAAGGACTGCGGTAATGTCACTAGTACCTGTGGGGTTGGTACATGGAGTGAAAGTGAATGAGGAAACTGAGAATAAAGAGGTTTGAGGAAAACACAGGTTTGATTTATTTGGGTTTGTTTTATTTTTCAGAAATGGTAATTTTTTTTTTCAAAATGCATTGCTGATAATATATATATTTTTAAATGTATTGCTGGTAATAATGTATTCCTGTAAATATTTTTTTCTTTCAAAAATATATTGCTGGTATTTTTTTTCAAAAGCTTATTGCTGGAAATTTTTTTCCCAAATATCCATTGCTGGTATGAAAATCTATATTGGCAGCGAATCGCCTGATAACGGATCGAAAATGAGTTCAGCAGATATACAAAAAATACAAAGGGATGTAAGACAAGGATATGTCGTCTCACCGGACTTATTCAACCTATACAGCAGGGCGGTTCTGAGAGAATCAGAAGTGCTAACATAATTGGGGGCCACAATCTTAACATAATTTATGCACACCACACAGAATTGAATGCAGACCCGGAGAGAAAACTATTAGGTTGGTGCAAAAATAATGAGGTAATAATGTCGTTTTTCGACGTATTTTTAACGTCAAAAAACGACATTATTACGTCATTATTTTTGAACCAACCTAATAGAAGACCTTTTACAGGCGGCAGTGAAGGAAAACGATAAGAAATGGTTAAGCATAAACGGAAGAATGCATGGCTGATAACTTGATTTGGTTTGGTTTGTTTAGTTTTACGAAATATCAACCTCAATTTTTTTATTGCTGGTAATATTTTTTTTGTTTTCAAAAATGTATTTCTGATAACCTTTTTTTTTTCGTAAAAAAATCTATTGCTGGTAATGGCAACAATTTTTTTTTTTATTGCTAGCAATATTTTTTTTTTTGTTTCCAAAAATGTATTTCTGATAATATTTTTTTCGTAAAAAAATCTATAGCTGGTAATGACGACAATATTTTTTATTGCTGGTAATATTTTTTTTTTTTTTTTGTTTTCAAAAATGTACTAGGTTGGTGCGAAAAATAATGACGTACTAATGTCGTTTTTTGACGTTAAAAATTACGTCAAAAAACGACATTATTACGTCATTATTTTTGCAACAATCTAATATTTCTAATATTTTTTTTTTTTCGTCAAAAAAATCTATAGCTGGTATGGCGACAAAATTTTTTTTATTGCTGGTAATATTTTTTTTTCGTCAAAAAAATCTATTTCTGGTAATATCATTTTTTTTTTTAACGTATTACTGGTAATATCTTTTTTACAAAATATTTCTGGTATTAAAACGTTTTTTCACTTTCATAGTGTTTTGAAACCCAGTTTGTCGGTTAACAATTTGCCTATAGCTGGGATCCTAACAGGTGCTACCAGCCCGCGTCAGGTTGGACTTAGGAACACCAGCAAAACCTCATGATCAGTGGCCTTGCTGTTGGACGTAGTTTATCATCTTACCCAGGACCCAGATGCAGTTTATCTTCATATCCAGGACGGAGAAGATGAACGGGGTTCATGAAGACGGAAGATGGCGATTGGCGTCGCATTTAAATTTTTGAAGATAGTTATCAGGGAAGCAGAGAAACAGAAGAGATTTCAATAGGTGGGAAGTGCGAGAACATAAACTGTTGAAGTAGAAGTGGCGGTTTCATTTTGCTATTTCAATAGTAAAAGAGTGGGACCTTATTACCAATCGAGTAACGCGTTTAAATTAACGTAGACGTGGCACCAGGTGAAAAATCTCGTCAAAGTAGTTGACGGAAAAAATATTTGTAGAATAGACAATAACCGGCGCTTGCATTTTTTATTCCACTACCCTTGCTACACATTTATAATTCCATCAGAAAAAAAAATAGTTTAATCCGAGGAAGTGCTTCCAGAGAACGAAACCAGTTGCACTATATATTACTATCTCTATCACGTAAGAGGAATCCCTGAAAAACAATCACCCAGAGGCTACATTTGAACACAGTTCGCAGATTCTGTCTAATATATTATAATCTATAGCCCCACGACCAAACATCCGCCCTGTCTATGAGCGGTTCGTGTGGTAATTGATTATGACTAATTTGGAATTAAGCCGAATTTCTTGAAATTTCCGGGTCTTTCAGATACAATTATGGTGTCGGAAGTAATTTCGATAAAACAATGACCATTTCGTATCTCTCTGCAGTTTACGGAATAATAATAATAATAATAATAATAATAATAATAATAATAATAATAATAATAATAAAAATATAAACTTTAATATCGTTAATATCGCAATGAAGAGAATCCATTTCGCAACTGTGGCTCAATCGGGGCGATGATTGGCTGTTTTTTCATGACGTCATCAGACTTATAAGCACAAATGAGAGTTATATTTTGTATATTGCTTTTTGTCGAGCCGATAAAATTTTTTTCTTTACAAAAAAAAATATATTGAATGTGTTTTTTCGATTATCGATGAGCAATACATTAAACTTGTTGATTCAAACTTTTCCTGGCCTATTCGTTTTAACACCCTATTCTTCTCTAGCAAATACAAGTGTTGTCTGGAATAGACATTCCGGTGGGAACTTTCCAACTTTATAAGGAGAATTTTTGATACCAGGAGCGAAATAATCGCTCCACGAATAAAATTAATTTAAAACTAATAAACTTGACTCTCAGCGCCCGGGAGAAAATTGAAAGAAATAATTTAATTATGCCGGCAATTGTATTTAGTATGACTAAGTTTTTTCTTTGCTTTTTACAATATTCTATTTGAAACAATACCCGACCGTTAATGTCGTCTTCTATGTAACGTGTTGCTTCAGAAGATAGGTGAACATAACTCACGGCACCTTCCGAGCCTTTGCAAGGATAAGCAATGTATGCCCCCTTACAGTTACTTTCAGACTATGTTCTGCCATATGAGATTTGTCTATATCAGCTTATTTGAAAGGGACAGGGAATTGAAAAGTATTGGCCCTGAAGAGTTTTATCTTGCTTTCATTTCTGTATTTATTTCATTATTATCATTGTTATCATTTGTGTATGTTACGATTCCTGTTTTGTATCCTGTATATCCGGGGCCAAACTATGGTCCTTAAGCCCTATAAGAGAATTGTCATTTAATTGATAACACTTTTCTCAGTATATGGGATGTTCTTAGTAGGGCGATCTTCTGAGCAACTCGTATGCTGATATTACCTGGAACACTATTAGTAAAATTGTCCATTTCTTTTCTCACAAGGTCCAGAGCTCCTATTACTATTGGCACCCTCTCAGTCTTCATTCCCCACATCCTGTTAATCTCGATCTCTAGGTCCTTGTGTTTGGACAATTTCTCGATAATATTCATGGAGGCGTTTTTCACAGATGGTATTTTTACGTCAATAAATATACACTTGCCGAATTTCTTGTCTTTTATGATAATATCAGGTCTGTTGGCTTTTATTTATTTTATTTATATTTTATTTATTATACACTGATGACATTATTATTATTATTTGTATTTTCTTTGATTTCTGGAATTTACACATTTCTTTCCGGGTCCCGCCCAGGGACCTAAGGTTAGAAATGGCATCCTGACACTTTCCACTGACAAAAAAAAAAAAAAAAAAAGTTACATAGATAGAGACCTTCGTAAAGTGTGGGCTGTACTTGTCAGAACAATTTTTTGTATCTCCTTGAGGCATGGACTTCCAGGAATCCCTTCAATTAGTCTATTGCAATCTTTTCCAACCAGTCCTAGGGCTCCATCTACAACAGGGATTGTTGATGTTCCCATATGCCACATTTTCGAGATTTCTATTTCAAGGTCCTTGTATTTTATTATTATTATTATTATTGTATGTTACTTTTCCTGCTTTGTATCCTCTAGAACTGGGTCCAAAGTAAGGTCCGTAAGGCCTATAGGAGAATTGTCATTTAATTGACAGCACTTTTCTTAGTATATAGGATGTTCCTAGTAGGGCGATCTTCTGTGCAACTTGCATGTTGATATTATTAGGTTGGTGCAAAAATAATGACGTAATAATGTCGTTTTTTGACGTTAAAAAATACGTCAAAAAACGACATTATTACGTCATCATTTTTGCACCAATCTGATAACTTGGACACTGTTAGTAAAATTGCCCATTCCTTTTCTCACGAGCCCCAGTACTCCGATTACTATTGGCACCGTCTCAGTTTTTATTCTCCACATCCTTTTAATATCGATCTCCAGGTCCTTGTATTTGGACAATTTCTCGATAATTTTCTCGGAGGTGCATCTCTCACATTATTATTATTATTATTATTATTATTATTATTATTATTATTATTATTATTATTATTTCCTTTGATTTCTGTTATATAAACATTTCCTTTCGGGTCCCAACCAGAGACCGAAGGTCAGAAATGGATTCATGGCATTTTTTTAAAAAGCAAAAAATAAAATAAAATGTGATCACCCTCATCTTACATAGATAAAGCTCTTCGCAATGTGTAAAACTGTACATGTAAGTATAATTTAGGGGATTACTTTAAAGCATGGACTACCAGGAATCTCTTCAATTAGTATATGGAAGCATTCCCAATGAATCCGAGGTCTCTACCTTCAACTGGAGTTACCGATATCCTCATGTGCCACATTTTTTATATTTCCAGTTCAAGATCCTTGTAGTTCAAAGATACATTACAATCTGCAAGGACTGTCCTGCCAATAAGAAATCACATTCACTCCTTATTTTTCTTCTTCTTCTTCTTCTTCTTCTTCTTCTTCTTCTTCTTATTATTATTATTATTATTATTATTATTATTATTATTATTATTATTATTTCCTTTGATTTCTGTTATATAAACATTTCCTTTCGGGTCCCAACCAGAGACCGAAGGTCAGAAATGGATTCATGGCATTTTTTTAAAAAGCAAAAAAGAAAATAAAATGTGATCACCCTCATCTTACATAGATAAAGCTCTTCGCAATGTGTAAAACTGTACATGTAAGTATAATTTAGGGCATTACTTTAAAGCATGGACTACCAGGAATCTCTTCAATTAGTATATGGAAGCATTCCCAATGAATCCGAGGTCTCTACCTTCAACTGGAGTTACCGATATCCTCATGTGCCACATTTTTTATATTTCCAGTTCAAGATCCTTGTAGTTCAAAGATACATTACAATCTGCAAGGACTGTCCTGCCAATAAGAAATCACATTCACTCCTTCTTCTTCTTCTTCTTCTTCTTCTTCTTCTTCTTCTTCTTCTTCTTCTTATTATTATTATTATTATTATTATTATTATTATTATTATTTCCTTTGATTTCTGTTATATAAACATTTCCTTTCGGGTCCCAACCAGAGACCGAAGGTCAGAAATGGATTCATGGCATTTTTTTAAAAAGCAAAAAAGAAAATAAAATGTGATCACCCTCATCTTACATAGATAAAGCTCTTCGCAATGTGTAAAACTGTACATGTAAGTATAATTTAGGGCATTACTTTAAAGCATGGACTACCAGGAATCTCTTCAATTAGTATATGGAAGCATTCCCAATGAATCCGAGGTCTCTACCTTCAACTGGAGTTACCGATGTCCTCATGTGCCACATTTTTTATATTTCCAGTTCAAGATCCTTGTAGTTCAAAGATACATTACAATCTGCAAGGACTGTCCTGCCAATAAGAAATCACATTCACTCCTTATTTTTCTTCTTCTTCTTCTTCTTCTTCTTATTATTATTATTATTATTATTATTATTATTATTATTATTATTATTATTATTATTATTTCCTTTGATTTCTGTTATATAAACATTTCCTTTCGGGTCCCAACCAGAGACCGAAGGTCAGAAATGGATTCATGGCATTTTTTTAAAAAGCAAAAAAGAAAATAAAATGTGATCACCCTCATCTTACATAGATAAAGCTCTTCGCAATGTGTAAAACTGTACATGTAAGTATAATTTAGGGCATTACTTTAAAGCATGGACTACCAGGAATCTCTTCAATTAGTATATGGAAGCATTCCCAATGAATCCGAGGTCTCTACCTTCAACTGGAGTTACCGATGTCCTCATGTGCCACATTTTTTATATTTCCAGTTCAAGATCCTTGTAGTTCAAAGATACATTACAATCTGCAAGGACTGTCCTGCCAATAAGAAATCACATTCACTCCTTATTTTTCTTCTTCTTCTTCTTCTTCTTCTTCTTCTTCTTATTATTATTATTATTATTATTATTATTATTATTATTATTTTACAAATAACGCATTGCTTACATGTTACTAGCACTACTAGTCTTCTTTTCCATGTAGACGCTATTGAAATTGATGCTGCTATCAGCGGATGCTAATAAAGTGCAACCTGATACATGATGGTCAGTTCGTTTCTGGATATTCATCACAAAATCTGCATTTGGGATCAACACAATTTTTCAATCTGTTTGCTCGATAAATTCTAGTTAGTAAGCATTGGTCCTGTGCAGCAAGAATAAAAACTTCGATTTCAGCTTCTTCGCACATTACTAATGGGTATGGGGTTTGTCTACATCAGTTTTTTTTGTTTGTTTTTTTTGGGTACGGGCAGAGTATAGACCATGAAGAGGCTTATCTCCGCATCGATTCTGCATTTCGTCCATTGCGTTTGCTTTATTATTTTTTAGTTCCTGTGATTTCTGGTGTGTACTCATTTCATTCCGGGTCCCGACCAGAGAGCTAACGTCAGAAATGGCAACATGACATTTTCCACTAAGAAATTTAAAAAACAAATCACGCATATTTTACATAGATAAAGCCCTTTGTAAGATGTGGGCTGTACACTTGAGAACATTTTTTTTGTATTTCTTTAAGGTATTGGCTACCAGGAATGCCTTTAATTCGAGGGCTCCAACTACAACATTGTATATGATAGCTTTTTGAAGATCTTCTAAGATAGATTGTAGTTTGCAGCGACTGCCATATTAATAAGGAGACACTTTTTGTGTTTGCCGTCACTAATCAGGATGTCTGGTCGATTAGCTTTGATTGTTCTGTCTGTGTGCATTGTGTAGTCCCATAAAATTGTTACAGGTTCTATCTTCGTAACCGGTTCTGAGTGATGTTCATACTGATTTATTTCAGTTTTCTTTCTGTAGAAGTTGCGGATTTTCGAGTGCAGATATTGGTCCACTCAGTCAGGCCGATTTGTGCAACCTGATACAAGATGGTAAATTGTTTCTGGATATTTATGAGAGAATCAGCATTTTCCGCTAACTCTATTATTATTATTATTATTATTATTATTATTATTATTATTTTACAAATAAAGCATTCATAATATTTTACAAACACTAATATGCTTTTTTCCCTTGTAGTCGCCATTGAAATTACTGCTGCTGCCTCATGGTTGCAGGAGCGCAAAGTGGACGGAGCCGCATTACATTTCTACAACCACGGCGTCATATGTGTCGTTATGTTTCCCAGATAAATTGCAAGAGACCTAAATAGAGGATAAGCCGCGAGAGCCATATAAGGACAGTACTACTTAAATAGACTGATCCATTAGTAAAATACATATGGAACTTGTGTAAATTAGCAGTCAGCGAGCCATTTTGAAGTCACAATATTTGTTAGAATTGAAATGTACTGATTTTTTATCGGTGTAGAAGGAGGTTCTGTTCATAATATCGATAGTGAGGGGAAATAAATCTCCGTTATTTTTACAGTTATCGCATCACTTCAGATGTCCGTGTTACTTCGCACTGCAAATATTCAGTGGCAGGAAAGATGTTCTATATCTGAGGTCGTACGGCTTGATGGAGAGCACTTATATTGCAAAATCGCCGATTGAAAACAAAAACGTGTGAAAAAAAAAATAATAATAATAATAATAACCCAGACCCAGTTACGGAGATAAGGCCTGTAACAATTTTCTGGGGCTTTACAATCCACACAAACCTAATCGCCCAGACATTGTGATCAGAGTACATCAAAAACAAAATGTGCCTTCTTATTACTATGGCAGACCCTGCAGACTGCAATGCATCTTTGAAATTCTTCGAAATTCTATCAAACTACAAGGATCTTGAAATCGAAATCTCAAAAATGTGGCACATGAGAACATCAATATTGCCAGTTGTAGCTAGAGCTCACGGATTGATTGGAAAATATTCCAATTGACTCATTGAAAGGATTCTTGGTAGTCCATGTCTTAAGTACAAAAATTGTTCTCACAAGTACAGCCTACACCTTACGAAGGGCTTTATCTTTGTCAAATACGTGTGATTTACATATATATATATATATATATATATATATATATATATATATATATATATATATATATATATATATATATATATATATATAACAGAGGATATCTGTGCGTCTGTCTGTGTGTGTCTCTCCGTTTCACTGATACCATTTCACTCGAGACCCATCATATTGATTTTGACAAAACTTGGCATATACATTGTACAATGTAAAAGATAGGTTCTTAGCGTAAAAAAATCGATAATTTTACAAAAATCAATAATCGACAAAGCCGATCAAAAATCCATAAATTCAACTTTTTTCCTCAGATTTCGTTCAGACTCGGTATATAGATTACTTATATCATGAAGAGTTCAAGTATACCTCGTTTTTATTTCTACGCCACTGCCTTTGACCAAAAACTGCGAAAAACGAAAAATCGATTTCAACACAAATTTTTAACTAAAAACTCCCTTAATTTTCAAGCAATCTACTGCAAACTTTACTCAATTGTAGCCAACAATAAATTGATATTAAACAGTAATTTACCTTGATAACTGAGTCCACCCATATAGTGAAAACCTGCGTAAATAGCGAAAAATGGCGATTTTTACTGGTTTCTTTCTTATTTTTCGTTGATCTTTCGACCTATTGTTATCAAACTTAACAAATGCTTTATAAATGTATCCTCTTTTATATCCCTGGTAGCACATTGACAAATTGAATTTCAAAAACTCCAAAATAATTGTGGTCTGAAGTAGGTCTTTATGTTGCCTGTTTTCCCCCTTCATATCCGCGGCTAAGTTCGATTAAATAAATGCATACTACTTCTGTTATATCAGTAATCGCATTAATTCAAAACGTTTTTTAATGGAAGTACTTTAAGGTAATTGAAGAAGATAGACTGTTACATCTAAACATGATACTGTTTTTGCTCCATTCTAATTGAACGCTTTTTTCTGGTCGAACAACCCGGGTATAACTGCTAGTAAATCTTTTTATTATAAAAGATGATGATGTCGAAGATGATGATAATGAAGGAAGGACATATCAAATGCAAGAAGGACTGAGTGAAACTTCGTGTAAATGACGTAACAAGCGTGTGTAAATGAATAGCATAACACTGAGAGGTGGGATGGGGAAAATTAAAAAAATCTTATTAGGAGCTACAAAGGATAGCATTTAGTAGAGAGCCATACTGGGATGATACGGCATAGAGAAAGTGATGCTGGCGTATTGAGACTATCTGCTGTCACCTAATTTTCAGTAGAAGCATCATCGATATCTTATTCAACAAGATACCAAGGAACAATTCGTCCTGGGTATGATGATAAACTACATCCGGCAGTTAGGCCTCTGATTGGGAGATTGGATGCTTTGAGGATCGTGGAATCACCCCCTAATTTCTGTTGTTCCCAGCTCCTAACTAACGGTATGGTAGCACTTCATAGGATTTCAGGTATGGGCAAATAAGGACCCCCCTCCTAACAAAAATCAACAGTACATTTTTTATAATAAAATGAGCATCAATACATTTTTATACGCGAAATGCATTATCGGATATTATTTTCGAAACCTACTTTTTGAACATTTTTCCAAATGTCAAAAACTTTTTATAGTAAAATAATAAATGAAACACTAAAAAAACATATAAAAATACATTTTTATAGTAAAATTATCAACAATATATTTTAAAATCTAGAAACTATACATCTAAAAAAAATCATACCCTTATACTGTCAGTATAAAATTAAGTAGAAAATATCTGTAGTCGAAAGCATAAACTTACGCAAAAATATTTCGATTTTGACATTAAATAACCCATAGAGGTTGATATGCCACTAAACAAAATCGACCATTCAACCAATAACCAACAGGAGACGTGACGAAAGGGAAAATCTGCCTGTCTGCTGTCCACGAAAAATATTGATTACACAAGGCTTCCATAGAAATAATTGTCTTCCCGTTCTTACGAATTACCAAAGGAATCACATTTTGCAATACAATTTTCAATATAGTCAGGAGGATTTTCCCACGGAGATTGAACCTTGAAGAAGTTACATTTCCATGTCGTTATATATCTGTTACCTCCAGGGGATGTCTTCATCCGGACTGCTCATTTTTCTTTTGGCTCATTGTAGCGTATATATATATATATATATATATATATATATATATATATATATATATATATATATATATATATATATATATATAGGTTGGTGCAAAAATAATGACGTAATAATGTCGTTTTTTGACGTTAAAAAATACGTCAAAAAACGACATTATTACGTCATTAATTTTGCCCCAACCTAATATATATATATATATATATATATATATATATATATATATATATATATATATATATATATATATATATATACTATGTATTGAGCCTTCTTTTAAATTAAATGTTACGTACAGTGGAATCATACTCCATCTGTTCTCATTTAATCTGGATATATTATTTGAAAGGTTATATTTCGTGGATAACCATATTTGAGTAGATGCTCCGTTTATTTTAAACATTATTCTAAACAGTCTACCAATCTGAGTACTAGGGGAAATTTAATAGAGATTATATTACGGAGGGTATCTTCTATAAATAATATTTGAAGTAAAAAAAATATGGACGATTAAAAATAAAATACTAAAAAAATTGAATTGCTTTGTTTACGATACAATCATGAGCAGATATGTTTTTCGGAAAAATATGAACGAGTCAGTGTGCTTTAAAGGATAAATAAAACCTACCTTTACTGTGAAGCTTTAGTAGCCGAGTGGTAAAAGCACACTAAGAAAAATGCTGGTTCCTCGTGCAAAAGTGGATACAGTTTTTAATCTTGCCGAATTATCTTTCATAAATATGTTTGAATATGTAGACGAGTAGACGAAAATAATACTGTTTTTTTTATAAACGGATCATCTACAACAAAAATACGTGTTTTTACTAGAAAAACTGTTGAAGTATTAACAATATAACATATTCACAATATAAAATACCTTAATTGTTTATATATATATATATATATATATATATATATATATATATATAGATAGATAGATAGATAGATAATTTTGTGTTTGGGTATCAATCCCTATTTTTATGCAAGTTACATTAAAGGCGGCTAAGATTTTTAGTGAGTTTTTCTTGTGTTCGTACATTTTTTATCCGGCATGAACTGTGTAAAAACTGTCCAAAGGGCTTTCGAGTATTCAATTAGCCATAATAATTTTTTTTTTTACTTTTAATTGAATACATAGATGTTTATGTATATGTTTCTATAGAGATAGAAATGTTTTTTGTTTATTTTCCAAACACGGCCACCATAGTTGATATTCTTGCGTGTTGCCTACACATTTCATTATATGTTTCACGAAATACAAATTTCTAAAAAAGCACGCAAACATATATATATATATATATATATATATATATATATATATATATATATATATTTCATTCATAGCTTTGGAAAGGCATTAATCCTCTTCTTCTTCATCCATCTATGGATAAATAGCAGGACAGACAACTGGTCTAGGAGAAGGACAACTCTGAATTCAAAACCTGCGGCAGGTCGTTTGGGGACCTTGTGGCACGAATTCGGCCCTTCAAAAAGGGTGGTTGGTTTTGCAAATAGCCTTCACCATTATAATCAAATCATTTGAGCTTGTGTCTGAGCTGTCGGTTCCTAGGAACTGCGCTGCTTGACACTCATACATGTTATATGACGAATAAGCCTCGAATAATTTGCCGAAACGCGGAGGAGACTAATAGCGCGATAGTTATATGGGTTAGAAAGTGTGCTAGAGTTCTTAAAAATATAAACTACAGAAGAGGATTTTAAATAAGCTGGTAAGTAGAAAGTAGCGAGGCAACAGTTGTAGAGTTTGCAGAGAAACGGAACCAACTTGGGAGCACATTTCTTTAGAACGGCGGCTGGGATCCCGTCACCTCCGCTTGCCTTATGATTTTCTCTTGTCATCACTAATATCCGATCTCCTGCACCTTGACGATTGAGATCTTGTTGCTCACTCCCAGAGTGACATGCAGCTTTCCTACGTATTCTTTCTCAACAGCATGCAGGGCATTGGGTCTAACGATTGGGCTGAAAAAGTCCGTCATAATGCACCAATCTAGACCAGATAACGCCTGCTGTAAGTCAAGCATTTATATGCATGGCCAGAAATTGGAGGGTGTGTAAAAATTCGTGCATTTTGGCAGTTCTATAAATATGGGAATGACGATGAAATTTACCTCCAAACCAAGTCAAGGCCAGTCATACTTTCGGAAAACCGGGTAGAATTTCGATTGAGAGGAAGTTAATAGTTTACAATACATGTGTTTTGATTTCATTGCTGTTCGTATGTGAAACCTGGGGTCATTTAGTGAAGTTGCATTAAGGGACTGGAAGGATTTTACTAAAAGAATTTCGATTGAAAAAAACATTTCGATTTCAATGTTTACAATATATGTATTTTGACTTCATTGTTGTATGTATGTGAGATCTGGGTCACTTACGAAATGCGCATGAAGTGACAGGATCGATTTCACTGAAACTGTCTTCGCCGTATATTGGGTATCACGTAGCAAATTTATATTATTGATGTTGATAACATCGAATGCATTTAGTCTACCAGTATAGAGTTACTGTTACTTAAGAAATGGTTGCGACAGAGCGGTCATGTAGTCAGGATGAATTAAGAGAAGATATCACACAAATTTTTCATACGATAAATTGACTGAAAGATAAACACTAGTGCGCAATCCGAAATTGACATAAAAAAGATTGCATCAAGAACGACACTGAAGAAGGCCAGTATCATGCATATTGACTAGAAACCCTAGCACTAGATCGTTCATCCTAGATGAAAGCAGAACACAGTGATAAAAGTGACTTAGAATTGAAAAACTGCTTCATGTACTAAATATAACAATATTGCCGTGATCAAATAAATGGTTGAGTAATGACAACAACCAGGTTTGCAGATCTATCGTATATTAAACAGTAAGTACACCAGAAGAGTATTACAGGACTAGTGAGGGTGTATCGAATGACCCAGCACTCAATCTATTCATTGTTCACTGTTCCCCGAAGCCTTCTGTCCTACAAATCTTATAGTAGGCGGAAGAGTCTAACATAGACTCTTTAGAGGGAGGACACCACAAAAAATATATATGATAATTTTCGCCACAGTTCCTTGTAACATTGATAATATCACATTTCAATCATGGATTTTTTATCTTGTTACTACTGTATTCAGTATATGTCTATATTTCTGAGATCTGGTATCATGTACATTATTTACATTGTTCGAACTATCATCTTTGTTGCCATATTTATTACAACGTTTCGGTCGTTATACGCTCCGGCCTTCTTCAGTCAGATCCAGTGACAGGACCCAAATCGTGTGGGTTTAATACCAGGTTAAGCCGGTGGAGAAATTCGAGAAGGGAATTAACAGGAGTTAACTGATAACTGACATTCGTTAGACATGGCACGTGGAACTAGAGTCTACCGCAGGGATCGAAATAAAGGGTTCAGTTCGACATTCCAACCACCTGAAGAAGGCCGGAGCGTACAACAGCCGAAACGTTATGATAAATATGGCAACAATGATGAGGACGGTAGTCCGAACAACCTAAATAGAGTACTGTATTCATTTATATAGTAGGCCTGCATATATAGATCTTATATTCATATATAGGGCCTCCTTTAAATTAAATACTTCCCAGTGTGTTTGCCTAAGTGTTTTGTTATATTTCAAATAGTAAGATGTATCTATTTTATACAAGGGTCTGCAAAAGTAGATATACAGTTAATATTTCTAGGATTCATTTAATACTAAAATCATTTTTAATTTGACAATTTTTATTATAATACAACTATTATCATTTTTTGCACACAGTTTGATCATTTGAAGGATTGATATGTTTATTATTTATATATTTATTATTGATAAGTTTGTATACGTAATAAAAATATATATATACGTGCAAAAATAACCTCCTGAAAGGTATGAATACATATCTACACATGCGTAAATAGCAGAACAGAGAGGGTCCTATAGCCTTAGTTGGCAAACAGTCTAGAAGAAGGACAACTCTGTATTCAGAACACGAGGAGGCAATTTAGGACAACTTGTGGCACACTATGTGACTCACTTGATTGTATCCGATTCTTCTGATATATATATATATATATATATATATATATATATATATATATATATATATATATATATATATAAACATTTTCTAAAAGAGTGAATAGCATGATGAAAAAGCCCCGAACTTGATAAAAGCAAAGTTTTATTATCAAAATGTTTATTATTAAGAGGAAAGATCAAAGTATTTTTATTACTTTTATCAAATTGTTTATTCTTTTCTAGCACATTTTCTTGCGTCGGCGGTGTGTGAAAGAATTTCAATATACGTACATACGCATATATATATATATATATATATATATATATATATATATATATATATATATATATATATATATATATATACACTCCTAATACTATTAGATAGGTGTGACTTATGTTTAGAAAAAAAATTGAATAATAAAATACAATAATCAAAACTAACAATTGAATCAGAGGAATGAATTAGTGTCAAAATGTCGACATCAAAACAAAATCAAATTTACATAATATAGGCTTAACTTAATTAGTTACTATATTTCCATAATATTCACTCCCCTCTAACTCTTTAAATGTCGACAGTATAACTAATTCTAAATGGTGCTAAATTACCGTGTAATGAATGAAGTTGCATTTGCCCAAGTAGATCGGGCCTCAAATATCTCAACTAAAGACGGCACATACACAGAGAATAATGATTACATATACAGTATTTATGTAATAACTTACTGTAAAAAACGTGCAACGTCCACATCTGCGCGAGACAATGTAAGACCCTAGAAAGACTCAAAAGCCACATACACGTTGCTTATATGTGAGGATGCATCAAACAATGCCATTGCTCAAAATAGTACCGCGGTTATCATGTAAGTTTGTGGGTGTCCCGTGTAAATTTGCTTTCGTGCGTGCAGGATGCAATGAATAAATTGTTGGCTAAATGATCCAAAAATAAAATAACACCGACATCTAATTTTAACACAAATTTATAAAAATTACACAAAAATATCTTGAAATACGACAGAGTAAATTTATTCAATAAAATCACCATTGTTTTAAACCACAACCTCCAAACGACTCTGGAATCTCCTGCATCTCTAATGGACGGTCTCCCTCCTTAGGTTAGTGAATGCTACCATAATCATTGTCTTCAGTTTTTCTTTGGTCTTAAATGGAGTTTTTTTGTTTCTCACTCAGCTGCGGCCCACACATAATAATCAAGGGGTTTGCAGTCGGAAGTTAGGTGGCCAGATATAGGTCGCAGCAATTGTCTGACGGTCATTACTGGGTTCTCCTGCTTGTGTGGCATGGTGCAGAGTCCTGTTGCTAAATATCGGGTCTTCCAGCAAGCACCCTCTTGACTCAGAGTAGTACTACTTCCTTAAGGCACTTGATGAAAGACCGTGTTGATTCTGAGGCCCTGTGAGAAGCTGAATGGAGGCATAACGTCTCGCAAACACTAGAGCAATTACTTCAAACACCATGATATTGACTGGATATATCAACTAACTCTTTCCGAATCCACGACACTGTCCACAGATTGACACCCAAAACTCTGAAATGTTCGTATTGGAGCCTCCGGCGCTAATACCGAGCAGTACAGCATGCCGTCTCCAAATTTCTGGCGGAATGAATAGCGACATGGTGCTCTTTTTCTCACAAACGGTGCCCAACTGACCCTACTACACTGGGCAGACGACAAAATCAAAACAGGCAATGCTCAGGTGCAAAATGAAATATGTAAATTTATTCATCGCGCCCTGTACATTCCTTCCTGAAGGTTTTTCGTGCGTCTTTGTTTGGTCGAACCGAAATGGACATTCTTCAATAATTTGGATATGCCGGTGGTGTAGTCGATAGCGGCTAGGGAGGAGAAATCGGATAGCCGAGTTCGAATTCCAATCGAGTTTGTTACATTCAGTTACGCACAAATACCTTTGGAAAGGGTATGAAATCCATCTACTGGGTTAACTAATAGGGCTTTTATCTGGAAAAAAACGTGATTGTTTTTTGTTTGTTTAAATCGTTCCCATCCCAAGTAAGGCAGCAAAGCGACCAATACACAAAGTGGTTACTGAGCTACCTACAAAAAAAACAAAAAACCTGTTAATGTTATAATCATTCGTAAAATTAAAATTATTCTTAAAATCCCAAATATATTTCGGCTCTAAATAAATCAGAAAGGGTTGATAAGCCGTAAAAGAACAAATAAGTCAATCAACTATATTCATTGCCTTGTGGCATAATCAAGAAAACCGTAATGATCAGCAAAATATATAGAAATTATGAAGAAATTACTTTTACAATCAGTGATATCCCACTCTCATATTCTGTTGACGTGAAGACTTTTACTGTCGGTTTGTTTGTTTGTTTGTTTGGGTTTTATGGCATATCAACCATTGTGGGTTATTTAATGCCAAATCCAGTTTATATGAATTTTAAATGCCTATTTTGTATGGAATAAAAAATGTATAGCTGGCAACATTGTTTCAAAAAAAATGTATAGCTGGCAACATTACTCTTTTACAAAAAACGTATAGCTGGCAACATTATTGTTTCAAAAACTTAGAGCTGGGCAACATTATTGTTTCAAAAACTTAGAGCTGGCAACATTATTTTTCTGAAAACATTATGTGAGACCTTGCTGTTGGATGTAGTTTATCGCCGTACCCAGGACGCGGATGTAGTTTACCGTCATACCCAGGACGTTTTTACTGTCGTTTTCAACAACATATGAACAGACGCGTGAAAGTATAATTGCAATTAAAGCGTGATAGTGATCGAGAAAGCAGATATGAAAATACATTAATAGAAATAGGTGCGTATTGCCATGTGGAGGCGTTCATAATAATCTATGTTATGATTTGAGCTTGTGTGCGTGGCGTTTTCACGTGCCGTGATAGATTAATGATTTCATTTGGAGCGCCCTCCCTGTATGATTTTACTAATGCAATGCAAGAATCCCATTAGATAAGCGCGCAATCAGGGGATATACGGCAAGATGACAAAATGCCTTCATTCAGCAGTAATCTAGCTGATTGGCACCACGTAACAACAGCATTCCTGCTAAGTTATTCGGTCGTTACGTGCGTTTGCCTGGGCTCCTCAAATCTTGTTTGAGATGCTACAATATGGCATTAACTGATTTCTCAAAAGCAATCAGTTGACACGAGTGTAGCGTATTTTTATCGTTTCTTGAATATGTGCGCACAAATGAAGAATCGAACTTGAAGCAACCGAGATGTGTCTTTATCGATGAATACTGAGAATACTATGGACAGATCGTGTTAGAAACGATTTGCCGTTTTTAAAGGAGAATAGGCACAAAAGGGAGACTAAAAACTACAAGCAGAAAGGGAGAGCTGAAAACCGAAGGCGGATAGGAATTTATTTTAATCGATTTCACCCCAATCAAGGGAGTAAAGACGCTAAGACGCAAGGTGTTACTGGGTGGGGAAGAATTAAAAAAATAGAAACTTTACTAAGGAGCAAGAACAAAAGTGTAATCAGACAGGTTACGATTGTAGTGAACAGGGAAACATCCCCTTAGGAGTCGGTACCACAGAGCAGTGATTCGTGGGAAGAAGCTGCTTCCCAGCAATGGAACACGGAGGAAA